>CM044434.1:146420833-146444477 GCA_024363595.1 Xenopus borealis | reverse complement strand
AATATAGCTTTAATCCTTTGCATTTAGATCTTAATATAGTGCACCTTTACTTAGATCTTTGAGTAGTGTCTGTATTAGAGCAGGTGCAGGGAGGTCTCCAACATTGAATGCCATGGTCAAGGTGAAAGCAATGACCTGTAAAGAGCCAATATAACCCCCTTATTATTGCTCCTCCATTACAGCCCAGTATCCTGTTACCACTGCTTTAAGTCATTCATTGCTTTCAAATCATTTATGAATCGAATGCTTTCTTGTGTGGTCACTGGTCATTTATTATTAGTAAGTTTGGGATCTTACCAGATCCCAAGTTGAATCCTTATGAATGATATAGAAAAATGCCAAAGACCCTATAGAGAGGCACCTCCAGCCACACCCTAAACCTTGTTTTTAGAAGCCACTTCCTTACTGCCAAAACCATAAAGAACCATTTCCTTTGGTGACCGCCGTTGAATAACCCTTTCCTTAAACTTCAAGGGAAATCTGTTTTATTTTACTACATTTAACACAAACAGTGCCCCAGAGAGTTCTGTGTGTTCTGTGACTCCAAATGTATTTGATAGTATTACCGTATCACAAATTCGCGGCGAATTCCCGCGATTCGCCGCTGGCGAATAAATTCGCGAAACGGCCCAAAAAATTCGCCAACAAAAATTCGCCGCGTCAAAAACGAGTCGCGCGTCGTTTTCGACGCGACGCGCCGAAAACGACGCAACGCGTCAGAATCGACGCGACGCGTTGGAATCGACGCGACGCGTTGGAATCGACGCGACGCGCGTCAAAAACTACGCGCGTCAAAAACTCGTTTCGCGAATCGGCAAAAAATTTGCAAATTTCTCTGGAAATTCGAGAATTTTTCGGCGAAGCGAAACGCGGCCGTTTCGCCCATCACTAATCACAATTACTTATATTAATGATGTAATGTGTTTCTGTATAAGGTTCTTCGATTTTCTTGCTGTTCTTTTTGTCTGTAATTATGTTAGCGATACCTCTTCCTGCTGGTGTGTACTATGTTAGAGAGAACTTTTAAATCATTCCCATTAGTCTCTGCCCCATTGGATTCTAAGGTCACATGTACACTAGGGTCAAATTCATCCCGTCTGTATGTTTTTTAGTGGAAGAAGCTGGTGAGGTGCAACCGAGGGGGGCTAATCTGCAGGGTTATGTAATATATAATGACAATATGCTCAATATGTAATGACAATATTAAAGTTAAGGTGGCCATACACGGGCCAATAAAAGCTGTCGAAAGTCCAAGTCGGCAGTTTATTGGCCCGTGTATGGGGCCCTCCGATGGGCTTCCCTGATCAATATTTGGCCAAAAGTCAGCCAGATGATGATCGGACGGGACTAAAAATCCCATCGGATTGTGGCCACATCTGTTCATTGATGCAGTTCTGCGATCCGACTGCCCGTATTTGCTTAGTTCTGATCCGATTGTTGGGTCCTAGGGCCCACGATCGGATCAGTCCGATATTGGCCACCTCAAGGTGGGCATATCGGGGAGAGATCCGCTCGTCTGGCAACATTGCCAAACAAGTGGATCTGTCCATATATGGCCACCTTAGGAATGCTTTGAAGGGGTTGTTCACCTTTGAGTTAACTTTTAGTATGATATAGAGAGGGATATTCTGAGACAATTTGCAATTGGTTTTCATTTTTTATTGTTTGTGGTTTTATAGTTTATTTAGCTTTTTATTCAGCAGCTCTCTAGTTTGCTGTGTCAGCATTTTGGTTTCTAGGGTACAAATTACCCTAGCAACCCTGCATTGATTTGAATAAGAGACTGGAATATGAATAGGAGAGGGACTGAATAGAATGATAAGTAATAAAAAGTGTCAGTAACAATACATTTGTAGCCTTACAGAGCAATTGTTTTTAGATGGTGTCAGTGACCCCCATTTGAAAGCTGCAAAGAAACAGAAGAAAATTGCAAATCATTAAAAAAAACTATGAAAAATAATGAAGACCAATTGAAAGGTTTCTTAGAATTGGCCCTTCTACAATATACTAAAAGTTAACTTGAAGGTGAGCCACCCCTTTAATATATAGTTAAGGAGGTACCCAATAGCTGTTTGTTTATATTATGTCATTAAATTTGGGTAATTGGAGTACCTCTTCATCAACATTCTATTGTCTCTTGGCCCTACACAGTGTTGTCCATCTTATAATAAATAAGAAAGTTGAAGGGGCTAAATATTATGCATTTGCTGTATCCTTCAAAGAAGACTGTGGTGCCTTGGCAATCTTGGGGCAATAAAGATCCCTTGTAGTCCTGTGAGCCTCCAGTTCTACAACACTGATAAGAGGAATGGTGATGTCAAACACACCTGCTGGCATTTGTATAACCTGTGCCAAGACTTGGAGAGGTGACAGTTTATGACAAAAAGATATTGGGTAATTTAATCTCCAGAACTGTATGGCCAGATTTACTTATGGTCGAATTTCAAATAGAAAAAAATTTGAAGTTCAACTATTGAATTCTTTTGGAGGGGCATTTTCGATCGAAAATGGACCAAACCAAGGTCGGACTGGGGGGCCCGGGGCCCACCGGGACTACTGTCCAGGGCCCTCTCCAATCCCCCTGCCCCACCTTGAGGACGCCGCTCCTCCAACTGCCTTGCACGCGCCTGGACCAAACATCCGTTTTCGATCAAATTGAAATCGTTCAAATGCATCGTTTGATTTGAATGATTTCATCCAAAATCCTTCCAGGACTTAGAAAAATGGCAATTCAGCAGATTTAAGGTGGCGGTGTCAAATTCAAAGGATTTTAAAAGGCCAGTACCTCAAAATTCGAATTTTCTAATTTTTTCAATTCAAATTGAATTGTGGGCTATTTTATAGTCGAAGTAGCCCAAAATTACTTCGAAATTCGAATTTTAAAAATTCAAATTGTATACGAAAATTCTCTTCGACCCTTAGTAAATGTGCCCCATAGTCTCCAAATCCAATGAAGGATATCCAACAACAACCCCACTAAAAGCAATCTAAATCATTCTTAAGTACAGGTATGGGACCTGTTATCCAGAATGCTCGGGACCTGGGGTTTTCCAGATAACGGATCTTTCCATAATTTGGATCTTCATACCTTAAGTCGACTAGAAAATCATGTAACTATTAAATAAACCCAATAGGCTGGTTCTGATTCTAATAAGGATTTATTATATCTGAGTTGGGATCAAGTACAAGCTACTGTTTTATTATTACAGAGAAAAGGGAAATCATTTTTAAACATTTGGATTGTTTCATTATAAGGGAGTCTATGGGAGACAGCCATTCCGTAATTCAGAGCCTTCTGGATAATGGGTTTCCAGATAACAGATCCCATACCTGTACATTTCTTAGGGTGATGGCAGACTAATCTCCCAAAATGCCTTCCTGCCATCAAGAATATGAATCACTTTGGATTTCCAAAGTTGCCTCATGAGGAAACGTCGGGCGACTTCGGAAATCTGAAGGCATTTCGTGGAGATCAGTTTACAAAATGATGTTATAGGTGTTAATAAATTATTATGAGTACAAGGTGTGCTTTATATTTATTTTGAGTGGTTGTACAGGTATAGGACCAGTTATGGGACCTGGGGTTTTCTGGATAACTGCTCTTTCCATAATTTGGATCTTCATACCTTAAGTCTACTAGAAAATCATATAAACGTTAATTAAACCCAGTAGGCTGGTTCTGCTTCGAATAAGGATTAATTATATCTTAGTTGGGATCAAGTACAAGCTACTGTTTTATTATTAAAGAGAAAAAGGAAATCATCTTTAAAAATTTGGATTATTTCATTATAATGGAGTCTATGGGAGAAGGCCATTCCATAATTCTGAGCCTTCTGGATAATGGGTTTCCGGATAATGGATCCCATACCTGTATATGCTTTTAGGCACTCCGAGAAATGCTGTGGTCAAATACACCAGAAACCTTTCAGTTATAAACAAGCTCCTACAGAAAAAAACACAACCACAAAATCAAAGAAAGTACTAAATCAGTCTGCTTGGTTAGAGGTTATTTGAGGCCATTGAGTGGAATCATTGAAGCAGAACCATAAAGCGTTGTAAAATCTAGAAAGAGCGTCTCCTCGGTAGATAAACATTAGCCCTGGAAAGCACAGCAGCATTTCCCGCATCAAAGCCAGCCCTCTAATTAGAAATATCCTTCTAACTGTTGACAAAGAAGGATATTTCTAATCCGTATTTTGTATTCTGCCTTTGAGACAAAATATATCTTTATAACGTGACATAATGAACTATCAATTTAGATGAAAAAGAGAAACTTTGATCTGCGCACAATGCCTTCTGGTGTTTCCAAACCTGGCTAATAGAAATGATGAATAATATGACTCTACACAAGGGACTCATTGATCTTTCTAACATCAAGTGAGACTCAGGTGCACTTTTAGGCTGTGAATTTTGGAGCATAATATTTTGTGGCAGTTTTGTGGATCACTGTTAGAGGTGCCAAGTGGCCAGTAATTTACCAGTCTAGCCATTAATAATAATGATTGACGCAAATGTGATATGGGAAAACAGATAAGAGGAACAAGAAGAGTTTGTTTATTTTTTTCTAGGTAACTGTATGGGCAGTGACACACAGAGCTATTGGTCGCTCAGCATTTTGTTGCAGCTACAAAATGCCAGAATATACTCTGCCATAGACAGAGCTGGGAATGGTCTCTTGTAAAACACTTGATTTGTGTAATCACAGAAGAATGAGTGATTACACTCCCATATTAGGGCAGTGACTTCATGGGGTTTAGTTATCGAAGGTCGAATTTCGAAGTTATGTGAATTTTTTAAAATGTACTCACAACTCGAATGGGAGGTTATGTATGAAAAAACTGAGATGTTGAATGTTCGATTGAATAGGAACGACAAGAAAATTGAGTTTTCCTCCGGAAAAAAAAACTTGAATGTTAGGAAGGCTAATATTTTGAATATCTTCAAATGGTTCTTCTGCCATTGACTTGTACATCAACTCGGCAGGTTGAAAAAATTGGAGAGCTGGAGGTGCTGGTGCTGGAGGGAAAATATGATGTGATTGGTGTGGCCGAAACATGGCTGAATGAGTCACATGACTGGGCAGTTAATATCAGTGGCTATCAGGACTGGACTGAGAATCAAAATAGGCCCTGGCATTTCAGGTACACAGAGGCCCAATCAGCCCACACAGAGGCCCAAACAGCCCCCACCAGCCCACTAAATACTGACTTTCTATGGCACCTTATAGCAGCCCCTCTGGCATTTGCCCTAACCCACAGATTACTAGTCCCGGCCTGGTGGCTATACTTTGTTTCGGAGGGACAGAGGCAATAGAAAAGGAGGAGGGGTATGTCTGTATGTTAGGCAAGATTTAAAAGCTTATATAAAGGAGGAGGTTATGTTAGAGAATGAAGGGGCAGAAGTCTTATGGGTGGAATTCTTCACCAATTGTAAAGAGTCCAGCAGATTAATTGTAGGGGTATGCTATAGACTTTCAGCCAGATATCAATTGGGGAAGCCCGTCGAGGGCCACATACACTGGCCAATAAACTGCAGACTCGGTCTGTCAGCAGCTTTTATCGGCCCGTGTATGTGGCCCTCGGGGCTTCCCACCTTAAGCTGGTAAAAGGTATGGGAAATCTTAGTTATGAGGAAAGACTGGTCAAATTGGGGATGATCACGCTGGAGAAGAGGCGCTTAAAGGGGAATGAGACCCCCCAGCGCTAACTCAAACCCAAGAGGTCATCCATTCCGATTAGAAGAAAAGAGGTTCCACCTAAATATTCGGAAGGGGCTTGTTACACTGAGAGCTGTGAAGATGTGGAATTCTCTCCTGAATCAGTGGTACAGGCTGATACATTAGATAGCTTTAAGAAGGGGTTGGATGGTGTTTAGCAAGTGAGGGAATACAGGGTTATGGAAGATAGCTCATAGTACAAGTTGATCCAGGGACTAGTCTGATAAAAAAAAAGTTAAAAGTTTGAACTTGATGGACATTTCTTTTTTCAACCTAACTTACTATGTTACTGCACACAAACAAATTATATTAAAATCAATAGAGATGGGACACAGAACAGATCTGCTTCTCTCAGCCTGCAAAAAACATGCAGACTGAAAGCAGCCCTGTTTGCCCTTGCCCTAAGGGAATGCAAGGACTACTTTTTCCTTAGAGCAGGAGTGCCCATACTTTACTAATGTGAGGTCTACATTTAGTCATGCTGCCCCATTAGGATCTACATTGATAAAAACATTGTTAGCATTCTGTTCCATTGAAAACATTACTTAAATATTTATGAGCAAATGTATATTTCTATGTTTAACTAACAACTATTTATTATGTAACTTTAATAAATAAACTGTAATTATCTTTATAAAAGAGAATGAAACAGGAGGGTGATTTTGTTTGTTGATGACCAGCTAGAGATTGTCAGGAGCGGTCTCCGGCGGCGTCCAATCCAAGATGGCGGCGCCCATCTTCCACGTTGCTGGCGTGATGATGTCACGCGCCCGGTGCAACATTCAAACTTAAAAAGCTCTTCCAGGTCACGGGTTCAATGCCCGATTATAGGATTTCTTCAGTGTATTCCTGGGTGCTTCATTATTCTTGCTGACTTGATTCCTGGGGGGAAATTCACTAAAGCACAAAGGGTATAATGCTAGCGCTAATTCGCCAGTGTGACGTCAATTCGTAACTTTGCAAATACACTAGTACACTACTGGCTAGCGAAGTAGATAGACTAGCGCAACTTCACACCCTTATGCCAGGCGAAGTTACGCACTGACGAAGGATCGTAATTACGCAAATGCACTAAGATGACCATTTTACTGAACGTTCCCACTTACGCTAGACATTACTTTGCCAGATCAGACCTGGCGAAGTTCAATACAATACAATAGATTTGCTATTGCCCTAAAAGGGGTGGTTCACCTTCAAGTTACCTTTTAGTATATTGTAGAAGGGCCAATTCTAAGAAACTTTTCAATTGGTTTTCATTATTTATTTTTCATAGTTTTTTAATGATTTGCAATTTTCTTCTGTTTCTTTGCAGCTTTCAAATGGGGGTCACTGACCCCATCTAAAAACAAATGCTCTGTAAGGCTACAAATGTATTGTTATTGCCACTTTTTATTACTTATCTTTCTATTCAGTCCCTCTCCTATTCATATTCCATTCTCTTATTCAAATCAGTGCAGGGTTGCTAGGGTAATTTGTACCCTAGAAACCAAATTGCTGACACTGCAAACTAGAGAGCTGCTGAATAAAAAGCTAAATAAACTATAAAACCACAAACAATAAAAAATGAAAACCAATTGCAAATTGTCTCAGAATATCCCTCTCTACATTATACTAAAAGTTAACTCAAAGGTGAACAACCCCTTAAAGCAGTGGTTTGTCAGACTTTCTTTTATTTACACCCCCCCACTGGAGGTCTAACCTTTGGGTTGCAGATATAGAAAAATATTGGTGTATTGATCATTTAGCCATATTTCCGAGAAAATGTAGGAAATCACATTTTACTCCCCAAACCTCCCCATAATTGACCTTATAGGAATACTTTCTGTTTCTAGGAGAAATAACAAATAAAAACAAAACAAATACAAAAAGTATTGTAGAATTGACACCTATATTGGCTAACAATAAAAATACATTGCAAGCTTTCCGAGCTCCAAGGCCCCTTCGTCAGGCAAAATACATATGATGGCTACAAGGGCACAGCATACAGTATATACTATTAGATCAGTGAAAGGTATTCATGGGTTATTAGTTAGGAAGTTACAGATAGATAGAGATCAATTGTAAAGATAATACAATGAATTAGGGTGGGTTGTAAATAGTCCAGGAGTCTGGATTCAGTCAGGTCACATAGTGTGACGTGAAACCTGACCCTAAATTAAGGCCCTGTCTTAATGTGTTAAATAACTCCATGCATTTGAATTCATAAATCTTCCTTTTCCCTGTTCAGTTTTAAAGTTCCCTTTTAGAATTAAAACCTGCATGTCCTGAAGACTGTGATTTTGACTGCAGAAGTGTTGCTCCGAAAGCTTGCATGTATTTTTATTGTTAGGCAATACAGGTATCAATTCTACAATACTTTTTGTATTTGTTTTTTTTTTATTTTTGCTACTGGCTTACACGGTACCACAGTTTTTATGAGAGTAAATGAGCATTCTCTTCCTGAATCTTACCCTAAATGACTTTCAGTCTAGTCCTTCCCTGCCGCTACCCCAAAGTTTGGGAAAAGGGTCAGAAAGCTGTAATGTAATAAAACATTTAAAGGCTGCTTGTACTAACTCATGGCAACCAATCAGCATGTTTCATTTACTGGCAAATATGAATGGGATTATTAGACCAGCCCCTGGACATCAGGGCCGCCATCAGGGGGGACGTGTCCCGGGCCGTGGGCTGAAGGGGGGCCCGGCAGTGCCGCATTTTTCCAAGAGCCAGGTCCCCTTTACGAGCGCCAAAGCCGAAGGAAGCCGACACTGAAGTCCTGAAGCCACGAGTTCAATTCTACTGACACCAATGTGGGTTTGTTTTTTTTAATCCCCTGGCCACAAATGTTTTATTTTAATGCTCTATAGGCCCCTGCACCAATTGTAAAAAAAAAATATTTTATGGGGCCGCAATTTTTTTAAAGTTATAAAGTGGGTCCTGCCACCAAGGTTTTTTTTTTTTAATTGTTTTTGGGGCCCCAATTTTTTTTTACTTGTAAGGGGGGCCCTGTCCCCAAGGCTTTTTTAAAAAAAATATTTTTTGGGGCCCCAATTTTTTTTAACTTGTAAGGGGGGCCCTGTCACCAAGGTTTTTAAAAAAAATATTTTTTGGGGCCCCAATCTTTTTTAATTTGTAAGGGGGGCCCTGACCATCAATAGCTTTTTATAACTTTTGTGTGTGGGATGTTACTTTTTTTGCACTGATGTCTGTGTGGTCTTTTAACTGCGATGTGGAGTGGGCGGGATCAGGGGTGTGGCAGGGTGGGTGGGGACAATTTTGTTGTGCGGGTCCCCGTGATTTCTAATGGCAGCCCTGCTGGACATATCCATAAATAATCTCCAAAATCTTTGTTTGTCTAGTTGTTGGGGTCACTTGCATTCTGCATGTTGCCTTACATTACTTATGTTTGTAACATACAAACTCTCTATAGAATGAATGCATTTAAACTATATAACTAGGGATGCACCGAATCCACTATTTTGGATTCGGCCGAACCCCCGAATCCTTCCCGAAAGATTTGGCCGAATACCGAACCGAATCCGAACCCTAATTTGCATATGCAAATTATGGGTGGGAAGGGGAAAACATTTTTTACTTCCTTGTTTTGTGCCAAAAAGTCACGTGATTTAACTCCCTGGCCCTAATTTGCATATGCAAATTAGGATTCGGTTCGGCCAGGCAGAAGGATTCGGCCGAATCCGAATCCTGCTGATAAAGGCCGAATCCTGGCCGAATCCCGAACCGAATCCTGGATTCGGTGCATCCCTATATATAACATCTCTGTCAGGGTAGAATTCCACTGGTGGGATGGAATAGAAGCCAAGCCAGCTCATCATTTTCCTATCTGCTTACAATGCAGGACTCCTGAATCCTGGATAAATAAATGTCATTGCCTTCCGTGGTCATTCCAGCATAGGGTGGGCTGGAGCCTGCAGGCTGGTTTTGTCTGAGGCTTTAGCACATGCTAATTAAGCCTTAGCTGTATCATTATTATTATTATCATTATTATTATAATATCAGATACAGAATGGCCTAGGAATGGGGGTTGTGGTTCTAATGCAGTTAGTGTATTATAGTCTCCTTGTGGGGCCACCAGAAACCACATGACATCATGATGGCAGTATGTACTCTGCAATACTTCATGGAATTCATAACCATTATTACTACCCGGTTACTGAAAACTTAATGCTTTGGCCACATTTACGCCGCACACACAGATATTTCAAATATGCGCATTTAACCTCTACAGAGAATATACTGTATTTTTAAAGGGAAACTGTCATGGGAAAATGTGTTTTTTTTAATAAAGACATCAGTTAATAGTGCTGCACCAGTAGACTTCTGCTCTGAAATCCATTTCTCAAAAGAGCAAACAGATTTTTTTATATTCAGTTTTGAAATCTGACATGGGGCTAGACATTTTGTCAGTTTCCCAGCTGCCCCATGTCATGTGACTTGTGCCAGCACTTTAGGAGGGAACTGCTCTCTGGCAGGCTGTTGTTTTTCCTTCTCAATGTAACTGAATGGTACACAGTGGGACATGGATTTTACTATTGGGTGCTGTTCTTAGATCTACCAGGCAGCTGTTATCTTGTGTTAGGGAGCTGTTATCTGGTTACCTTCCCATTGTTCTGTTGTTAGGCTGCTGGGTGGGGGAAAGGGAGGGGGTGATATCACTCCAACTTGCATTACAGCAGTAAAGAATGATTGAAGTTTATCAAAGCACAAGTCACATGACTTGGGGCAGCTGGGAAATTGACAATATGTCTAGCCCCATGTCAGATTTCAAAATGAAATATAAAAAAATCTGTTTGCTCTTTTGAGAAATGGACTATTAACTGATGCATTTTGAAAAAAATTCCCATGACAGGATCCCTTTTAAGGAGAACTTTCTTCCTTTCTTATCTTTCATTATGATATGTAGCTTATTGTGTGCACTGCAAATCCCATAGCACTATGTTTGTATCCATACACACGCTGTTGTTCATCTTGTCAAACAATGCTTTTTTTGCACTTAGATTTCCTTCTGAGATAGACAGACATAGACGGTAGACAGATTCTTGAAATGCGTAACCTGCATTCCCAAGTGCTACCCACCCAGTGTCAGACTGGGATGTCCATTCTTCAAGTTATTTTTCTTCCACTTTTCACTGAACCTCTTTATTTTCTTAGCATTTATTCTTTACATTATATACTTCATTTTACCTTCTATTTAGCTTCTTTGTTCCTTTACAGAAATAGGAAATTAATATGAAATAGACCAAATGGTTTGGTCATGTGTTTGGCCATGTGTTTTCCTGGTATCCTGATTGGCCAGTCTCTGTACCTCCCACTAGCAGAAGAATCTGCCACTGATGATCTCCCTGGTAAAAATTGGTTATGTGGGAAGAATAATGTTTATGGAAGGAAGAGGTATGAGCTTTACTATACAGGTATGGGACCTGATATCCAGAATTCTTGGGACCTGGGGTTCTCCATAGTGATGGGCGAATCTATCCCGTTTCGCTTTGCCGAAAAACGAGTCTTGGTACGTTTTTGACGCGTGTTGCGTAGTTTTCTTACACGTCGTGTCGTTTTCGAAGTGCAACGCGTCATTTTTGTCACGCGACTCGGTTTTTATTTTGACGCCAGCGAATTTTCGACAGGCGAATTTTCGCTGGTGTTTCATGAATTTATTCGCCGGCTGCGAATCGCAGGAATTCGCAGCGAATTCGGGCCTGCCGAATAAATTCGCCCATCGCTAGTTCTCCAAATAACAGATCTTTCCATAATTTAGATCTTTATACCTTAAGCCTACGACAAAATCATGCAATCATTAAATAAACCCAACAATCTGGTTTCGCTTCCAATAAGAATGGATCACATTTTCGTTTTGATCAAGTACAAGGTACTGCTTTATTATTACAGAGGAAAAAGGACATCTTTTAAAAAAAATTTGATTATTTGATTAGAATGGAGCCTATGGGCCCTTCTTTAATACAGAGCTTTCTGGATTACGGGTTTCCACATAATGGAGCCCATACATATATTTAAAAAATAGTCACAGTAGAATAGACAATCATGTGGATCATGTTTGAAGCATAAATGTAAGATGTAAATGAGGCCAAAAGATCCCAGTTGTGGACTAGTGATGGGCTAATCTGTGACGTTTCGCTTCGCCAAAATTTTTTGCGAAAAATTCACAAATGGGGATTTCCGGATAACAAAGCTTTCCGTAATTTGGATTTTTATATCTTAAGTCTAGTAGAATATCATGTAAACGTTAAATAAAACCCAAATAGGCTGGTTTTGCTTCCAATAAGGATTAATTATATTTTTTATCAGCATTGATGTTTTCCCTGTTATTAAAGTTTTCATAAATCCTAACAAATGGTATTTTTTCCCGTATTCAATAGTTCAAGCTTTCATAAATCTGCTCCTGTATTTCACAGCCATATGACATGGCAATAAAGCCAACGCAATGGACAGCACAACGGATTCTTGCTGTGCTGAAACTCCCCAGTGGCCCCATTAGTAGAAATAGGCTTTGTCTTTAATGATAAGCGTGAGAGCAGCCATTCTCTCATTAGAGCCAACTCCCCACGCGCTTTCTGCAGATGCAGAGATACTAGCCACAAAAGCAGCCATAAAGGGTTGCCCAGGCTGGTATGTGTCAGGAATCAATGAGGCTGGGTTATCAGTGACGCCCCCATTACTAGGCTTTCTTATCAAGACTGGAAACCTGCTGCTGAATGTATAACCATTAGATTTTCAGAATGCGTATATTCTCCCAGAGGTGCTAGATAGGTGCTGTTCTTTAGATCTGCCAGGCAGCTGTTATCTTGTGTTAGGGAGCTGTTATCTGGTTCGGGGAGATTGTCGCCTGCGATTAATCGCCAGGCGACAGAATCTCCCCGAATCTCCCTGTCTGCCCCAGCCCTCACATTCTTACAAAAGTCTTTGATCATTGAAGGAAGTGTTAGGCTTGGAGCACATGGGGAGATTTAGTCGCCTTTTCTGTGATGCGACAATCTCCCCGAACTGTCTGCTCCCTTCCCGCCGCCTGTCTGTATGAAATAACGTCAGCGCCAATGCACTCGCGGTGCTTTGATTTCCAGAATCGCACGAAGTTGCCTAGCAACCTAGCCGCGAGTGCATTGGCGCTGGCATTTTTTCATACAAACAGGCGGCAGGAAGGGAGCAGGCAGTTCGGATCGCAGAAGAGGCGGGTAATCGCCAAGCGACTAAATCTCCCCGAATTACCCTGTCTGCCCCAACCCTTAATGTCCTTCATGTTACTGAAAGAAGCTGGGAAGCAAGAGATACAGGTTTCCTGATATTTAAACAATGTAAGGCACACGTCTGTCCTGTCTGTTTCCGGGGGTGAAGGAATCTGTTCTTTTGTTTATGTTCTGTTTTACCTCCCACCCTCCGTATTTCTGTTTGGTTTTCCTCAATACAACTAATGCTGCATGTTTTTATTAAATATGTAACTTTGGGCAAAGGTGTTCTACATCATATTAGTGACAATAGTCATCGTGAACTTGATTTTCTGGTTTTATGAACAAGATACAATGCTAACAACACCCACAGCATTTAGTACAAAATGATTCTGACCCTCAGGCAATTTCTCTCTCCTTCCCTTTATTATTTATTTAGTAATATTGAGTGATGTTCTATGGTGGTTTCTTACAGTCACTCTGGTTTCCTCCCACACTCCAAAAACATTCAGGCAGGTTAATTGGTCCCTGATAAAAATCACTCTACTGTGTATGATTGTGATAGGGACCTTAGATTGTAAGCTCTAATCGGACAGTAACTTATGTGAATGATGTATAATATCTGTAAAGCACTACTGGCGCTATATAATTGATAAAATACAATGGTTTTCTGACAACCTTCTGCATTAAACAATGTGAGCTGTGTAGAGGCTATTGATAATTGTCTTATTCTTTAAAAGTTAGGCTCAGGCCAGACGAGAAGATTAGCGGAGATTCATCGCCTGGCGACTAATCTCCCCGAACCACTTCCCCCTGCCCAGGCCCGGACTGGCAATCTGTGGGTTAGGGCAAATGCCAGATGGGCTGCTATAAGGTGCCATAGAAAGTGAGTATTTAGTGGGCTGGTGGGGACTGTTTGGGCCTCTATGTGGGCTGATTGGGCCTCTGTGTACCTGAAATGCCAGGGCCTATTTTGATTCTCAGTCCAGTCCTGCCCCTGCCTTCCAGCGGCTTAAATGAATAATCTCCTGCTCCTATTCACACGCGGCGCTGCGCTTTCCTGAAATCACTCGAAATTTCCTAAGGAGGCAACTTCGAGCGACTTCGGAAAAGCCAGCGCTGCGTGTGAATAGGCGCAGGCAGGGCCACCATTAGAAATCACGGGGCCCCGCACAACAAAATAGTTGGGGCCCCCTGGGCCCCGCCCACCCATGCACCAAAGCCCCGCCCCTGATCCCCACCCACTCCGCATCAAAGTTAAAAGACCACACAGACATTAGCGCTAAAAAAGTAACCCCCCCAGGGCTCCCTTATAAGTTAAAAAAAATTGGCACCAGGGCCCCCCCATAAGTTTTTTTTTTTTTTTTTTTTAAAGCATTGGTGCCAGGGCCCCCCATAAAAGTTTTTTTTTTTAAATTGCTGGTCAGGGCTCCCCAACAAGTTAAAAAAAAATTATTAGTGTCCAGGGCCCCCTATAAGTTAAAAAAAACTTTGGTGCCAGGGCCCCCTTACAAGTTAAAAACCAGGGTCCCCTTACAAATTTTTAAAATTTTAAATTAAAAAAAAAAATGTAATTATTCATTTAAGCTGCTGGAAGGCAGGGGGAAGCAGTTCGGGGAGATTTGTCACCCCAAAGAAGAGGCGATTAGTCACCAGGCGACAAATCTCCTTGAATCTTCCCGTCTGGCCTTACCCTTAAGGTGGGTGACTGCAGCCGATCTACATCAAGCCTATTCTTTATCTGTATCCATTTAACTGAATATAACATGCCATGATGTCAAAGGAACCAGCAGTCCAAGTGACCAATTATCTGTACACCATCCTTAGCCAAGAGCATTGCCTTGAACTACATGAAAAATGCTGCCTGCCGTTTTAAAAACCAGAGGGAACAGAAGACATTGTTATATATTGGTTGGACCTATTTTATTTTAACTTGGTGAAAGCTCCAAAAAAAACTTTATCTAATGGCTGAGTTTTAACAAAGGGAGAACAAAAGTGTGATAACAATAATAAAGACAACAGCAATGATTTTTGGTGGGGTCTGTTATGGGTTTTTTTATGATCCAAAAATTGAATATATATTTACATAACAAACAATAAACCAGAGTTTGGGAAAAGCTTTTGCTTTTCTGTGGCCCATTAACTTTTAGCTATGACAATATCTGAGCAAAACCATCACTTCTAAGTCCAATATCTAGGATATTTTTGTTGGATATTATTTATGGGGATGCACAGAATCCAGGATTTGGTTCGGCATTCGGACAGGATTCGGCCATTTTCCGCAGGATTTGGATTCGGCCGAAACCTTGTGCCTGGCCGAACCGAATCCAAATACTTAAACTCATGTGACTTTTCGTCACAAAACAAAGAAGTAAAAAATGTTTAGCCATGCTTCGTGCACAGCTGGCTTTTACCCGTCCTCTCACTAATTTGCATTCGGTTCGGTATTCGGCTGAATCTTTCGCAATGGATTCAGGGGTTCGACCGAATTCAAAATAGTGGATTCGGTGCATCCCTTATTATTTAACAGGGAACCTGGTGCATTTCTGTACTGAAATACTTTACTTTACATACTTTACAATTTCTGCTGGCAGACAAGAATGCATTGCTGATGTGTTGCAGTTATTTATAGGGATGCACCGAATCCAGGATTTGGTTCAGTAATTGGCCAGGATTCGGCCATTTTCAGCAGCATTCGGATTCAGGCCGAATCCTTGTGCCTGGCCGAATCGAATCCGAATCTTTAAACCTTTGAATCCTTTGAATGTTCCAATGTCTTAGTTGATTGGCTAGAGCAGAGCTGCCCAGGCCCATGGGCCAGATTTAGACCGCATTTCATGGGCCTCTAACTGCCCAAAGACCCATTGGTTTCATTGTATGACATCATTTTAATTTCACTCCACAAAATTGGGTTATATGGAAAATGTGTGCACTACCAAAAGCACAGCAAACTCCAAGGGGTGAGAAAAATGGCCATGAAAAACTAGACTACTGACTTCTAACTAAACTATCCATATTGGAAGAGAGAGAAGAAATATGTTGTTGACTAGTTTTTTTTTTTTCTCACAGTCAGACAAGCAGCGAGTGTAAATTGAGATTCAAATAAGCTGACAGTGAAACAGAGCTCAGGATTATGTGAGACATCCCCAGAGGCATCAGAATAGTAACAAGAGGAAGTGTTGATGATCAGCTCAAGGTATGAAGAAGTCTACACACATGGAGCCAGAGAGACACTGATTGCTGGAGCTAGGTGGGCATTGGAACTGGGAGGTCACAAAGGAATTCCTCTTTAAGGATTGCACCCTGGGGTTCAGGTCTTGTCTTTGGATAAATGGTGCCCCTTGTGGAATATAACAGCAGTGCACAAGTGTACGACATTGATAAAGTTTGCCCCGCATCTATATGGCATTCTGTGCACTAGACTGGTGGTTAATGACATCATAATAAAAAATATTTCATACTTCATAGTATTTTCCATTTCCAGCTTTTGCTCTGAGCGCTCTACAAAATAATTATTTATTAATGCTGTTCTAATGAATTCATATTTTGAATAATTAAAAGAAAACAGTAGTAGATCATAACAAAAGCATTTCAGTTCATGTAGTAGGAACAGCTTAAAGGAGTTAAAGGATTGTGATCCTTCTTGGCACACATTCAAGCTTCGACTGAGTGTTAACTGAGGCCAAGAACACAAACTAAATAAATGGTTTACAAAGACCAGGGTTTTGTTGGTCTTTACCAATAAATGTAAATGTATGTAGATTTAGGAGCCAGCTAAGATCAAAACCAAAACTGTGTGCTGTATAGAAGTTCTGATACATTATATAAACAGCACTAAAGGCAACTCTGATAATTCAAGTGAAAATGAATAAATCTATCGGGTCATTTAGTAAAAAGAAGTCTTGTGCTATGGCCTGTGGATAATATTTTACTCTTCACTTGTTAAGATAAGCTTTACAATGTATTTTCCTGTGTTACAGGACTATAATGATAATAAATCAGCACTCAAATAAATCAGTTCACTCGGTCACCAATCACTGTAAAACCTTGATAAAGGGAACATTATGAGCATGATGATAGTAATTCCCTATCTCTGAGCAAGACTGGACTGAGGCTTCTGGAGAAAGTCAGTAGGTGTAATGAATGTACTGGAAAATATATATTACATATCTGCTCAGCTACAAATACTGATAACTCTTTTTTTACATTGAAATGTAGCTCATGGGTGAAAAAAAGGTTGGGGGCCCCGGATGTAGGGGCTAGAGTGAGCACTCTTGTTCTCATGCTATGTAGTGAACTCATGGCTTATTTTGACCCTAATATACAGTTAATAAATGAGTAGAGACCCAGTGGGATAAGACCTTGAGCTCTAAAGCCTTCATATGAACACCAATACACTTGTGTGTGCAGGGCCACCATCAGGGGGGGACAGGGGGGACAAGTGTCCCGGGGCTGACAAGTGTCCCCTTGCGAGCACAGCAGCGAGCGCTCACCTCCCGCTGAAGTCCTGCGCAGAATGCGGAAGTGCCGAACGTTTGCGAAGCCCTGAAGCGCCGAAAATACCCGAAGTCACGAAAGGAGCCGACACATGAAGCCCTGAAGCGCCGAAAATACCCGAAGTCACGAAAGGAGCCGACACATGAAGTCCTGAAGTGCCGAAAATACCCGAAGTCACTAAAACAGCTATAACTGAAGTCCTGAAGCCACAAGTTCAATTCTACTGACACCAATGTAGATTTTTTTTTAATCCTCTGGCCACCAATATTTATTTTAATACTCTTTAGGCCCCTGCACTAATTTTTTTTTAAAAATATTTTTTTGGGGCCCCAATTTTTTTTTTAACTTGTCGGGGGGTGGCTGACCACCAATTTTTTTTTTTAATATTTTTTTGGGGCCCCAATTTTTTTTTTAACTTGTCGGGGGGGCCTGACCACCAATTTAAAAAAAAAATTTTTTTTTGAGGCCCAATTTTTTTTTACTTGTCGAGGGGCCTGACCACCAATTTTTGAAAAAACTATATTTTATGGGGCCCCAATTTTCTTTTTAACTTGTCGGGGGCCCTGACCACCAATTTTTTAAAACACGTTTTTTTAAATGGGGGGGCCTGCCGCCAAATTTTTTTTAACTTATAAGGGAGCCTTGGGGGGGTTGCGTTTTTAGCGCTGATGTCTGTGTGGTCTTTTAACTTTGATGTGGAGTGGGCAGGGATTAGGGGTGGGGCTTGGGTGCTAGGGTGGGCGGGGCCCCGTGATTTCTAATGACGGCCCTGTGTGTGTGTCTCTGAGAGTGAGGGACCGGCCAGTACTTGCCCTTATAACGTCAATAGTAATTAGCCAAGTAATAGTTAGTTAAATAGTTAGTTAAAGGTCTTTATATAGACTGCAAACAGACCTAACTGTCTACTCAGTGTCTTATAAGAAGGCAGCAACACAAAACCAACCAAGTACTTTCATACTTTCAGTCCTAATATGTATGTAGGGATGTCTGCACCATGTAATCTTCTGGTGAGCTTTGGCAAGTCTGTTGCTCAGCGAGCATAGACATTGATTTCATTTGCCAGGATTTAACATATGGCTAAGATGCCCCCTAACATGTAGGTTGCTTCTAGAAAGCAAATTACTTGAATCTGGCCATCAAGGAGAAGGATGTTGCCATTTAGGGCACAGAGTATGTTCAATGGCAGTGAAGTCTACTTTGCATATTACATTCCAAAACTTGCCTTCAAACAAATAAACACCTGCTTTGAGGCCACTGAGAGAAACATTCAAGTGGTTGGTGAGAAACATGTTGCTCACTGTTTGGGTATCACTGCATTAAAGTAAGAAATGCAGAATGTTAGCTAGAGGTGCTGTGCTGGGGATCGCTCAAGGAACTCTTATATCCCTTAAAATGAACTGGAAGCAGCTTCTGCTTAAAATTGGTAGTTCTCAATTGGAGCGCTGATCAGAACACATAACGTGCCATCATCCCTAGATTGTAAATCCACCATCATTAAATATTGTTGCTGCAAGCTAAATTGTATGAATATACAGTATATTTGATGTTATTTGCAACTCTTTGTAGGAACAGGATTCATTTACTAACATAGGAGTGTAGTGGCCCACAGCAACCGACTAGACATTTCATTTTATTGTCCAATTCTAGATTTTGGTTGGGTGCTATAGATACTTTTATTTCAGTAATAAAACTGTCTTTGGAGGGGGTGCAATAACCCAGTCCAGCAGTTTGAATAGTCATCCTTGTTGAGATAAAAGGGGCTCCCTACACTCTATTTTGCCTGGGGCCCCACCACTATGGGAAGAACTATATTTGACATCAATTAATGGCAACGTTATGTTATGTTCTCATAGTGGAATGAGCTCATGTGTGGTCTTTGTACAATTGCTGACGTATCGCCCTACAGCCAACCTTAAAGTGAACCAACTGGAAATACAAGCATTTTTGTCCAACTTGTTATTCAGGACACACAAAGTCCTCTCTTTGTGAACCCCTTTCTGCTGGGGTCACAACAATTAGCAAGAGCCTTTCCATTTCAGAATTTACTAATCTGCAGTTGCCAGGGAACTAATTGCCGATGCTTCCAGTTCCCCCTGCCTTTAGGCGGTTTATATTACAGCTGAGTTGTTATTGCGAAGAAGCTTGAGATATAATGCTGGGAGCTGTAGTCCTGCAAAAGCTGAAGCACCCAGGGATTGTATATCGCTGGGTAAAAGTAGTACCCATTGAAATGTATTTTCTAGCATGATACAGACATTATTGTTATTTTAAAGAAGATTTAAACCCTAAACATTATATTCGCACATATGACCAGGGCTGCCATCAGGGGTGAATGGGGGGAGGGGGGCAACTGTACCAGGCCCAGTGATTTTTAAAGCTTTAAGGGGGGCCACCTTGAGTCTCTAAAGTGGGAGCCAAAAGACGCAAAATGATCCAGAAGCTGTTGAATGGACCAGAGGCCCAGAACATTTTGTTGTACAAGGCCCTGTGATTTCTGATGACGGCCCTGCATATGGCATCTATCTATTTCTATATCCAGTGCACATATGTGCAGTGATCCCCAACCAGTGGCTCACAAGCAACAAACTGCCTGCCAACCCATTGGATGTTGCTCCCGGTGGCCTTAAAGCAAGTTCTTATTTTTTAATTGCTGACTTGTAGACAAGTTTTGGTTGTATAAAAACCAGGTGTACTGCCAAATAGAAACTCTTGTAGGCTGCCAATCCACATAGAAGCTACCAAAAGCCAATCACAGCCCTTTTTTGGAACCAGCAGGAACATTTCTCATACTTGTGTTGCTCCCCAACTCTTTAAATTTGAATGTGGCTCACAAGTAAAAAAAAAAAAAAAAAGGTACTTGCAACCAATTAGTTGCTCTACTGCAGTAATCATCACACAGTTCTAGTGGACACCTATGAATACACCTAGAAGCAGCGAGCAGACAGTTACAGTTCAGTTCAATTCACATGACTGGCATCCAGTGACTTTCCACAGGAGATTTAACTAATCCTTCTAAGAATTAATTATTAGTAGAAAACGTGTAAATTCATGGAAATTCTAGAGTGCTGAGCAGGTTTACAACATAATGTTGTTATCTGTGTTCTCTGCAGTGTGTGCTTCAATGTAAAATGTATTAACTGCATCCTCTGGAAGAACTGATAATTTATATACCTTGTGCGCTTCTTCATCTGACACCTGCAACATTGAGGGGTATATTTTCCCTTTAACAATGAAACATAGGTATCTCTTACTGTCAATATACAGTGTTAAGCAGGCCATACCAATGGATCTTACAGGTGATAATTTATTCAGGGGAACAGTTGAGCTATAGATGCCATACAGCAGGAATCCCAAACCTTTTTTACCCATTAGCAACATTCAAATGTAAAAAGAGTTGGGGAGCAACACACACATGAAAAAATTCTTTGGGGTGCCAAATAAGGGCTGTGATCGGCTATTATGTAGCCCTTATGTGGACTGACAGTCTACAGGAGGCTCTACTTGGCACTATATGCAATTTAAACTTGCCTCCAAGCCTGGTATTCAAAAATATGCCTTGCTTTGAGGCACTGAGAGCAACATCCAAGGGGTTGGAGAGCAACATGTTACTCACAAGCTACTGGTTGGGGATCACTGTCATACAGTCTGCTTCTCTGAGATGTTAAATTCCAAGCAGTTATTATGTAAAAAAAAGAACATATTAGCACACACTTTGGAGTTCCCACTACTAAGCACACAGCCCTCCAATATCATAGGATTCTCCATTTCTTTAAGGCTACACAGTTATGTTGGAAGGTTTTGGTCTGCTCTACTTTCCAGAATTAATATGCTCCTAGAGTGGCTTTAGTAGGATCTAGATCACTATAAGGTAATCCTTGTGTTGTCATGTGATCTCTCTTACTCAATTTACCCTGGGGTGTCTTCATATCTCTAGGCTTAGCATTCACTGTAACCTTTTCTGCCACCCACCCATGAGAAGTAGCATGTGCACTCCCTTACTTCATATTCCAGTAGCTGCACAGAATATACCTTACCTAAATGGAGTTACAGCTCCTTCCAGATATTCTGCCAGTGACCCTAGCTTAGGCCTGTATGGGCAGCTGAATAGCTTCTAATACCAGCTTCCTTCAATTTGAATTGCTGTCTGTGGCCTAGAGCTCAAAAATGTGTCTTTTCAATGAATAACATTAACAGCACTGCAACTAGTAGAGCACTCATAAAACTAGTAAAACGTGGAAAAGTTATATATAACCTAAGGAAATATACCCACAGTATCTTTTAAAACTGCAGTAGTAACCAAGTACACTGTAGAGATATATTGATGATATATTGTGAAACATGTACATGAATGTACAGGGAATTCCCTAACATAATAAACACCTTTTGTTGTCATTATCCATTCAGTAGCACTTCAATACAAACCCTTTTTTTTTGTTCTACTTTTTCCATTGCATAGAAGAAACTAAAGTTGCCACTCATTCAATGACTTCTATTATGTTCTATTCTAAATGTATAAGTGCCAGCTTCATATATTCTGTATAAAAACATTATAAACTATATGAGTTCCTTCTATTGATCAATAATAAAATAATAATGTAATACATACATGCTTTCACTTGATATCTAGTCACTGTCTGTGCTTTATGAATACACTGCTGCCAAATATAGGCAGTGAAGCATTCATGGGAAACACCATAGTTGTAAAAAATAGGAAGGCATTGTTGTTGGGTTTTTTTTTAACAGTCACTGATGAAAGCGTTATAGGAACTGTCTGCCATACAAGTAATTCAAAAAGTAGTAAGTCATGTACAGTACTGAACTGGACTGAATTTGTTACAAGGAGCATGTGAGTATAATAAAAAGAGCTGTAAAATGAGAATGATGTTACATCTGAATACAGCAGATAATTCTAGAGAAGCAAGAGTGGCAAAACATATGGAGGAAATTCAAAAGTCTTTGGATATGCAAGTGA
Organism: Xenopus borealis; assembly: GCA_024363595.1. Lineage (NCBI taxonomy): Eukaryota > Metazoa > Chordata > Amphibia > Anura > Pipidae > Xenopus > Xenopus borealis. Next base: position 146,422,114 of record CM044434.1, on the reverse strand, counting down.
AATTTATGGGCACAAGGCGAAAGAGGAGATTTTACAATTTAGTAAGCATAAGGGAAGCCAGCTGGAGTTTCTATTTAAAGAGAAGCTCATCTGCAACAGAATGCAAAATATTATTTCAATTATATATATACATATATGTATTAGATGCATGTATTTTATGGTGTAGCCGTACATATAAAGCATGTGGATTATTTTTACTGAAGAGTTACAAAAGCAGTTTTTCATTGCCTGGTGTATAGTCATGTGGTGGTTTTTATGCCTGTCCCTTTAATTAGGTTTTTAATAAGCATTGGGGCTTTATTGAAGTTGATCTTCCAGCTCTTAATTGCAGGAACACTGATTTTCTTTATATAGAATGGGTGGAGAATCTTGTCCATGGGCTGCAGACATGAGAAAGGGGTAGAGTTAAGCGAGGAAGGTACAGACTTGATAAGACGGTTACACATTTACTAGGATCATATTCAGGGAAACAGTAGCAACATGATTTCTACAGACTGACATAAACCTGACAAAGTTTAGTTGGTTGCATTATGTAATGTGAGATGTATTTAGGACCACTCCAAAATATTAATAGCAAATATATAGCCATAAAAAACTGGCTATTGGAACTGACCAACAAGGTGTTTGTAGGATGGGTCCAATCTAGGGTTGCCACTTGGCCGGTATTTTACTGGCCTGGCTGGTATTTTTGATGGTTGATCCCAATGTTATTAATAGGAAAAAAAGATAAACATATAGGAAGGCCAGTATTTTTTTTCAAGAAAAGGTGGCAACCCTAGTCCAATCAGATGCAATTGCGCTGTAATTCTGTAAAACGACTTCTGTGTGTAGATTCTTATGTCTCCTACACCTACAAATAAAGCCTGCAGAGGGAACCCTGGAATTAGTGCCAACTGGAAGGTAGGGTTGCCACCTTTTCTTCAAAAAAATACCGGCCTTCCTATATATTTATCATTTTTCCCTATTAATAACATTGGGATCAACCATCAAAACTACCGGCCAGGCCGGTAAAAAACCGGCCAGGTGGCAACCCTACTGGAAGGTCATGGTCCCCCACGAGGTTTCCTCTGCAACAATAGGCCCAGAAGGTGGGACAGGTGCACTTGTGGTGAGCACAACAGAAAGATTGGTATCATTGCATTTGACAACTGGGTCCATTTTAGAGGAACTGCAACTGTGCCTGCGTCGATAAATGAATCCTGAAGTGTCCCACACTATCTCCTGTTAGGGCTGGGGCAGACAGGGAGATTCGGGGAGATTCTGTCGCCTGGCGATTAATCG
>CM044434.1:146382271-146406360 GCA_024363595.1 Xenopus borealis | reverse complement strand
CAGAGACTATTATCCCACTGTTACTATAGGTACCATCTCTCCCTACTATACCTGCTATCCACTGCCATAGTGCCATAGTATTTAACAAACTGGCTTGTTGCAGATCTTGGTGGTCTCTCCCCCACAGTAAATGCGACTCTGCATGTTATACTAAAGCAGAAAAAAACTTGCAGCATGTTATAACCGTGGGTAGGGGCTTATGTTTGCAGAGTGGTCATCAATGGAATGTAGTTTGTTTATATACATATGTTGTGATGCTCTTATGCTTGGGATTCTCTACTCCTAAACCAAAATATGCTGAGTAAGGGAGTTCTAGTTGTTAGCAAATATTTAGATACTGTAATCTTCTTTCCATTGTGAATATGAGATGTGGTGTCATGGATGTGGAACACATAAAGTCATCCACAACATTATCAGTTATTTTGAAGTTATGATTATATTAGACAATGGAAGATACAGCCCTTGTTCAAGAAAACTTTCCATAATCCAAGAAAAAAGGGGGAATGCTAAAGACTCACTATATAAGGGCTATATCCATTATGCATACATTGATGAGTTGTATAGAGATACTCAAAGCTTCTTGGATAAAGCATATGGAGGAAACACAGTAAGAAGGTATTTGGAAGGAGACAGAATAGATACAAGTAAAGGAGCTGCTATACCTAAAATATGGGATGTTTCCATAAAGCCTGTGAGTTGCTGGGGTATAAACTAGCCTAGTGCTTCAATGGCAGCTGTTGCTCTTAATGGCTGACCTTAGAGACTCTGTGCTCATGCATTCCTGCTGATTTATTCAGTGGAACATAGGGACACAGGGAGGAAACCTGCAAACATAGCCACTCATGCGCCTCGCTTGTTTAACGTTTGCTTAAAGCAATTGCAATGGCAGTTTTAGTGCAGGAAGATAAATGTTTACCCCCATTAAATGCAGAAGACATTTCTGTGCTAAACAATCACAGTTCGAGCTTCCAAATACTGTGGTTTCCAAACATGCCCATATGGGGTCCCAGTGCAGTGTTTGTGGGGAGTAAGTCTCAGGGCAATGTAGGTGTTAAGGAGCTGTTATCTAGTTACCTTCCCATTGTTCTGTTGTTAGGCTGCTGGGGGGGGGGGTGTTATTACTCCAACTTGCAATGCAGCAGTAAAGAGTGATTTAAGTTTATCAGAGCACAGGTCAAATGCCTTGGGGCAGCACTTTTAATTGATGTGTTTTGGAAAAATTTTTTTTTTACCCATGACAGTATCCCTTTAAGAGAACAGATTTTTAGCTTACTCTGTGTTGTTTGATGTGTTGCAAATTCTCTTTTTTTTTTTGCTGGAAGACATTTAACAAAACAGGCAGAACCATCCCCTACAGGACTATATTTTGGATCTGTGCCACCCTAAGTACCACATCCAGAAAGCTCCCCCCCCTCCATAACGAGTATATGCTGCTAGCTCAGAGAACAGTAACCCCCCCCCTTGACTTCGCCATCACATTTATCACAATAACCATATGCCTGCACATCGCGCCTGTTTTTTTAAATTTTGCACCCCACCCCCACCTTCGTGGATATGGCCTAGTGTGTTTATTTTGCCATTATTTAAATCTGTATGGGCAAAACTTTGATGTTTTATCTCCAGAAAGTTATTTTTGACATTTTTCCCTAATTTATTTGGAAGGTGGTCATCATATTCATATCCTATTTTGCTATGAGGAATATACTGTAATTTCCAATGGATATGACATGCCTGAAGAACTAGCAAAGGAGTATCAGGAGATGATCTGAAACATCTGGAAACCATGGTATTTCTTCTAAACTGACTCTGCAGGTGAGCATTAACATATAGAATTACAGCAGTGAGGAAAGGTTGTGCCCCAACATCGATTTTTATGGCTTATAAGCCAGAAACACAGGTCAGACTCGTAAAAAAAAAAAAAAAGGTTTATTATTTTCGAAAGGGAACGTTTGTGCGTGAAAGGAATATTATTTGCTCGTATAAGTAATGTGCAGAAATGACAAAGCATTTTCCACACAATAAAAGAAAAAGAAAGGGCAATGCTAACAAACATATTCTGTCTTCTGGGTGTAGGCGACGATTCTTTATTAGATATATTGCTGTTTTTCATTTTTATGTCAGTGGCGATACCGATATAGATCTATTATCTGTAATGCTTTTCAGGATCTTCTGTAATTTAGATCACCATCCCTTAGGGCCCTTAAACACGGGCGTTTTTACCTGCGCTCCCTCTCCGTTTTGCTGCGTTCAGCCGCAGGGGAGCGCAGTTATAAACGCACTCAATTATTTTCAATGGGGCTGTACTCACACGAACGCCTGTAGGTGCCAAACGCAGGAAAAATGCAGCATGTTGCGTCTGAACTTGCGTTTGGCGCTACCCTCGTGGGTACAACCTCATTGAAAAGAATGAGGTGCGTCTAGACCTGCGCAGGTCCAAAACGCCCGTGTGTAAGGGCCCTTAAAGTGATTTTGTCATGTTTTTTATGGTGTCGTTTTTATTTCGAAATTACACTCTTTACACTGCAAATAATTCACTCTACAATATAAAATGTAATTCCCGAACCAGCAAGTGTATTTTTTTTAGTTGTAATATTGGTGTGTAGGTGCATCTCAGGTCATTTTGCCTGGTCATGTGCTTTCAGAAAGAGCCAGCACTGAGCAAGTACCAAAAGTCACAAAAATTTCCTAAAAAATAAATTCAGAAATTTTCGTTCATTACTCCAACTGCACATGCGCCAAAACTCATCTCTGCTTCTGAAGTTTACCGAAGAAAAGAAGATGGCTGCCATGAACTCCCAAGGACAGAATCTGCACTGAGGGGTAAGTAAAACGTTACGGGCATTTGCCCTGGGTACCAGGTAGACTGGGGGGAGGCGGGATGGGGGTCTAGGTAGGATTGGGGGGTAGGGGGTGTTTAAGGTTTGGGTTGAATTCTCCTTTAAGGTGTTAGACCTCCCAAGAGACGTGCTTATCTTAAAGTGATACATATGAATGTACATTAAGGGGCCCATTTATTAAATTTGTGTGAAGAATTTGAAATTTGATTGAATTTTTAAAAAAAAATCGAATTCGAATTTCAAATATGCAAATTAGCTGACTTTGACCATCGAATTTTCAAAATTCGACCGATTAGAATAATTAGAATAATTTAATTGTATTCGAATATTCGAAGTACTTCCTCTTTTGAAAAAAATTCGATAGGCCAGTTCGCCAACTTGGACCTACCAACTTGCTTTAAAACCCTGAGGGAAGTTTTTTTTTTTTTTGATCGAATAAAAAAAATTAAATCGAAGGGTTAAAATCGTTTGAATCGTTCGATACAAATGATTTAATCGATCAAATTTTTTATATTCGATCGTTCGATTTGTCAAATTGCGTTAAAAACAATCAAATTCGATTTTTTTAAGACATTTTTGAAATTCAACCACTTCCCCTTTAAAATCGAAAATCGAATTTGAAGGTTTATTAACCCTAGAATTCGAATTTCAGTAAATCTGTCCCTAAATGTTACCTATAGGTCATGTTGATGATTTTTTGCTGAGGGGTTTGTTTTTGTATATAATTGTTAGTTGAAGTTCCTAAGCCTGACTCTCTGACACTCTGACTTTGCCAACCTAACTGTCCCATCTCAGCCTGTTAGTTACAATTTCTAATGCTAACGGACTCCTGCTGCACAAATATGGCAGCCCCCTCATACAGGAACATGGGGGATCAGACAGGTAATGTAAAAGCATCATGCAAATACTTTATGGCAAAGTTAGAAGTAGCTTTCAAAGCCAATATTATAATAGATGTAAAAAAATAAGAGGTGTCAGTATCTCTTTAAATAGGTACAATTGTATCTAAGTGCAGTTGCTGAGTGTCCTGGACTCTCTGCCAAAAGTTGTTCAATGCAGGAGCTCAAAGTGAAACTTGGGACATCTTAGTAAGAACCCGGAACTATGGGTTGAGCTGTCAAATTGGGTTTGTCTTTGGAAAAATTGAATAGTTGGGAGGTATTTACTGGTAGCAGGACTGGACTGAGAATTAAAATATGCCCTGGCATTTCAGGTACACAAGAGGCCCATCAGCCCACATAGAGGCCCAAACAGCCCCCACCAGCCCACTAAACACTGACTTTCTATGGGACCTTATAGCAGCCCCTCTGGCATTTGCCCTAACCCACAAATGGCCAGTCCGGGCCTGACTGGTAGCCTCACCAACTAAGAATTTCCCTCCTTCTAAAGCGATCATGGCAGAAACATCTACAGTATTTCCTTACGACAATATTCCTTATAACATTATTTCACGGAAGTAGGCTAAGGAAAGAAAGACTGGGCAAGACATATGACATAGACCGATCCTGCGACGCCATTATTGGATCTCTGCATTTCTTGGGCTTCCAGTTTTGTTCCTTCAATGAATAGCTCTCTAATTACATCATGTTTGATGGGAGTCAGATGTTTAGCGGCTGGGAATCATTTACACTGTAAGTCAAGGCATGCAGAGCTAATTCCCTCTTCTCTTCCGGAAAGGTTTTTATGTCTCAGCAGTGATTCCTTCAGTTTCATGTCCCAGCTATAATTATCAGTTATAGTATATACAGAGCACAAGGTACACACTGCAGTAAAGTCTGGATACACAAGGGAAAGGGGCCCCCGCGCCAAAACACTTACAAACTATCTGTAAGTAGGGACGGCCTACAAAGGCACCAGATAATAAGGAATGTAAATCGTGAAAGAGAGAATTGTTGGCGGAGTTGAACACTCTAATTAGAAGGGTATTTAACAGTTATTCTTGATTGCTGCAATAGTGGGACATTTATAGATCACTAAACCTGAAATACAAGTTGACTCAACTCATTTTGCAGAATTCAGAATTGTATATGCAATGTGCCAGTGTTTGTAGTTCTGGCCTGTACTTTAGTCTAATGTACTGTTGGGCTCAAAGACAGTCTTTTATTCATGACATATATGGGATTATTTAACCACAGATGCAGACGTTGTGCACAAAAATAGCTTCAGACATTTGGGGCGAAGTAATAAAAGTCACTGATGTTTGTCCAGGAGCATTAACCCATAGCAACCAATCAGCAGTTAGCATTTACACAGGGCCGCCATCATGGGGGGAGCATTATCCTGGGCCGGAAGGGTTTTAGGTTTTATGGGGGGCATGGCCGTGCTGCAATTATTTGAATTTTTTTCAATATAACTTTTAGTGGCCCTGGCCACCAAATTTTTTTAATATAATTTGTAAGGACACTGGTCACCACAGCTATTTTTTTTTTTTTAATAACGTGTAGGTGCCATTAGGGCTGCCACCACGCCAGTATTACAAAGTTACTGGCAATGTAGTTGCTGATAAATTTGTAATACCCTGCACTGCCTCACCCCCTTAAGCTCCTGCCCCACCTTCTTAAGCCCCTCATCCAGTCTCTTAAGGTGGCCATACACAGAGAGATCCGCTCTTAAGGTGGGTGATATCGGGCTGATACGATTGTGAGCCCTAGGGCCCAAAGACTGGATCATAACGAAGTGTAAACTGGTGGTTGGATCGCGGGACCTTATCATGCGGCCGCAATTAGTTTTTAGTTACGTCCGATTGACATCTGCCCAAGGGCCCCATACACTGTCTGTCGGCAGCTTTTATCGGCCTGTGTATGGTCACCTTTTACTCTATATCCTCCCCAAAGACTCTCCCAGACATCTGGTGATGTCATAATTTGTAGTGTGTCGATTCAGTAGCAATTGACCTTCAACCACAGCTTCCGTCCATTAAAGCATAATGTAGCAAACATCAAATCCAGATTGTGGTGAATCAAATGGTCACACGCAGGTCGCTGCTGCAAAAGGTGCTTTATTGTAACGACATGTTTCGAGACAAGCTCTTTATCAAGTGTGGTGATGTCATGGCCCCATCCATTAACCCCCCCCCCCCCCCCCCCCCCGGCCAGTAAAAATATTTTACAAAGATGGCAACCCTACTGGACACTCATGTTTTAATAACTTGTAGGGTGTCAGTGGCCTCCAATGTGTTTGCAGAAGATGTAGCTGCCCAGCTCCCCCCAATTGTTGCGCTCTAGACAGCTGCCTCTTCTGTCTACCCCTAGTTCCTGCTCTGGTGCCTTTTATTACATATGAGGGCATTGTGTAAATTGATGCCATCCAACTGTGCTTATTGGTTAACAAATCTCCCAAAAATGCCTCTCTACCATCACCACTGAAATCACTGACGTTAAAACCAATACCTGAGTTCGTTCTTCTGAAGTCGCCTCAGGAAGAAACTTCGGGTGACTTTGAGGTGTGTAGGCTTTACCACCAGTGATTTTATTTATTGCATGTGGAAAAACATTTTCTGGAGATTTACAGTTATGCGTTTTTATTTCTGGCTCCCCTTGAATAAAATCTAACCAGTTTTTGTTCCCACCTGGGCATTATCGGCAAGGAGTTTATATGTGCTCCCTGTATTGGGATGAATAATACACTGGGTACTCCGGTCCCTCCTGCACTCAATATACAAACAGGTTAACTGGTGCCAGATAAAATTAACCCTAGCTTGTGTGAATGAGAGAGTGACCTGAGATTGTCCACTGGGACAGGGACTGATGTGAATGAAGAATAATTGGTAGCAATGTGCTATATAAATAAAGCATAATAATAATTGGGAGTATATACCATGGTATATACCATTCCTTGAGTGTTTGCCAGCTGGGTATAAAGGTCATGAAGGTTTGCAATACACATAGATACAAATTCCATTCCTAGTTCATCCAACCCTGTGTTAGGGCCACACATTAAGCATAATAAAGAAGCGCTGCTATGGGCTGCACATTGCTCTTCGGTTTGTTTTGGCATTATCAGCTCATTATCCTTTGGAATTCTATCCAATATTTCCATTACAGCTTCTCATCATGATTAAAGCCTCTTTAATTAAAGATCATTTTTTGTAATCTCCCTAAATGCAGTAAGCTGACTTTGGGAAAGCCACAATCCGTTGGCACGTTAGGGAATGTCTGACCTGTTCTGAAATTCAAACAATCATTAATTTAAACAAAGCAATTATAAACACGGTAATGTTTTTCTTCCTAATTAGAAGTCTAATACTACCAGGGGCATAACGAACCTAGAGGAGCAGGGGGTGCAACTGGCCCAGGGCCCGAACCCCGCAGAGCCCCCCGGCAGTCTTGCCGGCTGGAGTCGTATGCAGAGGCACAGGGTGGGGGAGGGGGGACCCGGCTTCATGGCCCGCACCAGGGCCCACCCCCAGTTAGTTCCATTACTGAATACTACAGTCTACATTAAGGGCAATGATACACATTAATTTTTCATTTGCAATGATGTCATGATACGCTACTAGAAAGTAGACTAACTAAAAGACAACGGACCCTAGCAACCACAAAGGAGACTGACTGTAATGCTACTGACCCTAGCAACCAGAAAATGAACTGACTGTACAGCTACTGACCTGACCATCAAGAAAGAAGACTGGCTGTTAGAATACTGACCACAGCAAAATATAATAGACTGATTATGTCACTACTGACTCTAGCAGACATGAAGAACAAATAAACCCCATCTGCAGAAGTGCACTCACCAAAAGAAACAGTAGGTCCGGATGCAAATGCCCCAGACCTTCAGCTAAGGGGAGTAATTACATGACCATGTAGAGCCCAGGAGGAGAACAAAATACATGGGATATTTCCTCCTCATAATGTGTAATGCATAGGATGAGTTGCTGCAGATTGAGCAGACTTCTACCATAATTAATCATTGTATTTCATTAAACAATCCATCAATGGTACATAAATGGACAAAGCTACTGTATGTATATACATCTACCTTTTATTCCCATTAGATACATGGGAATTGTGACATATTACTTCTGAACTGGGAGTGTGGAAATGAATTCCACTAATGGTGTCAATGAATGCTTCAATCAGAGGTATTATAGTAAACTAGCCCTTTACCAGTATCACTGATGGTTTGTAGGAAAAAATGCCTTGACAGACGGAGAAGTAACATACACTACTCTTGGCTAGATATGGTAGGTCACTTTCATTTGATGGTTATTGGAGAACACAACAAGGTTTGTCAGAGCTCACTTAGGGGTAGATTCATCAAAGAGTGAAGTTCCACCACTAAAGGGAAATTCCACAGCTCTCAATGCATTTCTATGCGATTTTGCAAGGCGTATTCATCAATGGGTGAAGTGAAAGTTCACCCTTTGATGAATACGCCTTTAAAAATCCCATAGAAATGAATTGAGAGCTGTGGAATTTCCCTCTAGTGGCGGAACTTCACTCTTAACTTCACTCTTTGATGAATCTCCCCCTTAGAGAGTACAGGGGTGACACCACATGGATTATCTAATCCTGGTGAACCTGTTAGTTGAGTCTTGGACAGACTGGTAAAACTGTGTCTTTTAATGTCTGGGTAGACAGGATTTGTGTTTTATTGCTTTGTTTGTGTATTTCCTGAAGTGTTGTAGGCTATAAAAATATGTAGGTGAAATGCACATTGTCCAATTGTTTGCAGGGCCAACCAGGCAGGTACCCACAGTTTTCATGACTTCAACTAGACCAGGAGTGCCCATACTTTACTAATGCTAGGTCTACTTTAGTGATGTTGTCCCATTATGATTTACATCCATAAAAGCATTGTTAGCATTCTGTTCCATGGAAATTATTACTATTACAGTATATTCATTTATGAGCACATTTATATTGCTATATTTAACAAACAACCATTTCTTATGGTATCTTAACATAATAAATAAATTAATGAAAAGTATGAAATAGGGTGGTTTAGACAAGCTGATTGTTGACAGTGTCTTGAGATCTACTGATCACCAGCTAGAGGTCTACTGGTAGATCCTGACCTACCTTTTGGGCACCCCTGAACTAGACGATATCACTTGAATGGTCTTTATATTTGATCGACAAATGGTACATTTAAACAATTGTTTCAAGATAAGCTTGGTCTTACGATAACAAAAAAAATCTTTTAAAAATCTTAACATCTACTGTATGGCCACCTTTAGTTCTACAGGAGCAAGATGTTTGGGCATTTGGTGACCACATTCTGCATTGTACATACAATTGTAATTGTATTTAAAGGACCAGTGAAATTTTGATGTGATAAAAAAGTCACTAAGATAAAACTGGCGTTGAGATAAAAAAGTCACCATAAGAAAAAATGCCCATTGACTTTAATGCATTTGAACAAAACAAAATTGCTGAGACAAAAAAGTTGGCACAAGCAAAACATCCATTGAATTTAATGCATTTGGAGAGGGAAAAAATTGTTGCATGTAAAAACAAATTCGACCACTATTGACTTCATTGCATTTTGCATTTTGCAAATTTTGCAAAAAAATTCTGAATGCCCTTGACATATTTGTGCCAGTCTGTGTGGAGTCAAAATGTAGCTGTCTCTTCCTGATATATTAGTTTCTGGTTTTTGTTTCAGAATATCTTTCCATGTTTCTTCATCTATGGATGGTAAGTCCTGAGCCCACTTATGACATATATGTTTTATTGAGGCAAAATTACCTTGGAGCAAAATAATATATATCCAATTTAGGGGTTTGGGGAGTTCTGGCCTATGAAGATATCCTTATAGGGTGTATTGAGCAATAGGTGGGGCACCTTCTGGATATTGGGCAGAGAATGCATGCCTCAGTTGGAGGAATCGAAACAGCATGCAATTTGGTAACCCACATTCTTCTCTTAATAGGGCAAACTGATTGAGTTCCCTCGCACTTACTAAATCCCCTAGATGCTTAATTCCTGCCATGGCCCAGACACTGGCATCTGGAAAGGACTGGAACTGTGGAAGAGTTTTATTACCACTAGTGGGGACCATTTAGCCCAGGTACCTGTATCCTTGTAGCCAGACACTACTCTTCATTGAAAAATGAGGGTAAATGTTTTCATGGCAGGTGTTAGGGTATATATTGAGGGGAGACCCCTATGTAAATGATTGGCTAAGGCCTCAAAGGATAAAATGACTGCTGATTCAAGCACTATAGCCAAAAACTAATTTGGCTAGCATAATAATAAAGTAAAAAATTGGGGAAGGCTAGTCTACCTTTTTTATTGGAGCTTGAAGTATCTGTATACTAATTCTTGGACGTTCACCTGCCCAAATCAATCCTTTTATACAAGTATCCAGCTGCTTAAACCACACCTTAGGGAGCAAACACAGTGGCCCAGTTAACCCTTAGGCCTGAGAAATTCCCAAAGTTCTCAATCTTGGCCAGGAGTTCAGAAAGGGATATCTTGGCATTAGCTAGATATAACAGCATGTCATCTGCATAAATGGATATTTTCTCCTCCAGTCTCTGAATTTTAAATCCCTCTATCCCTGGGTTGTTCCGTATTTGAATGGCAAGTGGTTCAATAGCAGGGGCAAATAGAAAGGGGGACAAGGGGTACCCTGTCTGGTTTACCTAGCCAGAATTCCTGTGACAACTCTGTATTTACCAAGACTTGAGCTCTCGGGGAGTCATACACTGCTTTCACCCATTGTATATATTGATCCTCCAATCCATATTGCTGTAACAGGGTCCAGACAGGGCCAGATTTGTGGAAAGGCCACCTAGGCCTAGGGTGACAGGATTTAGGGGGTTGCATGCTGCCCAGCCACACCCTCATTGGTTCAGAAACACTGGGGATACGTAGTTTTTCAATTTCCCATACACCAATCCCCATTACTCTGGTCCTGATGATGAAAATTTGTGAACAAAGGGCAGAGTATGGGGGTGACGAACAGCAGTGGGCCTAGGGGTGCCCGCAATGTAAATCCGGCCCTGGGTCCAGAGGTATGGCCACTCCACCATATCAAAGGATTCCTCTCTATCTAATGATACCACCACCCTTTCCCCAGTGAACTATGCGACAGATTTACTAAATTCACATGAAGGATTCGAAGTTTGATATAATTTTCAAAAATATTCGAATTTTAATTTTCGAATGTTTTTGAAGACCACTTCGACCAGTGAATTTTGAAAATTCGATCGAATCGAATGATTTGAATAAAATTTCATTCGAATATACGAATATTCTTCCCTGCCTATTCACATGGTTGAATTTTGAATTCGAAATTCGACCCTTATATGTGGCCCAGATGTTTGTAAAGAGTCTTCTAATATAAATTAAAGTCAATGGGGCTCATTTATCAACACTGGGCAAATTTGGCAGTAACCCGTGGCAACCAATCGGATTGCTGCATTCATTGTTGTACTTGCAGCTAGCTTTAAAAAGCTAATCACGGATTAGTTGCTACAGGTTACTGCCCATGGGCAAATTTGCCCAGTGTTGATAAATGAGCCCCATTAATGGCTTTGCTGGGCATAAACCTGGTCTGGTCAGAGTGTATTAAGTGTGCAATAACTTTTTTAAGTCTATTTGGCCAGTACCTTGATGTCTGAGTTCTGCAGGTAGATGGGCCTCTACGATTCACATCTGTCAGGTGGTTTGCCCGCTTTAAGAATTAATGTAATCAGGCCCGGATTTACAAATGGGGCAGCCCCTAGGCCATCTCTGCACATCGCCCCTCCTTTGTCCATGTCCCCGTTCCTTTCCCCCCTCCCCTTCTCCATCAGCGTCTCTATTCCCTTTCTTTCCCCTCCCCTTCCACATCCCCCTTCCCTTCTCCATCTCTCTTCTCTTCTCTTCTTTCACCCTGCCCTTCCTTATCACCCTTCCAGTCCCGTCCTGTCTACATCATCCTCCCCATCTGCAAACGTTGCACTTGACTTGCAAGCTGACTGTGCGGCTCAGCGCGCTCAGTCAGAGCAGCTCCCCCTCCTCCCTGCTTATCCTAGTGAGGTTGAGGCTGGCGTCTGCACCAAGTGACGCGTGTGCAGTCACGTGATGTAGTGACGTCACCGTGGACAGTGTACAGCCCGGAAGAGATTTGGACTACACCCCCGCCGCTTATGCCACAGCTGAGAGAGCCAGGACAGGTGACAGCTGGAGGCGGCACATTACAATATTTTTTTATTGAAAAGATGTTAGGGGCATCAGCTTGCCGGCCGCCCCTCGCATCTTGCCGCCCTAGGCCCAGGCCTAGGGGGCCTTTCCCTAAATCCGGGCCTGAATGTAATGGTGGCAAGTTTGGTGCTATCTGGAAGACTTGCCTCCTGGGCACCAGTTAGTCTTTAAGTGTTTTGTACCATTCAATGGGGAGTCCATCAAGGGGACCTCTCATTAGGGGACATGTCTATGGCTTCCAAGATCTCATCTGCAGTATTGGTGTAATTGAGAGGTTCTGCATCTTCTGCAGAGAGCTTGGGGTTTCGGATTTTGTTCAAGTACTGATCTAGAGATCTTTGGAGCTGTATAGACCCAAACAGAAATTAACAAATTCTGCAAGGATCATGGCCTGGGCACAAATCTCCTGGTCTCCGTCAGATGACAACTTGGGAAGAGTGGTAATTTGTCTGGGGTCTCTGGTAAGTATGGCAAGAAGCCTGCCACTTTTATCCCCTTGGTCATACCACGAGGCAGCTATCTAGCTTTGGCATCCTGTTTCTTCCTGGCCCCTTTGATTAGAGAAAGATAAGACCCTCTAGTATCAGCCTTGCCTGCATCCCAGACTACTGGTTCTGGGGCTGTGTCCTGGTTAATTTTCCAATATTCCTGGTATTGAGCCCTGGCTGTCTCTTTAACTAAGTCATGTACAATCCATTTTAGGGGGAATCTCCATTGTCGTGTCCCAGTGCTATTTCCCAGTTGCATTTCCAATAGTAGAGGGTCATAATCAGAGTAAGTTCCCTGGGTGAAGGAAACGGAGGTCACCTTATGCACAGCTAGGGGGGAGACTGATCCTTATCCTTAACGCGTTTCACGATGACCACTATGCTTCTTTAAAAGGAATATCTGCATTCTTACTCTAACCTTAAAAAAAACTTAAGTGTAATCCAAATAGGGTGAAATCACCATATTGGTTGGGCCTGTGAATATTCTTTGCATGTTCAGTTAGGTCTGTAAATTCTGAGCTTCTCTAAAGGTGGCCATACACGTAGAGATCCGCTCGTTTGGCGATGTTGCCAAACGAGCGGATCTCTCCCCAATATGCCCACCTTGAGGTGGGCGATATCGGGCTGATCCGATCGTGGGCCCTAGGGCCCAACGTTTCGGATCAGTACGGGCGTTCGGATCGCGGGACCGCATCAACGTACAGATGCGGCCGTGATCCGACGGGATTTTTAATCCTGCCCGATCGACATCTGGCCGACTTTCGGCCAGATATCGATCGGGAAAGCCCGTCGGAGGGCCCCCCACACGGGCCGATAAGCTGCCGACAAAGTCTGTCGGCAGCTTTTATCTGCCCGTGTATGGCCACCTTAAGTGCAAAATAACCCCTGGCCCCCTTTATGTGCCCTATCAGTGATTAGATGTAGACATGATGCTTGCACCATTATACATCACAAAAAGCACTGTTCAGTGTTAATGTTTAATGACAGGAGTTCAGAACACCATGTGATGCCATCTGGGCAGGAAAACACAGACTGACCACCTTTCTAAACACTCCCTTCTGTGTATTATTTGTAATAACCTTCTGTACTGCATGAGCAGCGAGCACTGGAGGCTTTGTTCCCACACAGGGCTCAGTTATCACTTCCATGAGCAGCCAGTTAGACAAGGATCTGTGCTTTGCTCTGCCTGACACCAAGCTGCTTGCAGCGTATTTAAAAGAAAACCTTACATAGAGCAAATACAGTAAGGCCTTTTCTTTTGCACCGAGCTTGGCAGGGAAGGGGCATATGTCAGTAGCAGCTCATTTCAATTGCTCATTATGCTGCTGCTGCTGCTAAGGTTTCACGTTTTCACTGATATGTGTTCTTGGGCAATGGTGTAATGAAATCAGAGCTATCACAGATCAGCTAAAGGGTTCACATTCAAACAGAACTTTTATTAAAGGATTAGAAACAGTATAAAAAGGACATTTTATTTCATATCCATTGTATGTACAACTTTTTTGTAAAATATATAAACCTTGGCTTTTTCTTGCTTTGCTGTCAGCAGCCATTTTTCATTGTATGAATAGATAATACCAATCTGGGGCAGAAAGCCCTACAGTAAATCCCTTCTAACACCCACCCACTTAATATATTTGGTATCCGCTTAATCTCAGTTTTTTACTCTACATGACTGATATAACATAGACTGGCAGCATAACAGCGTAAAGGGATTCTATCATGGGAAAACATCCAGCAGAATTCCACAATGAAATCAATTGTTCAAAAGAGCAACCAGATTATTTTATATTTAATTCTGACATGGTGCTAGACATGATTCAAATTTCCCAAGTGCCCTTAGTCATGTGACTGAAAAACTTCAGCCACTATATGAACAATCGTGCTGATCTTTGCTGAGCTTTCGGCGTGGAGCGCGCCACGGTTATTACCAAAAGCCAACCACCGAATAGAATACCGCTAGTGGTTTAAGCTAAGGCAATGTTAAGGCAATGGCTACTTACACTATAGGTATACGGCAGTCAGCTTTTTAAAAAACCTCAGCTTGAACCGCAGTGAAGATCCGCACGTGTGTCCATAGCTTTATTGTTGCACAGCAAGTGGGAGTGATATCTCCCCACTCCCTTTCCCCTAAGCAACCTATCAGCAGAACCGTAGGAATGTAACAAAATAACAGCTCCCTGACACCTGCATTGCTAGATGTAAGGGTATGAGAATAACACTCAATATCCAAGGGCACTGCGACACCTCCAGTTAAAT
Organism: Xenopus borealis; assembly: GCA_024363595.1. Lineage (NCBI taxonomy): Eukaryota > Metazoa > Chordata > Amphibia > Anura > Pipidae > Xenopus > Xenopus borealis. The sequence continues at coordinate 146,391,639 of CM044434.1, read as the reverse complement.
TTAGTAAGGGAAACAGTAGCTTATCTGAAAGCAGTTTGTTTGTGAAGTCCTGGAAGCACAGGACCTGAGATGGCTGCCTACACACCAGTATGACAGTTAAAAAATAAACTCATTGGTACAGAAATAAAATTTTATATGGTACAGTGAATTATGTGTGTACAGTGTAATTTAGAAATACAACTACACCGTAAAATCATGACAGAATCCCTGAAATGGCTGTGTGGAAGGGTGTTGTAATGTTAGTTATTTCAGTCCCTTTACCAAGCCAAGAATTCATAATATCCCTAAACAGATGAAGGTATAAATGACGTTGTAACTGACTCTTTTACTTGCCCTTAACTGAGAGAATGCAAACTGCATGCCTATAATCACCCATGACATTTAGAGCTGCAAGTGTAATCCTGGAATGAGCTAATGATGTAAGTCAGGGTTCTCCAATCTGAGGATCTCCAGATGTTATTCCACCATGGCTTCTAACATGAGTTTATGGCTGACTGGGGAGTTGTGGGTCAACAACACTTGGAAAAAAATTGGTTCCATATGAACAGAGTGCAGCATATTTTCTGGGCTGGATACTTGCCCCCATCAGTGTATTTCTGTAAAGGTGTAAAGATCTTGCCACATGCTTGCATTAGTCACTTTGTCCTTCTATCTCACATACTCTGAATACAATGGTGTCTGTTTATAAAACCTTTTCTTGTCCAGAGTTACAGATGTTGGAGCCCTAGGAATTGCAAAGTTCTTTGTAGAAAGTTTGAGGTCCACTGCAAGAAAGGAAGAGGGGGAACCAGGAACAAGCACATGAACAGCTATATACAATGAAATTTAAATACAGGTATAGGGGGGTTTTATGTTTAAAGGGGGTTTTCACCTTTAGTTAACTTTTAGTATGACATAGACAGTAATATTTTTACTTTTTATTCATCGGCTCTCCAGTTTGCAGTTTCAGCAATCTGGTTGCCAGGGTCCATATTACCATAGTAACCATGCATTGCTATGAATAAGAGACTATGAATAGAAAGATAATTAATACATTTTAGCAATAACAATAAACCTATAGACTTATGGAGCATTTGTTTTTTATATGGGGTCAGTGACCCCCATTTGAAAGCTGGAAAGGATCAGAAGGCAAATTATTACAAAACTATAACAAAAATTGAAACGTTACTTAGAATGAGACTTTTTTTATCTCTTATTTTTTTTTTGTTTCAAAAGGGTATGCAATTACAAAGCATTCAATATTTTGTGCATATTATCCATTAAGAGGAGGGGGAGGTTAGTATGGGAAAACAACATATTTCTATATTGTATATCTCTTGCCAGTACTGTCTTCTATTACATCTGATGTAATTATGTCTTCTGTCAGTTTCCTGATTTTTTGATGTCCATGTTTGTCTACTTTGTCTGTCAATAAAGCAGTTAGATATAACAAATTCTGTGTCAGATTAATGTTTTCCACCATACCATGAGTGTCTATGGTCACTTGTAACCAATGTTTCGCTAGGTTCATTCTTGTAACAGCTAAACTTTGACCCACTAATATATTCTGTGTTTTCGTAAGTTCTTTGGATGGAAGGGCCAGAAGAGCAATAGGAATTTCAGGGGAAATCGGTTTATTGAATACTTTCCCTATTATTTGAAAGATCTCTTTCCAATATATTACTGCTATCGGACATGTCCACCATATATGCTATAGTCCCCAGTTTCTGTGCATCCTCGAAAGCAAAAACTCAAGGCGGAGGGGTCGTATTTCTTTTTTCTAGCTGGGGTAACATACCAACGCATCATGACCTTATATGCTGACTCTTTAATAGCAGTTTTTGGAGAGATTTTTGAGGCAGCGTTCCAGATTAGATTCCACTCTTGTTGACATATTGAGTGTCCTAAATCTGTTTCCCAGTCCTTCATATATTTCAAGGGGTCACCATTACCAAATGATACTAAGTGTCTATATAATAGGGAGAGAGTTCCCTTAATTTTTCCTGCTTGCAGAGAGCATGTTTCTAGTAGTGTAAATGGTCTGTTTTTTAAGGAATTATCAATTGACCGTATGAAATTACTAAATTGGGAGTATCTGTATATTTTCTTCTCCGGTAAGTTTTTTGTAAACTGCATGTACTGTAGTGTTTTAATGCCTGTAGATAGTAACATATCTTGTATTCTATTGAAACCATTATCCTTCCACCATTGAAATGCGGGTGTTGCATAGCTGGGGAGGAAAAGTGGATTGTTACAGTATTGGCATGAGTGTGTTTTTAGTTTCTGCCAAATTAAATTTCTGTAGGTTATCATGCCATATTTTTATAGTGTGCTTCAATACCGAACTAGCTATTGGAATGGGTTTGATTTGTATTTTATCCATCCATAGATAAGATGTCAAATCCGTAGGATGGGCTAGCAGTGCTTCTAGTTGCACCCATTGATTTTCAGAATGTGATAGGTGCCACTGTGTGGTCTGTGAAATTCTCGCTGCCTTATAATATATTTGTAGGTTTGGTTATTCTATCCCCCCATTCACGGGGGATATATACATAGTGTGTTTATTTATACATGGAGGTTTGTTTGACCAAATAAATTTGTTTATTTAGTTTTGGAGGTAAACTATTTATTTTGTTTTAATTGTTACTGGTAATGTGCGGAACCTATACAACATTCTTGGTACTAGAGTCATTTTGACTGCATGAATTTTCCCAAACCACGAAATGGCATATCTCGACCACTCTTCTAGATCGGTTAAATCGGTTAATTTCCTAATTAATTTAGGGTAGTTGTTTTTATATAGTGTTGTATAGGTTGTCATAATGTTAATTCCAAGGTATTTAATATAAGAGTATTTCCAGGTGAATGGGAAGTTGAGTTCCAATAGTTTGACAGCATGCTTGGGGGTATTTAGTGGCATTGCTTGAGTCTTAGAGATATTTACTGCTAGGCCAGATATGGGAACATTTTTCTAAAAGAACAAATAAATTTGGTAGAGAGGTTTGTGGTTTGGGGATAGTTAAGCAGATCGTCTGCATAGAGTCTTACTTTGAATTCAATTTCCTTAATTTGTACAGCCATAATGTTCGGATCCTGTCTAATTAACTGGGCAAGGAGTTCCACCTCTAGTGCAAATATTAGTGGTGATAGGGGGCAGCCTTGACGTGTCCCCCTTAGTATCGGGAAGTTAGGGGAAAGAAGGCCCATGCATTTAATTTTTGCGGTGGGATTTGAATATAATACTCGTATCATGTTTATGAAATTTCCTTTGATACCAAATAATCGAAGGGCATGATATGTGTGTCCATTTCACAGAATCAAAGGCTTTTTTTTTTTAAGATCTAGCAGTAATATTATGCTTTGTAAAGCTTTTGAGTTAATATAGTCCAGGGATCCCCAACCTTTTGAACCCATGAACAACATTCAGAAGTAAAAGGATTGAGGGAGCATAGTTTGCTAAGATGTCTTGGGGAAGGGAGGATAACTGACCATGACTATTTCAAATTGCTGTGATTGGGGGTAATTGTGAGTAATTATTCAGTTTCCTAGCAAGCATTGTGTCAGGTTTATCTCTGTAAATGAAGAGTTTTTGTTTTGACCACCTAATAGTCTTATCAGCTTCTTCCATCAGATGTTCTGGGGAAAATTCGCTAAAATTCGCTAATGTTGGCTTCGCTAGCGTTCAGCGCACTTCGCCAGGCGAATTTTCACCAGCACTACGCAAATTCACTCAGATGCAAATTTGTGCTCAGGGTGGCGAAGTAGCGCTACCGTTCGTTCGCCAGGCAAAGTGCATATATGTTAGCGATGCCTAATTTGCATACGGCACCAATTTCAAAGTATAATAGAAGTGTAAGTTACAGCCACTACATTGCACTACACAAGCCCACTAAACCTTTAATTAAAAAAAAAAAGTTGTCCTATTGCCCTACATGTGCCCCCTGTATAGTTGTGTTGCCATATGTTAGGAAATGTAGGGGGGAAGGAGGGTAACCCCCCCAAAAAAAATTGCACATTTTTACACCATCACCCTACAATGGTAAAACACGCCAGCGTTTTTTTTTTGGGACTTAGAAACATTTTTTCAACCTCCTATCTATTGAATTGAACTGGTCTGACCAGGCGAAGTAAAGTCTAGCGTAAGTGGTAACGTTCAGGAAAATTTTGATCTTAGTGAATTTGCGTAATTACGATCCTTCGTCAGTGCGCAACTTAGCCTGACGTATAGGTGCGAATTTGCACAAGTCTATCTACTTCGCTAGCAAAAATTCACCAGAGACGGTGTTAGTGAATTTGCGAAGTTGTGAAATGACATCACGCTGGCGAATTAGCGCAAGCATTGGTTAGACCCTTCGTGCTTTAGTGAATTTGCCCGTTAGTGAGAACCGATTGGGTGGCTTGCAGCTTTTTAGTGAGCTATGGGTTTGGGTTTTGTTTATTTAGGTTTTCCAATCGGTTGAGTTAGAATGAGACATTTTATGACTTACTTATAGTTTAATGGGTGGAACTTAATATTAATCTGAAACACGGTGCTTTAAGGCTACAAAAACATTAAAATATTAAGTAGACCCGATAGGAATGTGTTGCCTCTTATTTTTTTTTTGTTTTTTTACATAGAATTATTTGCTGAAAGTAGAGATGGCTTTCTCATAATACAGAACATTCTAGATATTAGGTTTCTAGATAAGAGACACATGCCAACATGGCTATGCAATTACTGTGGACTAGGGATGGCGCGAACCGCGGCAAAAATGTTCGCGAACATATTCGCGAACTTGCGACAAAACGCGCGAACGGTTTGCGACGTTCGCAAACCCCATAGACTTCAATGGGAAGGCGAACTTTAAAAGCTAAAAAAGACATTTCTGGCCAGAAAAATTATTTTAAAGTTGTTTAAAGGGTGCAACGACCTGGACAGTGGCATGCCAGAGGGGGATCAAGGGCACAAATGTATCTGAAAAATCAAATAGTCGCAGCCACTGAAGCACAGAAAAAATTCGCCATTTAAATGCTGAAAATAGTCGCAGCCACTCAAGCACAGAAAAAATTCGCCATATAAATGCTGAAAATAGTCGCAGCCACTGAAACACAGAAAAAATATGCCATATAAATGCTGAAAATAGTCGCAGCCACTGAAGCACAGAAAAAATACAGGTCAATGTATGGCAGTTGTTTGAAGAACAGTAGATTTATTTACTAGCCAGCAAAGCTACCTAACCTAAAATGTCCCTGAAATCCCTGCAGACTTCTGTCCCTCCAATACAGAGCAGTATCAAGCAGATTACTAGCCAGCAAACTGTCCCTGAAATCACTAACAGCTCTCTCCCTACACTAGCTCTTCAGCTCACACAGACAGATTGAAAAAAAGCTGCAGGGCTTCAGTTTTTATAGGGAAGGGAAGTGGTCCAGGGGGTGTGGGGGTGGTCCAGGAGGGAGAGCTTCCTGATTGGCTGCCAAGTATCTGCTGGTCTGGGGTGAGAGGTGAAAAAAAAAAAAAAAAGCGGCGACTATGCGCGAACCCAAATGGCGAACGTCGCGCGACGTTCGCGAATATTCTGCGAGCGCGAACGGCAGATGTTCGCGCGCGAACAGTTCGCGCCATCCCTACTGTGGACACAGTAATGAAATAATTAGATGTCTTTTAACCTCCGAAGGTCTTAACTGGTATGGGAAGAAATCTGATTACTATGTTGGGGTTGAGGAAAAATTATAATATTTATCTTTATCAACCTCAACTCAATCTCAGGCAGTGGATGAGGTGCAATGGCCAGCCCACTAAATGCTGCAAGATATAGAAAGTGAGGGGAAAAACAGGAAATTAATTCTAAACTTTTATCTTCAGACCTTGGACGACAAAGAAAAGGAAATGTCAAGGTCACGGTATCCCTATATTATATTATTAATAATTTTTAAATAAACCATCATAATAATTATTGGAAACAGCACTTAATCCTGTCCAATTACTTATTATGCATAGGTTTCTTCTACATTGAAACGTGTTCATGCAGGTTAATTTGTGCATAAGATTCATCTTGAAGCGATTTGCTATTTCCTGCAGCTTAGGAAGGCTAGCATTAAGCATAATTAAAGAGATACTAATTGTAAGAGTTCATGCCGCAAAGGAAATCATTTAATAGGAATCATAATAATTTGGATGGTAATGTGTCCTGAAGATTTTAATGTGATGATATTGCATCACTATGTAAGATCTCTATGTTCTGGTTTATGAAGTTGTTATATCAATGGTAGACCATAATGTTTCTCCAAATGATGTTGTCACATCCCAATTGTTGTTCTTCAGCCGGGTAGAATCAACTTTATCTTCACTATTCCTCTCTCAGCATCTGTTTCTCTTAATTCTACCTTCATTCAGCAGTTGGGTGTTAGTCATTGACAGTTAGATCCAATATATCTTATAGGGGGGCTCCTTTCCCAGCAGATGAATTAGAGCTCACTGAAATAACCGTTTCCAGTACAAACAAAATCTAACAAAATAACTGCCTTTGGCACAAATCCTGCATGTAGAGAGACATGATGTCTGGGGATTTTAATAGAGTGAGCTCTAATATATCGTCTAGGCAAAATAAACAGATGCTGAGAGGGATAGTGAAGATACATTTGATTATTTCAGAAATGATGGCGAATTTTGTAATTGATTGTATTTAGAAAGTTTCTTATTTTAGTATGATGAAGCATACTGTAAAGAGCTGTCACTAATATTTACTTATTTTTACACCAATCTCCATTTTTATTGCACAAGAACATCTTTTCAATTGACTTAGCATCCTAGAATAACACAACCTTGTTCATCTCCATTAAGTTATGAGATGCCAGTGGTCATAAGAGCATTCTCAAACACATTATCACATCTCAGACAATATGCAATTTACCAATGCAAACAAGTTATATTTTCAGTATTTTATATCCTGTCTCACAAATTACTAAATATTTTTGTGTTAAAATGGAATAGGAAGTTGACCTCCAATTGTATTTGTTATTACAACACTGAGTGGAACACAAGAGTGTGGATTTCATGGAGCAAACACAAGAAGTCACTGTACGGTTTTCAGTAGTTAAAGGATAACTATACCCCCTGAACAATGTAGGTCTCTATAAACAGATATTGCATAAAACAACTCATATGTAAAACCCTGCTTCATGTAAATAAACCATTTTCATAGTAATACACTTTTTTAGTAGCATGTGCCATTGGGTAATCATAAATAGAAAATAGCCATTTTAAAAAATAAGGACAGTCTCCTGGGATCCTAGGATCCAACGGTGCACACCAACATACCCAACAAGCTATAAAGTTAGGTCACATGAGCCAATTAACAGACAGAGTTGTGTCTTTTGCTTCCACACTTCTTCCTGTTACAGTTAGAGTTGAAATATTTCTGGTCAGGTGATCTCTGAGGCAACACACAGACCATCATGAAATGGTGGTTCAAGGCAAGAGATCTAAAAGGGCAATATTTACTTAAATATATATACCAGGTAGGTAAGATTCTTTAATATGTCACTTGATTTGATATAAACTATCTGTTGCTCAAAAATTCATTTTCGGGGTATAGTTTTCCTTTAAGTAAATTATTTTGTTTGTTGTTATTAAACCACAAAAAAAATACTGTTATTAGGGATGAGCAAATTTATTCGCCAGCAGCGAATTTGCTGCAAATTCCCACGATTCGCCGCCTGCGAATAAATTTGTTAAACACCCGAAAAAATTTGCCTGGTAAAAATGACGCAATGAAAACGATACGACGAAAAAGGACGCGACGCATGTCAAAAACAATACGCGCAACGTTTCGTGATTCTTTTCATCAATTTGCGAATTTCGCTAGAAATTCGCAAATTTTTCGGCGAAACGAATCTGCCTAGATTCGCCCATCACTAATTGTTATGCATAAGAAATTTGTACTGTTAGGGGCACACAGGCAGATTTGCGGAGATTTAGTCACCTGGTGACTAATCGCCTCTTCTTTGGGGTGACAATCTCCCAGAACTGCCTTCCGCCTGCTAAAATGAAAAATCGCCTGCGCCAATGCACTTGCAGTGCTTCAATTTCCCAAGTCGCCTGAAGTTGCCTCAAGAAAAGTTTGGACGACCTTGGAAATTGAAACACTGCGAATGCCATTGCGCTGGAGTTTTCTCATTATAGCAGGCGGAAGGCAATTTTGGGGGGATTGTCACCCAGAAGAAGAGGCGATTAGTCACCAGGCAACTAAATCTCCCCAAAATCTGCCCATGTGACCTTACCCTTAAACAGATATTAGCAAACACATTGATTCTGATTCCTATATGTCTTCAATCTCATTTGGCAAGTTTAAGCTTCTAACCTGTTGATTAATGCATGTTAAGACTTGTGGCAGAATATTGCAACACCAATGCAAACTCCCTCGTCATCTTTTGTCTTAATTATTGTATTAGTTCCTTGTAAATTTAAAAAATGGGAAATGGCAATGAAAGTGAAACCAGAAACAAATGCATATATTATGAGTGCTATTTATGTATCTGCTCTCAGCAATCACTGTTTCACTGAGTAATACGGTTACATGGGACATTGTGGGGTAACTTTATGAAAGTTAGAAACTTCTACCTTAAGCTGGACATAGACATGGAGATTTTGCGACCAGCAACTAACCATTCAGATAAAGAACCGGACAATGTTCTGTCCGTGACAGCAATCGTAGGAAAGTTATGTCTCACAAATAGTAGTGACCCACTGATATTATCAGATTCGACAGAGAGCTCAATCTGCTCTCTGTCCCACCTTCTTACACCTTCTTACACCACAGTCCTGCTGATTTAACATGATCACAATGTCTCTTGTTGCCCACACCCCACCTATATCAAAGGAGCCAGAATGTTTAAAGAAGAATGGCAGCAACCATAGATATGCCTGATCTATAGCAATATATATATATATACTATTTAGAAAAAGAATATTGTTGCACAACCCTCTTAGTTTTGGGTGCAAGTAATCAAAAAAAGGCACAGCCACTGTAGCCAATATCATAGACAAAAATAAAAACTGACACAGCACTCCAAATTATAAATGCAAAGAAGTGTAGTATATTGTAGAAAACCATACCACAGCCCATAGGGCGACGTTTCGAGGTATGCAAACCCCTTCAGGCATCAGTCAAGTAACAAACATCAATTCACATGGATTTAAATCAAGTAACACAGGAAATTACACATCAGGTTTGACATTAATGATCCTCTCAAATTAACCCTTAACTGCTCAAAGTTGTTCATAGAGACGAGTCACTACTCAACGTTAATCCACCACATATCCCAATTCAGCTAAAAGAGACAAAACAAAAAATAGAAAACAAATGAACCTAACAGCTGTCTCATCATAAAAACACATATAAATCATAATC
>CM044434.1:146348514-146381987 GCA_024363595.1 Xenopus borealis | reverse complement strand
ATATATATATATATATATATATATATATATATATAATGTGTGTGCGTATGTAGGGATCCATAGGTTTTATATTTCGTTATGGCTTTAATTGCCTACCTTCCTTCTTTTCCTTATTTACTAGGAAAAAGTCTATGTATCTATTTAAGTATTAACATTAGTGTTATTGATAGGGTTGCCACCATTTTCAGAAAAAATTATAACATTGGGATCAAACATAATTGGCCAGGTGGCAACCCTAGTTATTGACCAAGAGGTGTAATGAACACTTCCTGCCACACTTCAATATAATGTGCGGAAAGGGTTGGTCCTTCTTCTTTGGCTGTGTGTCCTAACCATCTGGATGTGCCCCATTGAGCCTGGGTACACCAAGGCCCAGTAAAGCCCTCGCCCTTAATGGACCTGTACCTTTTGTGATCGAGTTGGGGACCAGGGAACCCCATGAACAAGGTTTAGCTAGCACAGCATAGATCTGTCATAGTCTCTCTAGGAAAGTAGAACAGAGAGCTTATATATAGGGTCTGTAGCAGGGAGTAGCTTCCCAAGGCTCCTAGATTGCCTTTAGAGAAGGGACCACAGTGGATAGGGTGTCACTCCCCGACCACTCCTCTGAGTAGGATCCATAACACTTTGAGGTATATCTGCCGAGGGAATTCATGTACTCTTTGACTACAATGCCTTATGGGAGTCACATCCTTTCTGCTGTGTCTTCTACCCGTTCTACCAACATTGCTGTTACCTCTGCTAATACCTCAACCTATGTAAGTAAACCTGGGGATACTGTCTCTGACTAATAAAACCATCCTTTTTAGTGCACCATGAGAACCTCCTAGTGTCCAATCATTCATATTTTTGCATGCACAATAGCCTGGGAATTGTAGATGCATTACACCTTTATGGGAAGCTTCCACTTAGTGAAGGCCCTGATCCTGAATGTGTGAGTCCAATGTAGCCCATGCTCATATCACTAGCTGGACATACCCATCCTTACAGCCAATCCTGTTGTGAAAAGCAAACAATAACACTGGAAAACAGAAAAGAAAAAGAGAAATTGCATCCTCACAAAGATATCATTTCAGAATGAAAAGCAGTATTGTACTGATGAATCTGTTGGAGAGGGCTCCAGGGCCCTTTCCAAATGATTAGCAGCATCACACTTTCTCTCTTCCAGAACGTGCATCTGTCAGTGCAAAACAGAATGTGCCGGTAGTATCAACGCAAGATCACACAACATTTGCAAAGGCTGCGGAGATGGACGTTAATGAGAGTTTGGATGAAATGACAGGATTAACATTTGGTTCACAGATTGTGTGATGCAAAGGTGTGATGTAATTAAGTCAGCTCTGTATTGAATTTCATTAAAAACATGACTGTTCTTAGAAGATGAAAGAGGCAGTGTTTTGTCACATTTACATTTATAGTTATGGAATGCTGCTTTTTATCCACTGTAATGTTTACATTTAACTGGTTTCTCATAAAAACAAATGTTTGAAGTCAGCGGGCATGCCAAACCAGTGTGCTCAGAGGATCCTCATTCCATAAACTTAACATACTGCTTGGTAAGCACATTTATACATATTTATTGGATGCCAGCGTTGGGTGCATGCCTTCAGTACTGACAAAACAATCAGAATTACAATTACGTAAACTGTATAGAGACAAAACCGTCCCTGCCCTATGGCACTTACAGTCATGTCATTCCCTAATACGCTTGGAAAGCTTCCAGTATACATGACATAACTGGATGTTTTCTATTAAACACAGGAATTCATGAGCCTTAATGTCTCTCTAAATGATGCCATTTATTTAAAAGACAAAAAATGCCCAGAATAAATATAATAAAGGGTTGTTGTGCCACTTGCAATTACCCACAGCTTTATCATTCTGCATAGGAATCCCTGGTTAAAACCACACTTGCATGTTTCTCTGCTGCTTACTACAGGATGGTGCACAGAGACAAACCATGTCTTCTGTTTGGCCCCTCCAGACTGATTTGGCACCCTTGTACAGAGATAGACAATATAAGGCCCAGACTCTGTGTATAGAATCTGCCCAAGATAATAGCCCAAGAGTGTGTTCCTTAGTGATCATGCAAAGATCACTTTTTTCCAGGGCCTGGATTTACTCTCATAAGAAAAATGGCAAGAGGTTAATAACTCATCAACAGGCTATTAGTCATAGGTCAGGTGTAGCAGGCCTTCCGTGTGCTGCCATTCCCTAATGTTCACTTCAGAGGGATGTATGGGGGGGGCAACTATGTCCCACCCCTACCCCTTGTGAATATAGCACTACTGCTGTAGTTTTTGGAGGCGTGTCCATTGAATTTAGCTTGGATGCGGACGTCAATTTCCAATTTTCTCGAATTGTTCGTGAAATGTCCAATTTTCACCAATTTATTTGTGAAAATGTCAGATTTTCACAAATTTTTCAATAAATCGGCCGATTTCACAATTTTTGCGGGAGAAATTCGCTCATCACTAATCAGCATAAGTGACCAATTGTTGGACCAATTTTATTTCAATTAATTTCTCAGCATGTCAACAATTTGAAGCTCCAAGAGCTTCGGCGGCTGAAGCCTGGAGTTTTGAATGCTACTTCTCAGTAAAAACACTTTAGCATCCTTTTCCCTAAAGGCCCTGTTGATGTAAACAAGGTGTTGAAATACTGGATTTAATTAGTGGTCAACAGTGTTGACCACTAATTAAATCCAGTATTATAAATACAACAAACTGCTCAGCCTTAAAGCAGTGCAAGACTTTAGCTTACTATGAGTTTACGTACAGCGCTACGCAACAAGTTGGCGCTATAGAAATACATGTTAATAATACGTGACCAGTTTCGTGATAGAATGCTCAGTTGTAATGTTTACTAAAACCATAGCCATAAAGCAGGACAGAGCTGCTGTTTTTTTTAAATGAAAGGCAAGAAAGACAACTTTCAGTATGTTATTTTAATATTTTGTTATTTTTCTTCGTCCTTTTCTTCTTGCTCTTCCGTCACAACCAAAATGTTTAGGTTCATGTGTGTCTGATGAAATGGACAATATACACATTTATGGTTTTCTCCAGTAGCAGGCAGAGATATATGGTTAAATTTATACACGTTCATGTTTTCTCCATAAGACTGGGTGAGGTTGGGAATTGCATCTAGAAGTAGGTCAGAATGATAGCCCGTTCCATTCACCCATAACCCACATTTAATTTCTATGCTCAAATGTTCTTAGTTGTGGTAATGACATGAAGCAGTGTTGGAACGGCGCCATAGTAAACTTATCACAGGGAAACGCTGAATGGAAGCTTTATGGATAAGTGGCACGTTGTGAAACTCCAGCACATAAATTGTGAATGAGTCACACTGGGTACATTTGCAATTAATGTCTTTACTCTTCATGAAGTAGCACAGACAGGCTTTACCAAGCCCAGGCCTTAGTTCATGGAGGTCTAACCAGACTGAAGTGATATTTATTATTTTATCCATAAACTTTTCATTTATACAGCTTGTTTCCTCGTTACTTCCAGCAGTGGGTGGTGTGGGGAGATGGCACTTGTTTTTAACAAAACAACCCTACCTACATCACAGCAAAATATGTGTCTTCCATTTAAGGAAAACCAAATTGGCCAACACTAGAATATTTGAGAAAATACTGTATACCGAAATGAACTGTAGAGATGTAGTGGTTAGCCAAGCCTAGATACTATGGAACATATCTGGAAAGATGGTGAGTCAGCGTGATCCTTGGGGTATATAATTAAGGGGAAGGAACACCTTGGTGAGGATGGAAAATGTTATTCTTAACCTGGATTTTGAGGCTTTGGTGAAAAGCCCAAGTCAAGGCAAGGGAGTACATGATTGAGCTGGAGGCTGGAGTTTACATTCAGTTCCTCTAGAAGTGCTGAGGGATATTTAGTCAGCAGCCTGTAGTCTGAGTGGGGTTACTTACCTGAATATTGCTTGAACTTGAGCATAAGCATCATAACCTAGAGCTACTTGTGTGCTGCTAAACTCCAGCTGATTCTGTTATTAACTGTTCAAGAAGCACTGGCACAGATCTAATAGATTTTGGATATTAATTAAAATTGTAGATAAGATATATGCATCGAATGACTACGCATCACATACTGGCACCCATCTAATTGATTTTTCGATTCGAATAATGTCATCAAACGATTCGAACCATTTTTCGATCGAAAATTTACCTATTTGATCGAGATAGGTCCATTTTTGATTAAAAAAAAAACCCTCTGGTCGAATTTTAACGTTTTTTCACTTCGAAATTCGACCATTAGTAAATCTGCCCCCAAGTGTTGAATATATTGATTTGTTCATTTTACACATGACCAGGGGCAGCTGGGAAATTGACAAAATATCTAGCCTGATGTCAGTTTCCAAAACTGAATATTAAAAAAAATCTGTTTGCTTTTTTGAGAAATGGATTTCAGTGCAGAGTTCTACTGGAGCAGCACTATTAACTGATGTGTTTTGAAAAAAAACGTTTTCCCAGTATCCCTTTAAGCTGGCCATAGACGCAAAGATTTCCCTGCAATATCGGACGAATGATTGTACGTCCTCATCTCCCGACTTGCCACTAACCATTCAGATCAAACAAAATAGTAAAAGAACAGATCAGCTGATGTTCTGCTCCTCAGCAATTGTACGAAAGTTTATGTCCGACAAAGCTGACAGTGACAATCTCCCACTGAAGATCGTCAGATTGTAAATGCAGAGATATAATCTTTTAACCTGTCTGATTGACTTAACTGACCAATCGGCATGTGAAGATAAATGTTGGGACACTCCACACACAATTTGAAAATCGTATGAATCCTCGGATCTTTGCGTCTATGGCCGCTGTAGTCTTAGGTTAGAGGCACACGGGCGACAAATCTCACCTTCTTCCAGGTGACAATCTCCCCAAACTGCCTTCCTTGTAAAATTCCCTTGTGAGGAAACTTTGGGCGACTTTGGAAAACAAAGCAAGTGCTATCCCACCGGCGATTTACAGTGTTGCCGGCTAGAATGCTGTTCGTGGAGATTGTCACCTGGAAGAAGAGGAAATTTGCCACCAGGAAACTAATCTACCTGAATTTCCCCATGTGCCTCTACCCTTAAGATTGACCACTTCCTCTAGTAGGTCACTCTGGTGATACCATGGACTGACTGAAAGGGAGCCAGGAGAGCATGGTAGATAGACTTTGAATGCTTGATATTGATAAAGTAAGACTTCAAAGGAAATACAGAAAATCCCTTCCAACAGGCAGTGCTATCTCCAAAGTAACTTTCCTTAGATATAACAGCTTTTCCCCATGTACATATTCATATATTCATACTTGCAAATCTTGAGACAGTTGAGTTATCTGTAATGGACCCCCCCCCACACACACACACATGGAAATAGTTGCTGACAGTTCTACACTCTCCTCTTCCTCTGCACTGAAATGTGAGCCCATTTCCTCTTGTCTTTCAAAGTTAGAGCATGGCATTCTAATTTTTGTGTCATTGTTTGTGTCTTGTTATTCCTCCAAATTAATTTTGTATTTTATAGGCTGCTATTTACCATTACTTTTAATGGTATTTTTCCTCGGGTGACAATTCCAAATTCTGTTAATTAATGGGGAGAGGGCCTATCCAGGGGGAAAAAAACGTGGTGGGCTCTGGCCCTATTGGCCCCACCAGCTCAGACCTACTCCCCATGGCAGTCTGAGATTTTGCGGTACCATAAGAAGGTACGTTCTGGTAGGAGTGAAGGGAGAGGGTAGGGTTGCAGTGGGACCTGTGGGTGTCTGGACTCCCCAGTCGGACTCTGGGGACTGTTATACTTCTGATCTATCAACAACAGACCCTCAGGTGTGCCTGTATAGAATATGGCTACAACTGCTGTATTCTCCGACTCAAAAGAATTAAGCATGGGCAGTTGAAGGAGCAAGAACAGCCCCTGGAGTAACCCTTCTTCCATGTATCTCTTGCCATGGTTCTTGCCATCTGAATAATTCTATATGGTAAAAACAGACACTGATAGAAATGGTTGACATAGTAATACAATTGCAACTTCAGTTTAGAGCACCATGAATGGTCCAGACAGACAATGAAATGCCAATCTTAAATTTCATTTTGATAACAGCTATCTTTTTTGGTTCTTGCTATTAACAGGTGCATGCATTTGTAAGGAATTAAGCTTTAACACTTTTTGTGTATAAATGATATATTAATGATATACTGTAAATTATATATGTTGCTCATAAACCCATAGGCTGTTGCTTTCAGTGGCCTCAAAGCAGATACTTATTTTTGAATTCCAGGCTTGGAGGCAAGTTTTGGTTTCATAAAAACAAGATATTGAGACAAACAGAGCCTCCTGTAGGCTGCTAGTTCACATAGAGGCTACCAAATAGCCAATCACAGCCCTCATGTGGGTCTTTTTTCATGCTTATGTTGCGACCCAATTCTTTTTTACATTTTAATGGTGCTCAAGGTTGGGGATCCCTGTTCTAGATTCTGTGATCGTTTCAATGCATAACACATGAAGGCAAGTTATTTTGGTGCTCCTACGGAGGATACACTTCTGAATGCATATTGAGGGGTAACTCAGTTTGTAGCTAACTGAAGCTCTTGCAGATGACCTTTGTGAAGATTTGGTTGTATGAAATATCAGTGGTTGGATCCCTTCTGAGATCAATCATGGGAATGTAATCACTGAAGTATGACATTTCTTTAAAGGCATTAGGTCCTGTGCTTCCTACAGACAGACATCACTAGAAACTTTTTGACACACTTTGATCACCAAATGTATTTTCATCTCTTAGACTTGTGTCACCATATTCTGTGATCCAAAAAATGAACAAGGCTTTATGGGAAAGTCAGTGGGATACATGGATTTCCTTTTCTTTGAAGCTGTTTAATATACAATAGCCAGTGTTTGCAACGACATTAAAAAAAAAAAAAAGTTTTGAAAGCATTTGGCTCAGCTTGTATAACATTGTTTAAGAGGCTTACTGACTTTGGGAAATGTGGTATCTGTATAGCTTCTGCAGAATTTCACTTTCATTTTATCTGTTTAAAAATGATTATTCAAAAAATATTGTTTTACAGTAAGGCGTGGCCACTAAGCCAATTATATTTTGTTGCATCTCAAGTAGACCATTGCTAGCAATTTATCTGACCACCTGAGCAATCATAGGGGTATAATTATCAAAGAGTGAAATTAAGGGGCAGATTTACGAAGGGTCGAATTTCGAATGCCAAAAAAATTTTAAATTTAACCAGGGAATAGTGGGGGGATAAAAAAAAATTCAAATTCGAATTTTGAATTTGAAATTTTTTTGCGCAATTTGATCGATTGAATGATCGAATAGGGAAAATTCGATCGAGTCAATCGAATTCGAATCAAATTTTTGAACAATTTTCAAGCGATCGATCAAATTTTTCTTATTCGATCATAGGGAATGATCCCCATTTCAGTAGGTTTAATATTTGAATAATATTAAATTCGATTAGTTGAATAATTCGAATTTGAATATTCGATAGTCGAATTTGGTCAAATTTGGTCAAATTTGCCTAATTTGCATATTTGAAATTCGAATTCTAATCTTTTTGAAAATTCAATCGAATATTCAAATCCTTCATGTGAATTAATGTGAATTTAGTAAATCTGCCCCTAAGAGTGAATTTCCACCACTAGAGTGAAATTCCGCCACTCTCCATTCATTGGGATGGGATTTTTAAAGGCGTATTTATCAAAGGGTGAACTTTCACTTTCACCCATTGATAAATACACCTTTCAAATCCCATAGAAATGAATGGAGAGTGGCGGAATTTCACTCTAGTGGCGGAACTTCACTCTTTGATAAATTTACCCCTTAGACTCCAGCTATGCATGAAGATAATGAGGTTCCCCAGGCCCATTTGAGTAAGATTTCTTGATTTATTTATTTATCATGAACGATCAACATTGAAAAGGCCCTCCACTGACTACATTCTACTGTGAAACTTCTTGGCCCATTGCATTGCATTTGTTTGTACACAAAGTAGGTCAGGTCACAGGTACCTGTAGAACCAAAGCCTGCAGCAAGAGGAAACCACCCTGAATTCTATTATCCTAACATGCACTGAGCTCCTGTCACATACAGAATGTGCAGTTATTTTCTTTTTTTTAATCTAGTAGGGCTTATCCTGAGAAACTATTGTTCTCACTGGTTTTGGTTATATGAGAATGTAAGTAATACTTACTGTATAGCAGTATTAAGTGTAAACATTCCTGGAATGCTGTATTTCCTGTAGTTTTCACAGACAGTTGTTGTAAAGGCACCTATAGTTGTTTGCATGTCTACTTGTAATTTGCCTTCACATCAATTTCTTTCAGTATCAGCAAATTCAACGGGAAATATGTGCACAATTACTTTATCATAATTTTAACATATTTAAGTCAAAGGCCAGTTCTAAATGAAGAAATCTATGTGTGAACACTTAGATCATAATACAACAATATCCAGAGAAGCAAAATGTAGAAATAGAAGATGGAGGAGTTGAGGTGGCCACACACTCCACCTTGGGGTGGGAGCGATATCGGGGTGATCCGATCATGGGCCCTATGGCCCAACGATCGGATCACAATAGAAAAGATACAGGCGGTCATGGATGCCCTTTTATTAGACACCAGTGGGATCACCTGACTATAGCTGGGAAGGGTGGGGGCTACAAAAAGGAGCTGGTCACTGCTCCAGTATAACTACAACAAACAAGAAAAAGTTGTGCTAATAAAAGGGCATCCATGATTGGGAGTTTTACTTTGAAAGCAGCAAGTAAGTTGCAGGTAAAACTTAGTCCCTTTGTAAAATGTTTAATGAAGTAATGGAATTCTTAATGAATCAGATGAAAATTGAGCGTAGGACTGGCCAGATATGGGATGACTTTGACGTAGTTGGCCAGCTTAAATATATTGCAATATATGGACAAGCAATCCCTGTTGTTTAAAGGGTAAGGCATTTTTTAGTAGCTGTATGCACAGAATGTCTCAATGTCTTAAATATATTGATAATGGGTTGAGTGCAGAGGACCTTTTGCATTTGGCTTTACAGAGATTGTTTGTTCTCAATTTTTCTTAGGAGCCAAGTAAACTATCTGTATGTTTTTCAAGTGTGGGAAGAAACCAGAAGAGACCAGCATCATGAAAACATACAAACTCCAACCAGCTAGTGCCTTGGTCAGAATCAAACCAGGTCTCAGTACTGCATGGCAACTGCAGCCTTTTCAGTAACCCTAAGCATGCCCTAGCACTGGGGTCCCCAACCTTTTTTGCTCGTGAGCCATATTTAAATTTAAAAAAGAGTTGGAGAGCAACACAAGCATGAAAAAGTCCATGTGGATGTCAAATAAGTGCTCTGATTGGCTTTTTGGTAACCCCTATATGGACTGGCAGCCTACAGGAGAGAATGTTTGGCAGGACATCTGTTTTTTATACAACCAAAACTTGACTCTAAGACATTAATTAAAAAATAAGCTCCTGCTTTGAGGCCACTGGGAGCAACATCCAAGGGGTTGGAGAGCAACATGTTACTCACGAGCTACTGGTTGGGGATCACTGCCCTGGCATATCCCTAATCATTTCATTGCAGGGTGCTTAATTCCCACTCTTCAGGACTCTTACAGCTTGCTTCATATGTTAGAAGAGCAGGACAAAACAGGTTTGGACATTACATAATCACAGACTGAGCCTCTAACTTCTTTATTCTTTGACTTTGTCTGGCATATATTTATATTCAACTTTCTCTTACAGTGAGGAGCTTTATATGTGTCTCCAACCTAAAATGACAAAACTACTTTTACATTAACTCTTCACTTATTTTTGTTTTGTGTGAGTCATTCTGGTATTTAAGGGTAAGGGCACACCTGGTGATTCTGGGAGATTAGTCGCCTGGCGACTAATTGCCTCTTCTTTTGGGCGACTAATCTCCCTGAACCGCTTCCCCTGTCTTGCGCCGGCTATAATGAAAAGTCACCTGCGGCATGACTTTTCATTATAGTCGACACAAGATAGGGGAAGCAGTTCTGGGAGGTTAGTCACTCCAAAGAAGAGGCCAGGTGACTAATCTCCCAGAATTGCCAGGTGTGACCTTACCCTTAGCTCTACCAGGCAGCTGTTATATTGTGTTAGGGAGCTGCTATCTCATTACCTTCCCATTGTTCTTTTGTTAGGCTGATGGGGGGAACTATATCACTCCATTGCATTACAGCAGTAAAGAGTGACTGAAGTTTATAAGTGCACAAGTCACATGACTGGGTCAGCTGGGAAACTGACAATATGTCTAGCCACATTTTGAATATAAAAAAAATCTGCTCTTTTGAAAAATGGATTTCAGTACAGAATCCTGCTGTAGCAGCACTATTAACTGATGCGAAAAACAACATGTTTTCCCATCACAGTATCCCTTTAAGTCCATATTTCATTCTGACACATGGTTATAGATAGGGAGGAAACATGGAGAGGCCTGACATAAGAAACACATTTATTTAAATTCTGTGGCAAACAATGGACATATTGTACCACTGACCATTGCCCCGCACATGGAAAATGGGGAGTATTTCTATCCCCAGAATGTTGAGTCTCTTCTAGAGAACGAAGTTGAAGGCTTCTGCAAGCAGATAGTAAAGCAGCATGACTTTCCCCTGCCCCTGAATGTGCCCTGTGCATTACAGTAGGTGCCTTTGTTCACCATTTTTTTTAAAGTTTTCATCTTCTTACACCTCAAGTATTCTTCTAGATCAGAGATAAATCATATACTTTTTTTAAGCAATGACCACAGAAAATGTTAACGCTGGGAAAAGGCCCCATGCCATATTTAGTGTATAGGTCTTATTGTCTCATGACATCATCACAGCAGCCATTATACACATTTTAGCTGCCTCCCAGGAGACATTTATAGTTTCTAGCTCAGTTAAGACATCACTAAATATAATGACACTATACAGTAAAGCTGACTATAGACATGCAGATTTATCCTTATGTCCAAAATATGTCTGTAGCAATCTTCCTTTCAGGCCCGGACTGGCAATCTATGGGTTCTGGCAAATGCCAGAGGGCTGCTATAAGGTGCCATAGAAAGTCAGTACTTAGTGGGCTGGTGGGGGCTGTTTTGGCTTCTGTGTGGGCCGATTGGGCCTCTATGAACCTGAAATGCCAGGGCCTATTTTAATTCTCAGTCCGGACCTGCTTCCTGTCTACCACTAACCATTAAGATTAAATAAAGTAGTAAAAAGAGCAAATCAGCTGATGTTCTGGCCATGACTTGACAGTCAGTCACCCACTGTCACCCACTGATATGGTCAGATAGGCAATAGGTGCAGAGATATTATCACTATCGGACAGAAACTTTCTAACCTGTCCGATCAACTAAACAATTGTTCGCCATGGAGCAAAAAAATCTTCTTTTCGTCCGACCCTTGGGGACAGATTTACTATTGGTCAAATTAAAAGAAATTCGAAATTTGACCATGGGAATAGTGGGTGAAGTAAAATCCTTCAAATTTGAATATTGAATTAGAAGGATTTTACCGCAATTCGATCGAACAGGAAAATTTTGATCGATCGACCAATCGTTCGAATCGATAGATCGAATTTTTTTTATTCGATCAAAAATAAGGATGCCCAATTCAGCAGCTTGGATCTGGAAAACTAGGTGGGCGAATACAATTTTAAAGGGGAAGTACTTCGACCATCGAATAGTCGAATATTCGAATAAATTAAATTTGAATATTTGAATAATTTGAATATTCGATGGCCGAATTTGCCTAATTTGCATATTCATAAATTCGATCTAACTTCGAATTCTTCAAGTGAATTTAGTAAATCTGCCCCTTGGTGTCTATGGCCAACTTAAAGGGGTGGTTCACCTTCAAGTTAACTTTTAGTATGTTGTAGAATGGTCAATTCTAAGAAACTTTTCAATTGATCTTCATTATTTATTTTTCATAGTTTTTTAATGATTTGCAATTTTCTTCTGTTTCTTTGCAGCTTTCAAATAGGGGTCACTGACACCATCTAAAAACAAATGCTCTGTAAGGCTACAAATGTATTGTTATTGCTACTTTTTATTACTTATCATTCTATTCAGTCCCTCTCCTATTCATATTCCAGTCTCTTATTCAAATCAATGCAGGGTTGCTAGGGTAATTTGTACCCTAGAAACCAAATTGCTGACACTGCAAATTAGAGAGCTGCTGAATAAAAAGCTAAATAACTATAAAACCACAAACAATAAAAAATGAAAACCAATTGCAAATTGTCTCGGAATATCACTCTCTACATTATACTAAAAGTTCACTCAAAGGTGAACAACCCCTTTAATATGACTTCAGGTCATAATGGGAAAATAATGTTTTGTTTTTGGTAGATTCTCTACATACATCAGAGTTCTAATAAAAGGATTATTGTTTGTCTTTAAATTACAGTATATTTTATATGTATTTATTATATTCATATGTATTTATATTTAGTTTGTAGCTTATATTTATATATCTTTATATTTTAGGGCCTTTAATATTAAAACGGAAGAAAGATTCTAATCAGGGCTTAGAAAACTTTTTAAGGACTGGAGATCTTCTCAAGTAGAAAAACCAATTATAACTGAAGCGCTGAATCGCAGCCTGGGATGTAAGGCAGACAAGCATATTTCTCATCAACTCACATCCATGTCTTGAACTGTAAACAGGAAAGCCTGCCAGCTGGATTCAGATTCACTGAACTCATCCCTGAATGCTCAAACTCCCATTGCAACTTAATAATGTGCAGTTTATTAAAGAATGAGAACAAGAAAGCTGAGCACATGCATTCATGAAGAATTCCTCTGCTGCTTGCAACATTCCTCTATTATTATTTATTTATTATTGGATGTTGCTTTAGATGAACACGTTTCATAAGTTACAATTAAGGAGATCATAACTGCTTTATTGAATGTGTATAAGATTTTTTTTTTTTAAAAAAGATATCAAGCATAAGTAGGGTTGCCACCTTTTCTTGAAAAAAATACCGACCTTCCTCTATATTTATCTTTTTTTCCTATTAATAACATTGGGATCAACCATTAAAAATACCGGCCAGGCCGGTAAAATACTTTCCAGGTGGCAACCCTAACTGCACAAGTAAAAGTATCTATTTAAAATGCTTATATAAGTGAAATTTAAAGGGAAACTGTTTTTTTTTTTTTAAACACATCAGTTAATAGTGCTGCTCCAGTAGACTTCTGCACTGAAATCTATTTCTCAAAAGAGCAAACAGATTTTTTTATATTCAGTTTTGAAATCTGACATGGGGCTAGACATATTGTCATATTTCCCAGCTGCCCTGGTCATGTGACTTGTGCCAGCACTTCAGGAGGGAACTGCTTTCTGGCAGGCTGTTCTTTTTCCTTCTCAATGTAACTGAATAGTACGCAGTGGGACATGGGTTTTTACTTTTGAGTGCTGTTCTTAGATCTACCAGGCAGCTGTTATCTTGTGTTAGGGAGCTGTTATCTGGTTACCTTCACGTTGTTCTGTTGTTAGGCTGCTGGGTGAGGAAAAGGGAGGGGGTGATATCACTCAAACTTGCAGTACAGCAGTAAAGAGTGATTGAAGTTTATCAGAGCACAAGACACGTGACTTGGGGCAGCTGGGAAATTGACCAAATGTCTAGCCTCATGTCAGATTTCAAAATGAAATATTAAAAAATCAGTTTGCTCTTTTGAGAAATGGATTTCAGTGCAGAATTCTACTGGAACGGCACTATTAACTGATGCATTTTGAATAAACATCTGCATGGGTTTCTGGTTTCATGGGATCTGCGGGAGACTACAATGCAAAGATATCCCTCACACTAATGGTATAGATCACCTAAGTAGACATTCTACCTACTACTGACTACCTCAACGGTTTAACAAAACAACGGGCACAACACAGAGTTCAATACTTTTGCAAAAAAGGGGTTGTGCTTTGCTGTTTGACAATGGTTCCCTACCTTGCACATGATTTCTGGTAGTCTCCAAACTAAATATAGAAATATAAAGGTATGGGATACGTTATCCGTAAGCCTTTTATCCAGAAAACTCAGAATTACGGAAAGGCAGTCTTTAGTGATGGGTGAATCTACCCAGTTTCACTTCGCCGAAAAATTTGCGAATTTCCAGCGAAATTTGCAAATTGGCGAAAAAATTTGCGAAACGAGTCGCAGCACGTTTTTGACGCGCGTTGTTTTCCTTGCGTCGTTTTCCTTGCGTCGTTTTCGCGCGTCGCAACTCTTTTTTTAGGCGAAATTTCGCTGGCGTTTCGTGAATTTATTCGCCAGCGGTGAATCGCAGGAATTCGCCGCAAATTCGCCCCTTTCGAATAAATTAACCCATCACTAGTTTCCCATAGACTCCATTATATTGGAATATAATATATTCAAATATAATAAAATAATCCAACTTTAAAAAAAAAATATTTCCTTTTTGACCGTGTTAATAAAACAGTAGCTTGTACTT
This sequence comes from Xenopus borealis, assembly GCA_024363595.1. NCBI lineage: Eukaryota > Metazoa > Chordata > Amphibia > Anura > Pipidae > Xenopus > Xenopus borealis. The sequence continues at coordinate 146,367,501 of CM044434.1, read as the reverse complement.
GATCCTAACTAAGATGTGATTAATCATTATTGAAAGCAAAACCAGCCTTTTGTTTATTTAATGTTTATATGATTTTCTAGTAGACAAGAGAGAGAGAGAGAGAGAGAGAGGGAGAGAGTCTAAAGATGGCCATACACGGGCACATAAGAGAGAGGAGAAAAGTCAGTGGCGTACTACCAGGGGAGCAGGGGTGCACCCCCACAGGCCTCCCCGGCAATCTCCCACCGCTGCAGCCGGCTGGAGTCGACTGCAGCGGAATACAGATTCGACACGGACAAGGGGGGGGGGTCTCGGCTGCACGGCACACACAAGGGCCTGCCCCCACCAAGTTCCCTTACTGCATAAAGTTAATGGAAGAGGCAACTACAGGCACACTATGACTGTATGTTGGGGAAATACTTAGATCCAGTGGCGTAACTACCGGGGGAGCAGGGAGTGCGAGTGTACCAGGGCCCGCACCCCTGCAGGGCCCCCCCCCAGCAGATTTCGCCTCACTGCAGCCATATTAAGACGGCACAGAGGGGGGTGGCCCACCCTCACCTATTTACATTACTGCTTAGATCACTCTCATGCCAGTGAATCCCAACACAATATTTTTTCTATCTACTCTTGCCATCTCAACCACCCAATATTGACCTTGCCATCTGGTGCAATGGGACAGAACACACCCCGCTGACCAGGCCCGGACTGGCAATCTGTGGGTTCTGGCAAATGCCAGAGGGGCTGCTATAAGGTGCCATAGAAAATTACTGGGCTGGTGGGGGCTGTTTGGGCCTCGGTTACGGCTATTTGGGCCTCTGTTTACCTAAAATGCCACGGCTAGTGATGGGCGAATTTATTCGGCAGGGGCGAATTTGTGGCGAATTCCCTCGATTCGCCGCTGGCAAATACATTGCTATTTCTTACAACTGGTTTGAAATTCACAGTAATTTACTGTTAAGAGCAGGAGTTAGAGTCCTGCGTGGGTCCATTTTTTGCAACCCGTACCTGACCCGGACCTGCAAACTGCCACAACTAGGGTTGCCACCTGGCCAGTATATTTGATGGTTGACCCCAATGTTATTAATAGGAAAAAAAGATAAATATATAGGAAGGCCGGTATTTTTTTCAGGAAAAGGTGGCAACCCTATCCGCAACCCGGACCCGAATTCTTACCCGCCTGGACTCACTACCCGACCCACAATTACCTTATTCACAACCCGGACCCGTGACTCGCTGACTATCAAGAATCAGGAAGTGCTGTCATTGTAACCGGAAGTGACATCATCGGAAGTAGGTGTGATCAGAAAAAATTTGAAAAAATCACAATTGAGAAGACCCGTGGCCCTACCCGCGACCCGCAAGCCCACAGAAACGCTGACCCCCATATCTACCCGCATCCGGACCTTCTGCCGGCAACCTGCAGGGTACTGCAGGTTTTTGTGGGTAACCCGCGGGTACCCGACCGACTGCAGGACTCTAGCAGGGGTGTCCAAACTTTTGGCTTCACAGGGCCACAATGGAAAAAGAAAAATTGTCTGGGGCCGCACATGAAATACACAAACACTTTTGATTTTGTAAAAGTAAAAAAAAACACACAGAAAAGAACTACAATACCATTGGATAACCAGATGGAGCTTTACACTGAAATATGGGACACCTGGATATTAAATAGACTTATTATTATATTATTACTAACTGAGCAATGGGTAGAGTCCCCCCTCCTGCCTACTCCTATATTCTTTGCAACATGATGTTTCCTCGGGAACCAATGGTTTCAAGCTGGGCCTCATTCATATCCATCCTGGGCCTCAGGCTGAACACCCCTACTCAAGAGAGTCTATCAACCAGGAAGTTATTGGGCTTCTTGCAGAGAGGGAATAGTCTCAATATGTGCTGGGATGCTACTTAAAGTGGTGCCATGACATATTTATCATATATCTCCTATTAACAGTCACTTTACAATGAAAATCTATTAAAAATGTTTCAAATAATCCATTCGTCCGAATCCAAAAATAGTGGATTCAGTGCATCTCTACTTATTGGTAACTCTCTGCTGATATTGTCAGATATCTTCAGTATTAAGGATTAGTAAACTGACCTTTTAACAATAAATGACTCCTGGTACTGGCTGTACTTAGATTTCATTATGTTTTAGCAGCAGAGAGCGAACCATGTCTGGTGTGAGAGAACAAGGCCTGGAATTTCAAGCACATGAAAGCCTAAACAGCTGTCTATGGCAGCATCAGTCTACGGCAGCATCAGTCTACGGCAGCATCAGTCTACGGCAGCATCAGTCTACGGCAGCATCAGTCTACGGCAGCATCAGTCTACGGCAGCATCAGTCTACGGCAGCATCAGTCTACGGCAGCATCAGTCTATGGCAGCATCAGTCTACGGCAGCATCAGTCTATGGCAGCATCAGTCTATGGCAGCATCAGTCTATGGCAGCATCAGTCTATGGCAGCATCAGTCTACGGCAGCATCAGTCTATGGCAGCATCACAGCATCAGTCTACGGCAGCATCAGTCTATGGCAGCATCAGTCTACGGCAGCATCAGTCTATGGCAGCATCAGTCTATGGCAGCTTACAGCAGCTCTTTGGCATTGACCAGAACTTCCAGGCGGCCAGTGGGCCCTGGAGGGATCCCAAAGATTGAGTGGGGGGGAGGGGGGGAATCAAAAGATGAACCATAACAACTATTATATTTAAATTATAATGTCAGTAGGGACATTTCACATGCTGACAGCAGAATCAGTAGGTATAGTTTCATTATTATCCATCAAAGTGGTTGGCCAGGGCCAGAGTCCCATAATCTTTGATCTGTGACATTAATAAGCAAGAGTTATGTTCTTGGAGCATTTTAAAGGCTGCTACAGGTAAGGGATCTGTTATCTGGGAACCAGTTACCCAGAAAGCTCTGAATTTTGGGAAGGCCATCTCCCACAGACTCCATTGTAATCATATAATTCAGATTTAAAAAAAAATATTTCCTTTTTCTCAGTAATAATAAAACAGTATCCTGTACTTGATCCCACCTAGGATATAATCCTGGTGCTATATTACTAATATATTGCTCATAAAACAGACTTTCTTATTACTTATTTTTTATCTGGTGCTTAGCTTTTACATAGGTTTCTCCTTGTACAGAATATAACAACCCCCCCCATAAAATCACTCCTTTACATAGCAGAATGACAGACACAATACTCCTTCACAATATCTAATCAGGGGGAACAACTTCAAACAGAGCTGCAGCCAAAAGACACAGTATTGTGCCAAACAAACATTCTTCTGTCACTCCTATGCCGCAACCCCATGGATTCCCCAAAAGAAAGAATTTTTAATGAAAAATCCTTAGTGTAGTGTTAGGAAAGTGCCCTTTATAAAGTGCTTTTAATTAGTGCCCAAAAGCAATAAGTAAAGTCTGGTAAATTAGAGCACAAGGGCATCAATTTTGAAACCTATATAGTCACGTTTGCAGGTCTGGACTGGGATTCAGAATAGTCCTTGGCCCAAACAGCCCCCCACAACCCAATACCTAGTGACTGTCTATGTAAGAGATCCCCAACCTTTTTTAACCGTGATCCACAATCAAAGAGCTCTTGCACTTCTGCCCAGACTAATCTTAAATGACCCCTCATGTTGTTTTTACACACAATGCAGCATTCCCCCCCCCCCCACAGAATTACAGGGTAATTAGGGCTGTGCTTGTACTCAGGAGTTCTACCCGCTTAGATTTTAGAGCATTCCTTAAACAGGGTAGTACGGGAGAACATTAGAAGGTCTACATGTACCATAGGACCTTAGGGCAGAGACACACATGAAGATTCAGGGAGATTTAGTTGCCCGGTGACTAATTTCCTCCTCTGGGTGACTAATCTCCCCATTGGCTAGAATCTAAATTGCCGGCAAAATGGCACCCGGATCCAGTGTCGAACTGGCCCAGTGGGACACCGGGAAAAAAACTCAGTGAGCCCTGACCCTTAATGTGCCCCAGTCCCCTGTCCCAATTGGATCCAACAAAAAACATAGATTTTTTAGGCGCCGGGCAGCACCACCTTATTTACTTATTCTCTGAGGAGCACCTAGCAGTGCCTACATGCTAGCACGCCAAGCAGAGCCTTCGCTGCATAGTAGGGGGTCACATCCCCATAGGGGGTGGGTGTGCGACATTAATCCTGGTGGGCCCCAGGCCCCCTCAGTCTGACCCTGCTCAGAACGCTTCTTTTTCCAAAGTTATCCAACGTTTCCTAGTGAGGCAACTTTGGGTGACTTTGGAAAACGAAGCACTCTGAGTGCCATCCCATCAGTGATCTCGATTCTACCCGTCAGGAAAGCTTTTTGGGGAGATTAGTTGCTGAAGAAGAGACGAGTAGTCGCCGGCCGTGTGTCTCTGCCCTTAGCTAGGGAACTCAGAATGGGGTTTAGGAAATAGGTTGTCACAAAAGCAGAATTATGGTGAAAAGGGCTTTGAAGGTGAGTGAATCAATTTAAATGCTTATTTCATAAAGAAGCAATAGACAAGGGCAAATGAGGACGCTCAATAATCCTGTCCGAAGCATTTAGTGAGCTTGTTTACCAGGACAAATGTGAACATGGGATCAGCAGTGCAGTAACCCAAAGCAAGCAATCAAAAGGTAACTTTGATCAGTCTAGTGTAGATCTAATAATAATAATAATAATAATAATAATAAAACCACATGTCTAGTTGGTTGCTATGGGTTACTTCATTGGGGCAACTCTGCACCTAGAACGAATGCAAAGGATAGAACTGCTGAAAGGAATCTTTTTGGCATTCAGTATCCACTAGAATGGTGGTCATCAGCTGGTCATGGGAAACATTTGGTTTTTGGATAACAATGGAATGAGGGGGATCATGTAAAGCTGAAGGCACACACTTCCAGCTGTTGCACAGAGCACTGTCAGACACACAAGCAGATGATTTGGCTCAAACAGTAGCCCAATGAATCAGCGTGTTGAGTCGCCCAGTAGTGTGACAAATTATGTGAAAATATCTTGGTTTCCTGGGCCCGTTGAGGGGAATGTGTGTGAGTGGGAAACATGGGAAATAGTTTTACTATTTGTAGTGTTTTGTATGTTGATTGTGGTGAATACAACTTGTCCTCTTGTGATTGTACTGACTTGTATTACTAGTCATTTGTACTATGTTAAAAGAAAATGTAGTTTCACACTCAGGGGTGCCAAATAGGGTTGCCACCTTTTCTGGAAAAAATACCGGCCTTCCTATATTCTTGCCATTTGTTCCTATTGATAATATGGGTATAAAGGATTATTTTTAGGCCAAGTGAATGTATTGACTTACCTGAAACCCCAGGCCGGTGCTCCTATCAGCAGAAAACTGTACTGCCCTGGGGTTATACCAGCGAGCACCACTGATTCTCTTCTAGCTTCTTCTCTCTTAAAATTTCCTGGGGAAGACACATGTGCAGTAGAATGAAATTACTGTCTTTTTGGTTGAAGTTCGGCTTTTCACTATAATGTGCCTGTGCAGCTGCGAGAAAGAAGAAGCTTGAAGAGGATGGCTCCATGGTGCTCACTGTTATAACCGGTGGTGCATTTTTCTGCTGATGGGAGCTCGGCCCAGGGTTTCATGTAAGTCAATATAATCACTTGGGGGTGCCTAACATTTGGCACCCCAAGTGTGAAACGACTTTCCTTCTCCTTTAATGTGGTTTGGAAGAAGCTATATATATGAATGTACCCAAAGAAGGAAACATCACTCTCTGCAGCTACTGATAACACAATGGAGAAGAGCTAGCATGGAACCTGAATTATTCCCTTTGCATGTCAGTGCTGTACCCTGCAACACTAGGGGGCAGATTTATCAGGGGTCAAATTGAATACAAATTCTTAATTGGTCAAAACTGTCAAATTCGACTAGGGAGTTATCGATTCGAGTTTTTAAATAAAATTAGATTTTGAGATTTATCATACTCTGGCCTAGGGATGGCGCGAACTGTTCGCCGGCGAACTTGTTCGCGCGAACTGTTCGCCGGCGAACTTGTTCGCGCAAACATCGGCTGTTCGCGCTCGCCGGAAGTTCGCGAACGTCGCGCGACGTTCGCCAATTTGGGTTCGCCTTAGTTGGCGCTTTTTTTTTGCCATTTCTCCCCCAGACCAGCAGATACATGGCAGCCAATCAGTAAGCTCTCCCTCCTGGACCACCCCCACACCCCCTGGACCACTCCCCTTCCCTATAAAAACCGAAGCCCAGCAGCGTTTTTTCATTCTGCCTGTGTGTGCTTGGAAGAGCTAGTGTAGGGAGAGAGCTGTTAGTGATTTCAGGGACAGTGGATAGTAAGTTTGCTGGCTAGTAATCTACTGTACTTCAAACAACTGCCATCTAGCTGTGTGAGCTTGTTCACATTCTGTCTAAATATCCATAATATTACCCTCTCCAGAAAAAGCACCTGAGTGACTTTTTTCAAGCAGCCATAATATATTTTACGTAATCCGTATCCACCGCTGTAATAGTGTATACGTTGACCTTGTAGCCATTATTTGCCCTGTAGGCATTTTTTGCCCAGTGTGTTCTTCAAACAACTGCCATCTAGCTGTGTGAGCTTGTTCACATTCTGTCTAAATATCAATAATATTACAGTGTCCACAACACCACTTGACTTTTTTCCCTTTACAGCACAAAACGCAGCGCTGTGTCAACAATGGATTTTTCAGATACATTTTTGCCCTTGATCCCCCTCTGGCATGCCACTGTCCAGGTCTTTGCACCCTTTAAACAACTTTAAAATCATTTTTCTGGCCAGAAATGTCTTTTTTAGCTGTTAAAGTCCGCCTTCCCATTGAAGTCTATGGGGTTCGCGAACCGTTCGCGAACCGTTCACAATTTTCCGGAAGTTCGCGAACATGTTCGCGAACTTTTTTTCCGCGGTTCGCGCCATCCCTACTCTGGCCCTTTAAGAATTCAAATTCGACTATTCCCACCTAAAACCTGTCAAATTACTGTTCAAGTCAATGGGAGAGGTTGCAGGGATCAGCTGGAGATGTTTGCAGCCTTCCTGAAATTCGAGTTTTTGAGTTTGATCAAATCTGAAAGGAATTCGATTTGAGTTTTCGGGGTCGTTTAAATTCGCCCAAGTATTAAACATTTGGTTTCATTAAAATTTATTAATACATTTCGATTAGTCGAATTTATGGGAGTTTATGGAAAAAAAAACTCAAATGAATTCAAAATTCGATTCCTTAGGAGTATGTATTGATTTTTCTAATGTAAGAAAGCTGCATTATCTATCCTGCCTTCAGCAGAAGGAATTTGGATGGAAAAATATCAAGCTGGCACATCACGAACCACATGTAGTTGAAACCAGGAGCCAAAAAATAGCATTTAATTCCACGATTAAAACAAAAAGCCAGATATAATGATATTTTCTCTTAGTAATGTTTAATACACGGCCCCTGATTCTATCTTTTAATTTACGACTTGTTTTACACTTATTACCGGTGAGGTGGTAAATGACATTTTTAATATTACAATTGATATAATTTTTTTTTATATATATCAATTGAAATACCAAAATGCAATTTTCCTCCTGTTTCTCAGCTTGAATAGATGTTTGAGAGCGAAGGGTCGCTGAGACTGAAATATTGAGTAATTCGATTATTTCCGATACCGAATTTTTAATTGATTAGAAAGTGTCTTATTTTTGTGAGATAAAGCGTATATTACATTTTCAGGATACATCCCCTTTCAGATTTTTTTCTATTTTTCAAGGTAATTTTCATTGTTGTTCTTTGACACAAGAGCTAACACTTCATTAGCCAAACAGGTATTGCTCATGTCTGGAATTCTCATGCAAGATGGGACTTATATCTAACATTATTTCTTATTAAAAGCCTTTAAGCCTACTGAGGTGAAGCCCAGAATATCTTCAACTCAATGTTCATAGAACAATTTCAGAAGCTCAAAAGCAGTAGGAGACCCATTGTTATCATCAGAGCCCTACAATATTTGTAATTGTTCAAATTGCTTCAAACATCAGAGTCTGTCTTAGGGCAGTGGCACACGCTGCTACTCGGGAGATCAGTCACCCAACGACAAATCGCTTCTTCTTCAGGCAACTAATCTCCCCTAAATGCCCTCCCACTGGCTAGAATTTAACAATAAAGTCAGTCATCTTGCATATGTCTGTATCTTGCATATTCATATCCGATAATCTAACGTTCACGGCTGAGGCAACAGAAGATACAGGAAAGCCGGCCATCCACTGACTTCATACCAAGCAAGGGCTGCAGACTGAGAATAGAGAACAGTTGTTTCCCCACGACACTTTACAGTGCTGTAGTTTGACTTTAATTTATCAATATTGACAAACCAGCTAAAAAGGAATATCTGTAAGATCCTGTTGACTGTCCTTTTTCCATGGTGACTGATATGGGAACAGCCTGACAAATAATTAGTGTATTTTTTTTAAATGGAGTGAGCAATTGTTGGGTCAAGAATTTAGATTAGATCTAATTGGCATTCTAATCCATAAAGTCTTTAATTGAAAAACCAGAGATTAGATAGTAGGAAACAATATTTGAGCAGCTGTGAATTGGCTGAAAGGGAAAGTAGAATAAAGGGAACTCACTTTCTTCCATCTAAAAAAATCAACAGAATTGAGTGAGTTTTAGGATGAAGAGGTTAGAGGTCAAACAAATGTGTATGGAGACAATCAAACTCCCATAGGAACAGGCACAAAAGGACAATGGTCATTAAATAGAGCTTCTTCTATAATATTTTGTAGAGGAAGGTAAAGTCCATCACAGAAGAATGTCAAGAGAAATGTTCTCTTGATAATCATTTAAGTGCAGGGAATTATTGGAACAATATGTTCATGTGCATTAATAATGAAAATACAAAATAAGCCTAATAAAACACCATTAAGCCCGTTACCTAAAATTCTGCATTTTCTCTGCCCTTATTGCAGAGTTAGAACCTCATTTCTTCTAATGTCCAAGGGCATCCATGGGCTGAAAGTTCATTACAACTAAGCACAATATATATATATATAAGTAGCGGGAATCATGCTGTATTATCTACCTTACCTTCATTATTAATATTTTTCTATTTCCCATGTTAATTTTCATTATTGTCCTTTGACACTATAGTCACATGAGGATTTCTTTAGAAACAGAACTGTATTTGCATTTTCTTTTGTGTCAGATGTGAAGCCTGTAACAAGCAGCAGGCAAAAATGATTTCTTATCTTTCCTAGTCTAGGGAATTCACTTTTTTCATCATTTCTGGTCTCTATCCTAGTGGTTCCAAAACTGTGGAGTTAGGTGAGGGAGCTGGAGATGAGTTCAGGGATTAAATTGGCTAACCCTATTTGTTCTCCTAAATACACCTGAAAGTCCGCTATGAAGTCCTAGAGTGCGTCATTCCTTGGAATATGAATATTTACATGATATATGACAGCACCCAGGCAGTTAAACTCTGCAGAAGTGGAATGCACCACAGCTTGAACTGTATATATATATATATATATATATATATATATATAGTTTTGGATCTATGACTTAATGCCACTCCAGTGGTTTTCTATATATATGTAGCTATAAGCCATGGGAGCAGTGGTATAGTTACCATACAGCAGATCCCTGGGGGAGCATCGCTGGGGAGACTTGGTCCACTGGGTCTGCTGTATGGTAGTCCCTCTCCCTATTCCCTTGTGCCAATTAATTTTTTGGCACTGGGGTTGGTAATGTAGCATAATGCCACAGACTGGGCACCCCAAATATTGTTTTACACAGCCCATAGTGGTTTGCCACTTTAAGGGGGGCACCCTGAACAAAGGTTGTTCCCAATCCCAACAGGAACTTGCAATCAAAAAGTCCAACAATCATTTTTTATCTAGTCCAAGTGCAAATAGCTATTTTAAAGGCATTATTGTTCAAACATATTCCATATGCTATCAGTTTCCCTCACTGTAATTTGTGAATGTCTTACGGCTTACCCCACGCACAAAACTGCACAATGGCTCAGTAATACTTCTGCCTTGCCGTGTTGATGTTCTGATTTTGATTCCAGCTTGGCCACTGTCTGCAGGGAGTTTGTATGTTTTCCCTGTAGGTTTTCAACCACATTTCAAACCAAAAAAAAAAAAACATACAGACAGGATAATTGGCTTCTGATAAAACGAGTCCAACTTTGTGAATGTGATAGCAATCTTAGATTGTAAGCTCCACAGGGGCAGGGACTGATGTGTAAATGATGAGTGACACAAAACTTTGCTTTGTAAAGATTTTATAAGACACACTGGGAGATCTCTCCGTTCCCTTAATTCCTGGCGTGTCTCTCTTCTTCTCCCTGTGCGCAAGCGCTCACTTCTGCCTCTGCGCAGCAAGATTCTTTGACGCTGTGTCCGTTTCAATTTTGACTATGCCCAAGCTGGTTTTTGCTGTTCCTACCTAAGCGTTTATTGTGACTCTGAATATCTGGTTTACGACTCTTAACTATGTTTCCTGCCGCCTGCCTTGAACTTTCTGCCTGACTTCAACTAAGCCTTTTCCAAATCCTTGCCGGTACCTCGCTTACGGACTAGTTAAGCCCTTCCTTCTCGGTTTCCGCGGCAGAAAACCCGGGGCCCCTAAAGGGTGTCGGTGAACACTGGAACCCGCAGGGTCCACCTGTGTGTCCACAGGTACATTTGCTGGACAAGGTTTCTGATAATGTGGTTGTTACAGATTCATTCAGTGTGAGAGCACCTGGGAAAGAAGTATATGACGTTTTCCATGTACCATTTTATTTGCAAGTAAATTCTATGAAAAATCCAGCTTCTCAGAGGCAGTGTTGGACTGGGACACCAGGGGCTCACCTAAAAACCTTAGACAAGGGGGCCACCAAAAAAACCTTAGACAAGGGTCCCACTCTTAATACTGTTATTCTTCCTCTCCTCACTCAACCTCTGTTCTCCTATTCTCTTTTCTATACATACTACAATCTATTATTCCCTTTTATTTAGCCTCTTTGTTCTCATAGAAATAGGGAATGGCCATGAAGTAGGCTAAATATTTAGCACCATGAGGGCCACTGACTTCTGTGCCAATGGTTTTCCTGGTATCCTGGTGGGCCAGTCCAACACTGATCAGAGGCCAGCTACTACTGGAAATGCTATACGCTGCCTTGATCATTAAATGTCATGGAACAAAGCCCACCTACATTGATAAATCAGTGCTACATTTCAATTAATTTATTTAATTGATAGTTCCCTGTGGGTTGAAATGCACCATGTGCCTTGCAAGAATGGAAATTTTGGAGTTTTCTTCTAATTATCAGAGTTCAGACGAACTAGCAAGGTCTCCAAGTTCTCATGCTGAGGGTGCTTGACAAAGACAGGCAAAACTTTGTTTCCCAAAATTTGTAGTGCTGAATGCACAAGGAGTTCCCCACAATGATGACTAAATATCCAAAGATGTAGGAAGAAAACTCTCGGCTGCCATTTCTCAAGAGGAAATGTTTTTACTTTCAAAGGCTTTGGATTTCTCATTTGCAAAGGGAATCTCTTATTCAGACACGTAGTGGATATGCATTTAATTCATACATCTTGATTCTCTGCATAATTTATTGTATAGAAAAGAGCCCAGAAACACAACTGCAAAGCTTCCATTAGGTCTAATAATCTATAGCACCAAGTGTGAACTTAAGCGTGTAATAAAGGTGTATGTTACAGCCACTACATTCCACTACACAAGCCCAGGAAACCTTTAATAAATAAAATAAAGTTGTCCTATTGCCCTACATGTGCCCCCTGTATAGTTGTGTTGCCATATGTTAGGAAATGTAGGGGGTAATGAGGGTAACCCTAAAATTTTTTTGCTGTTTTTCAGACTATCACCCAAAAAAAGGTAAAAGACGCCAGAGTTTTTTTGGGACTTTGAACTCCTATCTATTGTATTGAACTTCGCCAGGTCTGACCTGGTGAAGTAACGTCTAGCATAAGAGGTAACATTCACAAAAATGTTCATCTTAGTGAATTAGTGTAGTTACATCCCTTCGTCAGTGCGCAACTTTGCCTGGCGTTAGGGTGCGAAGTTGCACAAGTCTATCTACTTCGCTAGCGAATTTTCCTAGGGACACTGTTAGTGAATCGGCGAAGTTGCGAACTGACGTCACGCTGGCGAATTAGCGCTAATGCAATAGTCCATATTATTGTCAGTCTATAAATAATTGGGTAACAGCACTATTGCCAAGTTACATATATGTATATGATTTCCCCTGACTCCAATGAATAAAGGAGCTTTGCACATTTGGCAGGGACTTCTATAAAATGGGAGAAGAAAGTTTCAGAGGAGTATCATTCTGATCTGTATGTTGATTTGATTTAATATTTGCACAAACAAAACCATATCACTTTTTCCGTGCTGATTAAAATCGATTAAAAAGGGAAACTTGGAAAGATATATGTATAGGCTTTCATTTATTATCAACCATTGCTCAAGAGCAACTTCAAAACGGATTTGAAAGGGCAGTTATAACGATCAAAGTAGTTGTGTCTGGCTGATATATAGAGAGCGCTCGAAAAAAAAAAACATTCATGGCTGTAATGGCTGTGATCACTGTGGAGTAATTAGGACCTCAGCAATGTATCAGCCAGCAATAGTACTTTGGCAAGTGAAGCCATGAATATTCCAGAACAAAATATAAGTGGTGACTGGGGCACTCTGCCGGCCAGACCCGGACTGGAAATCTGTGGGATCTGGCAAATGCCAGAGGGGCTGCTATAATGTGTCATAGAAAGTGAGAATTTAGTGGGCTGGTGGGGGGCTGTTTGGGCCTCTGTGTGGGCTGATTGGGCCTCTGTGTACCTGAAATGCCAGGGCCTATTTTAATTCTCAGTCCAGGCCTAGCCCGGCCCTGATCACATCCCTGAAAATGATTCATGCTGAACAAATATCTACCAAACTTCCTTCTTCCCTGTACAATCACTTCCCTGAAAATCATTCTTTCAGAACAATCATCTCCCTAAAAATCCTTCTTCTCTAAACAATCACCTCCCTGAAAATTATTCTTGCTGAACAATCACATCCAAAAAATCCCTTTTTCCTAAACAATCCCCTCCCTGAAAATTATTTTTGCTGTACAATTATCTCCCAAAAATCCTTCTTCCTGATCAATCAGATCCCTGAAAATCATTCTTGCTGAACAATCATCTACTGACAAATTCTTCTTCCCTTAGCAGTCACCTCCCTGAAAATGATTCTTGTTGGACAATCATCTCCAGAAAATTCCCTCTGAACAATCACTTCCCTGAAATTCATTCTTGCTGATCAATCACTTGCCTAAAAATCTCAAACAATTATGTCTCTGAAAATAATTTTTGATGAACAATCATTCCCCTGCAAATCCATCTTCCCCAAACATTCACCTTCCTGAAACTCATACTTGCTGAGCAATAATCTCCCTAAAATTCCTTCATTTTATATCACCTTTATGAAAATCGTTCTCGATAAGCAATTATCTACTGCAACAGATGTGAATCTCCATAAAAGGCTGGATCTCTGAATAATTTGTAGGAAAAAAGTAGGCACATGCGTAGAAGGTAGGACATGAGTTCACAAAGCTCTTACAATAAAAACTCAACTGTAAGGGATAAAGGGAATTACAACTCACAAAATCAAGAATGTCAAAAGCACTCAGCCTGAAGTTTAATTTCTTTCATGTGATCACTGGTCTACTGAGTTACTCAGAAACCTTATTCCTTTAATATTTTCCTGATATTCTGCATCTTCATGAAGAGACCTTGACATGTCCCAAAAGAGGAAGATGGATAGCATAGTCCTACTTGTAAACCAAGGTTTTAGCATCATTTTGCATGTTGCACAATTTTATGCTCTATATAGTGCAAGCTAAAGTGCAACTCTATGTGGTGTCTAAACTATGCATCATCCCTTTTTTCTTCTTTAGCTATAGGTACAGTAACCAGTATGCCTCATTTATATTAATCAGCATCAATATACAATGTATCTTCCTAACAAATCAAGTTCTCCTATGCAATTCCTATGAGGCTCATGAGATCATTTTGGACAGAGATAACTAATGTGCAATCAAATCCTTAAATCTCTTAGGATTTATGACATAAAGGATTGTTCTCAGCTGTGCTGTAATCTCAGCTGGTCCCACGTTGTGTTATTCTCAAATTTCCAAAGATTATGAAATAGGGTTAATGTAAGAGACAATAGCACAGCCTTTCTCAAAATTGCCCTTTAACAACATTCTTTTTTAATTTCTTCTTAATTATATAAACAATGGAGAATGTTTGAGGTTAGAGAATGTATGAAGCACTTCATGTATTTTGGCACACAAGAACTGATCAACATCACTCTGTGTAGCCAGCATTAGATGGATTAGATTAGATGCCCCCCAAAACTAAAGATTTGGTTTTCAGTGACAGATCACATGTCATCTGCTAGTTGGGAGCAGGTTCAGACTGATTATCCAGTGGGCCCCAAAATAGCAACATATTCTTATTTTTGGAATAGGTTTATACAACATGTACAGTATATAAATTAGCACTTATAGGGGGGGGGGGCATTTTCTAAGTCCAGGGCAGGATACAAAGTGTTACAAAATGGGCACGATCCTCCTGCATTTCTGTGAAATGAAGCACAGACAGTGTTAGACTGGCCTGGCGGGACATCGGGAAAAAACCCGGTGGGCCCCAGCCCTGATGGGCCCCCACCGGGCTAGACACCCTCTTCTGATCTCCTGGGCCTTCATAAAAAAGTCAATTGTGTGGCACCGCACAGCGCACTTCCGGTTGCTCATCGACTCTGACTGTACATGCCCACTGCGAGGCTCCAGCTGCATCGTCATAATAGTGGGGCCAGGAGGTCTGGAGGGGGCCCTGGACGGCAGTCCCGGTCGGCCCCGGGCCCCCCAGTCGGACCCTGAGCACAGAGACCTACATTTCACCCATGAATACAGCATTGCCTGTGTTCAGAATCCCAGGTGGTAAGAACAGGGCTGTCTTGCACCCACTGGCACTGTCTGTTGCACCAATTATCAGGTCCTGGACATACATGTATTTTAAATGAGTTTTTGCAGCTTAGGTCATAGTCACCCAGTGAGATGAACCACAAGGCAATACCTGCTTCTTTTGAATAACATGAAACATGTTACACACCAGGGATCCTGGTAATTGACCGAAAAAAATGGAATGAATTCCAACAAATGCACGCTTGATCACCCACTGGAGAGGAGATTTCCCATTGGTAATGAAGCTCCCTGATGTTTGTGAGACTGGACCATTGAAAAACTGGTTGGCCCTAGGAAATTCAGTCACAGACTCAAACACAGTTTAAGTCTCCAATCAGGAGGCTCAAACCTTCTGTATATCTCTTGCCATTTGGTGATCGCATCCAATTGTATGCCATTTAGCCAGCTACGTGTGTGGCCAGATACCATACTCCTGTATTTACACAAGATAACAAACACTCCATGACAAGGGCATTTTTTCTGCTTAGCACTAAAAGCAGGTTAGAAATTCCAATTCAAGGTTTGCAGCTCAGCAGCTTGTCAAACTGATGTTGTTAGTCTATAGTACAGAAAATGTGCCTGCTGACTTCATGTTCCCCAAGAGAATTTAACCAAAAGAACTCATTGCAGTGTGCTGTAGGAACTGGATGTGATTCTGTTATTATTATTAATTATTATTATTATTAGTAATAATAATAATAATGTTTAAAATAAACATTGAAAAACACTGAATTGACATGAAACATTTAGTTATGTGTGACCATGTTAAAGGAAAACTATACCCCCGAAACTGAATACTTGAGCAACAGATAGTTTATAGCAAATTAAGTGGCATGTTAAAGAATCTTATAAAACTGGAATATATATTTAAGTAAATATTGCCCTTTTACATCTCTTGCCTCAAAGATCACCTGACCAGAAATACTGCAGCGCTGACTGTAACAGGAAGAAGAGTGGAAGCAAAAGACACAACTCTGTCTGTTAATTGGCTCATGTGACCTAACAAGTATGGTTTGTCTGGTATGTTTATGTGCATCATGAATCACACGATCCCAGGGGGCGGCCCTCATTTTTTAAAATGGCAGTTTTCTGTTTATGATTACTCAATGGCACATGCTACTTAAAAAGTATATTATTATGAAAATGGTTTATTTACATGAAGCAGGGTTTTACATACGAGTTGTTTTATGCAATATCTGTTTATAGAGACCTACATTGTTTGAGGGGTATCGTTTTCCTTTAAGGTATCAAACAACTGTGAAATGCCAATCTACAAATGCATTTTCTGGCATGTTATAGATTAAAGAGTATGTTAGGGATGTGACTGGAGTCTTTGCATGTAGAACAGCACCAAACTGTGAAACTTTAGTGTTTAAAAAGCCTTTATTTCAGCTTTGGGCATCACCGCAACGTTTCAGGCCATGCGGCCTTTTGTCAAGTCATGCTTGAGGCAACTTTGAGCGACTAAAGAAAACGCAGCGCCGTGTATGAATTGGCGCAGGCGATTCTTCATTGAAGCAGCTGGAAGACAGGGGGAAGTGGTTCAGGTGAAATTAGTCGCCCCAAACAAGAGGCGATTAGTCGCAAGGTGACAAATCTCCCCGAATCTTCTCATATGGACTAGCCCTAAAGGGCTGTGGTTGCCTTGGGCTGGTAATGCACAACATTTTTAACCTACTTCTTTAATTCTTTAAAAATCCATGAAAGTTTTCTTTGTCGTGTAACTGTTTTTTGGGCTGAAGTAGCAGAACCTGCATAGTCGGCCAAAGGGACATAAAGGAGTAATTTACATGTCTCCGCCCATGATGCCTTATGGGAGAATTAAAACTCTCAATTTTGTTATCGAGGCAGTGCTATGTGTATTTGTATTTGTATGAGACAAGTAAATACCTTCTTATTTCAGAAGGCTTCATTCTTCATGTGTAAGTCATGCAGTGTAAAGCCTACTGAAAACAGAAAGAAATGACTTGCCTTGTGCCATATATATACTGTAGCACTACCTTAAAGGGATCCTGTTATGGGAAAAAAAATTTTTGTTCAAAATGCATCAGTTAATGGTGCTGCTCCAGAAGAATTCTGTACTGAAATCCATTTCTCAAAAGATCAAACAGATTTTTTTATATTTCATTTTCAAATCTTACATGGGGCTAGACATTTTGCCAATTTCCCAGCTCCCCTAAGTCATGTGACTTGTGCTTTGATAAACTTCAATCACTCTTTACTGCTGTACTGCAAGTTGGAGTGATATCACCCCCTCCCTTTCCCCCACCCAGCAGCCTAACAACAGAACAATGGGATGGTAACCAGATAACAGCTCCCTAACACAAGATAACAGCTGTCTGGTAGATCTAAGAACAGCACTCAATAGTAAAATCCATGTCCCACTGCGTACTATTCAGTTACATTGAGAAGGAAAAACAACAGCCTGCCAGAAAGCAGTTCCCTCCTAAAGTGCCGGCACAAGTCACATGACCGGGGCAGCTGGGAAATTGACAAAATATCTAGCCCCATGTCAGATTTCAAAACTGAATATAAATAAAATCTGTTTGCTCTTTTGAGAAATGGATTTCAGCGCAGAAGTCTACGGGAGCAGCACTATTAACTGATGCGTTTAAAAAAAACATGTTTTCCCATGACGGTTTCCCTTTAATACGACTCTGTACTGTTAGGCTGTACCAGGGGATTTGGATGCATAATTGGCCATAGGGGCATAAAGGAGGGATTTGCATGTCTCTGCCCATAATGCCTCATGTGAGCGTTAATTCTTATTTGGGTTATTTAGGCAGTGATATGTATATGGCACAAGGAAAGTAAATACCTTCGGTTTTCAGGAGGCTTTATGCAACATGTCTGGCTTTAAAGTGGTCGCTCACCTTTTTGCTCACAATTTTTTCAGTTCAGTTGTTTTCAGATAGTTCACCAGAAATAAGCAAGGTTTTAGACTGTTTTCTAATATTTAAGTGTAAAGTTAAATTTTTCACCTTCTAAAGCAGTTTGGGGGGGGGGGTCACTGACACTTTTACTGTTCTAAAGTGATATATTTAGTTGTTATATTTCTTATCTTTGTCCCTGCTGAGCAGAATCCCTGAGTTTCATTACAGGCAGCTGTTAGAATTGATACAATAGTTGCTAATATTCCACAGATACTGCTAAGAAATGCATCAAATTAACTAAATGTAGCAAATTGTAATAGTTCAGAATCTGTTCCTGGATTACTGAGCTGCCAGACTGAGACACTAGAGACAGAAATATTCAACTTTAAATCTTGGGAAAACAGTAAAAAATATAAGATGGCATGCAATTGAAAAAAGTATTTGTTTTAAATGAACAATCTGAAAACAACTGAACCACAGAACTTCATTTTCTGCATCCTGATTATCAACGAAGTTACTTTCTGTGGTTTCCGGACCATGGTTTCTATGAGTCACAGAGCAATTAGTCACTTACCTGCCTCCTACTTGTGCATAGAAACTGCCTTCTATAGTCATTTACCAGCATTAGTATTTAATAATAAGAGTTTTCTCTTTTTAGTTTACAAAATACAGAACATTGACATTAGGAAAAAATAAACAAACATTTTTTACTGCACATGCAAAAACATAAAACCTAAGCACTAAATAATGAACTCTTTATTGGTAAGATAAAATTCTTATTCGACAGCATGATTGTGTCCCCTGATACTCATGAGGAGTGAACATTAGAACTGTGTTTTGGCTAGGCTTTCTGTCAGTCCATTAACTTGGATTAGTGAGTGGTTATTTAGCAGCAGCACCAAAAAATTACTGTATAATATGTCAACCATTATTCAGATTGTTATGGTTATTTAACTTATAAGTGATTTTGTTATTGTGAGTCTAAGATGGCATACTGTAAAATGCTATAGAAATTTGCTATTAAGAGGGGTTGTGGGGAGGTGTGGGCCTCTGTTTTGACTCTCAATCTAGACATGAAGATGGTGCCTATAGTAACAGTGGATAATAGTCTCTGGGAAGGGAGTGTGACTGTG
>CM044434.1:146268785-146341128 GCA_024363595.1 Xenopus borealis | reverse complement strand
TTGCAAAATATGAGGATATTAGAAGTTACCTCGGAGTTCCATGACCTGTATAAAAGCCTCTTGTTTTTATGTGGTCATGAAATTCCTCGGTAACTTATAATATCCTTATAATTCACAAGAGAGGGGTACTTTATTCACTATATAATACACAAAAGCCGTGATATCCTTATAAACAGTGAGTTCTGATGTCATCAGTTATAAATGGTGAGTTCTGATGTCATTTCTGTCACATGACTCACTGAAACTTGTGTATTATAATAAATAAAGTACCCCCAGTTGCAAAATATGAGGATATTAGAAGTTACCTCGGAGTTCCATGACCTGTATAAAAACACTCGGCCTTCGGCATTTTGTTTTTATATGGTCATGAAACTCCTCTGTAATTTATAATATCCTTATATTTTACAAGAGGGGGTACTTTATTCACTATATAAACAGACATATTCAAGGTCCAGTGTAGCTATTTGAACTATGTACAGTATAGACAACCTATGTTTTATTTAAAAAAAAAAAAAAAAAATGCTAAGCAATTAAATCTGAGCATCCCACGGCCTCCAGATCAGGAATCTGACTTATGTTAACATGAGCCGAATAGCTGAAATACCAACGTGTATACATGGAGGATATCAGTGTAAAGGGAATAAACTGAACAGGGCAGTAATTAAATGGAGAAAACCTTTCCAGTTTATTGGATGATAAAACTCCAGGTAACAGGCTTAGAAATCATCACTCGCAATCAGGGGCTAACTGCTCAATAAAAATTCCTTCAAATTAGGCATGCACCGAATCCAGGATTCAGCCTTTTTCAGCAGGATTCGGATTCGGCCAAATCCCTCTGCCTGGCCGAACCAAATCCGAATCCTAATTTGCATATGCGGCGGGGAGGGAAATTGCATGACTTTTTGTCACAAAACAGAGAAGTAAGAAATATTCTCCCCTTCCCAGGCCTAATTTGCATATGTAAATAAAGATTCGGGTTCAAGTCAGTATCCGGCTGAATCTTTTACAAAGTGAATTTGAAGTAGGGATTCTGTGCATCCATACGTCAAATTTTTATAGCATTGCTGCTCCTAGAAAATAATTAATTCCGATAATAAGCAGAGTGACAATGAGTTCTTTAAATATTTAAAATTTAAATATTTTAAGGTGGCACCAATTTCACACAGATATCTATACAACACTACAAGCTACAGTTCAAGCTGATTCTAAATTACAGATCTATATTAGCTCATTATTTCAAATGTATTCCAAAGCATGAAAAATGTTCATGGGTGGCACAAAATAAGGGCTGTGATTGGGTATTTAGTATTGTCTATGGGGACTGGCAGCCTACGGGAGGTTCTGTTTGGCAGTACAACTGGTTTTTATGCACCAAAACTTGACTATATTAATGTTTGTGAACCAAGTAACATGCTTGGCTACTAAGAGCAAAATCAGTTGCAGCAGCTTAATAGTAAGTAATAACAATTGGTATATAAAGACAATGTATTAATGTAAATGTAATTAATAACAATTGGAATATAAATATAATGTATTATCCAGAATCCATGGGAACTCAGGTTTCCTAGATAAGCATTTA
Organism: Xenopus borealis; assembly: GCA_024363595.1. NCBI lineage: Eukaryota > Metazoa > Chordata > Amphibia > Anura > Pipidae > Xenopus > Xenopus borealis. Next base: position 146,339,549 of record CM044434.1, on the reverse strand, counting down.
CTCTGTAATATTGAGCTTCCAGTTTAAACAAGGGGCCACGAAAATGTCGTTTTTTGTTGGTGGCCCTGATCTTAGGTGTATTTTTGGGAAGATACACCAGTTACAACTGGCTACTAATACTCCTAATGTAGTGCTTATCCTTGTTTTTAGTGACCATTTAGTAATTTTCAGGCAGAAATATGCAGCACATTTCAAATTACCAGGAAAGATCTTCAATAAAAATGTCAGTGGCTTGTACTCTTAAAGGAGAAGGAAAGTCAGCCTGCACTTGGGGCTTCAAATGTTAGGCACCCCCGAGTGATTAAATTGACTTACCTGAACCCCCCGGGCTTGTGCTCCTATCAGCAGAAAACTGCACTGGCCGGGGTTATATTAGAGAGCACCACTATCTTCTTCCGTCTCCCTTATTCTTCGCTTGGCTGTGCATGAGCAGTAGAACGAAAAGCAGAACTTTAACTATAAAGTTGGCTATTTTGTTTAACATGTGTTTACCCCAGGAAATTGCAAAAAAATTATTTTTTTTATTGTTTTTTTTTTTTTTTTGCCATGATGTTTCCTTAAAAAGAGGTCCAATCGGGCACAGATTTATGGTAAGGCCACAAAGGTCTGGGCCTTGGATGGTGAGATTTTAAGGGTGGCATTCTGTCCATGGTGGTGTGCTTGAAGGTGGGTGGGCGCTACGACCATGCGGTCTAGGGGTACCGCAATCCCAAACTAGGGCAAGTCCCCTATTTTTACTGTTTCATGGTCTTAAGCTTCCTTCGTGTTTTAGCCAATTATTTTAGGTTTAGTGGCCTATGGAACAACTATTAATCAAAGCTGTTTTAAGTGACAATTTGTGTCCCCTAGCACATTAACACACACAATGGCGCCCTGAAAGAGACCATATGTTGTTGTTAGATTGGCCAATCCAAATGCTCCTGCTGCTGAACAGTCAGCCCATGCTCATGCCCATGTCGCACTAATCAGCATTGCTCTGTGATTTCTTTATCACGGGCTGTATGTTTCCTTTTCAAATGAATGGGCGACTGCCAGAGGGCAAAGTTAATAAAAAAATCCCCATGTGCCACCAGCCTTGGGCTGTTATAGAGTAATCAGTCCCACGTGTAGCAGAGCTTACACAATGTCCAAGGGTGAATGATTTGATTTCAGCACTTCATCATGATCTTCTCCTGTATAATAAATGATTAACATAAATAATGAGAATCATGTGATACAGAAACCCATAAACATGAAGCATTTCACTGGTGGGCAGTGCTCCTCCACATGACATTGAACTAGCGCCAAGTACCCAGTCACCACCACAGCCCTCAGCTTCTTTCTGCCTGTAGCATTGTACTTTGGATCAATTATACTATCATTTTCTTTGGGACACAGCACAATCTCAATTACCATGAATACCACATCCCGGGTTTTGACTGTGTGACTGAGTTGAAAATTTCCATCAGAATGAAAAGAATGACAATGTGTGTGTGTTTGGTAGTCTGGTATAAATCACTTTGTAGCAGGGAATCTGCTTTTGGATTGGTCTCCTCATAATCTTAAGGAGGACAATGGTCATTACTAATGCATAGCTCATCTGTTGAATAGGCTTGATTTAATATTTTGATTGATTCAATGAGGGCAGGTTTCTATTGGCCATTAAAGCTACATGTATATTCTGCCATAAAGAGTTTTTCCTGGAAAAAATGTCCACTATATATACTTGTTTATGTGGAAACAGTAATCCCCAGCCAGTGGCTTGCTAGCAACATGTTGCTCTTCGACCCCTTCGATGTTGCTGTCAGTAAACGCAAAGCAGGTGCTAATTATAAATTCCAGGCTTGGAGGCAGGGTCAGACTGGGGGGCCCGGGGCCCACTGGGACTGCCGTCCAGGGCCCCCCGCTGACCCCCCCTCCTTACCTCTTACACAAGCCCGCCGCCAACATCACTGCATCACTGCGGATGCCCGATGGCTGTTTTTTTATTTAAAATTGGATTGGGGGGGGGGTCTGGCCCGGCTGGAGGCTATGAGGCTCAGAGCCCACCAGGTTTTTTCCCCGTGTCCCACCGGGCCAGTCCTACACTGCTGTGGAGGCACGTGTAGGACTGTCAAGCAGAGTCAAGCAGAGTCTCCAGTAGGCTATAAGTCCACATAGGAGCCACAGTACATATTTGGCACCCCCAGAAACTCCCAGGAAATTTTTTCATAGTTATGTTGCTCTCTAACTTACATTTCAATGTGGCTCATGGGTAAAAAAGTTTGGGGACCCCAGGTATAAACGAGCATTATATTCCAAGCAAAAAAGTTTACACTCAAAAGGAAAATCCCATTTTGCAGCATTTCCCCATTGTAACAATCTTTAACTTATTGTTAAAGGAAAACTATACCCCCCGAACAATGTAGGTCTCTTTAAACAGATATTTCATAAAACAACTCATTTGTAAAACCCTGCTTCATGTAAATAAACCATTTTCATAATAATACACTTTTTTAGTAGCATGTGCCATTGGGTAATCATAAATAGAAAATAGCCATTTTAAAAAATAAGGACAGCCTCCTGGGATCCTAGGATCCAACGGTGCACACAAACATACCAAACAAACTATAAAGTTAGGTCACATGAGCCAATTAACAGACAGAGTTGTGTCTTTTGCTTCAATACTTCTTCCTGTTACAGTTAGAGTTGAAATATTTCTGGTCAGGTGATCTCTGAGGCAGCACACAGACCATCATGAAATGGTGGTTCAAGGCAAGAGATGTAAAAGGGCAATATTTATTTAAATATATGTAACAAGTAGGTAAGATTCTTTAATATGTCACTTGATTTGATATAAACTATCTGTTGCTCAAAGGTTCATTTTTGGGGTATAGTTTTCCTTTAATGGAAGTGGCTGATAAAGGTCACAGAATTTACAGATCGGCCTGATGAGTGTGTGCAGCACAATCTCACTTTTATCACTTTCATTTTCTGACAGGGCTGACTTGCTTCTCACAGGTGTGTGTTACTAGAGATACAATCACTAATAAAACCCTGTCCACTCCTCCCGTGATGCAGAAACCTTTCTTTACTTTGTTAGAACAGAAACTGGAGTGAGCGTGTTTAAAGGAGAACTAAAGCTTAACTAAAGAAGTAGCTAGAAATGTTGTACCTTATGTTTTGTGCTTCTGTACCTGCCCAAGTTGAACTGAAGAAGCTGCTCGGATGAGTAGTGAAACGTCTTCAATGATTACTCAGCAAGTCCAGTTTTAGAATTACTTATATTAGATAATAATATACATGGTTATTATTATTATTATCAATATTAATAATAATACATAGATAATGCCATGAAGATGGAAAAGTTTGCAGTTTGCAGCCGGCCATAGACGTAACAATTACGATCTTTCTCGGAAAAGAGTGTAGAGTCGAATCGTCAAATATATAGGTAGATTCACAGTAAAACAAAAATTGTACCATGTATTTCATATGGACTGGTTGGAAACAACAATCAGAAAAGAACAAAACACTACAAAATTCTTTAAGACATGGAAAATGTACATAGAATCTCTACCACAACAAATCAGATACCACACAGTCTATACATTTAGATACACATCCTGGTATGACACAGCAATACTAACAGAACTACCGTTGGTCATTAGTGATGGGCGAATTTATTCGCCAGGGTCGAATTTGCGGCGAATTCCCGTGTAAAATAGAATAAGGCTAGAAATGCTGTATTTTGTATACTAAACATAAACATGAACTTACTGCACCACAAGCCTAATCAAACTAATGATTTATGCTTTCAAAGTTGACCACAGGGGGCTGTCATCTTGTAACTTTGTTATACATCTTTGTCCGACACTGGCACTGCACATGCTCAGTGTGATCTGGGCTGCTTAGGGATCGTCATAAATGATCAAAAAAACAAAGCTGCTTGAGTTCTGCATGGCTGGTAAGTAAGGCAGGGGCTCCCCCTGCTGTTCATGAGTATGATTGTTTCCCTGCAAGAAGTTAGGGACCGTCTGACAATTCCTATCCACAGCACTAAATGAAGGGAGAATTTCACTGTATACAGTCAAGTTTCTTATAAAAACAATACACATTTTTAAATTAAAGTATATTGGAGATATTTCTTTTTCATTAAAGAAAGTAAAAATGGGATTTTATTTCTTTGCCTTTCCTTGCCCTTTAAGGAATAGAGATCTAAATTATGAAAGGTTCCATATTCAGAAATCCCCAGGTCCTAAGCCTTCCACATAATGGATCTTATACCCATACTGAGGCAAAAGTATCATGCAAACCCATGTATGGACTGCTTGCACTTTATTTATTCCTTGCTCTCAAAACAGCCACAATGAGTTGGATCTATGTAGGAATGGCACCCCACTGTTGTCCTTGGACACTTGCAGTCTGTGGATTCAAATACAAGGTATGTTCATGGTCTTTCTGCTCACCTCTCTATCTACAGACAAAAGATTTGTTTGCAAAGATCAGATACAATGGAATCAGTTTGGTCACTTACCTATACATACTCACGTGGCTGGAATATAAGGTCAGAATCATTCAGATTCACCTACAAACTTGGGAATAAGTTACTCACCTTAAGGGTCACGAGCAATGGCTGATCATGGGACAATGACGCATAAGACTGAAGCAATTACTTGCTATAAATGTCCATTTTCACTGTGTTTTTACATTTAGTTTTTTTTTGTGAAAACCTCCTGGGAGCACCATTTGGCTAGCTATGAGTGTTTCCCGTAGAGAATCGTGGCCATGAAACATGGTTAAACCTTTGTTTTGTAACAAGAACTACAAAAACAATAGTCCTGTGGTTACTGTATAAGAAAACCTCAACGCTCACTAATAAAATGGATTAAATTTACCAGCAAGACATAGTTACATTACTGAGGATTGCAAAATGTTTCTGGGAAAGAATAAAATCAGTTTTTTTTTTCTTCTCATCTAACTCTGACCGTTTATGGAGTATAGTTTCGTAATCAATATACAATTATGTAGTACTAAATCCATCTAAAATTCTTCCAACATATTTACTTGACATTGAAATGATGTTGTTGCTGTGAATAAAGTTTTTATGTTATCTACTAATTACAGAAATGTACCCCCCCCCCGCACACACACTTGGCAGGTCAAACATGGACCTAGAAGAGCATAGGGGGTGGTGGATCCTTAGTGGGACACCTTTCCCCCTCTGGTCGCCTACAGTTGTGGGTTCCACTAAACAAACCTTCTCAAGTGTATGAGTAGCAGAGAAGCCAACAGTTTAACTGGATGATGTTTTATGGCCCATTCTAAGTCCATTTTGGATAGTTTTGGCACATGTCAAACTACAACCGTGGACTCTGCCCAGTATAGCTTACAATCTATACCACATAAGCTATTAAACATTTTTAGCATATTAAATGAGGGGGTCCAAGTTGTGAAATTCATCACCTCATTCCCCTCCAATCACCTGATGAACATTTAAAGGGATCCTGTCATGGGGAGAAAAAAAATCAAAATGCATCAGTTAATAGTGCTGTTCCAGAAGAATTCTGCACTGAAATCCCTTTCTCAAAAGAGCAAACAGATTTTTTTATATTTCATTTTGAAATCTGACATGGGTCTAGACATTTTGTCAATTTCCCAGCTGCCCCAAGTCATGTGACTTGTGCTCTGATAAACTTCAATCACTCTTTACTGCTGTACTGCATGTTGGAGTGATATCAACCTCTCCCTTTCCCCCTCCCAGCAGCCTAACAACAGAACAATGGGATGGTAACTAGATAACAGCTCCCTAACACAAGATAACAGCTGCCTGGTACATCTAAGAACATCACTCAATAGTAAAACCCATGTCCCACTGCGTACTATTCAGTTACATTGAAAAGGGAAAAACATCAGCCTGCCAGAAAGCAGTTCCCTCCTAAAGTGCTGGCACAAGTCAGGATTACATTAGCCATGGATAAGTCTACATGACTCCATTCTCCATGTGATGTAGTCATCACCCAAGACACAATAATCTCATTATCAGGATCTTGCCAACCACTTGTTTGGTGATCTTAACGAAGGACTCCTGGACATCTCACATCTCCAGCAATTGTCCTCCTCAAGAATCTGTGCTGGTATCTCACATTTTCTGTTTGGACCAATGAGTTCACAACTCTGCTAAAATGTAGAATGAAACATTTTAATGTATATACCACCTGTCATTGCTAATACATTCCACCCAGAATATATCGTGAAAAACTGACTGTACCAGTGGTGACCTACAGTTCATTCAGAATGTGTTGGCATAGTAGGCTCAGGCCAAGCAAAAAGCCACTCCTGGTTAACTGTAAAGGTGAATTCAACAGCCTATCTGTCCCCCGGGCAAATGCCCCTAATTTTTTACTTACCCTTCCATGCAGATCTGTCCTTGGGAGTTCACGCTCGCCATCTTCTTTTCTTCGTTAAACTTCAGAATCAGACAGGTAATTTTTCAGAAATTTTTGGGACTTTTGGGTCACTCAGATTCTGAAGAAGAACAAGGAAAAGAAGATGGTGCCCATGAACTCCTGAGGACAGAATCTGCACAGAGGGGTAGCAAAGGGGTAAGAATATCCCCTGGGCCTTATAGACAATTATTCATGATATAGGGGTAGATGAAATGAATAATAAGGCCTACATAAGTGGGTGTAGTCTGTGTATACTGTGGTCGATGCCCCCCCCCCCGACAAAACCTGCAGATTGCCAGCCTGGGCCTGAATCAGCACTGAGGCTTATTGGAATTTATCATTGGAAAAGTAAGAAATATTTGCACTACTTGTATAGGCTAGGGCCTGTAAAACTTTAAAAAAAAATCCCAAATGAATTAGATTGGAAAATAATCTAGTAAATTTTTAGTTATAAAAGTATTTTAATGCTCACTTTTTACTTTAGGGCTATAATAACTTATAGAACTCTTTTGTAGAAGAGGATCAGAAATTGGAGTTACAACAGGACTTCAGAAATGCAAATGAAAACACAAAGAAAGACTGTGTAGAATGATTCCCTGCAAAGCCCAGTAATGTACACAACTACACAACCTGCTAGTATTGGCTTCCTGGGCTGGGATTAGGCTGGGTGTTTGTCTGGTAACCATCCAAACACTCTTACACAACTTAACCCACACATGATTGACTTGCTTATAAGCACCATGCTCTCCTATAGCTACACACTACTACAGAAGAGTTTCTCTATTGTCCTTCACTAATAGTCGGCATCACGCTCAATTAATACGTATAAATTAGATTGTTTAACCATTTATTTATCACATGCAATTTTTATTCAGGTTGGGATTTATAATATGAAATTATTAATAATAAATTAGGTGGAATATTTGAGTTGGGAAGAGGAGTTTATGGTCATATGTGGTTCTCCTTTTCCAACTATTGGAAAAACTCTTCTCTAACTCTGTGCAATTACTGACCTGGTCAGACCTCATATTAAAGCTAAGTGGGTTTGAATAAAAGTAATTTAAAGTGATCCTGTCATGGGAAAAAACATTTTTTTAAAAATGCATCAGTTAATAGTGCTGTTCCAGCAGAATTGTGCACTGAAATCCATTTCTCAAAAGAGCAAACAGATTTTTTAATTTCATTTTGAAATCTGACATGGGGCTAGACATTTTGTCAATTTCCCAGCTGCCCCAAGTCATGTGACTTGTGCTCTGATAAACTTCAATCACTCTTTACTGCTGTACTGCAAGTTGGAGTAATATTACCCCCTCCCTTCTCTCCCTCCCAGCAGCAACAAAACAACAATGTGAAGGTAACCAGTCAGATAACAGCTCCCTAACACAAGATAACAGCTGGTTGGTATATCTAAGAACAACACTCAATAGTAAACCCATGTCCCACTGCGTACTATTCAGTTACATTGAGAAGGAAAAACAACAGCCTGCCAGAAAGCAGTTCCCTCCTAAAGTTCTGGCACAAGTCACATGACCAGGGCAGCTGGGAAATTGACAAAATGGCTAGCCCCATGTCAGATTTCAAAACTGAATATAAAAAAATCTGTTTGCTCTTTTGAGAAATGGATTTCAGTGCAGAAGTCTGCTGGAGCAGCACTATTAACTGATGCGTTTAAAAAAAATTATGTTTTCCCATGACAGTTTCCCTTTAAGTTGAGGAGACTGCCTCATACAGATTTAAATAAACAAAAGGAATCCTGGGAATGAATTCCAAACAAGCTCCATGAGAATCCCATTTACATGGGTTTATCCTATAGGCTAAAACTCATCCACTGGCTTTTTATTCGGTGACTCTATCTAAGCTGATCAGAAAACCCTGCACTACACTGATGAGCCTCAAGAAAGGCGAAACCGGTCTGTAGTTGGGAATCTGATTAGCTATTATCCTGGCTTCTGCTTTAAAAACCCAGCGGGTGATCTTTAGCCTATAGGATAAACCCATGGTTTCCCAGGATTATAGGAGCCTCTTGCAGGAAAACAGATCTTTCCATGAATTTAACCTTCATAATTTGAGCCTACCAGAAAATAATGTAAACATTAAGAAAACCAAACAGGCTGGTTTTTGCTTCCAATATGGATTAATTATATATTTGTTTGGATGAAGTACAAGGTACTGTTTTATTATTACACAAAAAAAGGAAATCGTTTTAAAAAATTTGGATTATTTGGATAAAATTGAGTCTATGGGAGACAAATACAAGAGGTCCTCTGCACTCAAGCCATTATCAATATATTTAAGGCACTGAGGCATTTTCTGCATTAAGATACCAAAAAATGTCCTCCCTTTTAAAGGAGAATTCAACCCCCTAGGCGCAAAAATCCCTCCCCCTCCCTCCTCCCCCCGTTCTACCTGTTGCCTGTGAACTCCGCTGGAGAGGACCTGGAAATAGGGGTAAGTATCAAGTTAGGGGCATTTGCCTGGGTGGGAGGTAGGCCGGGTGGAGGAGGGTCTACTCAGGGGAGGTATTTTTGCGCATAGGGGGTTGAATTCTCCTTTAAACAAAACAGGGATTGTTTGCAAGCAATATATTGAAGCTGGCCAACCACGATAAAACCATCCCTGTTTGGTTTAAAGTGAGGCATTTTTGGTAGCTTAAACAATCAGACCTTTGTATTTAAACAGTTTATATGGGCTACTAAACCTGATGCAAACTTTTATTACACTAGCCCAAACAAATAAAAAAAAGGGAAGACCAGTTGCAAATTATTTCACAATGGCAATGTCAGCATCTTGCTTACAGTTAGTCGTAAAAGGGAATTCCCCCTAAAAACTTTTTTTATGTTTAGCCGCTAAAGCCAAGGACTACCTAAGTGCAAGCCTGATGTGGACACACGTTAATGTACTTTTGCCCTGAACTCCTACACAGCAATAAGCATGCAAAGTGCTTTTGCCATAAATATTATCTTTCCTTAATGACAGTGCTGGAGAGTATCTGGGAAAAAGTATATATTAGTAGCTACTATAAATGGCAGGCCAGGAACAGGCTGTTCTGCTCTTTTCTCTCTCACACTCTCTTATGCCTCAACAGCCACTTTTTTTTTGCTGGAAGGAGATAGCGTGCAGAAATCTGATTATGTTATCTCCTCCATTCAGTGCACTCCACTCCCCTGCTTTAGTACTCATTCCTCCTAATAAATCAAAGTTATTTGCTCAGTTGTCACTGGGAAGGACCTGTCACTTCACTGCAATTTCTTACTTACTCCAACACCTACTCTGCAACATCTACACTGCAAGTCTAACCTGATTTATAAATAGGCCGCCACCTTTTAAAAAGAAATGCCCCCCGCATCAGCCATTGGCTGATTTTGCAGTGAAAACCAATGACACAATTTTATAGATGGGCAATGCAGGGTAAATTCCTACATAGTTGAACCCATATAGAGAGCAATTTTTATGGGATGAGTTTGTGCCAACACAACAATGACGTATAAAGGCAGAGCATGCCAACTGAAGTGAAACAAAATGGGTAGTAGGTACCCGTACATGGACAAGCATAGTGGTACAATAAGTGCAGTTGGTACAATGATACTTGCATGGTGCCTAATCACACTCCTTCTAAATGCATTGGTGGGTAGTTTTGTCAGCCAAAGGCTGCACAAGCCATGGACAAAGTCTAGTGAACCAATGGAGAAAAGCTCATCTCATGTGAGACATTGACAGCTTTTGGTATATCCTGATATACTGTAGGGCAAGATATGTCAATATCATTTCAAAAAGTGTCCTGGCACTAACCTAAAGTGTTGAAACCAACCTCTTGCCTCCGCCCACCTCCCTTACTTACCTGTATCCGAGTTGGGCACCTCTTTAGCCCTGACTGCTGTTACATTGATGCTTTGCCAAGGCAAATACCTGATAAACTGGAGATACATTCTTGGAAAATCTGGAACATCACTTTCATTGTGTTTGTAATGACTAGGTCATTCACAAAACTCCAAAAAAAGTTAATGGGAATCAAAACTTTTTTAAGTGAGACACTTTTTTACATGTGCAACAATTTTTCTTACTCCAAATGCACCAGTCTTGTGGTGACTGTCTCAGCAACAATTTTGTCGTAGCGACTTTTTTTGTCATAGTGGAATTTTCCACTGCAAATTTTTGGTGCAGTTTCACACCTGGTGAATATAGTCACTCATCACTAAAATAGTTTGATCAAGCCAGTGTGCTTGAAGCTTGAAATCTTAGATGCTCCCTGAGAAAGGTTCCCTCTAAGGTAGGGGTCCCCAATATGTTTTTAGCTGTGAGCCGCATTCAACTGTAAAAAGAATTGGAGAGCAAGACAAGCATGAAAGAAAAAAGTTCTGTGATTTTGCCAGCCTTTATGTGCATAGACAGTCTAAAGGAGGATCTGCGTGGCAGTATATCTGGTTTAATGCAACCAAAACTTGTTTCAAAGCCAAATAAGCACTTGCTTTGGGGTCACTGGGAACAACACCCAAGGAGTGTTCTCACACTTTTCAAGAAATGAAACACATGCACATGGCATACAGGAGAGGGTCAGGTTCAGATATGGCTGAAACCAAATACGGCTTGACAAAGGACTGTGTGTGGCCCGAAATGTTGCCATTTATGAGCTACATTAATAAACCCACAATTAGTTTCACAAGCATTGGATGTGCCATTGGTGTTTTACTCGTGGACATTGATTTTGGGCCCTTGGCAGTTTTTTTGGGGGGCTATACACCTAGAGGTAACTGACACCAAACAGGTAAATACTGGAAATAGCACTTCGATTCAAGCTTTTTAATTCAAATTCGACTTTCGAAATTTATCATATACTGGCCCTTTAAGAACTCAAATCTGACTAATCACCACCTTAAGGGCCCTTACACAAGGGCATTTGTGACCTGCGCTCCCCTACGTAGCATGTTGCGTCTGAACCTGTGTTTGGTGCTTACAGGTGTCTCGTGGGTACAACCTCATTGAAAAGAATGAGGTGCGTCTAGACCTGCGCTCCCTGTCAAGCGGAACGCAGGGGAGCGCAGGGCACAAATGCCCGTGTGTAAGGGCCCTAAACCTGCCGAATTGTTTTAGCCGATGGAGGACATCCTGGGATCAATTTGGAGTTGTTTATGGCCTTCCAAGTTGCGTAACTACTCCGTGGTGGGTCCCGGTACAGGATGGGCACCTGGGCCCCCCGTCAGGCCCTTACCTCTATAAATCGTATGCTCAAGTGTTGATGGCATGTGTGCTGTAAATTCTCCTCCTAGATAACCACCTGCCATAACCATTTTTGTGGCTCTAATGGGCCCCAAGGGTGGTGGGGGCCCTGATACAATTGCACCCTGGTAGTTACGCCACTGGGCCTTCCTGACATTCAAGTTTTCTTCGAATCGAAGTCCATTCAAGTTTGTGAGTCGATCCTATTCACCCGAGTTACAAAAATTCAGGAGAGAGGTAATGCTCTAATATTTCTGTAATACTAAATTAAAACTTTACTGTGTTTCCGTCTTGTGAGAAACAACCACACGTGACACCTTTTGTCACCTTTTACAGTCGTCTGGGAGACATTTCCCATCACTTGGTCTCATCACCTCTGGCTATGTCTCAGCCGAGTACCTGAAAGGCATCTGACAAGGAAGTGAGTAGTGCAAGGGAAAGTGCAAGGGAAAGTGCAACATGATCTCTATGCTTCCCCGTGACATGAAAAGCTTGTTTAACAAATTGCAACCTTGCAGCCATGTTTCCTCTTAAAGGAGAATTCAACCCGAACAATAAAAAAACCCTACCCCCCATCCACACCAAGACCCCCCTCCGTCCTCCCCCCAGCCTAAGGGGCAGCTTTAAAGGGCGAAGTGACTAACGCTAGTCAAAATTTGCCAGTGTGACATAATTTCGTTACTTTGTATATTTACTAACGAGGGCAGGCGCCCCTTTGCTAGTGAAGGAGAGGTACGCTTGTGTTGCTTCGCACTGTAACACCAGGCACGGGGGCAATTTTACAGCCATGTCGTGAATAGCACAAGCTCATAACAGCACTACGAAACAAGTTTGCGCTATAGAAATACAGGTTAATAATAATAATAATAATAATAATGTGCTTCTGATGTCTCACACATGCACATAATGAATAAGTCACGGCATTCGATCACTATGTGCATTTGTGTGCCCCAACATTTTTGCTCGTACTAGGAGGCGTGGGTGGCCTATAACCCCATGGATCATTGTCTTGGACTAAAATTGGAATAAAACTGTTGTGTTTGTTTGCTGCAAAACCTCCTAGTGTCCTTATTTTATAAGATGCCAAGATGCTGCCAAAATTCTTATTCACTCTCTCGTCATATCGCGTCTAGACTATTGACTCTTTTAATTGGCCTTCCCCTCCAGAAACTCTCACCTCTCCAGTCCATAATGAACACTGCTGCTAGGCTTATACACCTCAGCAACCGTTCCTCCTCTGCCATACCATTCTGCCAATCCCTGCACTGGCTTCCACTGCCCTTCAGAATTAAATTCAAATTAATGACCCTGACATTCAAAGCACTTCATAACTCTGCCCCTCCCTACATCTCTGAACTAATCTCCATATACTCACCCAACCGCTTACTACGCTCCTCTACTGACCTGCTACTCAACTCTTCTCTCATTACCTCCTCACATGCTCACATTCAAGACTTTGCAAGAGCTGCTCCGCTCCTCTGGAATTCTCTCCCACGGTCTGTCCGACTTTCTCCCAATCTTTCAAGAAATCACTTAAAACACACTTATTTAGAGAAGCCTACCCTCACTGTTAACTACCCAATGCAATACCGCTTACGTTACTACATCTCTCACTCACTTAACTCTGATCTTGCCCACTCCCACACCTTGTGTATCATTCCCTTCCCTTTAGATTGTAAGCTCTTTCTGCACAGAGCCTTCCTCACCTTTAGTACCGGTATTTATTGTGATGTATGTAACTCAGTATGTTCTATGTATGTAATTCATGTGATTTACACTAGATGTGTAATCACATTCACTTTACAGTGCTACAAAATAAGTTGGCACTATAGAAATACATGTTAATAATAATAATAATAATATTAATAATAAATACAATATTTGCACAGTAGCATATGCGAGTTTGAGTATAACTACTTCTTTCATATCTTCCACATAGCAAAGGCACAGTCTGTTGTTAAAGTCAAATATAGAGAGTACAAGAACGGACTTCAAACTGCAGAAGTTAACTGCTCAAAGTGTTTTTTTTCCACACAACGTTTCGAGCCATTGTGGGCTCTTTGTTAAGTGTGTCTCGAAACATGTTGTGTGGAAAATAAACACTTTGAGCAGTTAACTTCTGCAGTTTGAAGCCCATTCTTATACTCTCTATATTGGAATGATATGCATACTGAGGCGGAGGTGCCATACAAGAAGGAAGGCTCCTTCACCTGCTACGAATTGAGGATTACCAGCAACTTTCTACTTTTACATGTTGTTAGAGTCAGGTGTTACCCATGTTCTATTCATTTACTTGGACATGGTCTATTATAGTTTAAAAGAGCCGAAAATAGTGTTACAAACACAGTACAGTTAAGTTGAAAAACAAGTTACTAAACTGCAGATGTGCCTGCCCAGTGTGGGACAAGGGATACCTAGGTCTACTGGAATGTACCCCAGGCTTATGTTTTTATTTATTAAATACACTCAGGGTAGAAAGTAAGTGATTTTGTTAATGGGGTAGAGGATTCTTCAGTTTCTTATATTTTAAGAGATTATTATATTTATAACAGAGACCATTTTCCTTGGGGAGTTCCTCAACCTCACATATTTCTACTTACCACAACCAAACTGGAAGAATGTAATGTAAGGTGTGTAAATGATTTTAGGTTTGAAAGTTTAATAGACCCTGCAAAAAAAACCTGTGAACACTAGTGCACCGGAAGCAAGGAGTGCACACAAAATAGGACAACCTCTTTGCACCCACTGCCTGCACTACTAGAGACAAATTATGATCAGAAAAGTTTTCCCCATCACATTTGCACTAATGGGAAGATAACTAAAGTCAGCCAAAAAAACGAGGCTTGACACCAAAGCAAGTGCCCAGGTTGTACATTGCAGCCACTAGGGAAAAAGGAATGGGATTATTAGTTTTAGCAGCAGCAGGGGAGAGAACAAAGTTTATTGCACTTGGAGGGGGAAATGGAAAGGCACGAAGTCCAGGATACAATAATATGAATTTCCATGTTTACTTAATGGCATATTAATATCAAAATAGGTGCAAATCAGTGGCGTAACTACTCGCTGGTGGGCCCTGGTGCAGGATTGGCACCCAGGCCCCCTTATTGGGCACCCAGGCTCCCCCTATGAATTGCACATTGGAGTTCTCCTAGCCTTTCTGGAGGGCCCCGAGAGAGAGTGGGCCCTGGTGCAATTGCACCCCCTGCTCCCCTGGTAGTTACGCCACTGGTGCAAATCTTAAGTATTCAAATGTTGTTCCTTAAAGGAGAATTCAACCACTTTGTGCAACCCCCCCTCCCCTGTGTAGGTCTACCTCCATCCTCCCCCCCTCCATCCCTCCCTCCATCCCTCCCGCCTCCCCTTGCCCAGTCAATTAATATAATAATCATGAGCTTTTGTTTTTCTTAACTAACTTACTGAATTCAAAAGAGATTGGCAGACACAGCTTTTTTTATTATTATTATTATTATTATAATTAACATGTATTTATATAGCGCCAACATATTTTGTAACTCTGTGCTTTTTGCCATCTGTACCATTAACATTTCTGTTTCCAGTTTTATTGAATTTCTTGCTTTCTTTTAAATGATTATCTATCTATCTTTATTTATTTAAAACTATAAATAATATATTTATGAAAACATTTATTTATTTGTTGCTTTTTTATGGAGCACTATTCTGTGGGCAGTCTGCACATTCTGAAATTATTTTTATTAAGTTTGTAGTCAGGAGGAAATCTCTTACAATACATTTTATGCGCAGATCTTTGACAGATACAAACAACCAGTCCATAATACTGACTGAGATTTTACAATACATTTATAATCATTCAGTGGAAATATCAAACAAAAACGACAAGGGTACCCATTTATTTTAGTGTATATATGTTATAAAGGGAAGTGAGAGAATAGTTGGCAACCACATATTTTTATCCTTATTTTATTGAGGTTAATGTTCTTTTATCTGATATTAATTCAAGTCTATCCTGTTATTGTTGATCCTTAATCTGTTTTACTCCAAGGGGCCGATTTATCAAGGGTTGATTTTCCAAGTAGAAAATACTTTGAAATTCGACCATCAAATTCAAATCCTTCAACTTCGAATATCAAATATCGAATCGTTTGATTAGAGGGATTTTAGAGTACGATCATAGGATTGTTCTTTGATTAAAAAAAAAAAACTTAGAAAAATGGTCTAGAAGGTCCCCATAGGCTAACATAGCAATTCGGCAGCTTTTATTTGGCGAAGTAAAAAAAAATCAAAATTTAAAGATACAGTACTCCGAATTTCAGAGTCGAAGGATTTTACTGTTCAACCAATCAAAAGGTTGAATGTTTGAAGTAGCCTATTCGATGTTTTCAAAGTTTTCAAAAATGTACTTAGAATATCAAATTTTTTGCATTCGAATATTCACTTCAACCCTTAGTAAATCTGCCGACAAGTTATTTTGAATATTTAAAATGAGAGTGCCATTGAACTGGGCCTCTCTTCCTCTTATACCCCTATCTCTAAAAACATGAGAGGCAGCCTATTTCTTTTCAACACATTCTTATACATTTATGTATATTTGTTTGAGCTGGAGATCATTTGGGGGGGTTGAAAATGATCAATAGTTGACTTTATAAACCCAAATGAATTATGTAACTATGTAACCCTGCTCCCTTTCACTCATTTACATTGGAATGTCTGCTGTTCAACCATCTCCACCGCTCTCTACATGTGTGGCTATTATTTAAAGCCTCCATACAGCTACATTCCTTTCCTTGTGTTTCCTATAAAATTATCAAAGCTTAAATCACACTCTAATAATTCTTAGAGTACTATTAATGTAGTGTTAGAACTGTGGGGGTAAAGGGGGGGTGCGCTGTGGCCCCCTATAAAAATGATGTCCCTCACTAATTCAAATTTGAGCTCTGTGACAGATAAAATCGTTGCCTTTACTTCTGCAGCTCCTCACTGATTACATCTTCTGGAGAAAGTTAGAGAATGGCACATATAGTTTTAGGGGAAATAATGCAACAAGTAGGGGAGTAATATTAAATGGGGCCCTGAGAATAATTTCCCATGGTCCTGTCTGTAACCAGTCAAATCCAATTAGTCTGCTCCGCACCTTATACATTTATGCACAAATTACTTAGTGCTTTAAGTCAGAGAATCCTTACACACCCCCACCCACCGATAGTGTAACATTAATGCTGTAATGCTTTAACCTTGTCAGTACTGCAAAGTAAAACTGAATCTGTGCCTATATCCTTTAAGTACTAGAAAAACGAGTTACTTTATCAAATTTCCCTGATTTTACATATTTATGGATTTCACATATTTTTTTTCCTGGTGCCCTAAAAATGGTAAAACGTGGATTCTACTGTATGTTTTATTCAAAAGTAGGTGCAATCATACAGCTAAAAAACATGCTGCTGTTGGTTCGGTGGGGGGGCCTTGGTCCCCTAGTCTGGCCTTGCTCATAAGCCTCATTAAAATGTAAAAAAGAGTTGGGGAGCAACACAAGCATGAACACTGTTCCTTGGGGTGCCAAAAAAGGTCTGTGATTGGCTATTTGGTGGCCCCTTTGTGGACTGGCAGCCTATAGGAGACTCTGTTTGAGTACATCTTGTTTTTATACAACCAAAAATACACACCTACATTGAGGCTACTGGAGCAACATCCAATGGGGTTGGAGAGCAACATGTTGTCCATGAGCCACTGGTTGGGCATCACTGTCTTGGGGTTTCAGAATACCTAATTGCAGTTTAGAAAACATACTGTGCAGGACTGGCCATACCGGGGATGACTTTGACATAGTTGGCCAGCTTAAAGGGCACCAATCACAGCCAAAATCAAACACATATTAACAACCTGACCAGTACAACCTAAACATGTTTAATCAAACTACATGTACAGTTTTTTGGGGGAAAAACAGCAGTTTTTAAAAAATCCCATACTTTGTCAAATGTTCTCTCACTGAGGGAGTCCATACTGTGACTACAACATGCAAATGAGTTCACGAGCATGCTCAGATTGTAGCACTGCCCTGAGTATTCTACCCAGAATGCCTAGCTTTAGTAAACTCTAGAAGTATCAAGAGAAGTGCACACAGCAACTTCCACAAGGTGGCAGCACTAACACAGAAGTCTGGCAGATTTCAAAATAGCTTAGAAGGTTTATTAGGCAAGAAATTTCAACTGAGCATGTGCGACATTTCAGAGCTGCAGTTGGCTGTGAAGATATAGGTAGGAGGAGCCAGTGAAATCCAAGATGTCTGCCTCAGCTAGAACTGCAGTGGAGATAGGGGAGATTTTGCAGAAGGTATAGTGAGCTGATGATTTATATTATACAAACAATTCTAAAAAAACTGTTTTAAAAATCGGATTTCTTGAACTTTCACTTAGTGTATTTACTTAGTAAATCATTTTAGTTATGGTGCCCTTTAAATATATTGCAATATGGACAAACAATCCCTGTTTTATTTAAAGGGTAAGGCATTTTTAAGTAGCTTAAGGCACAAAATGTCTCAATGCCTTAAATATGCTGATAATGAGTGCAGAGGATTTCTTATATTTGTCAATGTGAATTTTGTGGTCACAACCTCATTATACCCCTACTTAATGTTTTTAAAAATTAGTGGGGAGCACAACTTTCAATTATTTTGTCATAGTTCATATAGGAGCAGTGACCAGCTCCATGTTGTAGCTCCTACCCCTCCCAACTATAGTCAGGTGATCCCACTGGTGTCTAATAAAAGGGCAACCAAGTAAGTTGTGGGTGAAATTAAGTCCCTTTGTAAAATGTATAATGAAACAATAGAATTCTTAATGAATCAGATGAAAATTGAGAGTAGGACTGGCCAGATATGGGATGACTTTGACGTAGTTGGCCAGCTTAAATATATTGCAATATATGGACAAACAATCCCTGTTGTTTAAAGGGTAAGGCATTTTTTAGTAGCTGTATGCACAGAATGTCTCAATGTCTTAAATATATTGATAATGGGTTGAGTGCAGAGGACCTCTTGTATTTGTCTATATGTATTTTGTAGTCACAGCCTCATTGTACCCCCGCCTAATGGTTTTAAAAATCAATGGTGAGCACAACTTTCACAAACACAAATCTTTTTTGTTTTATGTATTTGTTTTATGTATATATATATGTATATATGCCACTGGCCTGCACATGCACTTTTCGCGGGAATTAGCGTTTGATAGGCAGGTAGCGTAGGAATTGGAGCTTAGAGACAGGGATACAAAGGTTTAGGACAAGGTTTGAGTGTTAAGACAGTAATTAGGAAAACATGAGTAAGCACTATGGATTCTTCAGTGCCTTTCCTCGTTGTTGCTGTTTTATTACTATTATTATTATTATTATAGAGAAAAAAAGAAAAGATTTTAAAAATTTTGGATTATTTGGATAAAATGGAATCCATGGGAGACAGCCTTTCCGTGATTTGGTGCATTCTGGATAATGGGTTTCCAGATAACGGATCCCCTATCTATATCAAACTATCTTTAAAAGCATGGAAGAGATATCTTCAAAAAGCAAATTTGTGTATAATCACATGAAGCTTGTAGTAGTGCCATCACCAAGCACATTACAGAAACTTGCCCTCCTGGTCCCAATTTGAGTTGTAGTTGTTATGTGCATTGTGTTACCTTGGAAATATGCAACATACAAATAACTTGACTATCTTATAATAATCTCAGTCTGGCAGGGAGCTGCAATGTTCAGAAGTATAACATTAAAGGGGTTGTTCACCTTTGAGTTGACTTTTAGTATGATGTAGAGAGTGGTATTCTGAGACAATTTGTAACTGGTTTTCATTTTTTATTATTTGTGGTTTTTGAGTTATTTAGCAGCTTTTCCAGTTTGCAGCGTCAGCAATCTGGTTGCTAGGGTCCACTTTACCCTAGCAACCATGCATCGATTTGAATGAGAATATGGAATATTAATAGGATAGGGTCAGGAAATAAAGATGAATAATAAAAAGTAGCAATAACAATAAACGTGCAGCTTTAGAGAGGATTTGTTTTTTGAGGGTGTCAGTGACCCCCTTTTGAAAGCTAGAAAGAGTCAGGAGAAGAAGACAAATAATTCATAAACTATATAAAAAAAAAATAATGAAGACCAATTGAAAGGTTGCTTAGAATTGGTCATTCAATAACATACTAAAAGTTAACTTGAAGGTGAACCACCCCTTTAATGTTTCTGATTTGGCTGATTTCTGCAGAACAGAAGCTCGTGGGCACTAAATGCCAGACATGGTTTTTAATCATGGGTATGTATTTCTGGAAAGGTCTAGTAGCGCAAACACTGAATAGGAAGCACAAGTCCTACACATACTGTACAATCATCCTGTACATACTGTGCTTTCCAATTAAAAGGTTTGGGTTTACAGTAACGCCAGCACACAGACCATTTGTTTTCGCTGCCATGAAGAGGATGACACAATCAGCTCAAACAGGATCCCAGGAACAATGACATCTGTACTGTGAGTCACTGAAAGAAGCTCTAGCTTTGCCGCCCTATCGCCCGCTCCTGTGGCCAAGAACATAATAAGGCAACTGTAGTGCTGAATGAAGATATGGCTGAACAGCAGCCAAGAGCTGGCAACGCTGTGTAGAACAATGACTCAGTGATATCACAATAGAGATTGTTTGTGAAACTGCAATAGTAATGTAACATGAATCTTTGTTATGTTCTACAATGCTCTCATTTGCGTGAACGTTGCTTTTTCTTGTACAACAAAATCTGAATGTATTGCGAGCATAGAAGAGTCCTGTTCTATTTGTCCAAAAGACCAATACAGATTCACGTTGCGCACCTCTGCGCTCTAAAGGCGGCATTAAAGGAATAGCAAAACAAAAAAATGAAAGTGTTTTAAATGAATGACAAAATAATATACTGTTGCCCTGCAGTCATAAAACTGGTGTGTTTGCTTCAGAAACACTACTATAGTTAACATAATCAAGTTGTTGTGTAGCTAAAGGGGCAGCCATTCATGCACAGGATACACAGCAGATAACAGATAAGTTGTCTGTATATGTGGTATTGTATACCACAGAGCTTATCTGTTATTTGCTGTGTATCATGTGCCTTTTCTCGCTTTTCCAGGGAGAGGCAATTCACATGCGGCTTTTCGTTTTCTGAAATCTCCTGAAGTTTCCTCATTGAGGCAACGCGTGAATTGCCGCAGGCAATTTTCAGTAGAGCCAGCTGAGGGCAGGGAGAAGGCAGTTCGGGGAGATTGTTGCCCCGAAGAAGAGGCAATTTGTCACTGGGGCAACTAATCTCCCAGAATCTGCTCATGTGGACTATCCCTAACAAAAACAGTCACGACAAAGGGTTGTTGGAGGATTGTATACTCATAAGACAATTATCTCCCACTCAAGAACCAAACATGGAGTTTTACCACTTTCCTCTGTTTGGCTCAAAGACGTTTAAAGACGAATGATTTTTCGTCATTAAAACAACAGGTCAAAAGTATGTTCAGCCCAAGGCCATTTCTTTGCACTCCTGTTGAACAAGGGGTTATATATTTCATTTTATACATGTAACCAAGTCATTTCTTGCCCTTTATGCATGCTTTCTAGCTGATCTTCTAGCTACTGCCATAAGCATCTTGTCACAGTGATTCTGTACCTCACACATTTTACACTGGCCTTTACCTGGGGCTGTTTTCAAGAAGGTCTGGGAGGTTCACCCCAGCATCATAGTGGTAAAAATACAAATATCTTATAATATTGTGTATCTATGCCACTATAGGGTGGCACACAACTAGGGGGTATTTTACCGGCCTGGCTGGTATTTTTGATGGTTGATCCCAATGTTATTAATAGGAAAAACATATAAATATATAGGAAGGATGGTATTTTTTTCAAGAAAAGGTGGTAACCCTACACACAACTCCATTAAGAAAGCATCACTGCCAACAATTTCTTTACCTTGATAGGTCTGGTCTTGCAATCACTCCTACTTACTGAGCTGAGGACTCTAACAAAACAGTTTATTGCATAACAATTGCCAACTGCAATGTAACCATGGAACAGAAGACCAACAAATCTAACTGTAGTGATAATCTCCAGAGCAAATACCTTCTGGTTTAATAGAGCAGAGAGATGTATTCCATTCTCAATTCCATTCTCATTCTTGACAAATCATGAACGAGGCAAAGTAAAATTGTTGGGCGGCTCTGTCATTCCCTGGCAGGCAGGTAAGAAGTTAAAATCCAGCAGGTAACTCATTGCACAGAAAACATAAACGAGGCCCAGAGAGAAACTGATTCACTGTGTAAATAGCTATTAGTGCATTTCTTAAGGTTAATCACCCAATTAACTTGTTTCTTTCTCTTCTGAATATTCTGTTTCCTGAGGTCATTGGATGTTTGTGGTTGTGCCTCACAATGGCTCATTATTCTACGGAAGGGTCAACACCAAAAACAAAATATTTACAAAAAAAAGTAGCAGGGATGTGGTAAAATATCTTTCACTAGTTTAAATCACAGACTAAAGGGTAGACTAACTGGGAAAGTGTCTGATGGAGCTACTGGAAATCAATGTTTTTGTAGGGTCCACATAAGTCTTGGGTATTGGGGCAATTGGGGTGATTGGTTGCTGCAATGTTTTAAAAAAAACTAGAAGGGATTGGTGTAATTAAATATATCACTGGTTGAGATCAAGGATTAAAGGGTGACTGATGGAGCACCTGGAAACCAACAATTTTAGGGTCCACATAAGTCTTGAGTATTATGGCAATGACACATGGGGTGATTAGTTATGTTAGTTTTTTTTAAAACCCTGTTGCAGTGATCACCATAGTTCGCTTCCCACAGGTGAGCATACAATTTGCCACATATAAAATACAGGATAGTACTCCAGGGCAATTGTAGCTCCAGGTTGGACCTTGTTTGAGTGAGTATCCAGGATTATAACAATAAGTAAATCATGGCTGGTGATAATCATCAGTATGAATTGCCATAACGTACTACCATAATTAGTCACTGCAATAGGGTTTTTAAAACTTGTGTCATTTCCCTTTATAAGGTTCCTTCTGGGTCCTCAATTGTCTTGTTCCCCCAGTAGTGTCTGCATTGCTGGCTCTATTGTTACATTCCCACTTATTGGATCAACTCAGAATTAGGGTTGGATGAAGGTCCCAAGTCTTGGGGTGACCAGATAACAGAGAGTTGGGATTGGACAACCTAGTGGATGAGGTTAAGTTAGTAGTTGTCCTGTTGGAGTTGTTCTAAGCTTGAAGAAACATAAGGTGCTGGGGCTGTGTAGTGTAAACAGCCAGGACTCAAACAAGGCATTGTAATCAAGATCAGCAGTAGAGGGACCTTAATTGGATAAGATAAAAATATAGGCATTACTTAACAAAATGTAGTATTTGTTTAACAATCACTAAAGATCAAAATGTATTTTGTGTAGAGAGTAACACATCTCCTCTTAAAGGAAAAGGAAAGTCTAAAATAGAATAAGGCTAGAAATGCTGTATTTTGTATACTAAACATAAACATGAACTTACTGCACCACAAGCCTAATCAAACAAATGATTTATGCTTTCAAAGTTGGCCACAGGGGGCTGTCATCTTGTAACTTTGTTATACATCTTTGCAAGACCAAGACTGTGCACATGCTCAGTGTGATCTGGGCTAAGATTAGGGATCGTCATAAATCAAAACAGCACAAGTCAAATAATATCTTCCAGAAGCCGATACAGCAAGACTGATTAATAATCAGAATACACAGACTGCACTGGGTCCTGTGTTGTCATGTAATCTAATGTGGATTTTATAGTTTTTGTATTGTTTAATACAAACTTTCTCCAACTCTGCAGAACCAGTGGCTGCAGCAAAATAATCCTCCAAACAGAATCCCAGTTTATCTGTTTAACTCTGGCTCCATGATCTTTGTCCCTGCAGCTGGAGTTGGAAACAGTAAAGGGGATGTAAAGGCAAAAATAAAATCCAATACAAATCTCTACACAGTCATCAACTGCTCTACAGGGAAACAAAGCTGCTTGAGTTCTGCATGGCTGGTAAGTGAGCAGGCGCTCCCCCTGCTGTTCATAAGTATGATTGTTTCCTGCATAGCAGTTAGGGGCCGTCTGACAATTCCTATCCACAGAAGTAAATGAAGGGAGAATTTCAGTGCATACAGTGCAGGTTCAGCCCCTCTATACTGAGCTGCCAGCTGATTGGTCTCCAAACAAGTGGCCAGAATTGATATCTAAATGATAATCAGTCATATATCTTTTGAGTAGGTTTGAATATTCTGTTGGGTGAGGTCTACATCAGTTTGTTAGAGGAGGAGAGCGGGACAGTGAGGGGCAGGATTTGATAAAAAATGGGCAGGGAAATTATAAAAAAGGGACAGGATAATGACATAGGATAGATCAGGCCCAATGGAGCAGATGTAATATGAGGGAGAGGGGGGCAGAAGTGGAGAGGGACAGTTCCCAAAGGAGCTCTGTGTAATTAATGTATAGAAAGTGTGGGGAGTCTTATTTCACCCTCTAATAAATATGTCCCCATGTCTCTGCGCATATCTCTTGTCTACCAAAAGCAGCGGATTACATACCATGGAAATGGAATAAATACCAACTGAATTATGACTATGGAGGAAAAATATCATATACACAAGGAACTAGATTTGGAATGCTACAAATAAATATCTTTAAATTCACATACAGCCAACTTATTCCAGGTACCAGCAACCAGAATGGTCTTGGCTACAACTCCCAGCATCCCGCCAATAGCCAGCGGAAGAATCTAGAAAAGACACAATTTATAGGGGATATGCTCAACCAATACAATTATAAACAAAGTGAATGCTAAATGGTTTAATATTTTTTTTTTCACGCTGAACTATGCACATTTTCTAATCAAAAATGTATTCGATCATTCGGTGCCCAGTAACCTCACAATAATTTCATTTCAATTTGGATCTCCCTAAGATTGGCCGTTAGATAGAGGAAAATGTTAAAATCTATGGCCACCTTAAGGGCAGTCAGATTATGGATTTCCCTCACAAGACAATATTTGGGTGCTTTTCTACAAAAAAATGGTAACTGATAGTAACTGATCAGTCTAGTGAAATAAATTATTATGCCCATTGCCATTATTATTAGAGGAGTTTATTTGCCTTCCTCAAAGAGGAACAATTTAAAGTTTTTATTTTTTCATCCCTACTATTTCAGGGCACTGTCTGCAAGTTCTTTGTTTTATGTCTGTGTCTATGTGAGTTTCTTCCAGGTTTCCTCTCACACCCCAAATACATACAGGCAGGTTAATAGGTCCCTAATAAAATTGGCCCATTTTTGTATGAATGATAGGAACCTTCAAAGTCGGACTGGGCCAGCTTTCCTGGGAAAAACCAAGTAGGCTGTGGTGACCCGGGCCTGATCCCCACCAGCAACTGTGGTTGCTCCCCTTATTTATCTCATTGCAGCCATACACTTTACTGCTGTACTGCAAGTTGGAGTGATATCACCCCCTCCCTTTCCCCCACCCAGAAGCTTAACAACAGAACAATGGGAAGGTAACCAGATTACAGCTCCCTAACACAAGATAACAGCTGCCTGGTAGATCTAAGAACAGCACTCAATAGTAAAACCCATGTCCCACTGTGTACTATTCAGTTACATTGAGAAGGAAAAACAACAGCCTGCCAGAAATCAAAGTGCTGGCACAAGTCACATGACCAGGGGCAGCTAGGAAATTGACAAAATGGCTAGCCCCATGTCAGATTTCAAAACTGAATATAAAACAATCTGTTTGTTCTTTTGAGAAATGGATTTCAGTGCAGACGTCTACTGGAGCAGCACTATTAACTGATGTGTTTTGAAAAAAACATGTTTTTCCATGACAGTTTCCCTACACTGGGGAAGGGACTGATGTGAATGGGGTGTAATGTCATCACAAAATAAGGGAAATTATTTTAAAAAGACTCATCAGTCAGTTAGAGTTACATACTGTACTCAGTCAAGTAAGTGATTGTTTCCCTGCCAGAAGCACTAAATGAAGGGAGAATTTCACTGCATTGTCAGGTTTCTTATAAAAATGGTACACATTTTTTAATTGACGTATATCGGAGATAGATTTCTTTTTCATTAAAGAAAGTAAAAATGGGATTTTATTTCTTTGCCTTTCCTTGCCCTTTAAAAGTCACAATGTTATACAATGGGAATACAATGTGAATGTGTGGGTACAAATAACTGGGGACAGACAGAAGGAAACAGAATCTGGCAAGTGAAGGTTCATTTTTAGGGTTCTTTCCCTGAGTTTGAACTTTCACTAAAGCAGAATCTCCGCTACTGATTTAATTGCTTGTTTATAAGATGAACTGATTAGCAATTGGTGGAAACACAAATAAGACCCAAATTAAATTAAAAAATGTAAATACTGAGGGAAAACTTAAAATCAGGGGATGTAAAATGGGGGTTCTACTGTAATTATTTACTCATCATGTATTCATTCCTACCATGTATAATTTGTGCAAACGTCATGGACCTGATGCTCTTTCTCGTTTACCTTACATAAAATGTAGTTGATGCCACTAATATTTCTTAAAGTGGACCCGTCACCCAGACACAAAAATCTGTATAATAAAAGTCCTTTTCAAATTAAACATGAAATCCAATTTCAAAATGTTATTAAAGCATTCATAGCTGTTTTAAGCTCATTTAAAAATCTCAGCTGTCAATCAAATATTGTCTGCCACTCCTCTATGCCTTAGGCATAGAGGTGGGGCAGATAATTACTGTCACTTTCCATTCAGCACTTCCTAGATGTCACTGCTCCCCACACATTCCCCCAGTTCTCTTAACCATTTAATTGTGTAGCCAGGATTGGACTGGGATTCAAAAAAGGCCCTGGCATTCCTAGTACACAGAGACCTAAACAACCTCCCACCAGTCCACTTAATAGTCGCTTTCTATTGCATCTTACAGCAGCCCCTCTGGCATTTGCCAGAACCCACAAATTGCCAGTCCAGGCCTACCAGCAACCACTACTAAATTGCAAAATGTTGCCACTGTAGGACCTCAGTGCAACCCATACCTACTCACTCCATACACTACTGCTGTGCACACCTCTGGTTCCAAGACAGGGGATCTTTGGGAGCAGTAGAGAAGTGTTCTTCACCAGTATGAACCATGACCAATACCTACTGCAAAAGTCAGCCAAATTTCAACCTAAACCCAACTAGTGGTCAACTTATGGGTCCACCTACACATCACTAATACTTATATTGTTCAACACAATATACACTATGCCATAGTTATAGACATTATAAGATATAAATAAACCAAGTTCTTACTTAATACCTTCCAAGCACCCCCTTAAGGTTGCACCCTAGGCAAGTGCCTCTTTTGCGTACCCCTAGTTCCGGCCCAGCTGGCAGCCTACAGGCGACTCTGTTTGGCAATACAGCTGGTTTTTGTGCCAGAGGGGAGCCATGGGGATTGGTGCAAAAAATGATCACATCTCCTGCATATCCCCAGTGTTTCTGGACCCCTGCCTGCTTTGTGTGGACTTCCCGGTACTGACCTCGGTCTGCTCTCTGGACTTTGTCATTGAATCCCTGCCTACTTCATGTGAACTCCCTGTACTGACCTCAGCCTGCTCTCTGGACCTTCCCTCTGGACGTCTGCCAGTCTCGGCCGTGGCTGGTTATTAGACCATCGCTGTTAGCTGCCTGTCCCTACATTTGGGCCATGACTTTGTTTTGCCTGCCAGTTTCTCAGTATATTCTGTTCATGCATTTATTACAGTTCTGCACCGTTACCTTTTCGTGGCGTCTGAACTCTGTTGTACTATTTATGGTTATACAGTATACAGGCTCCCTTCTTCCTATCTCTCCTCAGTGACAGAACGTGACATAGTGCCAGAGCCCACACAGTTTTCTTTCTGAAAAGCAGATCGGCTGCACAGACAAAGAAGTAGCTTGTTGTGTTCCTAAGACTTTGGCAGGCTTCCTAATATAATTAAGTCTTTATCATTCTCATACTTTTGGCACCAGCTTAATTTTTCAGCAACGACATTACGTTATGGAGTAAACTGAAATTCAGACTCTTATCTGGCTCTGTAATAAAAGATGTATACACCATATATTTCTTTCTTTCGTCGTATAAACACTTAGATATGGTGCAGGGACCTCCTTCCTCTCTGTAACTGTAGTATCTAGAATAGAGCTTCTGCAATAGTTTGCCTGCTCTTATTATGGGGGTGGGAAGACAAAGTAGTGGACATGGGGGAGCCCAAGCGGCAAATTATTTTGAGTGCTTATTATTATTATTATTATTAATAACATGTATTTCTATAGTACCAACACATTTCGTACACATCTAGTATCTCAGATATTCTTGAAACAACAGGAGTATCATTAAAGGGGTTGTCCACCTTCAAACTACTAGTTATTTTCAGATCACCAGAAATAATGACTTTTTTCAATTACTTTCTATTTTCTATTTGTAACCGTTTTCCTAATATTGAAGTGTAATATAATGCAGCTGTGGGAGGGGGGGTTGCCGACCCCCCCAACTGTTCTAAACTGATACATTTAATGGATACATTTCTTATCTTTGTCCCTGCTGAGCAGAATCTGTGGGTTTCATTACAGGCAGCTGTTAGAATTGATACAATAGTTGCTAATACTCCAGAGATGCTGCTGAGAAATGTATCAACTAAATGTTGCAAAATTGTATCAGTTTAGAGTCTGCACCTGAATTACTGAGCTGCCAGACTCAAACACCACAGACACCAACATTCAACTTTACACTTAGATTTTGGAAAAACAGCAAAAGATAAATAATGGAAAGTAATTGAAAAAAGTCTTTATTTCTGGGGAACAATCTGAAAAAAGTGTTTGGAACGTGAACAACCCCTTTAATACAGCAATGGTTGTATCTGTAGTTTTTATAATGTTAGGGAGATCATTGGCCAAATAGTGATCAATAAAGTATATGTATCTGTAAGACTGGGTGGATCTTATACCTAAAATGAGGGGTGACCATTCATCCAAATTCATATTTGAGGGATTCCCACATGGCACAATAGCATTTAATTTGGTTGAATACATTACATGGGCTGGTCACTGGATATGTCATGATTTTTATAAGGTATTTTTTAATTTCTAAATTACATTGTTTACACTCTACAATTTAAAATTAAATTCCCGAGCAAGTGTATTTTTTTAAGTTGCAATGTTGCTGTGTAGGTGCATCTGAGGTTATTTTGCCTGGTCATGTGCTTTCAGAAAGAGCCAACACTTTAGGATGGAAGTGCTTTCTGGCAGGCTGAATGTGTCTCAGTGGGACTTGGCTTTTACTATTGAGAGCTGCTCATTACCTTCCCTTTTCTTCTGCTGATGGGCTGCTGAGAAGGAAAGGGAGGGGATGATTACACTCCAACTTGCAGTACAGCAGTAAAGAGTGACTGAAATTTATCAGAGTACAAGTCACATGAATGGGGGCAGCTGGGAAACGGACATGTCTAGCCCCATGTCAGATTTCAAAATTAAATATAAAAAAAATCTGTTTGCTCTTTTGTTGCTAGGGAACTAGTAATAACTGTGGAAACTCTATAGGGCAAAGAGTGACTGTGCATGAGAAGAATCCAGGGGTGAAATATAGAGGAAGTAACCTGACTGCTGGGGGGGCCATGTATAAGGAGCCTAATTTGGCTGATTAACAGTTTCAATATTATTCCTCCAAGTTCAGGGGGGGGCCTAAAATGATTTTTCTCTGTGATCCAGTGGCAAATAGTAGCTTAACAAGGGCAAATGTGCTGTCTAAGGCAGTTGCTTCTAACAATACGTGGGGTATATAATTAAGGGAATAGTTAAGTATAGTAAAATATGTGTATCTGAGAGACACCTGTAAGTTTCAGAAGCTTCTGCCCATAGACAGCATGTTGTCCTCTATGTGGACTGAATATCTGCTGAAACAAAACATGGGACTGTCCATAACTCCAGTGCCATGTGACTTTTTAAAAGAGAGAACTCTCACTGTATTATTGCTATTTTTAAAGGACACCTAAAGCCTAAAAAAATGCCTAGAAATGGTTTCATTCATATGGTGAACTTACTATACCAGCTCAGAGGTTCAGCAACTCTATAACGATAACAATCCAGGCCTTCCACAACTACTCCTCATCTTGGGTCTTGTTAATCTTTAAAGTGTCAGTGGCCCTGCACATGCTCAGTGTGCCCCGGGTTGCTGTTCCTAAGCAAAGCTAAGGGGTCATCTGAAATCTTTCATAGAGGCTGATGCTACAGGGCTGATTATTCATCAGTTTTGTTGCAGAATCCTGCCATGTAATATACATCTAACTTAAATACTAATCAGACAGTTGGGGAGCTACTGGGACATCTTTGGAGACACAGATCTTTACTGTTATAGGGACATGGGTCAAAATAATGTGGTGACCTGTATCCTTGAAAAAGCACAAATTCACACCAGGTCCGTGTGTGTACCTCCACCCTGGCCTGGGTACAAATCAGAAACAAGCCATTTGTGAAAGAGTTGCAAGGATTGGGCCACTGTCACCTGACAAAGATCCTGCTGGCTCTACACGTTTCATGCAATGACAATAAACCCAGCCTTATCCATACAGCTAGTACAGGTAGTACAGACATAAGGTACATCATTTCTAGCCTTAGTCTTTGTTGAGCATTACTTATCCTTTAACTGAAAAGATCTTTATTTAAGATAATGTTGTGTCGAGTTTAAAATGCCAGCAGCAACATTGCCACCATGTGGAATCCTTGCAATATTTCAGTCTTTGTTTTGTGTTTCCAAAACAGGAGAATTATCAGAGTGATAGAAAAAGCTGATATATCCCCAACAAAGTAAAGTACAAAGTAGAATAATTAGAAGTGAGTGGAGCCCACGGCAAAATCTTTTTAGCTCTATGGTTATTAGGGCTGCTCGGTATTTTTGATGGTTGAGCCCACTGTTATTAATAGGAAAAAAAGATAAATATTTTTTTCAAGAAAAGGTGGCAACCCTAATGGTTATACAGGTATGGGATCTGTTATCCAGAAGCCCATTTTCCAGAAAGCTCCAAAATATATCGAAGCCATCTTCCATTATTTTCCA
Organism: Xenopus borealis; assembly: GCA_024363595.1. Taxonomy (NCBI): domain Eukaryota; kingdom Metazoa; phylum Chordata; class Amphibia; order Anura; family Pipidae; genus Xenopus; species Xenopus borealis. Next base: position 146,308,839 of record CM044434.1, on the reverse strand, counting down.
AATAATCCACATTTTTATTTCCCTTTTCTCTGCAAAAATAAAACAGCACCTTGTTCTTGATGCAAACTAAGATATAATTAATCCTTATTGGTAATTTAGCAATTTTGTTTGTTTTATTTAATGGTTACATGGTTCTCTGGTGGACTTAAAGGGATTGCTCACCTTCCAAACACTTTTCTGTCCAGTTGGTTTCAGATTTTTCCACGTAAATAAAGACTTTTTTCAATTACTTAAAGTTGAATGTTGGTGTCTCTGGTGTTTGAGTCTGGTGCAAACTCTAAACTGATACAATTTTGCAACATTTAGTTCAGGGGTTTCCAAACTTTTTGCAACGAGGACCAGATTTGGTGAGGTGAAAATGTGTGGGGTCCGTCCATTCAGGGTCAGCCCTTAGCCTGACATTCTTTCAACCATTATTATTTAATAGGCATGCTGCTGTTAATCAGCTGTGTGGGGCTATGGAGGGTACAATATATTTGCCCTTATCACCTTGTGTGTTGCCCTTTTTCGTAATTAATGAGGAAAAACAATACTGAAGGCAAATTAATATATCTGAAGCCCTGGAATCTAGGTTGAGACAAATACAGTTTTAATATGGCATTTTATTTAAAACTAAGGAAAAGATCTGGCAAAATCTCCCCTTTAAATATACTTATTATTATATTATTATTATTACTAATTGGGCAATGGGCAGAGTCCCCCTTCCTCCTATAACCTTTGTGACATGACGTTTCCTCAGGAACCGAGCATTTCAAGCTGGGCCGCATTTGTATGCATCCTGGGCCGCAGTTTGGACACCCCTGATTTAGTTGATACATTTCTCAGCAGCATCTCTGGAGTATCAGCAACTATTGTATCAATTCTAACAGCTGCCTGTAATGAAACCCAGAGATTCTGCTCAGCAGGGACAAAGATAAGAAATGTATCCATTAAATGTTTCCATTTAAACTATGGATGCACCGAATCCAGGATTTGGTTCGGGATTCGGCCAGGACCGAAACCGGATCCTAATTTGCATATGCAAATGAGGGCCAGGGAGGGAAATCATGTGACTTTTTGGCACAAAACCAGGAAGTAAAAAATGTTCTCCCCTTCCCACCCATAATTTGCATATGCAAATTAGGGTTCGGATTCGGTTCAGTATTTGCCTGAATTTTTCAGGAAGGATTCGGGGGTTCGCAGGAATCCAAAATAGTGGATTCGGTGCATCCCTAATTTTAACCAGTTGGGGGGTCGACGACCCCCCCCCTCCCAGAGCTGCTTTAGAAGGTGAAAAATGACACTTTACACTTCAATATTAGAAAAACGGTTACAAATAAAAAATAGAAAGTAATTGGAAAAATTTGTTATTTCTGGTGATCTATCTGAAAACAACTAGTTGTTTAAAGGTGAACAACCCATTTAAGGCAAAACCTGAAAAACCTCAGGTCCCGAGCATTTTGAATAACAGGTCCCATACCAGGACCTGCCCCCCCTGCTCGGCCGCGGCATTCACACCTGTGCATCTTTCTTGCATTAGTGTGGCCAGGGATTGGAAGTCGGGGGGACCATGGGGACTGCAACCAGGGCCCTTCCTTTTGCAGCCCAGGTGGGCCCCAAGGCTCCAATCTAACTCTGCCCATACCTATAACCCCTATACACACACCCAAGTGTGTGTATATATAGCTTGCCCTTTATCTTTAAACCAGTCTGTACCTTAGGGCTCTTACTCACGAGCGGTTAAAGCTGCACTCCCCTGTGTTTCGTTTTGTAGCATTCAGCCGCAGGGGAGCGCAGGAATAGATGCAAGCAATTCTTTTCAGTGGGGCTATACTCACACAAGCGTATGTAGGCGCCGAACGCGTACATGCCCTTGTGTGAGTACAGCCCCATTGAAAAGAATTGCTTGTGTCTATTCCTGCGCTCCCCTGAGGCTGAATGCTACAGGGGAGCGTAGCTTTAACTGCTCGTGAGTAAGAGCCCTTAGTAACACAGAGTCATTAGAGAAGGGAGCACATGAAATGTCCTAGGGATTAAGGCCCATGGATATAATCAGAAATGAGTGTTAACTGACTGAGCAAGTAATTGTATATGAGCACAACATGGATCAGGGCTGAGCAAGCAATTAAACGGTAACTGCAATACGGTTGCCTAGTTACCACCCGCAGAACAAAAGGGGACAGTTCCTTTTGTAATCTACTTCCCCAGTAATCAAAAGGGGAGGTGGGGAGTGATTCATTCTTAAAACTTATGGCAGTTTAAAAAGACAGCCCCAAATTGGAGCAATCAGAATAATGTCCCATTTGCAAACTGACTCCCAAAAGCAAAACGTTTCTCATAATAGATTTTCTCATATATATATATTGGTTGAAACTGGCGGCTGAGGTTTTTCAAACAGTTCAGCAGAAGCTAATTAATTAATACCGGTCTTGGCTGGAGAGAGATTATTTTTGCAACATTATTTCAAGAGTCAGAACCAGGCATATGCTGTTTTTCATATAAGTTACATTTACAATAATGTTTTTTTTTTTTCAGTAAATCCATATTGAAATATTACTTAGAACTGAATTTTGTGTCATTATATTCCCTTTTTAACATCTCCTTTAAAGGGATACTGTCATGGGAAAACATGTTTTTTCCAAAACGCATCAGTTAATAGTGCTGCTCCAGTAGACTTCTGTACTGAAATCCATTTCTCAAAAGAGCAAACAGATTTTTTTATATTCAGTTTTGAAATTTGACATGGGGCAAGCCATTTTGTCAATTTCCCAGCTGCCCCTGGTTATGTGACTTGTGCCAGCACTTTAGGAGGGAACTGCTTTCTGGCAGGCTGTTGTTTTTCCTTCTCAATGTAACTGAATAGTACGCAGGGGGACATGGTTTTTTTTTACTATTGAGTGATGTTCTTCGATCTACCAGGCAGCTGAGAAACATTTTTTCCCATGACAGTATCCCTTTAAGCTAATACCACATCTAGTGCATTGATTAGAGCAGGGAGCATCACTGCAGTCTGGCACTTGCTTCCTATTCGTGTGGATGAGATATTCAGTGCCTATGGAAGATGTTGCCACTGACAGATGGGGAATCAGTTTGGAATTCTTCCTTCTGCAACCCTGTTTGATAGCACCAGTTTCTGCCTGGGGAGGTGCGTGTGCCATTCAATCAAAATGGGACAACCAAGCAAATCCCAGTAGAAGCCCTTGCCAAGTCTGCCCCCTCCATACATAAGCAGAAGGGAAGCGTTGCCAAACTGAATTTTATGTCGGGCAGAAGGACTATTAACCAATGGGATTGAAGGAATGTGTGCCCCAGCTGCCTCCAATAACGCACAAACTGTTGGTCATTTAAGCTACACTGCCCAGCATATGTGGTCATATTGTAAATCGGTCCCTAATCTTTGGTAAGGGACAGCTGCACAGAACATGTGAATCAGTGAATCAGAATCAGAAAAGAAGATGGGGAGCTACTGGGGCATCTACTGGGGAGACACAGATCTTTACTGCTAAAGGGTTGTGGTTGCCTTGGGCTGATACACAAGCACAACACATACAGGTAAGGTGTAACAGGTCTGGACTAATTATTTGTTGAACTTTAGTCCACATGGTGGGCTCCCAGTACAGAGGCAAGACTTGCCAACCTGGTTATGTTACAATATATATATATATATATATATATATATATATATAGTAACAACCAAACAATTCAAGCCAATAAAGTCGGCTCATATACTGTATAAAGACAGCAGTTTGCATTTGGCCTGTTTAAACTAATCTAAATGCATGTGCTGGGGTGCACTTAATATGCTTAACGGTCTTCCTTCCCTGTGTCAGGCCTCATACTAACACAATCCCTATTCTGGCCTTGTCAGCCCTATAAAATCCCTCACCGCCCCATGCAATTCACATGTCAGAGACAGGTCAAGCATTCCTTAATTGTTCAGACATCGCTTATTGAGACTCTTTAGGGCACAAATTCATCAGGAACATAGTAACAATACACATACAAAGAGCCAGCCGACTAGAGGGGCTTCCACTCCGGAGGTCTAGAGGAAAATCCCTTGTTGATATCATTGTTTCCTTCAACATTTTATCTCATTGTTTCTTAACATAAAGGTTTGCATGGTCTGTTTGCCTTTCTAACATTTATCTTACTCTAGTAGAACAATAAATAATAATAAATAAAAAGTATAATATACAATTATCTGCCTCTCCAAACTAAGCAGGTCTCCATCAGACACATAATGCACAAACTGAGGCATGTAATGTAACACAGTGGGGTACAGAATGTAGGCTGATTCACAAAGATATCTGTTTAATGCTTTAAAGGCCACACTGTTCTCTGCAATTAGAAATACAATTGTCATTGGGCTACTATGTAATCACTTTTAGGCACCATTGAGTTATGTATTTTGGGTGCAGTACGTTATATAACATCTGTTGGGTTGAGCACTTTAGTGGAATTAGGGACATGGAATTAAATCTGAGATCCCATAAACTAGTTAATTAGCTACTGTAGGAAATTTTGAGTCATATAGGAATATAATGAGCATGTAGAGACCTATTCTAGAACAAGCATTGTTGGTGCATGGTGAGCAGAGAAATGCACAAATAAGTCTTCCCACTTGCCCTAAATGATTATGGTGAAATGGAAAAAACTGATTTATGTAAGAGCTTTAAAGGGGTTGTTCACCTTCAAACAACTAGTTGGTTTCAGATAGTTCACCAGAAATAATTACTTTTTACAAATTCACACCAGACAAAGAAATTTGTCCAACACTACCTATCGGCAGTTACATCCACTAAGAAAACAGCGGCCCCGTAGGGAGGTACCCAAATATCAGGTTGGGGACTTGGTTTGGCTATCGACAAGGAATATCAAGGAGGGGCATAGATTTTTTGGTCCATACCCTATAGTGGAAATTGTTAACCCAATAACCCAACCTCTGTCCATCTTGAGTTACCTGAAATGATTATGTTATCTATCCTGTTTCATGTTTCTATGTTAAAACCAGTCATACAGGTCCACCAGCAATCCTGTCCTCCTACCGTGTTGAAGTGTCTGGTCAAATCTGATGCCAGGATTGACCACCATAGGAGACTTTCCCATCCCAGGTCAACTGGGAAGCTTGAGGGTCTAGTGGCCCCTCCTAGAGGGGGGTAATGTAAGGACTCACCCTGGTGGTCTAGCGGGCAGTGGGGTGCACTACCGCTCCATCGGAGTGGATGCCCGATGCACTGCTTCTTCCCCTTCTGGGGCCGGTTCCCCTATTGCGCATGGTGCAAAATTCAAATAGTATAAAAGGAGAATTCAGTCTTCTGCACTTTGCCCATTGTTAGGTTCTATTAGAAAGTTCCTGGGTGTTTAATCCTTGTGATTCCTGCCTGATCTACTGTGTATTGACCCTTGCTTTGCCTGACTACTCTGATATCTGCAATCCTGACCCTTGCCTGCCTGCTTGATTATTCTGACTCCCTCCGATCCTGACCCTTGCCTGTCTGCTCTCTCCAAATCCTGACCCTTGCCTGTCTGAGACTATTCTGCTCTCTCCAAATCCTGACCCCGGCCTGTCTGATGATTCTGCTCTGCTTGTGCTGGCCCAGCCTGCCTGCTCCACTCTGTGGTGTCTGGTGGTGTTCTTCTATCCATAATCCTGGGACCAGGCCGAAACGTCAGTCTGTAACTTCTACAATAACATTTTTTTCCTTTTAAGAAGTCCCGAGAGTGCGGACCTTTTTGCATTTGGATTGGATAAATATTTGGGATATTGCACCCAGGCACATGAACCTTTTGTCGAGAGTGCTGGCAACAGGGAGGTTGTTATATATAACAGATAACAGCTCCCTAATACAAGGTAACAGCTGCCTGGTAGATCTAAGAACAACAATCAATAGTAAAACCCATGTCCCACTGCGTACTATTCAGTTACATTGAGAAGGAAAAACAACAGCCTGCCAGAAAGCAGTTCTCTCCTAAAGTGCTGGCACAAGTCACATGACTGGGGCAGCTGGGAAATTGACAAAATGGCTAGCCCCATGTCAGATTTCAAAACTGAATATAAATAAATCTGTTTGCTCTTTTGAGAAATGGATTTCAGTGCAGAAGTCTATTGGAGTCCCATGACAGTTTCCCTTTAATTCCACTTGTACCAGGTCCAAGTGTCCACAGGAAACGATGCACATCAGACTAATACTGCACAATATACTATACAGTATATTAAATTAAATTATCCAGAAACCTGCTATCCAGAAAGTTCCGAATTACTGAAAGGCTTCCAAGACTCAATGTTATCCAAAGAATCCAAATTTATACAAATGGTTTCCTTTTTCTCAGTGTTAACAGTATCTTGTACAGGTGATATGATCTGTTATTCGGAAAAGTGCAAATTATGGAAATGCTGTCTCCCATAGACTCCACTATAATCAAATAATCCAAATGATTTCCTTTTTCTATGTAACAATAAAACAGCAGCTAGTACTTGATCCCAACTAAGATATAATTAATCCTTATTGGAAGCGAAACCAGCCTATTGGTTTTATTTAATATTTACATGATTTTCTAGTAGACTTCAGGTATGAAAAGATCTGTTTTATGGAAAACCCCAGGTCCCAATCATCAGTGTCGGACTGGGACACCAGAGGCCCACCCAAAAACCTTAGACCAGGGCCCACTCTCAGTACTATCATTCTTCATCTCCTCAATCAACCTCTATTCTCCTAGTTTGTTTTCTTTACATACTATAATCAATTATTCCATCTATTTAGCCTCTTTCTTCTCATAGAAATAAGGAATGGCCATGAAATAGGCCAAAAGTTTAGTAGCATGAGGGCCCTCTGACACCTTGGCCCACCGGGAGTTTTCCTGGTATTCCGGTGGGCCAGTCTAACTGCCAATCATTCTGAATAAACAGGTCCATACCTGTACTTCATCCAGACTAAGATATAATTATTCCTTATTGGAAGCAAAACCAGCCTATTGGATTGATTTAATGTTTACATAATTTTACAGGCACAATCCGTTATCCAGAAAACCCCAGGTCCCAAGCATTCTGGATAACAGATCCCATACCTGTATTTTAAAGGATAAGTCTACCCTTATTGCCTGATAAAAGAAATCACAATTCTAAGCAACTTTCTCATATACAATCATTACAGATGTTTTATGGTTTTTAAAGGGGTGGTTCACCTTCAAGTTAACTTTTAGTATATTGTAGAAGGGCCAATTCTAAGAAACTTTTCAATTGGTCTTCATTATTTATTTTTCATAGTTTTTTAATGATTTGCAATTTTCTTCTGTTTCTTTGCAGCTTTCAAATGGGGGTCACTGACACCATCTTAAAACAAATGCTCTGTAAGGCTACAAATGTATTGTTATTGCCACTTTTTATTACTTATCATTCTATTCAGTCCCTCTCCTATTCATATTCCAGTCTCTTATTCAGATCAATGCAGGGTTGCTAGGGTAATTTGTACCTTATAAACCAAATTGCTGACACTGCAAACTATAGAGTTGCTGAATAAAAAGCTAAATAACTCAAAAACCACAAACAATAAAAAATGAAAATCAATTGCAAATTGTCTCAGAATGTCACTCTCTACATTATACTAAAAGTTTACTCAAAGGTGAACAACCCCTTTAAGTTATTTGTATATGTACTGCTTTTGAAAACAGTGTTTGCCTGTCCCTGCCTATTATCTGCCCTGGTGGATCTGTTAATACAGTAAAACAAGGCAACTAATTAACAGCCCTGTCTTTGCTGGGGAATTCCGACTGTTACAACATTGCATCAACAGTCAGAGCCACCAGGGCAGAGAATAGAAAGGGACAGAGAAACACTATTTTAAAAAGCAATACATAATATATACGAATAACTCAAAAACCATAGAAAATGTCTAACTAATTTAATCCCATATACTGGGCATATACTGCTGGAGTTGAAAAATAATTCTATAAATAATCTCCTCTGGAGCAAAGGTGGCCCGGCTACTGCAGATAACAGACTATTAATAAATAAAAGTGCTGATAAATGCTCCAAATGTGCTCTTCCTCTTATAAAAAATAGTACAATCGCTGCAAAGAAATATCTAATCTGTATTACCACGGATATAATGTATAAATGTGCAATGCCTTTTGGCTTTTTGTTTCATAGACTCTTTAGGAGATCAGAACGCTATTACAATAACAAGCAGGAGGTTTAGAGTCACATTGGGGGAATACCCTGTTAAAAGAGAGTTGGGATCTAAGAAATAAAGGATTGCAAAATAAATAGTAACATTCATACACTTGCAGCATCACAAGAATTAACTTCCCTCACTACAATTTTTTCTCAAACTGTGACCACTACGCCAAAAATGAACAGCAGGTGGTGCTGTTGTTTCATTTTATTACTAGTTAAAAAAAAAGCTAATTTCTTGAAAACTAGAAAATTGCTGTAAAATAAAAAACATTGAGAAGTTATATTTCCTTTAATAGGAAGAAGATCAACTAACCAACGTTCCATAATGACCGAGTAGAGACAGAAACTAATTGCTGATTGGTTACCATGGATCATTTACACTTTACTATATTACGGGAAAGAAACTCATTTGCACAATGTATAATTATACAGTTCAGAAATCAGAAAATTATTTAAATTATGCAAACCAAACACTGAATTCTCCGCGTATGATTTGGACAAACACTGAACTGAATCCTCAAAAATGACTTCTTCTAGGAAAGAGAGTTTTTGAAGTCACATGACTAAAGGCACACTCAGGTACCTGCTAGTTAATCGGAAGTTTTGGGTCCCAGCGAATGCCATCCTGCCGGTGATTTACATTCTAGCATTCATTTGCGAAAAAGAAACTTTGGGGAGATTAGTTGCCCGAAGGAGAAGTGATTTGTCACTGGGTGACTAATACCCCAGTAGCCTTGTGTGCCCTGGCCCTTATGACTTGCACTGCACTTGCAATGGGAGTAAAGCATAATCATTAGCTTTTGGGAAGATGGTTAACTTTTAGTATAATGTAGAGAGTGATGTTCTGAGACAATTTTCAATTGGTTTTCATTTTTTATTGTTTGTGGTTTTATAGTTATTTAGCTTTTTATTCAGCAGCTCTCTAGTTTGCTGTGTCAGCAATTTGGTTTCTAGGATACAAATTACCCTAGCAACCTTGCATTGATTTGAATAAGAGACTGGAATATGAATAGGAGAGGGACTGAATAGAAAGATAAGTAATAAAAAGTGGCAATAACAATACATTTGTAGCCTTACAGAGCATTTGTTTTTTGATGGTGTCAGTGACCCCCATTTGAAAGCTGCAAAGAAACAGAAGAAAATTGCAAATCATAAAAAAACTATGAAAAATAAATAATGAAGACCAATTGAAAAGTTTCTTAGAATTGGTCCTTCTACAATATACTAAAAGTTAACTTGAAGGTGAACCACCCCTTTAAAGACATGTAAACAAAAACAAGTAAGTACAATCATTTGTATGAGTACAAACATTTGTCCTCTTCTCCTCACTCATCCTCTCTATTCTCCAAGTCTTCTTTCTTTACATACTAGATTCAATCTTTCTATCTGTATAGCCTCTTTGTTCCAATTCAGAAATAAGGAATGACCAAGAAATAAGACAAATGATTAGAAGTACAATGGCCTGCTGACAACTGGGCCCTGGTTAGTGGTTGGCTGAAGCCATTTATTGTCAAACAACTGTGTTTACTCTTTTTAAATCATAATCACGACACAAACTACCCAAATAGGAAATAAAAAGGATCATCTTGCAACACTGTTTTTAATTCTTCTTTGGCAACCCAGCCCAATGCTGTTGGGCCTAAGTTGAGCATTAGAACCTAGCATGGCATTAGTCATAATTACACATAGGAAGAAATCATAGCAAGAGTGAAAACAAACCAGTCACTTCATTGCTAACCCATTGCGAAACATTGATCATGAATCTTGGTTGGGCACAGCAGGACCAATTGCTTAACTTGCAGGACACTATTATAAAGCAAAGAGCATTGAAGTGAGGCCTTCAGTTCCCTCAGTGCTGGTCTATCTGACTGTACATTGAGTGCATGGGTGAGTAGTGCAGAGGAGGAACTATCCATGCATAGGAAATCAATGTGAACTATGTCAGGGCTAAGACCTAGTTGCTATGCCCATTCTACCATAAATAATAACTTGATGGAGTAAAGTGACCTCAATAATGAAATACAGCTCACATTTAGAAAAGAACATCAGTATGATAACATATTTTCTCCCTAAAGTACTTGAATTGTCTTCTTACAAAGACAGGGAATTCTGCTTAAAAACAGAGAGTAAACCAGAGGGAATGGATTTGTTCTGCTGTGTTACCTATAATTCCAGTTTAGATCTTCACTATAGACTTTTGAAAGATGGATGGGTTCAAAACGTGGCATGAAAGGTTTTCAAGTAAAAAATGAATATATGATTGGTTGGGCATTCAGCAGTAACTAATCAAGGGAACATGATCACCTGACTTCCATTAGGTTGTCATGTAGAAGTACCGGTCCTCTGTAAGAATTGAGTGCTGATAGTAGTATTAGTTTTTGCTTTACTTTAGTCTAGAAAAGTCCATATCTAGGAGTCCAGGACTATCCCAGTAATCTGTGGGTTCTGGAAAATCCCAGAAAGGCTGCTATAAGATTGCTTACCAGATGTCTTGGGTTGTTCATACTAAAAACACACTGGCCTAGGATAGATTTCTGCACTGCAGGCTGCCACCACTTTCATTTCATTTGTCCGGCATTCTTCATCCTGAGGTCAGGCTTGTGCATATACAGCCCCAAAGTGCTAATAATTTGGCACCACTATGATTCCTAGTCCTTTAATATGAACAGATATAGGTAGATTATAGTCTAGCCTACTAAACCACTACAACCAATCAGCATAAAGCTTTAAATGGTCCAGTACAGTTAGTATAATAATGTTGAATGTCTGTCTACTCAACCCTGACTAAGCATGACCCAGTTCCAAGTAAAACATACATTTCATGAGTAGATCGGGCAATTTTGTGTCTGTCAGACACTTGCACAACAGATGCAAAGCTAAGAGGAGAGAAATCCTACCCATGATGTCCTCCTGGTCCACTTGATGTAGAGGCAGAGAGAAAACACGAGTATTTATGTGCCTGGATTTAGTCATTAATAAAATGAGCACAGCAGAATTCTACAGTAGCAGAACATGCTAAATATATATATTATATTTTCCTATCGCTTTACAGCAAATCCAGTTAAAGGCCATGCCGCATAGATACCTCCACCAAGGAGATTCACTGGAGGCAGTATGATATAATTGCATCTATCTAAGCCTGTGCTTGCTTTAGGCTTAAGGCATAATAAAAGCATGAAAATGGATGAATTAAAACCACTGCACTTACTCAAAGAACAAACAACTCCCCCCCCTTCATTAGGGAAGATATCAGCGGGGGGATCTGGTATTAAATACATTTTTATAATATCGAAGCCTACAATTGGGAAGAACATTTTACTTCCCTGCTACTCATTAGATGGTGTGGATTGAATACTGGTATTCTGTTAATATCTTATAGGAACAGTTATGGAACCTGCTATCCAAAAAGCTTCACGTGTACTGTATAATGTGAGTGGGTCCCTAAGTAGTGATGGGCGAATCTACCCAATTTCGCTTCGTCGAAAAATTCGCGAATTTCCAGCGAAATTCACAAATTGCCGAAAAAATTTGTGAAACAAGTCGCGGAACGTCTTCGCGTCGTTTTCAGCGTTTTCAGCGCATCGTAGTTTTTTTTTTTGCGAATTTTCGCCAGGCGAATTTTCGCTGGTGTTTCGTGAATTTTTTCGCCAGCGGGAATTCGCAGCAAATTCGCCGCTGGCGAATAAATTCGCCCATCACTATCCCTAAGCTCAGTAAGTGACAGCAGCACAGAGCATGTGAATCAGTGAATCAGAATCAGAAAAGAAGATGGGGAGCTACTGGGGCATCTACTGGGGAGACAGATCTTTACTGCTAAAGGGCTGTGGTTGCCTTGGGCTGGTACACAAGCACAAAACATCATGTACAACATTTCTAGCCTACATCTTTATTTAAGCTTTAGTTGTCCTTTAAATAAAATTACCTCCAAACTTCAGTTGCAATGACAAGGGAAAGGATGTTATATCCTGGAGCTATGATCAGTTGAAGGAGCTAAGGCTTCAGTCTGAGTGGTGGGTAAGATAGGGGGTGAGTGCTTATTTTCATTTTTAGATAGACATGAAATCCTGCCATTATACAGTGTGATATAGGGGGAAATTATATTTCCTGCTGTAGAAATCCTTGGAACCAGGCTTATTTATTATCTGCGACAAACTTTGTTATGAACAAAGAGGGGCCTTGAGTTGGACTTGGACAATATATCAACTGCCCCAAAGAATCTACATAAGGAATAAAAGTAAGAAAGTGATGCTATTGAATAGGAGCTGTCATAAAGAGTTTCTTCTGTTTCTCAAAAGCCAGTCCTACCTGAGAGGCCCATTGGTTCTGTTTAGTAGAACTGGCAATGGACATGGTTTCTGCATCTATACTGAGTTCTATACTCTATGCTTAGTTTGAACAAGAACATTTTCGGTTCAAAGGCCTTAAAACTTTTTAAGCACCGCAACCTCACTTATACTGGTCTTCAAACTGAGTCCCCCGTGTCTGTGCTCCAGGCTAACCCATTGAGCCAACCCCACAGCTTAAGCACCACTATTCTAATGTGACTTTGAGCCACTTTATAGATCAGTTTTGTAAATAAACATGATTGAAGTTGCTTTATTCCTCACCCAATGTTTTCAGTTTTTTTCAACAGATAAGTAGCAACATGTTTCCAGCCAAGATGCACAAGAGACAACAGATAAGTGAAAGCCTCAAGGTCGGAACATTGTGTTACACGGAATGTTCTTGTTCTGTAGTGGAACAGGGTTTTCTACCCAAACAAAAACATATTACATCAAATTAAAGGGCAAATGGAAGCTGTTACTACATGCTCAATTAAAGCTGTGTGCCTGTTTACTTTCCATGCACAGAACTGATAAACACCAAACTTCTTGTATCCGTGTTATCATGGGCAGTGAGATATAATTATTGAACCTTTGCCAAAGTTAAATCTGCAATATCTACAATAAACTATGGGCTTTTTCCAGTAAGGGCTCCTTAGATAATTTGTAGCTTTGTTCCATAAAGGAATTGTTCAGTATAACAATAAAACTGGGTAAATCGATAGGCAGTGCAAAATAAAAAATGTTTCTAATATAGTTAAAAATGTAATGTATAAAGGCTGGAGTGACTGGATGTCTAACATAATAGCCACAACTGGATGTCTAACATAATAGCCACAACACTTCCTGCTTTTCAGCTCTCTTGGTTCCCACTGATTGGTTACCAGGCCCAGGGGCAATCCAGCCCGGAAAACCGGAAATTCGGCTCTTTGTTACCAGGATCAGCATTTTTGCCACCCCTGATAAACAGGGGGGCGCTGCCGCCTGAGGCAAGTGCCTCAACTCACCTCATTGGTGGAGCGCCCCTGACCAGGCAGTAACCAATCAGTGATTTGAGGGGGGGCAAATGGGTCATAACTGTTGCTTTTGAATCTGAGCTGAATGTTGAGGATCAATTGCAAACTCACTGAATAGTTATGTCCCTTGTGGCCCCTGCGTGAAGACGGAAGTAGCTGTCTCCATGGTGCTCATTCCTATAACTCGGGCCGGTGCAGATTCCTCCTGATAGGAGCACTGGCCCTGGGTTTTTGGTAAGTCGCTACAATCACTTGGAGGTACCTAACGTTTGGCACCCCCAAGTGTCTCCAGCCTTTCCTTCTCCTGTAAAATCTCTGACTAATTCAAAGTTAGAGAGCTGAAAAGTGTTCTGGCAATTATGTTAGACATCCAGTCACTCCAGCCTTTATACATTACATTTTTGGCTAACTAACTATATTAGAAATGTGTTTTTTAGGCTGCACAACCTGTCTCTTTACCCCGTTTTTATTGTCATACTGAACTGTTCCTTTAAGACTATCATAAATATGTTAACACTAAAAATCCTTTTAGGGTTATTTTGTTGTGAGCTTAGCTAGAATGAAGTACAAGGCACCAAGGCACTGCCTCGTTCTTACAGAGAGAAAACAATCCAGTGTGAAATGATGTTTGTTTAAACAGGGCACTAGGGGAAAGGGGTAATGGCATAACGTAAGGCATTGAATCTATTGTGTCAGTTCCACAAGCAGCGCTTGAAAATGATAAGTAGACATTGGCCTTAAGTGTCTGTTAAACAGTAGCATTATTGAGTGTGGCCTTTATACAAGTGTGGGGATTCTCTCCGTTATGCTGTATGAATCAATTAATACATATATTCGTTCTACAGCTTTGTAATGTAATAAACCAAAACCTTGTATTTTATAACCTTCTATTTTATACTACGGTATCACTAAGGACCAGATGTGTCTGAAATGTGTCAGGTGATGATGTGTCTACTTGTCCTTACATTTTTTTTTAAAGGGATACTGTTGTGGGAATTTTTTTATTTGTTTTCAAAATGCATCAGTTAATAGTGCTGTTCCAGAAGAATTCTGCATTGAAATCCATTTCTCAAAAGATCAAACAGATTTTTTTTTATATTTCATTTTGAAATCTGACATGGGGCTAGACATTTTTTAAAATTCCCAGCTGCCCCATGTCATGTGACTTGTGCTCTGATAAACGTCAATCACTCTTTACTGCTGTACTGCAAGTTGGAGTGACTAACAACAGAACAATGGGAAGGTAACCAGACTGGTAGATCTAAGAACAGCACTCAATAGTAAAATCCATGTCCCACTGCGTACTATTCAGTTACATTGAGAAGGAAAAACAACAGCCTGCCAGAAAGCAGTTCCCTCCTGAAGTGCTGGCACAAGCCACATGATCGGGGCAGCTGGGAAATTGACAAAATGGCTATCCCCATAAAAAAATCTGTTTGCTCTGAGAAATGGATTTCAGCGCAGAAGTCTACTGGAGCAACACTGTTTTCCCATGACAGTATCCCTTTAATAGGGGATAATTTTGGGGAAGTGCAGACCATTTTCCATTTTTGTCTTGCTGATTTTGGTGGGACTCCTATACACAGAACCACTAACACTGCTATAATAAGGGGGACTGAGTTCAGCATGACTTGACTAGAGCAGAATTGGGAGAGCTGCCTGTACTTAAATGGTGCTGGGCATTGTCTTGCTGCTGCCTGCAGGAATGGAAGCAAGTGGACCAGTCACCCAGACACAAAAATCTGTATAATAAAAGTCTTTTTCAAATTATACATGAAATCCAATTTCAATTTTTTATTAAAGCATTCATAGCTGTTTTAAGCTCATTTAAAAATCTCAGCTGTCAATCAAATATTGTCTGCCACTCCTCTATGTCTTACACATAGAGGCGGGGCAGATAATTACTTTCACTTTCCATTCAGCACTTCCTAGATGTCACTGCTCCCCACACATTCCCCCAGTTCTCTTAACCATTTAATTGTGTAGCCAGGACATGGGGATAGACATCAGGTCCCCCATTCTGGTGCACAAACAAGATTCTGAGATGATACAAGGCTTAATAACAGTGTCCACTAAATGGCTCCTGCCTGCTTGCTATAATTATGAATTCCCAGACTGAAGAAAACAAGATTAAAATAATTGATATAGTGTAATTAATGTTCATTTTGCTTGACTAATGTGATAAAATATGATTTTGAATATTTATTTGGGGTGACGGTCCACTTTAAAGGGCCATTTTTACTTTCTTTAATGAACAAGAAATCTATCTCCAATATACTTTAATTTAAAAATGTCTACCGTTTTTAAAAGAAACCTGACTGTATGCAGTGAAATTCTCCCTTCATTTAGTGCTGTGGACAGGAATTATCAGACGGTCCCTAACTTCTGGCAGGGAAACAATCATACTTCTGAACAGCAGGGGGAGCCCCTACTTTACTTAACAGCCATGCAGAACTCAAACAGCTTTGTTTTTTTGATCATTTATGACGATCCCTAAGCGCACAGACCATACTGAGCATGTGCAGTGCCAGTGTGGGCCAGCAAGGGTCTCTTTGGGCCTCTGTGTACCTAAAATGCTAGCCAGGGCCTGATATGCATCTCAGTCGAGACCTGGGGGCAGGGAGAGGGTCTGTCCGACCGTACAGTAAATATATCAGTAGTGATGGGTGAATCAATCCTGTTTCGCTTCACCAAAAAAATTCGCGAAACGAGTCGCTGCACGTTTTTGACACACGGCGCGTCTTTTTCGGCGGCTTGTGTAATTTGCGAGGCATCATTTCCGACACTCGTCTCGTCAATTTCGGCGCGTAAGTTGTTTTTTTTTTTTTTTGACGGAAGGTGAATTTTCAGTGACGTTGTGCGTATTTATTTGCCGTCGTTGAATCGCGGGAATTCGCCCATCACTATATATCAGCAATAGTAGCTCTTGGATGGCCTGAAAGCATATGTTGACAAGTGCAAATGTTCTGCTAAATGCAGGATCCTCATTAGCAAAGTCCCAAAGTGTTAGAAGCAAAGGTCTCGCAGCTGGTGGTGATGTTGATAATTATTATTCATTGCAGAACAGCAGTGCAGGGTCTAAACAATAAGCAGTAATTGTATGACGGATGAATACAAAATTGTCAAGTCCTTTTGCTTGGTATCATGAGATGCATTAGAAATCAGCTGCTGTAGTCTCACATACCATGCTGCAATATAAAATAAGGCTTTCAGGCTATGATCACAGTGGGCTGATTCTCAGCATTTGAATAGATCAGGCTAAGATTCATCCCCTGTGCGTGAAATCAATGCTATAATACAGTGGTTCTCAACCTTCCTAATGCTGCGACCCTTTAATACAGTTCCTCATGTTGTGGTGACCCCCAACCATAAAATATAAAAATATTTTCGTTGCCAGCCCAGAGCGGATTGTTAGGAAAGTACAGGAGACAGTGTAGCTGCATTAAGGTTTTATTTCCGTGCATAGTGCGGCAAAATATTTTGCCACACCCATTTTGTGGCCACACCCCAATTACCATGTTAATTTTACAAATTTTAAATGGGCAGGGAGAGCTGTATGGCAGTGCCTACTAAGGGGATATAGAAAGTTGTAGTGCAACTGGCTTCCCTACACAGGTTACTGAACTACAACTCCCAGCACCAACACCTGGAGAGCTACAACCTTAGTCCCAGGGCTGGTGGGGAGAGAGATGAAGCTGCTCCTGGAACCCCTTAAGTGACCCCTGTGGTCCCGACCCCCAGGTTGAGAACCACTGCTATAATATGTCTGCATCCAGAATTACTGCATCAGCCTGGGTATAGGCAGAATTCGGTGCAAAAACATATGCATTTTGGCCCCTAAATCTGCTCCATGAGCCTGCACACAGTGCTTCCGGGTACAGAAACAGAAATGTGGTCATAGCTTTAAAGGATGAGGAATACAGTGCCCTCCATAATGTTTGGGACAAAGACACATTTTATTTGATTTACCCCTCTGCTCCTCAGTGTAAAATTGTATATCAACCAATTCAGACGTGATTAAAGTGCACATTCCAGACTTTAAATTAAAATTATGGAGGGCACTGTATATGTAAGAGTAGTTGTAAAATATACATATTACAGTGCTGCTTTGAACTGGCAATTCAGTGAACGTGGTGAGCCAACCCCCAGATATATGGGAAAATCTTGCACAAAAAGGGGGAAAAAAGCTAGAAAACATGAATGAGATTAAGAACTCACTTGTGTTTTCTGACACTGAATCTCCCAAACTCAACAGGAATTAAATACCCCCCTCCCAGTGTTTATGTTAATATTAAAAGCAGAACACATTTTCCACATGCCCTAGTTATTCGATTATTAGGATCATTCAACTCATACAGTAGGTATATATATACTTTAATCATTCTCACGAATACAAATACTAAGAAAAATGTATGACTATTCAGGACCATGGAGAGCACCCAAGTCAGATTTGTAATGCTACTGTACTATAGAGGCTTGATTAATCCATAAACTATATCTTTATAATTATTGCTTTGTGATGCAATCTTTTCTCACTGGTGCTAAGTCATGTCACTTGTTCAGGGGGAGTGGGATCGCCCATACACTACGGCTACAACACAAAAGTAGGATAAATGTCTGTAGGGACCTAAAGATTTTCCAGCACCTATAGAGTTAAATCCCTACCAATGTTGCCAGTTAAGTATTACCATATCCACTAGTTATTGGCCAAGGATTGTAATGACCACTTCCTGCCACACTGCATTATAGTGTGTATAGGGAGGGGCCTCTTCCTCTTTGGCTTCTGGTGTCCTAACCATCTGGATGTGCCCATTGAGCCTGGGTACACCAAAGCCCAGTAAAGCCATTTGCCCCAAAGGGACCTGAACCTTCAGTGACTAAGTTGGTGACCAGGAAACCCTGTGAACGAGGTTAGCTATCACAGGGCAGTGCTTTAATAGACTCTCTAGGAAAGTAAGATAGTCAGCTTTATATAGCATGAGCAGCTGTGTGCTCCATCAAGGATAATAGCAGGGAGTAGCTTCCCAAAGGCTTCTTGTTTGCCTTTAATGCAGGGACTCAGTGGATAGGGCGTTAGGCTTTAGACTTTGTCTCCCTAACTACTCCAATGGTGATCCCAATCCCCACAATGGTATATCGGTCTCTGGAAATTCATGTACATTTGACTTCTATGCCTTATGGGAGTGACAGTCTTCATTATGTTGTATCTGCCTCATCTATCTACTCCCCTGATGTGATATGCTAATGCTCCTCATACATGAGTAAACCTGTGGACATTGCTTTTTGCTAATAAATTTACCTTTTTGTTTGCACCAAGAACCTCCTGGCGACCAAATAATCCTTTATGGTCTATTTTTAAATGTAGTGCCTGAGTATTGTAGTTCAACTACCTCTTAAAGGGAAAGCTTCCACTTGGCGAAGGCTCTGCCCTGGTGTGTAGTTCGCAGTGTAACCCATGCTCACATCACTAGCTATACTTTAACTATTTGTGCTTGCCTAGCCCAAAAAAGCATTACATGTCCCTTAGTCCATGTTCACTGCTTTCCCCTGCCTCCCTCCCTCCCTTCCCTTTGGACACTCTCTCCCCTCCCTTCCGGCACTCTTTCCCCACCCCTCCAGCACTCCCTTCCCTTCCTTCCAATGCTTTCTCCCCTCCAGTGCTCCCTCCCACGTGCTGTGCATTTGTGCGCAGTCAGTCAAATGGGGAGCGTGGTGGCTGGCCAGGTTTCTTAGGGTGCCTTGGCCAAGCGCTGGATACAAATGAACACACAGTTTTCAGCATAAAGTAGCATCAGCTTTCATGCTCAGCAAAAGTGAAAAAACAAAGGCTCACCTAGCCTTGCAAAACTTTGAATCCACAGTCAGGAAAGCTGTTTCCAACACACTTTTCCTTGTACAGACCTCACATGTGTCTACCAACCCCCCTTCCTGAACTCTCAGGGGTCTCTCATTTTCTGCACTGCTGCAGTAATTAGCCCTGCTTCGCACCTTCCAGGTACCTGAATAAAGGGGAAATACACCTGTCGTCCAGGACCCACCCTTGGAGTCCTGTAAACTGTATTAGAAGTCGCCTCATAGTTCAGTTACTTGTATAAAAGACCAGGCCGATACCACATACAGTACATGTCTATGGTCATGGACCTCCTTGGTGAGTTTTGATTTGCATTATTCCCTATATTAGTTTCACAAAGATCCTTTCTACGGTCATTTCTACTTTTCTGCAAGTGGCGTTTTTCATAAATAAGACTGTTTGTTTTATAGATTATTCAATAAGAAAGAATCCCAGAGAAGCCCTAAAGGTAGTGATGTGACACCACCAGCAGCCATCCCTTCAGTCAGTGAGCCTAGGCTGATATAAGTGACAAGCAGATATCCTTGCATTTACATAAGGCCAGTGAGGGAGATACATTGTGACATTCACATATGTTAAATGACACAATGAAGGATTTTTCTCAGAGGCATAAAGAAATGGTGAAGGAGGGAAAGTAATACAAAGTGAAAGCTGCCTCGTGTGAAGGAGCTTCAAATGCACAGAGATCATTGAAAGCAGAATACAAAATTATGAAAACATAATTTTGCCTTTTTATAGGTCCCTGGTAAGGCCTTACCTGGAGCATACCGTGCTGTTTTGGACTCCAGTCCTTCAAGGAATTCTGTCATGATTTTTATGATATAGTTTTTACTTCTAAATGACACTGTTAACACTTCAATGTAATTCCTGAACCACCAAGTGTATTTTTTTGTTGTAATATTGGTGTGTAGGTGCAGGTCATTTTGCCTGGTCATATACTTTCAGAAAGAGCCAGCACTTTAAGGGGTAAATGTATAAATGAGTGAAGTGAGAGTGAAGTTCCGCCACTAGAAGGAAATTCCGCAGCTCTCCATTCATTTCTATGGGATTTTGAAAGGCGTATTTATCCAAGGGTGAAATTTCACTTCACCCATTGATAAATACGCCTTTCAAAATCCGAATTTCCCTCTAGTGGCGGAACTTCACTCTTTAATGAATCTCCCCCTAGGATGGAACTGCTTTCTGGCAGGCTGTTGTTTCTCATACTCATCGGAACTGAATGTGTCGCAGTGGGAGCTGGATTTTACCATTCAGTGCTGTTCTTATATCTACCACAGAGCTGTTATGTGATTACTTTCCCATTGTTCTGTTGTTAGGCTGCTGGTTCAGAAAGGGAGGGAGGTAATGTCATTACAACTTGCAGTACAGCAGTAAAGAGTGACTGAAGCTTATCAGAGCACAAGTCACATGACTGGGGGCAGCTGGGAAACCAACAATATGTCGAGCCCTATGTCAGATTTCAAAATTAAATTTCTCTTTTGAGAAACAGATTTCAGCACAGAATTCTGCTGGAGCAGCACTATTAACTGATACTTTAAAAAAAAAAAAAAAATTCCCATGACAGTATAAAATGAGCATATATATGAGCTGGTCCTTTGAATTTCATAGTTGAGAATGAGAAACCCTGATCAAAAGAGTCAATCGTTATCAAATTTAAACCCAAGGCTACAGCAACAGTAGTTAATATCAAGGTAAACGGGGTGACTGTGCTGGACTGCGCTTATTGATGGAGCCAACCCCAATGGCAGCTTCAGGGAGGTACCTAAAAGGCTCCTGGGGAAGTTACACATATTTTATCTTACCATTTACTTGTGCTGTAATTATGCCCTGAGGAATAAAACCCTCTGTGGCATTAAAAAGCTGACACATTCATTACATTCAGTAAGACTAGTAGTGTACACAGGTTTCTCTTTAACTCCGCAATCAGGAAAGCAACAGGCACCCTATTAGCCTATAATTATGTTCTTACGCATGAGGCAATAACTTATTTTCCCAGTGTGTTTATTTAACCATAATTGTTATAGGTACAGCGATTCCTTGGCTGAAAAAATATATTTGCAGTACATTTGTAGAAGAAAAAAATAAAATAATTATTTGTATGTAGATACCAGTCATGCTAAGCCATCACTAATGATTACAATGGTATCAAGACATTTAATGGAGATCAGTTTACACAGCAATATGATTATTATGAGTAATAGCGAATACTGGCAAATACAAAATTGATGTCAGTAAGATATTTTGAGTTGCAATTGGTCCTAAATTTTTATTATTTGTGTTTTTCTGGCTTTGGTTTTTTTTATTTTTTTTATTTCAGCCCAGTTTTTCACTAGCAACCAGGCAGTGGTGTGAATGGGGGAACTGGAAGATGAATAGAAAAGGATCTGAACTGAAAGAGAAGTAATGCAAAGTAATAATACCAATAAAATTGTAGCCTCATGGAGAAACCGTTTTTCACCTCTATTTAAGTAGGTTTAAACTACAGCGGGTCGGGTACCCACGGGTTACCCTTAAAATCCTGCGGTACCCTGTGGGTTGCTCGTTGAGTTTCTTGGTGCGGGTATAGAAGCAGGCCGGTGGTTGTGCAGGTTGGCGAGTTGAGGGTCGGGTCGCGGATCTCGGGTTGCGGGTACGGGTCGGGTCGCGGGTCCAAGCGGGTAAGAATGCGGTTCGCGGGTCCGGGTTTGTGGGTACAGGTCGGGTACAGGTCCCAAAAAATGGACCCGCACAGGACTCTAGTTTAAACCTCAACTTGAATCGGACACACCCAGTGTTGGACTGGCCCACTGGGATACCAGGAAAACTCCCATTGGTGCCAGGTGTTAGTGGCCCTCATGCTTAGGGTTGCCACCTTTTCTGGAAAAAAATACCAGCCTTCCTATATATTTCTTTTCTCCCTATTAATAACATTGGGATCGACCATCATTTTTACCGGCCAGGTGGCAACCATACTTATGCTGCTAAACATTTGGCCTATTTCATGGCCACTCCCTATTTCTATGAGAACAAAGAGGTTAAATAGATGGAATAATAGATTATAGTATGTAAAGAAAAGAAACTAGGAGACCAGAGGTTGAGTAAGGAGAGGAAGAATAATAAGTACGGAGAACCTGTTCTAAGGTTTTTGGGTGGGCTCCTGGTGTCCCAGGATGAAACCAGACACACTATAATTAATCATAGCCCATATGATGCATGTGATTTTAAGAAGCACTAGACTAAGTAACTGATTCTGGCATTAGAAGTTGCAGAATATGTTCACGCAAGCCAGAGAGTGCTAAGCTTCTCCCTGTGAGAGTTTTACAATTATTTTCTATGTATTATGTGGGAGAACAAAGATAGTGATTGTATGTACAAACTCAAGCATTCCTCTGGGAATTTCTTCTAACTTATACAATCGAATACCATCTGACTGACTTCAGACCCCATATTTTATGCTGAAGTATTTGTAAAGATGAATGTACATTTAATAACTGGATTAATGACTGCAGCCAGTGGGAGCAACATACAAGGGATTGGTGAGCAACATGATGCTCGCAAGCAACTGGTTTGGGATGACTGCAATAAAGGATAAGAGTAGCATAACATACCTTCTCTACACTTCCATGTAAGAGGGAGATGTCATATTGCTTGCCTTAGTTGACCCCTTTTTAAGAAAAAGTTGCTATACTACATCTCTCACCTCTTTAACTTTATAATGAGGAAAGCATTTTGGGATTTTTAGTCCACCAGTATCAGAGAACCCAATGTTAAGAAACAAGGACTTAAAATAGGGTTTGGGGATAGAATATAAAAGGCGGATTTGCACCATGTGAGATTGGGGAGTTTCAGGCGCACCAATACTGCCACCTCAAGGGCTCCACCCCAGGGATAAGCTTCTCCAGGCTTGATATCCAAGTCCCCCCTCTTCCATATGTAACTTTTACTTCTTGCTGCCATTGGTGAGGGTTCGGGGGGTGCACCAGTAATTCCTGGCAGGGTTCTTATTGCAAACCTGGAGATGCACTCCCAGTGTTCAGCTTGTTTTAGGGTTCTCGCCAAAAAAGTAAAAGGTACGGTCGAACCACCGAAACTTTACAAGTCAGCAAGGCCGGGCCATGGCAACCAGGCAGCCGTGGCGCCAGCAGAGAGTGTACACACGGGCACCTGGTACCCCCTCAGCTCTGTGCCCTATGCACCTTCCTACTCTGCCTGCCCCTTGGCCCGGCCCTGCAAGTCAGCACAAAATGAACTCTGGAGAACCATTTCAATCATCACATCATTCCTTTATTCAGAGCTGCTCTGAATGAAGGAATGACATGATGATTGATGTGGTTCTCCAGAGTTCAAATTGTGCTGACTTGTAAAGTATCTGGCAGGGGGCAGGTATGGGTTTTTTGATATGGTGGCCACCAGCCCAGTCTGACACTAGATTTGCACATAGATCACTAACACCTGCTATTTGAGATATCACAATTAATAATAAATTATACCAACCTCTATTACCTTTGGCAGCCAGAAGATACTGGGATTTGCTTGAGGGACAAACCCTACATTCGCTACATCTGAGCTTTGCATATATTCTGCCAGAGGCACTGCATGTTAAACAGGTGTTGCTGTTTGAGGCTACAATTTTATTATTGTTGTTACATTGTATTACTTATCTTTCCATGCAGACCCTCTTGTATTCCTATTCCAGTCTCTCATTTCAGCCACTGCCTGGTTGGTTAAATTCCAAACTGGGGAGATGCCACAAATTACCTTTAATGATACATCTGTCTATGTTGCATCTAAACTTTAATCCAGTGCATTTGCCTCCAACAAACAATAGGTTTTTACCCAAAAGCAAGTGATACCTGTGTTCGAGAAAGCTCAGAATTACGGAGAGGCCATCTCCCATAGACTTCATTATATCCAAATAATCCAAGTTTTTCCAAAATGATTTTCTTTTATCTCTGTATTAATAAAACAGTAGCTTGTACTTGGTCCAAATGAAGACGTAATTAATCCATATTGGAAGCAAAACCAGCCTATTGGGTTTAAAGATTTCGTAGGGGAGTTGTGGTATGAAGATCCAAATTAAGGAAAGATCCATTATCTGGAAAACTCCAGATCCTGAGCATTCTGAATAACAGCTCCCATACCTGTACTGTATAATCTTTGCCTATGCATACAAATGTGTTCCTTACAAGTGCTATACAGATATATAAAAAGTTTTTGTATGGTTGTGTGGTTGAGGGCGACAAACGGTACAATGTTGTCTGGTCCCACTTCTCCAAAATAAACGGCCACCTAATGATTTATAACTTGAGAAAAACTTGAGTATCTGGAGAGCCCAGCAGTGAATTCTGTTCTGTACAGATAGGCGAAAGCTGATAATAAACATAATGCTCCCACCACCAACAGGGACAGAAACAGCATAGGCATTAACATTATAAGGTCTACACAAAAAGAATAATGTCTGCTGTGCACCTAGTATACTGGAAGTATTTATTCACCAATGTATTCTAAAGCCCTGGTCTGACATACAATGGAGATGTAACCCTTACTGCTATGATGCACAGTGGAGTCACAGCTCAATCATCCCCATCTTCATCCTTACAAATCTACTTAAACTACAGCTCCCAGCATCCTGCCAGCACCTGAAGAGACATCCATACCAAAAACAAATACAGCTGATGTGTTTTACAGGAGAGGGCTGCTTTGTGCAGCCTATGGGGGTCTCCTAAATAGAGATTCTGTCAATGAAGATTCCTATGATCATATGCTTATAATAGGGGTATTATAATAAAAGCTGCAGTAAACCACAGCTACCTGCTGATTGGTTGTTAGGGTTTCAAAAGTCCCCAACGAGTAGCTCCTGATGTTACTCACCAACCCATTGGATGTTGAATTCCAGGCTTGGAGGTAACTCTTGGTTGTATGAAAATGAGGTGCACTGCCAAACAGAGCCTCAATGTATGTTGACAATCACATAGGGGCTACCAAATGGCCAATCACAGTACTTATGTAGCACCCTAAGAACATTTTTTATGCTACAGTTGCTCCCCAACTCCTTTTGCTTTAGAGTGTTGCTTACTGCTTGGAAAGGTTGGGGATCCCTGCATTAGAGTGTACAATTATCCACAGACCAAATAGCTGGGGGAAGAATCACATACAACAACTTCTGACACCATAAAAGCAGCCATGCTGAACGGCATCTTACATCACACCAGGGTTACTGTAATGGGAAAACATGTCCCTGGTCATGTGACTTGTGCCAGCACTTTAGGATGGAACTGCTTTCTGGCAGACTGTTTTTTTCCTTCTCAATGTAAATGAAGGAGCCACAGGGGGACATGGGTTTTTACTATTGAGTGCTGTTCTTAGATCTACCAGGCAGCTGTTATCTTGTGTTAGGGAGCTGTTATCTGGTTACCTTCTCATTGTTCTTTTGTTAGGCTGCTGGGGGGGGGTGATATTACTCCAACTTGCAGTACAGCAGTAAATAGTGACTGAAGTATATCAGAGCACAAGTCACATGACTTGGGGAAGCTGGGAAATTGACAGTATGTCTAGCCCCATGTCAGATTTCAAAATGAAAAATAAAAAAATCTGTTTGCTCTTTTGAGAAATGGATTTCAGTGCAGAATTCTGCTGGAGCAGCACTATTAACTGATGCGTTATGGAAAAAAAAATAGTTTCCCATGACAGCATCCCTTTATTGTGGCCATAGACATTACAATTATGATCTTTCCTGGAAAGCTGGTTTGTTTCAATACACACGTGTAGAGATGAATTGTCAGATATACAGGTAGAGACAATATAATTCGACCTGTATCTGATGATTCAGTACTAACAATGGCCCATGTTTCGGATGCCCTCAAAGGCGCCCAGTCAAAATTTTCCTGCCAGCCCAATCAACGAGCCAACCGATATATAAGTCCTATGCCGATATTGGTCGGCTCGTCTCCCACCATATGCGCACTGATTATTGTACGAAAATTTGGCCACCTTAACTTAGCCCTTTATTAGTCGCCCAAATATTTCTCAGTATCCCCAGCTACACTGCTTTGTACTTGTTAGATGCACATTAAGCTCACACAAAAGCCTTCAAGTTTACTGTCTTATACAAAAAGATGAGAGATTACACAAAGGGGCACTGTCCTTCTAACAACAGATCCCATTTCTCCTCCATACTTTACCAATTGTGCCAGACCTCCCAACACCCCCCTCCCACATACACCGCTCTCTCCCCCCTTTGGCAAGCATTTCAACAACTGCCTTTACATATAAATTCCCTTTCTTTCTCTGATGGCTTTATAAAAAGGTCCATTAGAAAGACGTCCCTGTAAAAAGTATTTAAATTTGGCAATAATATAATATTTTTATTCATGCGTTTTTTTTTTGTTGTTTTTTTTCTTCCGTCGTTATTTTTCATCAAAATAAATACTAAGACATAGATCATCTGAATCAGAAGGGGAAGAAAAAGGAATTAAACATCCAAATGGGATGCCCAGTAGTTTACCCGAAAAGTACAAATGTAGAAAATAAAACAGAAAATAATCTGGTGTAGCAAGTATTAAAAAAAGTTGATCTGAGGATTTGCCCTGGGTTAATTGATTAAGTTGTCATTTGCTGTTGTTGTTAAATGAAATGATCCGTTTAAGTAAGAGTCGGCTATAAAGCAGCAACAACAACCACCATCACTTGCTTTTCCCACAGTGTCAGTGGTACTTTCTGGCTGGATCATGGGTGGCTTTTTTACTTGCTGCAGTCTCTGTTATGACTTTATTACTGACCCTCCGTACCAGTACCTTGGAGACTGGGATTTTGGTTCTGGGTAGTTCACTTTTCACTGGATGTGGATGCCCAGCTGCAGAACCGCTGCCACTATCAGTCCCCTGGTTCATGGTGTTAACGGGCAGGTGTTTAATGCTGATGGGGATCTTGGACTCTTTGCTGGAACTGGCTGTTTTTACTGGGCATGATGTGGTTACGGGAGATAGTGGTTTGCAGTGGGAATGGCTGACTGGGGGTTCCTCTGTCAGTGCTTTGGATATACTTCCATCACGATCTGTATATAGATCATAAAGGGTATCACCACTACAGCTGTCTCTGGCAAGAGCTTGTTTTCCCACACTCCTGGGCTCCTCCTCCTCTTGACCTAGTGTTGTTGAATCCCAATACCCCTCGTCGCTGTTGCGAAGACATTGCCGCTTCTCGTTTCCCTTGCTGTTTTGATCTCCCCTCTCTTTGCGACGAATAGGCACCTGCCTTAACTTGCTTGGCTTTACAGTATTTTTATCATGGCCACTGTCACTGCATTTTACCTCCCTTGCGGTAACCTGTGTGGTGCCATTAACCTTTTCTGGTTTTTCACTTGCCCCTTCGGACTGAGGGATCATACTGAAAAGTTCTTGAACATAAGTCTCATCCACTTGCTCTGGGCTGGCCATCTCTTCCCCTCCACCCTGGTAGGCAACAATATTTGTGTTCTTTTTAGAGGTGACTTTCTTGCCATTACCTGGCACAACCTTTGACCCCGTGCTGCTCCCTCCATCGTCATCTTGGTCAGCAATAACATCGCCGCACCCTGTAAGAGAGTCAAAGCTTTTCAGTGACGTAACATCAGCCAACATTAAACAAATACGATCAAAGGACGGCTCTGAGGGTGGGTCAACAGTGGTGGGGTCAGGGGCTGCAGTTTCTTGACCAACATCACACTCGGGATCAACAAAAGACACAGTGTTTACTGGAATGTCACCTGTTACATCTTCCTCTTTGTTATCCGGGAGGGTCTCCACCTTTGGGTCAGGCAGCTGGTAAAGGTTGTCCCCGTGCTGTGTAACTGGGGGATCCTCTAGCTGGGGTTCTTCAGTAATGAGTGCCGGGCAGGGAGATTCCTCACATCCCTTTAGGGGATTCTCCTCTGCTGAGGTGTTTACATCCCCACTGTGCTCCACAGAGGTCACATCGGCTGGAATATCCTCTTTGCTTTTTCCCTTTTCGCACAAAGGTTTTTGTGTTTCCTCCTTAATGCATTCCAAACTAGCAGTCAGTGAGCTGGGCAAAATGAGGCCAGGCTGGCTTTCCGAAGCCCCTTCTTTGTCGTCCTTGTAGATTTTATCTTTTTTACTCCATCTCATGCTGTTAAACAGACCCTTCAGTCCTCTCTTTTGTCTGCTGCCAGGTTTCTGCTCTGCCTGCTCTCCTTTGACATTCTCCAATTTCCCATTCTTTTTCAGCAGGGAGAAGAAGCTGTGTGACTTGGCCACGGAGCTGTCGGGTGAAACATCTGGGTTTATTGGTACAACCTTGGGGATTTTTTCAGGATTCAGCTGACCGGCCCCAGTATTGGTGCATGGCTCCTCTTTCTTGTTGCTCTCCAGCACCACATCAGCCAATCCATCCAGGGTCTTGCTCCGTACCATTCCTATTGTCCCGGTGCCTTTCCCATCTCCCTTGTTTTTCACACCAAATATGGTGGGCATGGCACTGCCAGATCGCCTCTTGCCAAATAATTTAAAGGCTGTCTTATTAATTTTCCCTGATGGCTGCTCAGCTGTTGGGGACTCGGCACAATCGTAATGCAAGTCCATGTTTGCTTTCTCCTTGATCCTGCCTCCTTCCTCCTGCAGACCCCCGCAGATGCCTGATGCTGGATTTCTCACTGGCAGCCTCTTCTCTGCTCCTGTTCATCTCCATGGCAACCAATGGGATAAGCGGCTTTCGTCAGCCCTGGGTTTGAGCCAGCTCAGTGCCATCTATTCTAAACCAAGCAGCAAAATGCAAAACATTAGACAGTACACTCCCCCTATCATAGAAGCTTCATGTAACTTGCCTATTTAGCAGCACAGTTACTGTTTGTAGCAGCTTTGCCCTAACTCAGCTCGGGAGAGGGGATTGCTGGGTTAACTGTGCTGCTGGGTTAACTATGCAGGGCTTGTTTTGCTGGAGCTCAGCAACAATACATACTCATTTGGGAGCAGAATGCATGCAAAGTACAACCAGCAGGATTAACCCTCTCTGTTTCTCTGCTTGGTTTGCCTCAGTTAAACAGCCTCAATTCATGCTACTGAGACTTAACAAAGCCACCTATTTACAGCACCCCCCGGAATATCCAGCCGGTGACCCTCCAGCTGCTTTTATTATTTGTTATATAAAGGTATGCCTGCTGGAGGGCCAGAGTGATGGCGTGTCATATAATGCAAATTTGGTTGTTTTTTTAGGCTACTTCTTATTTTATTTTTTTCACTTTTTCAGATCTGGATGCAGAGTAGATTTATTTATTAAAGGGCGCCGAGCAAAAATATGCCAAATTCCTGCACTGTATTTTAAAGGAGTAGTTGACCTTTAAGTTAACTTTTTCTATGTTATAGAATGGCTAATTCTAAGCAACTCTTCAGTCGGTCATCATTTTTTCTTATTTATAGTTTTTGAATTATTTGCCTTCGCCTTCGTTTTCAAATGGGGGTCACTGACCCCATCTAAAAACAAATGCTCTGTAAGGCTACACATCTATAGTTATTGATACTTTTATCAATAACTGTTCATATTCCAGTCTCCTATTCGAATCAGTGCATGGTTGCTAATGTAATTTGCAACCCTAGCCATTGGATTGTGAAATTGCAAGCTGGAGAGCTGCTGAATAAAAAGCTAATTAACTCAAAAAACACAGCTAATGCAAAATGAAAAACAACTGCAAATTGACTCAGAATATCACTCTCTACAAGCCGAACAACCCCTTTAAAGTGTATTTGCTGCAATTCTGTAGTTATTCATTCCAATGCATATTCGATTATTTTACATTTAAACATTAACTAAACCCAATAGGATCACTTTGAAAGGCCAACCAATTCAGAATTTAATTGTTGACTTGTCTGCTTCCCTAAACTCCTAGAAAGCTCTCCCGCCTGCCTAGAACTGGCAGTTGAACGGAGACAAGCAAGAGAATCCAATACATTAGGATTTCCGGCATCGTGCCCAGATTAAAAAGCAAGAGAGGTCAAAAGAAACACAATCTGACCTGGAAGCTGATTATCAGTCATATATTCCAGTACCTGCTATTTGACATTATCTGAATACAAGAGCCTGGGACAACACATCTGAACCTGGGCACTGCCCATGGATGGACAACACCATTCCTTTAAAAGTCGATTTTGGTATGAACAGTGTTTTGGATGAAATAATCTCATATGCCTAGAGCAGCATCATGTCATGAAATATAAACACGTATAACCATGTTCAAACTGTATTAAAAATAACATATTATTTCCATTTTAGCCCCGTGATGTACTCTAGGCACAATAGGGCAGGGCTGGGTGGTTCAGTGACTTAGTCAGGAATTCATGGGTCTTTTTCTGAGGAGCCCATTCTACTTGGCAGGGACATCTGTACAGGGATCCAGGTAAAGCATCAGGAATCACAGGACTTCATACTGTCAAGTAAGCACAGCCCTTCTTCCCAGGGGTACAGGTTTCCAAAGGAATCCCCACTGGAGAGGAGGGCCATCATTAGGAATCACAGAGCTTCAATCTAAAACAATTGAAGTCCCTCTTCCCCAGGGGCCCAGCTGTCCAATGGGATAATAACTGAGGCCCCCCTGGAGAGGAGGGCCATCATTAGAAATCACAGGGCTTCAAACTAAAACAACTGCAAGGCCCTCTTACCCAGGGGCCCAGGTGATCAATGGGATACTAGCTGAGGCACCTCTGGGAGGAGGGGCCATCATCAAGAATCACAGGGCTCCATAATATCACGCTAGCAAGGCTCTCCCTCCCAGGGGCCCAGATGACCAACTGACCCCTGCAATTTCATTATGGTGGCCACAATGGGACTGAAAAAGGCATCAGCAATCAGTTTATGGTATTTTTTTCCATGCATTAACCCTAAATTCAACGATATTGGTGCTTGTGTGATGCTAAATTACACAACCAATCAGATATTTGGTTTTAATTTTATAGGGGACAGATCTAAGCAATTGGTTGGCTGCTGTTGGAAATTAACACACACACATATATATATATATATATATATATATATATATATATATATTTGAATACAAATGTTGTCATTCAAATTGGAAATGATAAATGTAGCAATTTAGCAATATTAAAATGTGCTTGATGAGTTTCTGTGCTGTGTCAAACTACCTCACCCAGAACACCCTGGTAGGCCCAATGTCAGTGCTCATCCACCCATTTGTCTGTGTTTGCCTATGACATGGTCATTGTCCATTTGTACATTAGATAGAAGAGGAGAAACTTCTACTTAGCTAAATGTGAACAATGTAATTTAATATAATAAATCTAATCAAATACACCTTTTCTGATCCTTAAAAACAGCCTTCGATACTCTGGTGGTTTCAGACCTGTTTGTCACAGAATGCTGGGAGTTGTAGTTCTGAAACTGCTGGGTTGGCACAGACTGGGGAGCAGTGTCTTGGATAACGATAAATGCCACATAAGGTCATCATAATCGGTCAGTAACATATACCAGACACCTTGCATAATAACCATAAATCGTTTCCTTCAGTACAAGGAATTACGCAGGGTATGAGTAATGATGAATCTAATTAAAATGAGTGAGATTTGTATCTGAACTGGGTTGGTCTTTGTTTGCACACACAGAGCATAGTCACAAGGTAGCCACTGAATAGCCAATAGGTTCCAGGTAACACTGTGGTCACGTCTGTTTACTACAACAGAATTTGTGCTTAATGCTTTCCAGGTTATTAAGGTAGAGCAGCCTTTGCGTAGATCCATTGATTGATACGGAGCCTTTCAATGGAATTGGAGATTTGTCTGTCTCAGCAGGATATGAGAGGTCAGGAAGGCAAATGGCTGTTAAATGGAGTGTATAGGACATTGCCGTTATTCTTCGTAAATAAATTCTCTAAACAGCACAGAATGCAGAACTGGCAGTGTCTCAGGCAGAAGAATTTGGCTGAAGGTGGGAATGGAAACTCCCACATTAATCTATACTCCTTTTTTTTAGTTCCAAATGACTACTTTGGCCGCTCCAAGGCAAAACACTGGCGTCACTCAATGTTTAATTAATAATATTTATAAATGTGGTACTTATAGTGACATAAACATAAGCTACAGGTATACAGGCACAGTTACCATTTAGGACACTTATAAATAAAAGCACCTGTACAGAGGTAAATTTTCATCTGGGGGAACTACCTCTAATCTATCACTCCTTTTTGGATCCATGTGCTGCACTTGACAAGCTGCCCTGACTTTCCTAAACAACTAATACTGTACCACATGTACATAGTACCTTCCCAGGCTCCCCAGCACCACTAGTGATGGGCAAATTTATTAGCCAGGCCCGAATATGTGGCTAATTCCCGTGTTTTGTCGCGTTTCTCCCGTTTAACCGGAAATGTCTCGAATTTCCTGCGAAATACCGAAAAATTCACATAACGGCTTTGGCGTCTCCTTTTTTACGCCGGCGTCTGTTTTTGGACACGGGTATTCTTTTTTGGACGCCGGAGTCTGTTTTTGGACGCCAGCGCAAATTCGTTGGTTAATATTTGCCGGCGCCACAAAATATCAGACACCGGCATCCAAAAACCAACAATGCATTTTCACAAATGAAATGACGCTGGTGTCCAAAAATGGATGCTGTCGTCAAAAATTAGATGTCACCGCCGTTTCGCAAATTTTTCTGCATTTTGTGAATTTCACTGGAAATGAGAGAAATTTTCAGTGAAATGGGACAAATTCGCCCATCACTATCCACCACTATGAAAAGAGGAAGGGGTCTGTATTTATATATATATATACAGTATATATATATATATTCAGGAATGGGAGCTATTATCCAGAATGCTCGAGACCTGGGGTTTTCCGGAGAACAGATTTTTCATAATTTGGATCTTCATACCTTAAGTCTACTAGAAAATCATGTAAACATTAAATAAACCCAATAAGCTGGTTTTGCTTCAAATAAGGATTAGTTATGTTTGTATTAAGTATTAGGTACTGTTATCTTATTACAGAGAAAAGGGAAATCATTTTTAAAAATCTTGATTATTTGATTATAATTGAGTCTATGAGAGACAGCCTTTCCATAATTCAGAGCTTTCTGGATAACGGATCCCATGTGAAAGCGGGAAAAAAAATGGATGCCTGAGGTGGGCCTCGATCAGGGACTGGAGGGCTCATCCTGAAGAATTCCAGCAGGTGTGAGATTTTTGGGAATTATACATTTGCCTTCTTAGATACTCCTGGAAACTCAAACTCCATTTGTATTAGCATTAGTAGATTTGTGCTATATATATATATATATTTTTTTTTTTTTAATCTGTAACCTTATGAGCTAAGGGGGACTGAGACCAATTGCTGTTCCCTTGAACTGAAAGAGGCTGAAAACCACTGGTCTAGAAGTACCAATCTAAATAGTCCTTTGGCCTACAAAAGCATCAATAAATGTGGCCATATATAGGACAGACCCATACATTATCAGGCCGAAGGGCTGGATACTATATGAGGATGCCAGACAAAGCATTGTTTGGGTTGTTCAGGCTAGCCGCCCAAATCATTGCAATGGCAGGAATGAAGAGGAGCTGCAGAAATAGAAAAAGTACATTAGGGCCAGTTCTCAGTCCACCAGGGTCCACAGGATGATTGGTCGAAACTGCTATACATATCCAGACCACATTGTGGTCGAAATCCAGATCCTTCACAGTGAACCCTGTTTGCTGATCCGTGAAGTGATATGTAAAGCCTTATCGATACTTGATAATAACAGCTATTCAGGGTTGGCTTACAATAATCACTGGTGCGCTGGATGCAGTACATGAGACATTAATCCCAGGGCTACCGATTAAGTTGTTGTGGCTAGACTGGTGCTTACAGATTAAACTTGAGATCTTTATACCCCAGCTGTGAATAAATCTCAGCCAACCCAACCCAAGGCAGCAGCGTCTCTCCTTTATAGTCATTTCTGATACACAGAAGGGAAAATAAATCCCTGTAATGTATATCTCTACGCAGCTGCACCGCCAGGACCCATTACATATCGATTGTCTAGTAAAATATATCTCTCTCCTGTGTCCAATGAGCAAAAGAAAGATGCACAGACCTGACTATAAAGATTTCACTCAAAGTACATAAGTGGTTTTGCATTACTTTTATCTTATGTTAGTTGATGTGTAGAACCTTTATTTGTATCCCTTCTTAAACATTTACCTGGTGCTACAGTGTCTGGCACCTATATTCCATTTAGAAATTAAAAACAGTCAGCTATTGCCCCAACAGCGTCACCCATATAAAAAATGTTTTCTTCAATGGACAGCGGTAATTAGGGTAAATTTTAGGGCATTATCAAAAGGGGGATATGAGGGGGCTATGTAGATATAACACAATAGGCATGTGTCCACTATTATGTATATCACCTTTCATTTTGCTCTTCTGATCTCTTGCAACGTCAATATTTGCATTTACTAAAGCTGGCCATTGACATACAGATTTCACCTTTGTATCGGACAAATGATCGTATGTCCTAACAGTGATGTAACTAGAGGTTATTGGGCCCCACAGCAAATCAATTTTAGGGCCTCCCCTCTATCCAGAGTTTGTCTTGTTTTACCAATATAAATTGAAATCAGGGCCTAATGGGGCCCCCTATACATTCCTGGGCTCCATTAGGCCCAAAAATTAAAGTGTTTTAAAGTAATGAAAATATCATGTAGTGTTGCCCGGAGCTGTTTAAACTGATCTGTTTGCTTCAGAAACACTTCTATAGTTCATATAAACAAGCTGCTGAGTAGCAATGGCGGAAATTGAAAAAAGGCTATATGGCACAGGATAAGTAATGGATAACAGATAACATTATGTTCTACAGAGCTTATCTGCTATCTGCTGTGTAACTTGAGCCTTTTCTCCTTTGAATGGTGGCCCCCATGGCTACACAGCAGCTTATTTATATAAACAATAGCCATGTTTCTGAAGCAACACTGCATCATGTTTTTATTACTTTAAAAGAATTTCATTTTTTGAGGTAACTGGCCCTTTAAATAGTGGATAACCTATAACACCATTATGTCCTACAGACAGTGGCTTAATTAGAGTGCGCCAGGCCCCCTGCAAAATAATCCCCACTGCACTCTGATCCCCATCTTCCACCCCATTCCCGCCCCTCTTCTGCCCACTTCCTGCCCTGCCTCTGCCCCGCCCACACCCCACCCGATTACGCAAATGATCTGCACCGACTTTGCACGTGTCCTGTCCCAACTCTGCCCACATCCCGCCCTGACTTGCTTCCACCTTCCTCGCTGGTAATACAGCAGCTGGGGAGGAGGGGGGTTTCTTATTAGCTACAGAGAAAGCAGACCCCATGGTCCGGGCCCCCCTTTTCCTGGGCCCCCTTGTGACCGGGCGGGATTAGCTTGATTGACGCCGCGATCGGGCAATCGGCGATTGCGTCGTCATATCTCCGCCCCATGACGTCACGGGCCCGCCCACCGACTTCATGGGCCCGCACCCCTGTCCGGGTTCAGTCACAGGAAAAGGTGGCAACCCTACCTGCGACTGCAGAGTCCGCTTCCTCTATAGTTATGCCTCTGCCTACAGAACTTATCTACTATCTGCTGAGCCTTTATTCCTTTTAATGGCTGCCCCCATGGCTACACAGCAACTTGTTGATATAAACAAAGTAGTAGAGTTTCTGAAGCAAACACAGTAGTATAACCAGTGCAGGGCGACAGTACATTATATTTTTATTACTTTATTTATTTCAAGCTTTTATTCATTTTCAATTACATTTAGTCATGGAAACGAATATTGTCAACAAGTGGAACAAGAAATTAGCTTGCTAGATGCTATATACATAGCTGTGTTTTGGTTGCATCATCATTCAGTATCATGATATATTATACATACAGTGTTATCCGTCTATTTTCATTACTTTAAAACACTTTCATTTTTTGATGTTACTGTTCTTTTAAATATATATTCCAGTTTGGTAAAATTATGTTGCTTTAGTACTCATTTTGGGGGTATAGTTTTCCTTTAAGCTGGGTGATATACGTAAGTTGCTGTATCGTGGCCTTCTAGTTTGAGTTGACAGTTTATTGGGTCACCATAGGCCCTCTGTGTAATTTGATCATTGGACCCCAGGCCATCGGTTTAGCCCTAGACATGGTTGGGCAATTCAGGCAGTTATCTGCTCATCTGATAACTTAATTAAACAAGTGGATCTCCGTGTATATCATGTCTTAGCATGTGAATCAACATTCAGGCTATTTCTGTGCATCCTACAGCACAAGGCTGTGAGTGCAGTTTGCGTTTCTCTCTCTCTTTCTATATATATATATATATATATATATATATATATATATATATAAAATGTCTTAAATATATTGATAATGGGTTGAGTGCAGATGATCTCTTGTATTTGTCTATATGTATTTTGTGGTCACAGCCTCATTGCACCCCCGCCTAATGGTTTTAAAAACAAGTAGGACTCAGTGTCGAACTGGCCCACCACCAGAATACCAGGAAAACTCCCGGTGGGCCAAGGTGTCAGTGGGCCCTCATGCTGCTAAACTTTTGGCCTATTTCATGTTCATTCCCTATTTCTATGAAAACAAAGAGTCTAAATAGATGGAATAATTGATTATAGTATGTAAAGAAAACAAACTAGGAGAAAAGAGTTTGATTGAGGAGATGAAGTATATTAGTACTGAGTGTGGGCCCTGGTCTAAGTTTTTATGGTGGGCCCCTGGTCTAAGGTTTTCGGGTGGGCCCCTGGTGTCCCAGTCCGACACTGGTAGGACTGATGAGTAGGACTGGCCAGATATGGGATGACATTGACGTAGTTGGCCAGCTTAAATATATTGCAATATATGGACAAACAATCCCTGTTGTTTAAAGGGTAAGGCATTTTTTAGTAGCTGTATGCACAGAATGTCTCAATGTCTTAAATATATTGATAATGGGCTGAGTGCAGAGGACCTCTTGTATTTGTCTATATTCATATATTATTTATATATGTATATAAATATATCATCAGTGTTAATATAATAGAGGTGCATCACATCGATGATTCGGGTTTGTGATTTGTGAGTGTTTGTGTGACCAAACTGAATCCAGATCATTAAAATCATGTGACTTTTCATCACACAGGCAAGGATGTAAAAAATATTTCATTTTAAAACAATTCTTTGACCCATCCTAGCCCTAATATTCTTATGCAAATTAGGGTTCAGATTCAGTTAGTAATTCAATCATAAGGAATTCAGACAAATGTGAAAAAAGCGGATTTGGTGCTTTCCTATAGGTGGTGCCTGCCGATGAGACCATACACAAAAAACTTCAAAGGGGCTTTTTATGTACATATAAGTTGCCCAATGCAAAATTCTAAGAGGTTTTTCTCTATTTTTTTTTTCTTTTAATTAAAAAACAGGGAAAGGTCATTTAAATCTGTAGCAATTTGCTATTCCCCAATGACCTTCTAGCTGTATCTGTCAGGCTTCAGCCCAGCAAAGAAACATTGAGTCGATTGTTAGTGATGTGATAAGTTGCCAGAAACACTGGGGCCTCAAACGTTTGTGCAGAACATCCTTGGCCTAATTCTGAGCAGAGACAAACATGCATGGCTGCTTAAAGGACCAGTAACATCAAAAAATGTGATTGTTTTAAAGTAATAAAAATAAAATGCAGTGTTGCCCTGCACTGGTAAAACTGCAGTGTTTGCTTCAGAAGCACTACTATTGTTTATATAAATAAGCTGTTGTGTAGCCATGGGGGCAGCCATTCAAAGGAGAAAATGCTCAAGTTACACAGCAGATAGCAGATAAGCTCTGTAGAACATAATGTTATCTGTTATCCATTGCTTATCCTGTGCCATATAGCCGTTTTTCAATTTCTGCCATTGCTACACAGCAGCTTGTTTATATGAACTATAGTAGTGTTTCTGAAGCAAACAGATCAGTTTTAACAGTGCAGGGCAACACTAAATGATATTTTCTTTACTTTAAAACACTTAAAATTTTTGGTGTTACTGTTCCTTTAACAATTAAAGGGACACTGACACTTTCTTGGATTGTGTAGCTGCTGAATGACTCAAAAACCACAAACAATAAAAAATGAAAGCCAATTGTACATTGTCTCAGAATATCACTCTCTACACCAGTGATCCCCAACTAGTGGTTCGGGAGCAACATGTTGCTTATAAACTGCTTGGATGTTGCTCCTCAAATCGGGTGCTTATTTTTTAATTCCTGACTTGGATGCAACTTGTGGTTGCAAAGAAAACAGGTGTACTGCCAAACAGAGCCTCCTGTAGGCTGCAATTCCACATATGGGTAACAAATAGCCAATCACAGTTCTTGGGCCCCAATGAACATATTTCATGCTTGTGTTGCTCCTCAAACTCTTTTTACATTTGAATGTGGCTCACAAGTAAAGAAGGTTGGGGACTCCTGATGTATATCATACTAACAGTCAACTCAAAGGTGAACAACCACTTGATTTTAAAGGTGTAGTGTGCCTTTGGATTAAATGTTAGCATGACGTAGCCAGTGAGATAATTTGAAGTTGGTCTTTTTTTATTTGTGTGGTTTTTAAATTACAGTGGAACCACCGTTTTAAAGTTTTCCCGGATATGACATCTTTTCTTTGCAGATTGGAGTACGTACAGTAAGTCACATTTGTTCCTTGCTGAATTATACATTGATATAAACCAGGGGGGGTCCAACCTTTTTACTTCCCAGGGCCACATTGGAAAAAGAAAAATTGTCTGGGGCCACACATGAAATACACAAACACTTTAGATTTGTAAAAGTAAAGAAAATGCACAGGAAAGAACTACAATACCAATTGAATAACCAGATGGAGCTGTACACTGGAATATGGGACACCTGGATATTAAATAGACTTATTATATTATTATATATTATTATCCCCCCCTCCTGCTACTTTTATAACCTGTGTAACATGATGTTTCCTCATGAACCAAGGGTTTAAAACATTCAAATCAATCCTGGGCCCTGATGTAAACAATGAAACCCAGTTGCAAATTGTCTCAGGCTTTCACTCTCTATGTGTCATATTAAAAGTTAACTTAAAGGTGAACAACCCCTTTAATAGCAGTGGAGCTACCAGTGGAGCTCACTGCAAGTTGCTATAGAGCAAGAACTTTTGTGAACAGTGTCAATAAGCAAGGCTAAATAGTTTTGGGGAATGAAACAAATAAACTATACATCCAGTGCTAGCTATTGGGCAAATCAATACAGAAAATATACAACATGGTTCTAACTGTTAAAGGAGAAGGAAAGCATAAAAACCATACCTTGCTCATAATATAGTAATCCCCCAGACCTACTGAACCGCTATATTTGAATTGCCATTGCGCTGACGAAATCCGATATAACCGATGTTACTAAGCGCAACCGTTCAATATGCACACAGGCGCCATATTAGTGCAGGTGCGCCCTCTTCCTGTACTTCTTAGCTATTAATGCGCATACGCAAGAAAAAAAAAACTCAGTTGACCCCGGAGCGTGTCACCAATGACGTTTGCTCATTAATAGTCAGCGCCAGCATCGCTTAGTGGCAGCACAGGGAGAAAAAGCTGCACGATCGTTGGAAAATTTGTAGAGTTTCTTTTGTATGTATATTCCACTGACCACCAATGACTGAAAACTGACTTTGGCACTGTTTTTTTTTTTTTAAAAGGGGGCCACTGACCACCAATCACTTACTGTATACTGGGGCATGTTTATAAAAGGGGGCACTGACCA
>CM044434.1:146248999-146264780 GCA_024363595.1 Xenopus borealis | reverse complement strand
GATGCTTTGCCTACTGCTGGGTTAGGGACATCTACTCCCTATGGCTGTATAACCTCATTGTATTTCTTGCATTTGACAATCCTGTCAGATTTCTATGTAGCTTTTTTAGCATATTTAGCCTGCTGAATATATTAGGGCAAGGAAAGTCTAAAATAGAATAAGGATAGAAATGCTGTATTTTGTATACTAAACATAAACATGAATTTACTGCACCACAAGCCTAATCAAACAAATGATTTAAATGATTGCTTTCAAAGTTGGCTACAGGGGGCTGTCATCTTGTAACTTTTTTCATATTCACATAGTAAGGTGACATTAAATATTTAAATTTATTTTAATACAGATCTTGTATATCAACTTAACTTCTTGAAAAACGAGATACATGTTTTGCTATAATTAAGCTCTTTTCTGGTCGTTCCACTGTAGCAATGTTTTGTGGCATTTCTGTTGATGTTGAAGACCAGTCATGTTTCAGTTGACCACTTAAGATATGGACAGTGTTTGCAAGTATTTCAAATAGATGGTCATCAACCACCTCTTCATAAATTGGTTTTGCCACCCAGTCTTTTTTTTGTTTGGGAAACACAATTTTGAATCTTTTCGCACCAACAGAAAGAGAGCTTTTCTTGGCACTTTTGATTGTAGCATGCTTTCGATGTAGATTGTGGTTGTGCGACAATGCAGCAAGGGTGGTTCTAGCCAACATGGAGTCCATTTTAAACGATAGTCTCTTGGGCCTAAATCTTAAGACTTTGCTGTGAAAGTTCTCAAGGTCTCCTGTATGGCAGAATTTGTCAATTTGTGCAAGGTCATTCACAAATTTTTTATCATTGATAATCTCAGCGAGAATTGAATGAGCGGGGTGATTAGCACCAATCCATTTTGTATCTTTCTTTTCTGCATTGGTCAGTCTGCGATGCTGACATTTTTTGTAATACTTGAGTGATCGGAAAGAATGTTTATTGGAAATATGGTACAGTACTGATTTCCATTTATCAACTAAAATCTTTGAGTTCTGCTTGCAGGTTTGTGAACTCCACCACAAATGATTAGTAATGCCACTAATCCAGCTTGCGATGTCTTTACATTTCCTTTTTCTACTGGCAGCTATAAGTTTTTTCTTTAGATTTTTGCACATGTGCCAAACATCAAATTGATGGTCAATTTTAGTGTATTTTGTCCTCATCAAAGTGCGAATAGTGCTGTGCCGATCCGTTGCAACTATTTTCACTTTAACTTTTTCCTTTTTGACCAGAGTAGTGAGACACTTATCCAAACCTTCACACTCCATTTGTGCAGATGTCTTTCCAAAACCTAGCTGTTCTATATGGAAATGCACGATTTTTTTAGAAATAACATCCATCATGGTATAAGTGCAATATTTAGCAGAATATCCGGGGCTGTCAAATTGACCATCTCCGGCCAAAACGACAGGCTTACATAAAATGGTTCTTTTAAGATCCTCTTTTTCTTTTTTCCACTGATGGTCAATGGCAGGGAAAACATATTTCCTTTGATATTTGTAAAATGTTGTGTGGCTGATGAATGGAATATTTAGCAATTTGAAAATATCATGAATTTTTTGATATGTTGTTCCTGAAAGAATTACAGACCCTGCAATTTCAACATTTCCTACTGATGTCTTTCCAAAAACAGGTTGTGAGTTCCACAACAGAGAATGGTGACCACTTAAACAGTATAATTTGACAGTCAACATACTTCCGTCTTCGGTTTTTTGAAAATCAACAATGGGAGCTTGGCAAGGAGGATCTACATTGTGTTGACACCGAACAATTCTAAACAATTCATCCAATTTGTTGTCGTAAATAATATATTTCTTTTTTGTTTGAAACTTATCTGATGAGGATGGTTGTTCCTCAGACTGTTTAATTGTGTCATTTCCACTACTGGTACCATCTGATGAGGAAAGTCTTTCAATATCAAATGTAGAATCTTTGGGTTCTACAAATGAGGGTGAAGATTGAATAATTGATTCAGCAGTAATGCTAGACGTTTCTGCTCTTGCTGGTGATATGATGTTGCTTGGTGTAACCGATGATTGGATGGGTGACAGAATATCAATCGGCTTGTCAATGGATTTAGAGGGAGTTGAGAATGAAACTGGGTAAAGATGATCTTTGTGAATTTGAACAACATCAGCTGCAATAAACTCATCTCCACTTTGGGTAGCAATTTCTTTAGTAATTATGCGTTTGGTTTGGGTTGAATTATTTTTGCATATTGTACATGCCATACACGAGGCGTTATTTGTGTTAATAGTTGGATCAGTCTGTGTTGCTATAGTTGAAAGTCTAGACACCACTCTTATTATTGTAGAAGAGGTTGTTGGTTGCTCATCATCCACTCTTCTTCTTTTGGCTGATGGGATTGTAGATGGAGTTGTTGGTACTGTTATTACAGCTGTCACTGGAACATGTACATTTTCGAAAAGTGTAGGAACGGCAGTATTTTTTAAAATTCTTTTTGAGCCACTTTGTGTGTAAGAATCTTCTGTGAAATGCTTAGAACACATTCTGAAGTTGGAAGTTTTCCAGCCTAGAAGAATTCTTTGGGCAATTGGTTCCAGATCCTCAGCGTGCTGTCCTGTTTGCAAAAGCCAATTTTTGATTTTTTTCGATATTTTTCGGGAAGGGATGGAGCACAACATCAGGGTACAATAATTTTTGACCACTGCGATGAGGGCATCCGTTGACAATGCATTTAGGCATGATTTTGATGTACTGTAAAAAAAAATAAAAAAAATTCTTCTTTGATTATAATATATTTGAAAATGTTTAGTTATTGAAATACATTTTTGATGAGACTCAATGACTCTATGACTTAAAAGTAAGATTCATTAATTTTTAATATCTTTTCAAACACGAAATCCCAAAGAGAATATACTGCAGTACAACGAAATATCTGTATACTACTTGTCCTATAACAATTAGATAGCACTGGCCAATCCTTCATTCATTTTCAAAAAAATTCCCTTCCCCCCCCCCTTCAACAGAACAGTGGGAAGGTAACCAGATAACAGCTCCCTAACATAAGATAACAGCTGCCTGGTAGATCTAAGAACAGCACTTAATAGTAAAAATCCATGTCCCACTGCGTAATATTCAGTTACATTGCAAAGAAAAAAACAACAGCCTGTCAGAAAGCAGTTCCCTCCTAAAATGCTGGCATAAGTTACATGACCAGGGGCAGCTGGGAAATTGACAAAATGGCTAGCCTCATGTCAGATTTCAAAAATTAATATAAAAAAATCTGTTTGCTCTTTTGAGAAATGGATTTCACTGCAGAAGTCTACTGGAGCAGCACTATTAGCTGATGTATATTAAAAAAAAAAACATGTTTTCCCATGACAGTTTCCCTTTAAGGTCAAAAATAAAAGTCAAATAAGTCCTATAAGTCAAAAGATACAGCGGTCAATACACATAGCTTTATTTACATTTCTAAAGAGCCTAAACAAACCTCAGACAAGCAAAAAGTAGCAATATACAAACATAAAAAGCTGTTTTAGCCACTAGAAGTTTAGAATAGCTATGAATAAGAGTACTAATACTACTAAAGCCTATAGATACCATGGGGAATGCAAACAATAAAGGAACTCCCTTCTCCCTGTCCGCCTCTTCAAAAAAAAAATTAAAAAAAAAAAATAAATGAAAAAGCTCTGGGATATTGTGCCTGACTCACCAACAGTATAGACAGGATAGGATAACATTAGGAAGGCAGTGATACACAATTTATTTTACCAAATACACCAAAAAAACAAATACAATTATGGGACATCATT
The DNA here is from genome assembly GCA_024363595.1 of Xenopus borealis. NCBI lineage: Eukaryota > Metazoa > Chordata > Amphibia > Anura > Pipidae > Xenopus > Xenopus borealis. The sequence goes on along the minus strand of CM044434.1, from coordinate 146,260,981 downwards.
GATGTTTGAATTTGTGTATATATATTTAATAAAGGATGAATTATTTTATTTTGAAAATCTGTATTGTACTAAATATATTTATGAAATAAGTAACCAAAATTTTTTTTTTATATCCATTAATTAATGCTAATATCAAGTAATGATAGTTTAATCAAACATTTTATAGTCAGCATATTGCTGAATTAGCCAACCATTTATGAATTTTAATTTGCCATTGATTGATTGTATAACCACAACATCAAGAGAAACACATCATTAAATATATAATAATTTAAAGATTGTGTTTAATGATTGTTAAAAAAAAAATAAAGCAGTGATTAAACATTAATGCTTCAAAATTGCTTGATGAAGCCAACAAAGTGATGCCTGTATGGTTACAAAGGATATTAGTATAGTTGTGCAATTTTAAGATTCAGGATAAAATATATTTATATATTGCTATGTTATGATCATAGCTTTTGTTCCTCACCACTCTCAGCCTGGTAAAAGTAAATATTTCTCCCCTCGCAGCGCATCGCAAGCGCTTGATGCTGACTGTATTGAGAATTTGAAAATCTAGCGTTGCCATACGCTGTAAGGCGATTGGTCAGGGGGCGTGTGCTGCGGGGTCAATGATGACGATCGCATATGCTAATTACCATGCGCGTCATCATGGCTTGAGGAAAGGAAGCGCCCACTGTACTTGCGCAGTGGATGTTAATTGTATGCAATGCACATCGAGGCTGCCTCTGGCAGCCTGAGACAAGATGCCTCTGCAAAGCGTGACGTCACCCCACTCTGCCACTGCAGTGTGCGTTTGAGAGCAACAGCTTACTATCCATTGAACGGATTAAAATTTTCAAAGGCTGTGTAAGTACTATTTGTAAAAGCCGTTGATTAGAGGTCTATTTATCCTTTGCCTTTCCTTCTCCTTTAATTCAGCCCACCCTATATAAATACATACTGTTATCTGCTGTTAGTAAAGAGTCTTTTTGTGGCGGTTTGTCCTCACGAAACAGCAACAACACTCACTGCACTGTAATATGCTCTGTTCAATGTTTTAAATTTTTCTCCAGTACTTAGTGGAACTAAATAATGCATTTGCGCTTCTACGCATAATTTTAAATCCTCCCTAGGATTAACAGTAACTCTTAAGTCTATATAAAAGGTTGCACGTGGTTTCAGTTGTAGAGGAAAGCAAATGCTACTTCATTATTAAATAGAAGATTCAGCACAAACTCATTAGCAACCCCAGCAGTCTGAATGGGTGTTCTTAGCACCTAAAGGTCTCTGCACCCTGCATGTGATTTTAACCATGGAGCACGGTAAATACCTTAGAACTAAGGATGCACCGAATCCAAGATTCGGTTCGGGATTCGGCCAGGATTCGGCCTTTATCAGCAGGATTCGGATTCGGCCGAATCCTTCTGCCTGGCCGAACCGAATCCTAATTTGCATATGCAAATTAGGGCCAGGGAGCTAAATCACATGACTTTTTGGCACAAAACAAGGAAGTAAAAAATGTTTTCCCCTTCTCACCCATAATTTGCATATGCAAATTAGGGTTCGGATTCGGTTCGGTATTCGGCCAAATCTTTCGGGAAGGATTCGGGGGCTCGGCCGAATCCAAAATAGTGGATTTGGTGCGACCCTACTTAGAACCAAGTCAATCATGCACCTTGTTTCTCAAAATGCAGGGAAGGTGCAAAAGATGATGTGCACTACTAGAATGGAGCAAGTCTGGTACCAGTTGGACACAATGTGTTAATCAGTGTAGAAAAAGATGGTGCAGTGTTAGCAATGGTTTTTTATGTGACAGTCAGTAGCAGAAAAGGAACTTTATAGTATAGTATGGGGCATTGTATGTGTGTAGCAATGGTCTTGAATGCAGAAGAGTACACTGAATTCAGCTGGCTACACATAAACAATTAGATGGAGAAGACCTCTCAAGGTCTTCAAACTCATTCTCAGACTTCCTCCATCTGATTTCCTGGTTTTTTTCAGTGCTAAAATTATCATTGACAAGCTATGTAGCGAATAAATAACTTTCTTTGGCATTTCCCCTAATAAACATATTAAGATTTTCCTCTATGTTCTATAGATGGGCTACTGGCTAAGAGAGGCTTATTAGTGAAAAGTTGACTATAGTGCAACCTGACCAACAATTGACATAAGTCAACTAAAACAAATATTTTTTTCTGCTAAAAAAATCATGTTCCTGTATTGATGACCTTAGTAGGGACATACAGCGGCTGAACTGCCAGAAATCCGAGTGGTTGGTACACTGGATATTAGGGATGCACCGAATCCAGGATTCGGTTTGGGATTCGGCCAGGATTCAGCCATTTTCAGCAGGATTCGGATTCGGCTGAATCCTTATGCCTGGCCGAACCGAATCCAAAAAAATCATGTGACTTTTCATCACAAAACAAGGATGCATTTCGTGCGCGGCATGCTTTTATCCTCGCCCTTGCTAATTTGCATATGCAAATTAGGGTTCGGATTTGGTTCGGTATTCAGACAAATCTTTTGCAATGGATTCAGGGGTTCGGCCGAATCCAAAATAGTGGATTCCGTGCATCCCTACTGGATATATATCAAGATATTATACAACTGGGCAACTCCCAATAAGGCCCAAACAACTGAAAATCACAAGAAGTGGGGATGAGCTATGGATGCATCTACAGATGTTCAGAATATAGAGATTCATCATTGACTTGAGTTAAACATGTAGGGGTTCACCCCGCTACACTTGCCTGGTGGGTTGGGTAATTCTCTATATTCTGAACTATTGGAGAGGTGCCAACCTCTTATCCAAATACCAGGCTTTTATCTTGAGGAGAGGCTGGGGAAAATAGGAATTGTCTTTTTCGGATGCATCTACAGATGTACCATACAGCAAGTAGTAGCACTAACCAGAAGATTTTGGTTGAAAGTGGCCATTTGTGATCCAACAGGCTATACATTGCCAGATGGTAGGGTGATATGGTCAAACTCATATGGGTATGTATTGCATTCAGGATACAATAAATTAAGATGGTTGTTGCTGTATTAAGATTAGTGATGGGCGAATTTATTCGCCTAGCTCGAATTCGCAGCGAATTCCTGCGATTCGCCACCAGCAAATAAATTCGCGAAATGGCTGTGAAAATTTGCCAGGGAAAATTCGCCGGCATCAATTTCCGATTTTCACAAATTTTTCGTGAAAACTTTCGAAATTCACAAATTTATAGTGAAAATGTTCGAAATTCACGAATTTATAGTGAAAACGTTTGAATTTCATGTATTTATAGTGAAAATGTTCGAAATTCACGAATTTATAGTGAAAATGTTAAAATTTAAAAAAATTTTCGTGAAAACTGTAAAATTTCACAAATTTTTCGTGAATTTTCCGATTTTGACATTTTCGCGAATTTTTCGCCATTTCGCGAATTTCTCTGGAAATTCGCGAAAAATTTGGAGAAACAAAACGCCCCAGATTCGCCCATCACTAATTAAGATTATCTCATTTGGCAAGATCACCAAAGAAACAGACCTTTGCCTCCTACATACTTGGACAAATCAGACTGATCCAATTATTTGGCCTCCAGGCCCTAGCTCTCTATCAGGCCATTAGGAAGAGGACCACATCAAAGCCACAATGCAGTCCTCACTCTATGGGATTTTCAACCCTGATAGATTTCTGGCCGAAGGGTGGATGTGCCCAAACACAAGCAGATAAGAGAGCCTAAATAGGCCACATTAGCAGCTTTAGGGCTAGTCCAGACGGGGAGATTCGGGGGCGATCCGTCGCCGGGCGACTTTTCGCCGCGACGGATCGCCCCCGAATCTCCCCGAATAGGTAGGCATTGGCGCTGCTTCAAAGCGCCGGCGCGTGTACACACGCGGTGGCGCGATTTTTAAAAGCGCTCCAAATTGCCTCGCCAGGCGACGGATCGCCCCCGAATCTCCCCGTCTGGACTTAGCCTAAACCTGCTGCTGTATGGCCAACTTTAGTCCACAAAGGCTGGTGCATACAAATAAAGACCATATACCTAGTGGCTGCTCTAGTACCAAGTGTTGGTGCTCGCAGATATAAGTTTATCTGTGCAAAATAGATAATCTTCCTCAGGTCTTGCTGGACTGGTGCGGGGAATTTCTATGGAACCCGGTAACTTCTATTTACACCTGTGAATATGCATCAGCAACTATACAGTGGCAGGAGAGCACACCAACGTAACTCAGTAACAAGTCAATTCATAGTAACAAACAACATTTTCTTGGGCATGTTATTAAAATTAGCATATGTACATAGAAAGCACAGTACTCACCTGAGCTATGTAAACCTATTAACCTAATTGGATAATTGATGCTTAAATTATCATCCTTCTCTGACCATTGATCGCTTTATCTCTTTAATCTCATGGTGTCGCATATCTTAATAAACACCAAATGGTCACGTGGTCCCTGCAAATAGTATCCTGAAATATAATGACAGAGGAATGAATTCAGTACCTATTTGCTGGTGCAACTCAGTTGCGTGGAAGGGAAACCTACTCAAGAGTTCATTTTTCTTGCTTCCGCCAATGGTTTTACATATTCTAATGTGTTTGATGGATATTTTTAACTTGCCAGTGACTTATATTTGCAGATTTGTTTTAGATTTCATTTTTAAATCTGACATGGGGCTAGACATATTGTCAATTTCCCAGCTGACCCAAGTCATGTGACTTGTGCTCTCTTAAACTTCAATCACTCTTTACTGCTGTACTGCAAGTTGGAGTAATAACGGAGTGGTTAACGGACCATTTGAAACATCAAACCCTCCTAATAAATGTTTGCTGGACTTCATAGATTTTATTCTTTCTACCTGGTTTTTCTAGAAGTATCACCAATTAATCACTTATCATGTATCCACGTACTTACTGATTTAAATGACTAGTGTGTTTGTGAATGTAATAGGGACATTGGATAGCAAGCTCCTGTGGGGATCCTATATAATGCACTGCTTTATGCAAATAAAGGATACCGAATAATGATCTGGGCCATTGGGTAGTGATGGGCAAATCAGGGGCATGTTCGCTGAATTTTTTCTGAATTTTTCTGAGAAACAGTGAAAAATTTTTCAAAACTGTCTCGTTTTGGAAGCGGGCGCCTGTTTTTGGATGTTGGCGCACATTCGCCAGCATCTCATTTTGGATGCAGGCATCGTTTTTGGACGCAGGTGAATTTTTGCAGACATGTTTGCGAATTTACCGAATCGTGGGAATTTGCCACAAATTCATGCCAGGCGAATAAATTCGCCCATCACTACCAGTGGGACATTCCGGGAAAATAAACTTGTGTGGGCTCTGCTGTAAAAGTCAGTTTAATAAGGATTCAGCAAAGCCATAATAGCTGGAATAATATATGGTCTCGTTGCAGAGAACCCCAGTCTGTGAGTTACATGTTATCGCCAACGAAGCAGCCTAAATACAAAAGCCATCAAAAATTCAGACGGTGAAAATTATTTTGATTAAAAGGTCATTTATAAGGACAAGGAGAGGAGTTTCACTTTCAGCCTATTCGCACAAAACGCATTAGGCTCTTCTCTTTGCCCTAATAAATTTTTTTTTTTTAATTTTTAAAATCATTTTTTCTACTGTCTGAATATTTGATGCTCCTTTGCATTTAAGACCAGTGGGGCATGACCCTTTAATACCAAACCTATTACAAATCTATATCAGAGGACCAGGTGTTGTTATTTTTAGCACATCTCTGGGAAATTAGCAGCCAGTCTGTATTTGCAATGTTGCATGTCGATGTGCGGCATAGTTGACCTTCATGCCTGGAAACGTATAAATAAAATATGAGCAATTAATGGACGCGGTCACGCTTCTATATCACAGCAGAGATTATAGCGCGAGACAGCTGATGTGACACATTTGTTTAAAGCTTCCTACTCTGCTTGTTGAAATAAAATGGGTTGATGGTTATTATGACCAAACAGAAAGAGTTAGGCTGTCCGTCGCTAGTTTAAATGACAAAGCGCCAGCGATGTGCACACGCGGCGATTTCCGGAATCGCCCGAAGTTTCCTCACGAAGTAACTTGTGTGCACAGCGGTTCACACGCAGAGCTGCGTCTTCCTAAGTCGCTGGAAATTGCCTGTGAGGCAATTCCGAGCGCCTTGGAAAACTCAGCGCCGCTTGTGACTAGGCGCAGGCGTCTTTTCATTTTAGTGGGTGCGAGACACGGGTAAGCAATTCAGGGAGATTAGTCGCCCTAAAGAAGTGGCAATTAGTCACTAGGCAACAAATCTCCCTGACTCTTCCCATGTGGACTAGCACTTAGGGAGCTGTTATCTGCTACCTTCCCATTGTTCTGTTGTTAGGCTGCTGGGGGGGGTGATATCACTCCATCTTGCAGTACAGCAGTAAAGAGTGATTGAAGTTTTTCAGAGCACAAGTCACATGACTTGGGGCAGCTGGGAAATTGACAAAATGTCTAGCCCCATGTCAGATTTCAAAATTAAATATAAAAAAATCTGTTTTGAGAAATGGATTTCAGTGCAGAATTAACTGATGCGTTTTGAAAAAACATTTTTTTTTCCCATGACAGTATCCCTTTAACCTCAAATAATCTGTAACCTCAGAAGGTTTGGCATAGATGAGCATACAGAGCAACATCTTATTAGAACTATCAGAGGAGATTATGTTGCCATATAGTTCACTCTGGGGAGACACAAAACAGTGGGTACATGCATTGTGATTGAAGATTTTCTTACAGTAGAGTATTGGGCATCATCCACTGTGTTGAATTCTGCATCTTGGAAGAAAATGGCATTTATAAGATGTATAAAATGATGAAGTACACATGGGATTTTTATAGTGTCATCTCATAAAGCACCTGGCATTAGTGATGGAAAAATCTGTCCCGTTTGCAAAACTCCAAAAAAATTCAAGAAACTCCAATTCACTAAATGCATTAAAGTCAATGGGCGTCAAAATTATTTTGACGCACAACAATTGAAACTAGGGATTCTTTTGTCCAAATGCATTTTGCGGCGGTTTTGCGAAAGCCATTTGCCATCGGCGAAATCTAGCATGAATCCATGCCTGGAGAATAAATTTGCCATCACTACCTACCATTGTTTAGACCCTAAGGGGCATGTTTAATAACATTGGAGACAAATATCTGGAGAGATTTCTGGAGATCTTGCCCGTGGCCAACCAACCAGCAATAAGATTTAAACAGCCACCTATAAGTTAGAAAACAAAAGCAAAGATATGATTGATTGCTACGGGCAACATCTCCAGAAATATCTTCTGATCTTTATCTTCAGTGTTAGTAAACATGCCCCAATTCTTTAGACTGAATCCTTAGCATGGACAACTGGTAGCAGCCATTGTCATAGCACTAGAGTTTGCTCAACTTAAGATTCATTTGAGTATTCAGCTGTGGAGGACTTGGTATTGGCCAAATCCAAAAATGAATTATTGAGTGTATCTCTAGTTATTCTGCTTCCCTTTGTTCTTTTCTTATTTGCTCCAAATTCATGGTTCTAGCCATGTTCTGCTTCATGTTCTAGCCAGTAAAACACCCACCAAGGCCAGGGCTGGTATAACATATTTACCGGCAATGTAGTTGCTGGTTATTTGTAATACCCTAACATTCTCCGACGGCAAGGAGCCTCCACCCCTTTAGCATCACAGGTCCTAACCCTTTGTTCCTAACCCTGTCTGGTAATTTTTGGCAACCCTAGCTGATACTGTAAATTCAATATGTTCCTCTTTTATAGACATTTTGTCAAATTACAAAAAGATCCCTTTTCCGGGAAAAAAAACCCCCCAGGTTCCAAAGCATTCTGGATAACAGGTCAATACCTGTTTATAATGCACAAAATCCGTGAATATCTTGTAAATTCTATCCTTATAAACCGTGAGTTCTGATGTCATCAGTTATAAACGGTGAGTTCTGATGTCATTTCTGTCACATGACTCACTGAAACTTGTGTATTATAATAAAGTACCCCCAGTTGCAAAATATGAGGATATTAGAAGTTACCTCATGTTCTATGACCTCTATAAAAACTTCAGCCTCGGTAACTTATAATATCCTTATAATTTACAAGAGGGGGTACTTTATTCACTATATATCATACCTCCCTTTTTCAGAGGGATAGTCCCTCTTTTGACAGCTCAACCTGCAGTCCCTCATTTGCACTCAGTCCAGCTCTATTGGCAAGAAGCAATAAATAATAAATCATCAGAATCTCATCTTAAACAAATATTTACTGAAATGGGGTCATTATTCTGGGATCAAATTGATTCTAGCATCAAATCACATGCTCATAATTTATAATCATAATAATCTCTCCTTTAGTGGTTCATCTGGCAGGCCAACATAGTTCAGTTTTCATTCCTTGTTGTAGGATTGTACCACTTGTTGTAATATATTCAGAGCGTTGTTCGGTAGATAGATTGTTTGATTTGGTTTTAATTCATTTGTTTTGGCATGTTGAACAGTTCAGGTGGCATCAACAATTAAAGATTCAAATTGATAATTAATTTTTCTTTTAGTCATTCAGCCAAACCAGGTTGTATTGGTTTGTCCCATTGTACAGCTTTGATCTTTTGTTAAAATCCTGCTTGTTTAATTTGAAAACAATAAAAAACTTTTTGAAAACAGAAAACACACTCAGTGGATTTCCCTGAAGAACTACAACAATTTGCATTTCAATCCAAAATCCACTGAGTATGTTCCTCCCGGAGCCAACACAAGTCTTCCGAATGAGAACACAGAAGAGGATTTTGCTAGCAGGGCGGGGGGCTGAAATCAGACCCATCACGTTCCCACACCCTCTCATTGTGCTCCATTCTCTGCCTGTTTCTGAGGACATTTGGGTACATTTTTAATGGTTTTTCAATGAACCTGGGGTGGAAATGACCTTAGTGATATAACCAGGGCCGCCTTTAGAAATCATGGGGCCCCGTACAGCAAGATTTTCTGGGCCCCCACCCCAGCCTGGCCCCCAAGGCGCACCCCAGATCCCGTCCACACCACAGTAAAAAGTCCATACATACATCATCAGTGGTCAGGGCCCCCCTATAAATAAAAAAAAAAAACATTGGTGTCACAGTCTCCAGAAAAGTTTTTATAAGAACATTGTTGGCCAGGGCCCCCCATAAAAGTTTTATGAAAGAATAGGTGGTCTGGGGCCACAGATAATTTTTTTTTAAAAATTGAGGCTCAGCCCCCCCCCCCGTTAAAATGCCATTGGTGGTCAAGGTCCCATAGAAATGTAAAAAAAAAAAAAAACAATGGTGGGCAGGGCCCCCTTACAAGTAAAAAAACATTGGTGGTCAGTGGCCCCATATGAAATGTAAAAAAAAAAACTGGTACCAGGGGTTTAATGAAAAAACAAAAAAAAATGGGGTTTAGTGGAACTTACCTTAGGTTCTTTTTCCTTGTCCTCGGGCGATTCTCCAGCTTTGTTCTACAGCAGTGATCCCCAACCAGTAGCTCATGAGTAACATGTTGCTCTCCAACCCCTTGGATGTTGCTCCCAGTGGCCTCAATACAGGTGCTTATTTTTGAATTCCAGACTCGGAGGCAAGTTTTGGTTGTATAAAAACCAGGTGACTGCCAAACAGAGCCTCAATGTAGGCTGACAACCCACACAGAAAAAAAGCCAATCACAGCCCTTATATGGCACCCCAAGAACATTTTTCATGCTTGCGTTGCTCCTCAACTCCTTTTACTTCTGAATGTTGCTCACGGGTTCGAAAGGTTGGGGATCCCTGTTCTACAGCATTCAGTTTCAGGTATTTCCACTGCAGCCGCTGCTTTGGTTCTTTCCTTCGCCCCTTCTTCAGGTCTTTCCACCCTCGCTTCTTCGGACCTTTCTGCTACCGCTTCTTCGGATCTTTCTGCTGCCGTTTTCACCTTAGAGCCTTAGGGACAGTGAAGCCCAGAATAGATCCATATCCCCCTGGTACCTCCCTGCTGGTGAGGGGGTCATGGTATCCTGACATGAGCCTAGGCAAGTTATGATAAACCCTTGACTGGGCTGCTATTGCAGGTGACCGGGAGCAAATGAAGGCGACCCCCAAACATGCAATTTGTGCAGTTACAGGCTCTTCCTGTTACCTGTTACAAGTATTATTTGTGCTTTGTTTTTTTTATTTGCCCACTGCAAGCTGCTGCTGCTGCATCACATGGCCACAGGTGCTGAACGAACCACAGAAAGCACTCAGATTTAGAAAAAAAGATAATTTTTCTAACCAGTATTAAAACATGCTTTTTTGACAAGCCACTAAATGCATTTAATGAACAGGCTTTTAAAATATGAATCACTTTGATCTGAAAGCATCGTTTTTTTTAATATCCTTTAAGTGTGTTTTTTTATGAGCAAAAAAGAAGCTTTTTAGGAAGAGTGATAATGACACCAATTTCTGAACAGAAGAAATGCTAAACAGTGAGATGTCTGGCTGAGCCTCAGCTTGGGTGACAGCTCAATTGCAGACACAAAAGCCTGTGATTTCACAGATGAACGATTGGCACGAGGCAGAATTAAAAGCCCCCACACCCTGTTGAGTGTCTGTGTATAGGGAGCATTGTACCTTTTAAGAGGATTTTCAGGTTCACTGCTCTTTTTTTGTTTAATTGGATAAAACTGAATTAATCCTATCCTATTATTATGCGGTAAGGAGCTTTATTAGATTAGTTGTCATGTTTATTGGATGGGAAATGTTTTATGTTAATGGGAATAAAAGCCATTGAAAGGGGCAGGGCTATCATGCTTCAGCTGTAAGGTCCACCCAGTGTCGGACTGGGACATCAGGGGCCCACCAAAAAATCTTAGACCAGGGGCCCACTCTCAGTACAATTATTTTTCCTCTCCTCGCTCAACCTCTATTCTTCTAGTCTCTTTTCTTTACATACTATAATGTATTATTACATCTATTTAGCCTCTTTGTTCTCATAGAAATAGGGAATGGCCATGAACTAGGCCAAAATAGTATGCCTGGGCCCACCGGGACTTTTCCTGGTATCCTGGTGGGACAATCCAACACTGCGTCCACCCCCAGATCCGGAGTTTATGGTGAATAGGGTTGCCACCTTTTCTGGAAAAAAATACCGGCCTTCCTATATATTTAAATTGTTTCCCTATTAATAACATTGGGATCAGCCATCATTTTACCAGCCAAGCCGGTAAAATACTGGCCAGGTGACAACCCTAATGGTAAAAGACCTTCAGGAGAGGCATAAGTACCACTTGTGCTGCCCAGGGACACAATAAGGGGGCATACTTGTACAGGGCCTGGGCCTAAAGGGGGGACCAGCTCAGCTACTCTTTCCAAATTTCCTGAAATTTCCCGAAAACCTGCTACTCTTTCCAGATTTCCAGAAATTTCCCAAAAACCTGAATTTCTGAAAGGAGCCAAAGGAAACCGAAAAAGCTGTCATCGCTGAGGACAAGGAAGAAGGTTTCAAAACAGTCACATCGGCAACTCATTTTGATCAGTGTACTTGAAATTAGAACTTGAAAAACATTAATTGGTTGCTGGTGCAGTGTAGCACTTATATGAGATGCCACGTTTTGAAAACACAATTCAGTCTCAGACATAATTGAGGCAGGGCAGTGTTGTAAAGGGCAGGGACAGGGATGGTGCTATAAGTGGGTGGATTAGTTGGGTTTAAGTCTATTAGCTTGTTAGTACGTTGAGCAAGTTTTGTGTAAGCCTCAAGTTTATTGATCGTATCATCACTGTGGTGTTGGTAAGGGAAGTCTCATCTCATGACATGTACAATTACTCTCCCAACAACTTTATGATGCTCCACTGCAATCGATTCAATTGTGTCTTCTTCAATTGTTTTGGTTCAACCCCACCTTGTAGCTGCCAGATGCCAGAACTTTGTGAGGGAAACACTACATTGTGGGTAAATCTCATGCTGAAGTGGATCATAAATTGCACTTTGCAGTCAGAAGCGCTCAACATCTCGCTAACCACTCAAATGCAACAAACTCTACAAAATAATT
>CM044434.1:146224523-146248593 GCA_024363595.1 Xenopus borealis | reverse complement strand
CAAGATGAATGTCTGTAAACTACTTTTACATAACGGATAAATAAAGAATATACAAAAAAATAAATTGCACTTTGCAATGGCCCAGGCAGGTGGGAACCTTCTTCAATGTGGCCTATTGCCTTGGCCGTTCCTGGATATCTTGGCCCAAGATGGAGCTTTCTATATTAGCTCATGTGGATTTTGAGGAGGCATTGAACCCCACACCTGAGTTGGTTAAGTATGTGCAGAAATGTCCAACCTCTCCATCGCTCTCCAGCTGTCACTGATCTAAAGTTCTCTTTAGGAGTAGGAGCAATGGTAAAGCTAAAGCAACTGAAGGACTACAGGGTGGACAATAGCACCCAACAAACTGATGTCCTAAGCATGCTCTGCTGCCAGTGGAACCCTAATAGGCTCCATTTTCCTACTTCATTTCCATAAAGTCATTTGAATATTCTCAATGCTCTCATTGGTCCTCTTACATCAACTCTTTCTTGAACAATGGTTCTGTTGTAAGAAACATCTCAAACAGGAATGTCCCTGTGTGATGGACACATGAAGTCAGCATTTATTTACATACATTGTATCTCTGGCCTGTGGGCACCATGATCCCATTATTTACCAACACTCTCTAAAACAAGCCATTGTACGCAAGATCTCTAGTCCATTCCGATTATTTATTCATATTCTCCTCCAACACATTTTCCCCCACGTGTCATAATTAGGCAAACAAATACGGAAACCATTAGCCAATGTTATGGAGAATGATTTCCAAGCAAAAGGATAAACCTTGAAGGTGGAACTAGGGTTGCCACCTTTTTTTTAAAAAAAAAATACCGGCCTTCCTATATTTTTCTTTTTTTTTTTTACTATCAATAACATTGGGATCAATCATCAAAAATACCGTCCAGGTGGCAACCCTAGGTGGAACTCATTATAAATATAATAAAGGGGGACTCCCCGCAAAATAGTTACAGAGTTAATGACATCTGGGAACTGACTCTGATGGTTCTGCAAGAAAATACAGGTATGGGATCTGTTATCCAGAAGCCCGTTATCCAGAAAGTTCCTAATTACAGAAAGGCAGTCTCTCCATTCTAATTAAATAATTTAAATTTTATTTTCAATAATTTCTTTTTTTCTCTGTAATAATAAAACAGTAGCTTGTACTTGATCCCAGATCCCAGATATGATTAATCCTTATTGCAGCTATCAAACAATCCTATTGGGTTTATTTAGGGGGTTATTTTCTAAACTCAGAATGGGAAAAAGTCTGAATCAGAAAATTCGGCATCTCAAACCTGCTGAGGTTGCATATAATTCAATGGAGGAATTCCCAAAGATTTTTTGATCTGCACTGGGTTTTGTGTAATAACCCAAAGATTTCCGGGTTCTTTGGGCAAAAATCTGAAAAAAATTGAGTTTTCAGGTGGAAAATCCAAACAATTCGGATTTTTCCCTGCAAACAAAATTCTCTGGAAAATGTATTAATAAATAAACCTGAAAAAAAACCATGCAGATTTTATCTGAGTTTTTTTCAGAACATATTGAGATGAATTCGTACTTTTTTTTGTGATATTGTGATCAAAATTATGGAAAGACCCCTTTTCTGGAAAACTCAAGGTCCTGAGCATTGTGCAACACAGGTCCAATACCTGTACAGTCTGTATGAAGAAAGGTTTATACTTAGAAGAACTTTCAGACACAATCCCAACGTCTTTATTCAGTGGATTTTGTTTCATACATATTTCAGGTTCCCCCGATGGATCAGAGAGGCACTAAAATATCCATCTCTAATAAAAATATTTCTATATAAATTGCTCCCATGACAGATAAGTAGACTGACACATGAATTCCAAATTATTCTACAATACCTCCTTATACTGATTCTATAAAAAAAAATAAACAGAACATACCCTATATTCGGTGTTGTAAACACATACATTATGTGGCATTCTCTTATCTTACAGAGGCACAAGAATTCAGCACATGTGGACAAACAACCAGTGGACTATGTATCCCAACAGACATTATGGACACCTACAAAGAAAGGGAAAGCAAATGCAAGATCAGTGTGAGGCAGGTTTAGGGTTGCCACCTGGCTGGTATTTTTGATGGTTGATTCCAATGTTATTAATAGGAAAAAAGGATAAATATATAGGTAGGCCGGTATTTTTTTCAAGAAAAGGTGGCAACCCTAGTGTGGGGGGAAGGCAATTTGTTAAAAAAAAAAAAGTGTTTTTCTAATTGCAAACTTCCTACTCCAAGCCATTAGAGTTCTCCTTTGAAAATGCACAGGCCCATTGTACATTTGTGCAGACCACCCTACTGCCCAGGGTCGAACTGGGCCAGTGGGACAAAACCTGGTGGGCCCCAGGCGCTAGTGGGCCCCGCCGGCCCAGATCCGGAACATGGATTACCTCAGGCCCCCCCTCTGGACCCTGAGGGCTGTTGCCTCAAGGCCTCCCATCCAACAACTCACCTCCCCCGAGTGTACGTGCATTCACACATTCCAGTCATGGAGGGGGTGGGCAGAAGCCATGGGCCCCCCAGTCCGACCCTGCTACTGCATTCTTGTTCCCAGCCCTCAATGCCACCCTCGGTGGGCACATGTCCAGTACAGGTATGGGATAACCCGTTATCCAGAATGTTCCGAATTACAGAAAGGACATCCCTCATAGATTCCATTTTATCCAAATAATGCAATTTTTAAAAAAAATGATTTCCTTTTTCTCTATAATAATAAAACAGTGGCTTGTACTTGATCCAAACTAAGATATATTGAATCCTATTGGGTTTATTTAATGTTTATATGATTTTGTAGTATGAAGATCCAAATTACGGAAAGATCCATTATCTGGAAAACCCCAGGTCCTGAGCATTCTGGATAACAGGTCCCATACCTGTACAGATTCCTCTACTATGTATGTGCCCACTCTGTACAAAATACCCATGGCTAGTGCATATTTGAAATAAATGAAGAGCAGTCGCATGGTATGTCATTAGTGATAGTATTTTTGATGGTTGATCCCAATGTTTTTAATAGGAAAAAAAGATAAATATAAGGGAAGGCCGGTATTTTTTTTCAAGAAAAGGTGGCAACCCTATTAGTGATTAGAATCAATAGGGGAGCCCCCCCCCCACACACACATAATTTAGGTTTCCTTTAAATCAGGAGCCCGTCTGTTTGCTTTTACAGACTTGGGAGTATTTTGAGAATTTACAGGCGCTGGGGATACGAAGTTGCAATAAACTGCTCAGGGCTTAGGCAAGATACACATAAAAATAGTGAATTAAAGAGCAACAGAAACCAAAAATCACAGACAGAGAATGTAGTGAATATACCGGAGGGCTGATGTTTTCCGTCTAATTCAAATATCTATATTTCTCACTCCATCCAAAGCTCACCCCCTAGGATTAAGTTTATTTAGATAATTTCTGTATTAAGGAGTCCCCCTCCCCCTCTCTCCAGTTGCCTCGGGTTTAGAGATTAGGAGTAGTTCATTTCAAAGGGGATTTAAAGGGCAAGGAAAGTCTAAAATAGAATAGGGCTAGAAATGCTGTATTTTGTATACTAAACATTAACACGAACTTACTGCACCACAAGCCTAATCAAACAAATGATTTATGCTTTCAAAGTTGGCCACAGGGGGCTGTCATCTTGTAACTTTGTTATACATCTTTGCAAGACTAGACTACATACACATGCTCAGTGTGGTCTATGCTGCTTAGGGATCATCATAAATGATCAAAAAACAAAGCTGCTTGAGTTCTGCATGGCTGGTAAGTAAGGCGGGGGCTCCCCCTGCTGTTCACAAGTTTGATTGTTTCCCTGCCAGAAGTTAGGGACTGTCTGCAAATTCCTATCCACAGCACTAAATGAAGGGAGGATTTCGCTGCATGCAGTCAGGTTTCTTATAAAAACGGTAGACATTTTTAAATTAAAGTATATTGGAGATAGATTACTTTTTCATTAAAGAAAGTATAAATGGGATTTTATTTCTTTGCCTTTCCTTGTCCTTTAATATGGAACGGGAATCTAATTAGCAGCCTTTTTCCCCACGTCAACAAAGGGGTGGGATTAGGTGTAAACTGACCATTGTCTTCATCATCTTCAGAATATATTTATTCATTTAAATTGTGATACAGCCCTTTTACATACCAATCCTCTTGGGGGGCTATCTATACAGATATACAGGTACCGGATCTATTATGCAGAATGCTCTGGACCTGGGGCTTTCCAGATAACAGATTTTTCTGTGATTTGGATCTTCATACCTTAAGTCTACTAGAAAATCATGTAAATGTTAAATAAACCCAATGGTTGTGCTTCCAATAAGAAATAATTATATCTTAGTTGGGATCAAGTACAAGCTACTGTTTTATTATTACACAGAAATCATTAAAATGTGGATCATTTGATTATAATGAAGTTGATGGGAGATGGCCTTTCCATAATTCAAATCTTTCTGGATAATGGGTCTCCTGATAACGGATCCCATATCTGTATGGCAAATAGCTGCATGACCTGTTTAAGCCAATATTGGTTCCTAAGTTCATTCTTTTCTTTAGCCTGCCACTGACGGATCATGGAGACACCCAGATCACCAGATGTGATACAGTTCAGCAGATGGTATGGCTGGCACTTAAAGGATTTACCTATTCTTATCCAATTAGAAGGATTTTCTTAGGGAAGAGTAATCAACCCAGATACAATTAACAGAAGACCTTCTTGAGCAGGGGATTTGTGACAGTTGCCTTCCAGTTCTACTCCTATCTTGGTATACGGATGGTATACAGAATGCAGAGGATGCTGGGAGTTTAACAAAAGCTCAAGGATTTCAGGTTAGACATCCCTGTTCTAATGCATTCATTCTACAGACAGGTATAAGTTTTCTGATTAACACAGAATATATATATAAAAAAGATTTCATGCAGGACAATTAGGTGCTGTCCAATGTATCAGTGCCAATGTGCCTAATTTATAAAAACCTTACTAAACAATAGCAGCATCTTTGTGAAGCTAATATACATTCCTCTATATAGAAAAGACTGTTACTTTCTGTCCTCAAGGAAACCCTGGGGATTTCAAGTAGTGCAAACGATTCCCTTTGCAATTCATCCCACGCATTATTAGCCTCTGGGATAGACCCAGGATAGATTGGTACAACTAGATCATTGAGTATGCCCTCCTGCTATTCTATACTGTTATTCTATACTGCCCACTGTAGCTTAGTGCAAACAGGTGAATATCAATAAATGCTGAAGATGAGTTGCATTGTGGAAGGATCAGCATACAGAATTAGCGAGGTGAAATGGACTGTGCATTTGTAGTCTGGGTTGATATGCAAGCTTCTCTCCACACAATGAGAAAAAAAAGCAGCCCCCCAGCAATGCAGGGCCAGGAAGGCTGAGATACCCTGTCTAAAAGGGGAGTTTCCAGCTGTTGACTGCTTAAAGGGGTTGTTCACCTTCCAAACACTTTTTTCTGTTCAGTTGTTTTCAAATTGTTCCCCAGAAATAAAGACTTTTTTCAATATCTTTCCATTATTCATCTTTTACTGTTTTTCCAAAATCTAAGTGTAAAGTTGAATGTTGGTTTCTCTGGTGTTTGAGTCTGGCAGCTCAGTAATTCAGGTGCAGACTCTAAACTGTTACACTTTTGCAACATTTAGTTGATACATTTCACAGCAACATCTCTGGAGTATTAGCAACTCAATAGAAAATAGACAGTAATTGGAAAAAGTCATTATTTCTGGTGATCTATCTGAAAACAACTAGTTGTTTGAAGGTGGACAACCCCTTTAAGGGATGCTGGGAGCTGCACAAGGGCTCCAAAGTGCACATCCCTGATGTATATACTGAACATATCTAATAATTGTTATACAACACTATAAGAATTCTGTATTTGTATCTATAATATTGCCCCAAAGGGCCCCTATGATGCTGAAGGCACCAGGGTAAATCCCTTTCTTCCTTGTGAGACATGACGATTTGTAGCTAATAAATACCAGGTCATGAACCTATATCTAAGTCCAAGTGCTGTTTGATGGCCAACCATGTCGCCAAATGAGCGGATGTCTCTCCGATATGCCCACCTTGAGGTGGCAATATCGGGCTGATCCGATCGTGGGTGCTAGGGCTCAACAATCAGATCAGAATGACGCGGATACGGGCGGTCGGATTGCGGGACCGCATCAACGAACAGATGCGGCCATGATCCAATGGGATTTTTAATCCTGCTGATTGATATCTGGCAGACTTTCAGGCAGATATTGATCGGTGAAGCCCGTCGGAGGGCCCTACTCACAGGCCGATAAGCTGCCGATTCCATCTGTCGGCAGCTTTTATCGGACTGTGTATGGCCACCATAAGCCTGGGGGATCCCATGATTATTATAAAACCCAAGGTTCTAGTGGCTGAACAATCTTGCCTGGCTCATGAAGCCTAATCTACACTTAATCCTAAAACCTGTAATGAAGCATCTCACTTTCCTTGCAGTGGTCCTTGCAGTGCTCCTGAAAGCCGATAATCACACAGCAGTCTGTCCAGGAAATCCAAATTACTAACTGAAAGTCATTTTGGCAACACAGAACTCCAGGCTGACAACAGAGGGCTCAGCCAGTTCCTCAGTATAGAAGCTGTACCAGTTGTCTACTGTGTTGCTGCCCTCTACTGTGCAAATGGCATCACTGACTGGGCACATATCAAGCGCCTACTCAAAGCCTGGGGAATGCTTCAGCTCAGGGGAGGCTGGAGGAGTGGAGCGGAGAGAATCAGTACTTCCAGAACCCTCTTCTTTTGTCAGGTTTCGGATTTTCTGCAAGGAATTCAGAGGGAGAGAAAGTTAACATCACATTAGGCCCTCAGATTTACAATAGTAAATTATTCACTATATAGTCATTGCTATAAACACATGTGATATCACACATTGACTTACTATTTTTAACTGTTTTACCTCTTCTTCCAAACCTTTAGATTCATTGATGGTTTTCAATAGCAGACTTGGCACTGACTGTCGGGGGTGCATGTTAAGGTCAAACTGCTGATACATATTTCGCCAAAACCTGCAACAAAAAAAAAAGTAGTGAAAGTTTTGTCACATTTGTGACCAAAGGCTATCCATTCCTTCTCAATCAGAACCTGCAAAATAAATGGACATTGCAAGAAATGTATTGGTTTATCTACAGAAATAGTTCACTCAGAAGAATATAAAACACATAAATATATCCAGAAGATCAGAAAATACCATGAAATAAAATGTGTTTTTGGGACCAAAGACCCTCCTCAATAAAAAAATACCGTCATGGGAAAAAAAACATTTTTTTCCCTAAAATGCATCAGTTAATAGTGCTGCTCCAGGAGACTGAAATCCATTTCTCAAAAGAGCAAACAAATTTTTTTATATTCAATTTTGAAATCTGACATGGGGCTAGACATTTTGTCAATTTCCCAGCTGCCCCTGGTCATGTGACGCAACAGTCTGTGGATTCTTAGCGTCTAATATGGTAAAAGTCTTTCCTAGTAATAGTCAAAGCCAATAGAGATTAAAGCACAATAATAATTTATAGGGATTGATAAAGTGTATGTAGTTAAGGGTTGGTCAGAGGAATGGATGACAGAAATGCTGGAAGTTATAAAGCCCTAAACCCATTTTATCACCAGTATAAATCAATACAGTCCTTTAATCTCCTTTGTATTAGTATTGACTCGCTAGAAAAAAAGGTTTTGACTTGATACACCTTTAGGCTAAGGCCAGACGGGGAGATTCGGGGGCAATTTGTCGCCTGGCGACTTCTCGCCGCGACTTCTCGCCGCGACATGGCTGCCCCCATGGTTACACAGCAGCTTGTTTATATAAACTATAGTAAAGTTTCTGAAGCAAATACACCAGATTTACCAGTGCAGGGCAACAGTACTTTATATTGTCATTCCTTTAAACACTTTACTGTTCCTTTAACAGGTGACTGTAGAAAGGGTATAGGGAAGAACAGAGAGGGTAAAAGCACTAGTTATAAACATGTTAGATCATGACTCCTTTTGTGCTAGAATAAGATATAAGAAGTAAGTCAACTCCAAGTGGAGGTCCAGAGGTAGGATATTCTTGATGTGTCTTATGAAGTTGGGGGCCCAAGATTCCTAACTCTGGCCAAACCAGTGGTCAGTGAAATCGTCATTATAGTCAGGTCAACTTCCTAGCCTGCTAATAGATCATGTGGCTGGTTTAGATGCATACGACAAAGCTACAACCACTGTAGTCCTACAGCATGCATCTAAATTATAGTCAATTAACAGGGGAAACATGGCAACTGTACTACAGAGTTTGGCCTCAAAGACAGTCGTTCCAAACTTTTCCAGTGAATTCTGAATTAGGTTGAAACAGTGAAGTTCTATGGAGTCCTTTGACAGGTGGGGAGCAAAAAAAAAAACTCCTTTCAATGGCCACCTCCAGTCTGTGGGCCAACAACCTGTGTATGGGAAAGAAAAGTGAAATACCTTTGGTCTTGTGTCCATTACATACATTAAATGACACACTGGAATGGCTTTACTTATAGACTGCGGCATATGCTCATCTTCCAGGCACCTTGCACTGAAGACTGACAATGGCTGACTACACCTATAGATGGAGGCCTAGGAAATAACAGTTAGAAGTTCATTGTGGCACTATTGCTGTGCAAATCTCTAACAAATGATTGGTGCATTTAAAGTATTGTAGTTCAGATTGTGTACTCATTTATTACACGGCCAAAAATCACACATCAGAATAATCTAAAAATTAGGGATGCACCGAATCCACTATTTCTGATTTGGCCGAACCCCCGAATCCTTCGAGAAAGATTCGGCTGAATACCGAACCAAATCTGAACCCTAATTTGCATAAGCAAAGGGAAGGGGAAAACATTTTTTACTTCCTTGTTTTGTGACAAAAAGTCATGCAATTTCCCTGCCTGCCCCTAATTTGCATATGCAAATCAGGGTGCGGATTCGGTTCGGCTGGGCAGAAGGATTCGGCCAAATCTGAATCTTGCTGAAAAAGGCAGAATCCTGGCCGAATCCCAAACCGAATCCTGGATTCAGCGCATCCCTAAAAAATCTGCTTACTCCAGGTTGATGGTGCCTTGCCAGCACAGAAAGCTGTCATGTTATACTTGTAGCTAGTTTTTGACAAGAAGGGCAATTTTGAGATCAACCTGTAGCATTATATTACTGATGAACCAATAAATAAATCAAATTGGCAGTGGCTTAGCTATTTGTTATTGGGCCCCACATCAAATTAGTGTTAGAGCCCCCAACGTATACAGAGGTTCTCCTTTTTACCAATAAATGTGGAAATTGTTCATTATTTTGGGCCTCGTGGGACCCCCTATACCTCCAGGGCCCTCTTGCAGCCTCAGGGTCTACTTCCTCTGTAGTTACGCTCTTGCAAATGGGTTCCCCAAATATAAGTAGGCCATTCCATTTTTTTCTAGAAATGCTATTACACTGGAGTATTAGAAATACCTTCTTAGCCTGGTGATAATAGTACAGCACTGGAAACCTTCATTTGCTCCTGAACTTTGAGCTCCCAACAATGATGGGTTTGTTTGCGGTTACTGGGACGTAAAGCTCTCGGGGTATGTGTCACACACATAAAAGAAACTGTGATTCTCGGCAAGTGTCCAATACCGATTCATTATGTTTCTGTACATTTCTATTCTCTAATCATGCAACATATTACACACAGAATAGCTGCAGAAAGGATGTGGTAACTGGCTCAGAAAGCAATGTGTGGTTGCTACTGTGCACCAGGAGGTGACACTTGATGGATTGGGCAGGGCTCAGGTTCTCGCAGAAGCTGCCAATATCTAAGCAAGAAGAAAGATGCTTGAAAAGAGCCTTGTGCTTCAAAAGTCTTGTGCTTCAGAGTTGCATCAGCAGGAAGAAGATTATATTATAATCGATAATTTCCAGTAAATTGCAGAAATCTTCTTCCAGCTTTCTGCTCTACTGTCAACCAGCAGACGGCACAGCCCTTGAGAAACGGAGAAGCCTGCAGGTATCACTGTGCATACACAGGACTTTCTGTACAGCTTGAAAGTGAAAGTAACAGTTACTGATGTTATGTAATGGCTGCATGAAACGGCGAATAAAGCACTGTTAAACTCTCCTCATCCTCGGCTACCAAACACAACAAATGGCGACCGTTTATTGGTACCAGAAACCTTGAGAGAAAAGCTCATACAACTTGCACATGAGAGTCATCAAGGAATTGTACGTACAAAACAAAGACTATTCCAACAAAATCATTTACTACTGACATTGTGAAATGCCACCAAGCCAAATGCAAGGCTTATACTGATAGAAAACATGGTGCAAGAGAAGTGCACTTTAAGCCTGGATCTTTAGTCAGAATTAAGAAACCAGGAATACTGAAACAAGGACAATCTAAATTTACTACACCACTTGAAGTGAGACGCCAGCAAGGACCATACACATATGAACTGTCTGATGGACGCATATGGAATGCAAGTCGTCTTGCTCCTGCTAGATATGACTTTGGAGATGTTCCATTTGATGAAGGACATTTCCCTACTCCTAATGTCAACCACAATAGGGCAGAGGAAAGTGAACCTATAAGGCATACTGAAAGAATCAGAAAACTACCAGCATGGACCAAGGACTATGACATGTGAAGAATATATATATTGCTTTAAGATACATACGGTTTAATTGTTACTGTTTATTATATTTGTCTAAATGCTTTCCTACTATAGGGGGAATATTTGGTGTTTATACAAATGGCCTGCTGGTGTCACTGTGCATACACAGGACTTTCTTTACAGCTTGAAAGTGAAAGTTACTCATATTATGTAATTGCTGCATGAACCTGCTAATAAAGCATTGTTATACTCTCCTCATCCTCGGCTACCAAACACAACAGATTACTATACTGATTGCTACGCCATTAGGTCTAATACACGAGCAAGCCTGACAGTCTGCTAAAAAAAACTGCAAGGTTTCAGTTGGTTTTACTCCTGTGCCGACTAGGGTTGCCACCTAGCCGGTATTTTACCGGCCTGGCCGGTATTTTTGATGGTTGATCCCAATGTTATTAATAGGAAAAAAAAGATAAATATATAGGAAGGCCGGTATTTTTTTCAAGAAAAGGCGGCAACCTAGTGCCGACCCACCTCCGCCCTGGCTGCTTCTGAGGTTCTAAGTGAAAGGCAAAGGAGCGGGCAGCTGGGCACTATACTTTGCACAGTGGCAGCGCCACCATTAGAAATGCTGCACCCACACCACAGTAAAAAGTTGATACAGATATCAGTGTTGGTCAGGGCCCCCTATAAGTAAAAAAAAAATCCATAGGTGTCAGGGCCCCTCATAAAAGTTTTTTTTAAAACCACTGGTGGTCAGGGCCCCCCTATAAATTGAGGTCTTTTTGCAGCTTTGGGTCTTTCCGCAGCTTTGGGTCTTCCACTACTTTTTTCTAGGCCCCACCAACACCACAGTAAAAAGTTGATACAGATATCAGTGTTGGTCAGGGCCCCCCTATAAGTAAAAAAAAAACCCATAGGTGACAGGGCCCCCCATAAACATTTTTTAAAAACCACTGGTGGTCAGGACCCCCCTACAAATTGAGGTCTTTTCACAGCTTAGGGTCTTTCTGTGGCTTTGGGTCTTTCCGCAGCTTCAGCGCTCAGCGATTTGGGTGTTCAGTGCTTCAGGTGTTCAGCGCTTCTGGTGTTCAGCACTTCGGCAGTTCCTGGCCTGGCTAATTCCAAAAATGCAGCACAGTCAGCCCCCCCATCAGGCCCAGGCAGGGCACAGTTGTACCCCCTGTGCACCCCTGATAGTGGCCATGCACAGTGGCATTATTCAATGAAAGTGACCAGCATAGATCGTTATTCTACTTGTTCATTTACGGACGTCACTACAGATCTACTTAATCAGTAACAAGCTTCGATACTCATCTGCCTATAATGTGCTGAGAGTCCTGTGCTTTTCCATATCAGAGAGTCTTATAACCTTAGATACATTAAAACATTGCAGCAACAAGAGGAGTGATGCGTCTTCATACTGACAGACAACCTTGGGTGCCAACAAAATCTAATTTCTCTCAATTGTAGCAAGGGTCCTTTAAGATAATTTTTTTTACCTGTGCACTCACTGTTCAATCGTGTATAACAGGATATCAGTTCCTTCAGGATTTAGACTACATAGACGATTCACGTCCGTTTTTGGTGGAATCGACACTGGGCGTGAAAACGGATGCGACGAGTCGGATGCGACAGGAACAAAGTAAGGTAATAGGAAGTTGGATGGTGTCGCATTGTTGATCCAACGCGACTGTCGGATGAAAATGTTGCAAGCTGCGTCTTCATCCGACAGTCGTGTTGCGTCGGATCAACCCTGCGCCCGTATAGTTCTGCCCTTAGGGTTATTTATGACTGCATGTGCAGAGTGCAAAGTGCAGTTTAGAACTCAATTCACCCACACTAGAGCGTTTCTTCCCTGTAATTGTGAACAGGGTTGCCCTATTGTCAGTAGGCACCCGCTTTTTTATTAAATAGCAATACACAGAAATGAAACAATATCATAATTCAAAGTATTCATTGCTAGTGATGGGCGAATCTCATTCATTGCCCTTTAAGCTAGAAACTTTGTTTCTTTCTCAGCGCAGAGAAAAGAGGGACTTTCAAGTACAAATGAGGGAGTGTCGCTCTAAAAAAGGGACAGTTGGAAGGTATGAAGTTATTGTGAGGGAGATACACCTAAACACAAATCCTGTTCAGTTTGGGAGCTTGCAGGACCCGTAGAAAGCATTTCACGTAGCGCTTGACGTCATCATCCAGGGCCCGTCCCCAGCATTCTCTCTTCTCCGGCAGCTCCTGAGCGTATAGTGGCGCCTTAGGAAATCTGAGCCCGTTATAAGTCGCGTTTTTCTCTGAAGTGGACGGACATGGCCTCCGGTTTCAGTTTTGCTACCGCAGGGGCCAGCACCACTACTCTGAACCCAACGGCCGGAGCCGCAGCCCCTTTTTCATTCGGGGCAACCCCGGCAGCAAGGTGGGACGCGCGCAACCGTAGTCTGCGACCCTCAAGCTGCTGTTTGATCTACATAGCCAGTGTGGTGTTTATATCAGAGAGGGTCGGGCCTTTCCCACACAAATAACCTAAAGCACAGGCAGTAATGTGTCTTCCCCCCGCCCAAAACGCGGCGTTAGCCTCTTCCTATTGGCTTTCCTTATTGAAAGTGCCCCGCTGAAGACATAATGTTGCTCTTTTCTGTTTATGTTATATGTATAATCTACATTTCCATGCGTTCTTTTGTTGCATTTGTGGCATTGCTTAGGGTTGTCACCTTTTCTTGAAAAAAATTCCGGCCTTCCTATATATAACTTTTTTTTTGCTAGTATCCACCAACCCCCCGCCCCCCTGCTACCCCCCTGGCCTATTGCCCTTAAGTTGCTACTTACCCCATTGTGGGCTCTATGTGGGAAACGTGCAAAAAAAATAAGAATGTTCTAATGCATTATACTCATTTGGATATAGAAGAATTGTGGTTAAAAAAAAGTAGCGTTTCAGGCAGATTTATTGAATATTTCTGCAAAAACCTCCCTTGCACTCCCTGCTCCCTGAATTCCCAGGCTGTGCAGGAAAGCCGGCGACTCTCCGCTCACTGCTCTGTAGGACCGGAATCCGCCGGCAGCTAACAGGACCTGATAGGGAACTGAAGCCTGTCTGTGCTTGTGGGACTCCATGGCTGTGATTGGCTTTCCCCCTCCTACTGTGCTTCTTGCATTAGGACACGCCCACCCCTCATTTGAAACCAGGACCAGAGGACACTTTTATAGGGAGCTCCAATAAAGGGGCTATTTTTAAAGATGAATTTTTAGCACCATGTAAAAGCAACCCCATATATTACTTATAATTGCCTACAAAATTAGGGTTTTTCATTTATCCTATGTCTCCTTTAAAAGACACATAGACAATAGCGCTACAAACCATACCCCCCCCCCCCCCATACACACAAGTTATAGAAAGCCATTGATGGTTAGGGCCCACTCAGAAGTTAAAAACACTGTGGGGCTTGTTCCCCCCATAAAAGTTTTTTTTTTAAATTGGTGGTCAGGGCCCCCCTACAAGTTAAAAAAAATATTGGTGAGAAGCCCCCCCATAAAAGTAAAAAAAAACCCCATTGGTGACAGGGCCCCCGTACAAGTCAAAAAAAGACATTTGGGCCCCATAAAATATTTTTTTTAAAAACATTGGTAGCAGGGACCTATAGAGTAATAAAATAATACATTGGTGGCCAGGGTTTAAAAAAATAAAATGTACCCTAGTAGCCAGGCATTGCTTGGAACGTGAGAGGGCATCCCTTGTCTGGCATGAGTGGATCAAGTGATGGTGTAGGTGACCCATTATAATTACTTCTATTTCAACTCTCAGTGACTTTTATTTGCTTTAAACGCTGTTCCTGTGCTTCAGCAAAGATAAGCACTGGCCAGGGTCTGGTAAAACATGCATTGAAATTAAAATAGGGAATCTGAAAATATCCCTTTTAACTTTGCCATTTTATTTCTCTTTTAACAGTAACACCGGCACAACCGGAGGACTTGGTTTTGGCGCTTTTGGTGCAGCTGCGACCCCTGCAGCAACTACAGCTACAACAGGCCTTGGAGGAGGGCTCTTTGGAGCAAAACCTGCTGCTGGATTTACACTGGGTGGAGCAAATACAGGTACACCTTTCTTACTTACATGGGATTCCAAGCAAAAAGCATATCATAAGCAAATGCCTCTAAGTCCATACTTACCCCCTCAGTGCAGATTCAGGTATTCTTCGGAACGAGACCGGCGTTTTGGCGCATACGCAGTTGGCGCAATCTTCCGCTTAGCAACAAGTGCAAATGTGCCTAACTTTGCCGAATTGCCGGTCTCATTCTGAAGATTACTGAGGCGGCTGAAGATGGTGACTGGGAAGTCCGATGCCTGAATCTGCACAGCGGGGTAAGTATGGACTTAGGGCACTTGCCCTTGGCACTTGGGCTGGGGGGGTCTTGGTGGGGATGGGGGATAGGGATTTTCAAATGTAGGGTTGAATTCTCCTTTAAAGGAGAGCAAAACCCCTAATAAACCGCTAGCCATGCCCTCCTCTCTCCCCACACTGTGCTTTAGTAAGAAAAAAAATCCTTAAAGGGCACCTATGGGCTAAAAAAATTCCCCAAATCGAAGGTGCGGGCTGATAGAGCCCGCATTCCAGTTTGGGGTTCTATTAGTTAAAAAAAAAAAAAAAAAAATCCCCTGCGCTGGCTTGCTCACGCCATGACACCCTATGCACATGTGACGTCATGCACATAAGCTGAATGAAAAGCTGCGGCAAGTTCAGGCAGCTTTTCATTCTGTGCATGTGCATGGGGTGTCATGGCGTCAGGCACCGGGAGCAAACCAGCGCAGGCAGGGGGAATTTTTTTTTTTTAACTAATAGAACTCCAAACCGGAATGCGGCTCCTTCGGTTTGGGGAATTTTTTTAGCCCATAGGTGCCCTTTAACCCAGGAGCTGTACTACGCTGCTCTGCATCATTTTACTGGTTTGATTTTTGACTAATGAATAGTACGGGGATGGGGGGAGGGCATGGGCAGGCTATTTTGGAGCTACATGACTTACGTGCACGTCAAGTTGGATCCGATGGTGGGCAACAAAATGCCCACGTCAAGTTGGATCCAGCAGGAAGAAGGTGAGTAATAGGAAGTTGGATGGTGTAGCAACGGTGATCCGACCCAACACGATTGCTGCTTGCAGACGCAGCTTGCAGCATTTGCATCTGACAGTTGTGTTGCGTCGAATCACCGTTGCAAACCATCCCACTTCCTGTCTTATCTGACTTGACGTGGGCGTTTTGTTACCCACCATCGGATCCAACGGAAACGCAGGTAAGTCTGCCATGTAGTTCTGCCTTAACGGTTTTCTTCATGCAACATGTAGAATTAGCTGCCTTGGTGTGTGTCTATTTTTCCTGACTGACAGTTACTTATTCTTCTGTGTTATTTCTACACTGTAGCAAAATGGTGCATGATCTTAAGGGGGTTATTAAAAAAAAAAAAAAACTGAAAAAAAGTTTTTTTTTTTTTTTTTTTTTTTAACACTCCGAATTTTTAGATATCACGATCTGTGCTGGTTTAAGTGCAATAATCCAAATATTTTGTGGTTTTCAGCAAAAATTCCTAATTTACAGGCGGAATATTGGAAAAATTTGTAGAATTCGAATTTTCGTGTGTTTTTTTTTAGTTGTTTTACCGCACTAGAATTTTTCAAGAAAATGTATTAATAAGTGAAGTGAAATAACACGTGCAGATTTGGTTGGAGTATATTGCATGAGCTATGCATATATGTGTTTGTAGGTTGTGAATGCCGTCGACTGAAGTTGATGTGTGTAGAAGTGCCGTCTGTATAGAAGTATACTTAAAGGGATACTGTCATGGGAAAACATGTTTTTTTCAAAATACATCAGTTAATAGTGCTGCTCCAGCAGAATTCTGCACTGAAATCCACTTCTCAAAAGAGCAAACAGATTTTTTTAATTTGGAAATCTGAAATGGGGCTAGACATAGTCAGTTTCCCAGCTGCTCCCAGTCATGTGACTTGTGCCAGAACTTTAGGAAGGAACTGCTTTCTGGCAGGCTTATTTCTGATACTTAATTAAACTGAATGTGTCTCTGTGGGACTTGGCTTTTACTACTGAGTGCTGTTCTTATATCTACCAGTAAACTGTTATCTTGTGTTAGGGAGCTGCTATCTGGTTACCTTCCCATTGTTCACGCTGCTGGAGTGGGAAAGGAAGGGGTTGATATCACTCCAACTTGCATTACAAAAGTAAAGCATGTCTAAAGTTTATCAGAGCACAAGTTACATGACATGGGGCACCTGGGAAATTGACAGTATGTCTAGCCCCATGTCCGATTTCAAAATTAAATATAAAAAACTCAGTTTGCTCTTTTGAAAAATGGGTTTCAGTGCAGAATTGTGCCGGAGCAACACTATTAACTGATATGTTTAAAAAAACCATGTTTTCCCATGACAGTTTCCTTTTAAATGCTGTAGAATGCACAACTGTGATTAGTGGTGTGTATTTCATGCTACCCTTAGATAAAATGCTGCTATTTATCTTCTTACAGCCACTGCTACAACTACATCGGCTTCCACAGGTTTTAGCATTGGTTTCAATAAACCAGCAGGATCTGCTACACCCTTCTCTCTGCCAGTTTCTAATAGCTCTTCTGGGGGCCTCTCCTTGTCATCTTTGCTCACGTCTACTCCAGCTACAGGTACTCCAAGCATTCATATTCATGTTTTGTAATTACAAATATTTATCAGACCACTGATAAAGTTGTTAGCTCTATTATCTGCCCAATTTAGGGACAAAGCTCATCACATATTCTTGCTTGAATAATTGTCTGCTTTGGGTTTTTAAAGAGCCACCATACATACAGCTATAGAGATGTTCCCATACAAATAAATTAAGTGTGTTGAGCCATTTAGGGCATATTTCAGCCAATAGAATGAGAGCACAAGAACCATTTCGATTTTAAACAGCCACTTATAAGTTAGAAAACAAAAGCAAATATCTGATTGGTTGCTATGTGCAACGTCACTCCAGGTGGCAAATTTACTAAAGGGCGAAATTCACCAGCGAAGACTATGCAGCCATTGCAACACTACGCCGGACGAAAATTCGCTCAAAGCAAATTTACCATGTTGCAAAGTTTCGTCCCGGGTGAGGAATGCTGGCAAATTTTTGCTAGTGTTACTTCGGCAATACAAGCAAATCAAAGCAAAGAGAGAGAGAGTTCTTGCTCTTAGGCTAATTTGCATACGGCGGGAGATTCAAAGTTGAATGCACCTATTTATGTTACATGGTACATCTAATACAGTGGTCCTCAAACTTGGCCCTCCAGCTGTTAAGGAACTACAAGTCCCACAATGCATTTGCCTGACTGTGGCTGTCAGACTCCATCATTGCATTGTGGGACTTGTAGTTCCTTAACAGCTGGAGGGCCAAGTTTGAGGACCACTGATCTAATACATTACTTTTACAATAACTAGCCAAGCCAAGGGAACCTTAAAGGGAAACTGTCATGGGAAAACATGTTTTTTTTTTTTTTTTTAAATGCATCAGTTAATAGTGCTGCTCCAGTAGACTTCTGCACTGAAATCCATTTCTCAAAGGAGCAAACAGATTTTTTGATATTCAGTTTTGAAATCTGACATGGGGCTAGCCATTTTGTCAGTTTCCCAGCTGTCCCTGGTCATGTGACTTGTGCCAGCACTTCAGGAGGGAACTTCTTTCTGGCAGGCTGTTGTTTTTCCTTCTCAATGTAACTGAATAGTATGCAGTGGGACATGGGTTTTTACTATTAAGTGCTGCTCTTAGATCTACCAGGCAGCTGTTATCTTGTGTTAGGGAGCTGTTATCTGTTTACCTTCTCATTGTTCTGTTGTTAGGCTGCTGAGTGGGGGAAAGGGAGGGGGTGATATCACTCCAACTTGCAGTACAGCAGTAAAGAGTGATTGAAGTTTATCAGAGCACAAGTCACATGACTTGGGGCAGCTGGGAAATTGATAAAATGTCTAGCCCCGTGTCAGATTTCAAAATGAAATATAAAAAAACCTGTTTGCTCTTTTGAGAAATGGATTTCAGTGCAGAATTCTTCTGGAACAGCACTTTTAACTGATTCAATTTGAATCTTTTTTTTCCCATGACAGGATCCCTTTAATAACGTCAATAGAGTTTTTTTAATGCCCTATACATAAGCCCAGTATAAAATATTGTTCCCATATGTTATAAAATGTATGGGGGGAAACCGGTTGCACAAAACGTTATTATAAAGTTTGTTGCAACCTAACACCCTGAAAAAAAAGAGTCCAGCGTTTTTTGGACTTTTTCCGCTCATGGTGTAAGTAATTGAAGACTAAGGAAGTTCTATGCACTTCGCCTGGTCTGAGCTGGCTAAGGCAAATTTGGCGAAAGAGGTAACGTTCAGTAAAATCTGCAGCTTAGTGAATTTGCGGCGTAACATCCATTCGCCAGAGCGAAAATTCGCCTGGCGTTAGTGTGAATCACTGCTAGCGTCTATTGCCTTTCGCTAGCGAAGTGAAGCCGGTCCCCGTTAGTATATCGCCCTCTAGTAAATCTGCCCCCAGATATTCATCTCCAGTATTAGTAAACATGCCCCTTAGTCTCCCTTTTAATACTAAATGGCAGATAACATTTCACAGGTACCATTGCTTATTTACATATGTTAGTAGCAGTAGTTTTTGACTACTGCGCTGAAGGAATTTGCATTCCAATCTTTATCGGATTAAAAACCTAATGGGTTTATGTAATTAAAAGGCACAGCGTTTGCCCAGGAGCAGTTACACATAGCAATCAATCAGCAGGTAGCATTTATTAGTCACCTGTTTAAATGCATGCATCTTATTGGTTACTGTAGGCTACTGCTCCTGGGCAAACGCAGTGCCTTTTATTACATATGAGGGTTAATCAATTTTGTGTAACTGCATTTCCAACAAACTCTAACCTCCTACAGTTCTTTCTAACACTGCTTATATTTTATGTTAGGGCCCTCTCCATTTACTTTAAACTTGGGAGGTACACCTGCCACAACTACAGCAGCCCCCGCTGGCTTGTCACTTGGTGGAACACTGACTGGGCTTGGTGGGTCACTGTTTCAGAACACAATTCTTCCAGCAGCAGGTACAATTTATTTCCTTTTACATATGTATGATTGTGTACAGGGTCTAAACTTTTTTTTTTTTTTTTTTTAACATTGAGCGCTTTATAATAATTGAAATTGTCTGTTTTGGACATCAGGGCTTTATTTTCAGCACTCCGCTGATGGTGTTACCTTTGCTATCAAGAATGTTTTGATTTTGCATATAAGGAATCTTTCCCTTTGGCATATCATGTTTTAAAGTGGACCCGTCACCTAGACACAAAAATCTGTATAATAAAAGTCCTTTTCAAATTAAACATGAAATCCAATTTCACATTTTTATTAAAGCATTCATAGCTGTTTTAAGGTCATTTAAAAATCTCAACTTTCAATCAAATATTGTCTGTCACTCCTCTATGCCTTAGGCATAGAGGCGGAGCAGATAATTACTTTCACTTTCCATTCAGCACTTCCTAGATGCCGCTGCTCCCCACAAATTCCCCCAGTTCTTTTAACTATTTAATTGTGTAGCCAGGACATGGGGATGGACATCAGGTCCCCCATTCTGGTGCACAAACAAGATTCTGAGATGATACAAGACTTGTCTTAATAACAGTGTCCACAAAATGGCTCCTGCCTGCTTGCTATAATTATGAATTCCCAGACTGAAGAAAAACAAGATTAAAATAATTTATATAGTGTAATTCATGTTCATGTGATAAAATAGGATTTTTAATTTTTTTTTTGGGTGACGGGTCCTCTTTAAGGCATGCTTTAGGTCATGCCAAAATCTTGTTTATGCACCAGAATGTGGCACCTGATGTCCATGCTCATGTATTAGCTATACAATTGGATGGTGAGGTTGAAGAGGAAAGGTGAGGAGGGCAATGACATCTATTAAGTGCAGAATGCAAAGTGAAAGTAATTGCCTACCCCTCCTCTATGCCTTAGGCATAGAGCATGGGCAGGCAATATATGATTGACAGCTGGGAGTTTTAAATGATTATATAATGGGTAGAGATGTTTTAATAAAAAAAAATGTGAGTTTTGTGTTAATAGGACTTTTAGTATACAGCTTATTATGTTTGGGTCCCCTTTAAGGCTTCCAAAGATCAAAGTACAATAAGTAATGTTAGCTTAGTTAATATTAAGTGCAATATGATGTCTAATAATTGGGTATATGTTAATGGGTCAAAATTGAATACGTTTAAGAAGGTTGCTTGTATGTGGAAGATTTTGCTGTGAACAGACAACCTGCGGTCAAAGGAGCTCACCATCCTTAAGCTGCTGAAACAGAAAAAACCCATCCGAGAAATTGCTTTGGATCAATATACAAGTCTACCATAAAGAAAAGACTGCATGAAAGTAAATACAAAGGGTGCACTGCAAGGTGCAAGTCATTCATAAGCCTCAAGAATAGAATAGAAAGCCAACACAGTTGTGGAAAAACATTCTTTGGACAGGTAAACCAAGATCAAACTCTACCAGAATGATGGCAAGAAAAAAGTTCATACTTCAGACTGTCAATGCCAGCAGAGGGTTTTCAGCCAAGTATTAGAAATGAACATTTTATTTTAGTTTTTTAATTTGTCCAATTACTTTTGAACTTTTCCAGAAACGAAGTGTTAAAAAAAGGCTTTTGTTCCTCACATTTTTATGCAATCTGTTTTTGTTCAAACCACTGAATTAAAGCTGAAAGTCTGCAGTTCAACTGCATCTGAGTTGTTTTATCTAAAATGAATTGTGGTACCGTACAGACCCTAAATTAGAAAAAAAAAGTTGTCTCTGTCCAAATTTTTATGGACTACCTAACTGTATGCTGGAAGTTTCACAGAACTTTTTGGATAAAGTCTCAACCCACAGTTACGTAGTTTGTTTGAGTTAAAAAAGACAACTGTGCATCAAGTTCAACTTCCAGTATATCCCCTACAATCACAAATCTTAGAAGGTCAATAAAAATCACTGCTGTACCTACATACTTGTACAGAAACTTTGTTCTGAGCATACATTGGCACATGATTCAGTATTCACAATTCTCATTTTAAGATGTAGAGCACTACATTGGTTTTTAACCCCCCAGGGCTCCTGCCCTTCCCTAAACACATCAAGCCCACTACCAACATATGCCCTGTTCTTACCAATCAGTGTGCCAAATGCAGAGCTGAGCAGTGTTAATAGCAGCCTGTTTAATGGTGTCCCAAACATTAGGTACTGTGTACCACTGATATCCTTAATGGAATTATAACTCTATATATATGTACACTTTTAGCAGGTCTGCTCTATTACAAGTAAACTCTCACCGTTGAACATATGTGGCCCAGGTGCAAATAGCCCAAGGCCTTTCGCTGGAATCAACTCACAACAGACTCCACTTCCTTTATTAAGTTAAACGTGTAGCGAAATTCTTAAAGAAAAGCTTACCCGCTAGATGTAGTGACCCGGGTGCAGCCGCCCCGAGTCAGTCGCTAAGGGAGACAGTCAAATCGCAAATTCTGTATGTTGCTGCGCACTCGACAAATAAGGTCACGGATTGCCTTCTTTTTCATCCAGTAAAAAACTTTTTTATTTCAACATTTGATTAAAAAATGCATACAGCTTCCAAGGTCTAACGCGTTTCATAACCACGTACTTCCTCAGAGACCTCTGGTTACGAAACGCGTTAGACCTTGGAAGCTGTATGCATTTTTTAATCAAATGTTGAAATAAAAAAGTTTTTTACTGGATGAAAAAGAAGGCAATCCGTGACCTTATTTGTGGAGTGCGCCGCAACATACAGAATTTGCAGCCTGTTTAATGGCACTAATTGCTGAACAGACTCCTGCAAATGTAGGGGGCCAATTCATCAATGTCCAGGTTTGAATTTTTCTTTTACTGAGCTAAACCTCAAGATGAATTAGCATTTTAAAAGCTTGAAATTTTTAGATTTATTAAGCAAAAAAAAAAACCCTCAAATTAAAAAATTCCGCATCTAAAAGCCGATGAGTTGATATAGAAGTCAATAGGAGTAGTACTCGGCAAAATCAATTCGGATTATTTTAATAAATAAGCAAACATTTAGGGTTTATTTTTCTTGAAATTGTGAGTTTCATTGTAAGTATAAGATAACTAAAAACTCACAAACTCAAATTTCAATAAATAAGCCTTCAAACGCAAACCTTTGTTTAGAGGTTACCTACATTTATGTAATATAAGGGTACCCTGGTACCATATATATGTTATTTGAACGTAGTTTTTGACTGTAAATCGGAAATTTGTCCTTTGATTCTAGGGCTGGGCCAGAGCACGCTGGGCCAGAGCACACTGGGCCTTGGTTTAAACTTAGGAGCTGTAGCCCCTGTCCCACAGGCTACAACACATGAAGGACTTGGAGGTTTGGATTTCAGCAGCAATTCTGACAAAAAAAGTAAGTGGCCTTTTTGAATGTTGATACTTCCTACTTCTGGTATACACTAGTATAATATACATTCTTTTTGTAAAGCGGATATGTAATTCCAGAAAAATTATGGAAACTATTACAGGTGTCTCTTTTTGTCTTAGAATATGACACTCAACATATTTTAAATTTTGCACTACCTTTACAAAGAAAACATGTGCAGCATGAAAAAGTTATTAAATGACCTGCATTGTAGAAAAAAATAAGAATATAAAAATTCTGAAAATGTTTAATGAAATATCCATGAATTACAATACAGCAGCTGCAATGACAACATTTTAAACCTTAGAAAAAGCAGTTTAAGATAATGTTACACAGAAATACTGGTGGAGAAAATACCATTTGGGCCAAAATTGCGAAAATATGCCCTGTGAGCTCTGACTTGCAGATTTTATTGGAGCAGGTGCTTTCTCTTCTGCTAGAGACTTCTTATGAGACATTGACCTTTACTGACAGTAAATGTTTATGTATCGAGATCAGTTTGCTAATTTTCTATTCTCCTTCAAACAAATGTATTTAATTTATAAATGAAATGAAATCTAGGATGGTAGGCCCCTGGGGCCTTTTATTATTTCAGGAAAACATGTTTCTTACAACACTGGACTTACTGAAAAATAACCTGATTTTAAAATCTTGTTTATACATTTTTCAGGTGACAAAGCCGGCACCAGGCCAGAGTAAGTGTTGCATTACATTTCACCTGTAATTTTTTACCCTACGCCAAAGCCTTACTGTTAAAGGACAAGGAAAGTAGCTAGAAATGTTGTACATGATGTTTTGTGCTTCTGTACCAACCCCAGGCAACCACAGCCCTTTAACAGTAAAGATCTGTGTCTCCAAAGATGCCCCAGTAGCTGCCCATTATTATTATTATTAACATGTATTTCTATAGCGCCAGCTTGTTTCGTAGCGTTGTAAAGTGAATGTGATTATACAACTAAATCACATGAATTACATACATA
>CM044434.1:146200085-146215473 GCA_024363595.1 Xenopus borealis | reverse complement strand
AAAAAAAAAAAAAAAAAAAACCCCACCAAGTTGAAGTAGAACCTTGATACTTACACATTCGTAGCATTGGGCTTAATATAGATGAGCTTAAAACAACGGTAAAGAATTTTCACAATTGAAGACTCAAGTGAATTTAAATGTAGTGTATTTGTATTTCAACACATTATTGGCTTTTTAGTCATTAAAGAATTTAGATGATAGTCTCTGATGCTGATTTTGGCCCAGTAACTGTCTTTTACTGCACTTGCATGATATTGAGGTTTATTTTAATATTTTTTATGAGGTTTATCTGGTTGTTTTTCATTATTGACAGAATGGTGTAGCATTTTTAAAAAATTCACTTTTTTGCTTACAACCTTTTTCTCCTATTAATATATAGTGGATATATTTTCTTCACAGGGACAGCAAAGCACTTAAAGATGAAAATCTACCTCAGTTGTTATGTCAAGATGTAGAAAATTTCCAGTAAGTATGGACAGAAAACTTTGATAACCAGTGACAAAGTGGTTGACAGTTGACATTTTGGTTTCTGTTGATGTCTGAGTATTGGCAATCTTTTACAAGTCTTAAAGAAAAACTATATACAGGTATGGGACCCATTATCCAGAATGCTCGGGACCTGGGGTTTTCCGGATAACGTATCTTTCTGTATTTTGGATCTTCATACATTACTTCTACTAGAAAATGGTGTAAACATAAATAAACCCAATAGGCTGGTTTTGCTTCCAATAAGGATGAATTATATCTTCGTTTGCATCAAGTACAAGATAATGTTTTATTACAAAGAAAAAGGAAATCATTTGCAAAAAAATTTGGATTCTTTGGATAAAATGGAGTCTATGGGAGATGGCCTATCTGTAATTCGGAGCTTTCTGGATAATTGGTTTCCAGATAACAGATTCCATATGGGACCTGTTATCCAGAATGCTCGGGACCTGGGGTTTTCCAGATAACGTATCTTTCTGTATTTTGGATTTTCATACCTGCTTAAAGAACAAGTAAACCTTTTTTTTTTCTATCTGTAAATTTGCTCTAAACAGCCCCCCAGATTAATGTACCTTAGTCCCTGCTGCAAGTCTGCTCTGGTTTCTGTGTTATCAGCAGCTTGTTTCCCCTTCTTCCTGGTGCAGAGTGAAGCCCCGCCCCATAGCTTACTGAGCTGACCTTATCTCTGTGACTAGTCCTGGAGATCATTTGCATACTATGACATAGCAGAGACCAGTGTGTGTAGCACCTTTTGCTTGGGGAAACTAGCTTACTAATGCACACACTGGCTCCCTCTTCCTCTCTATTGTGGAACAGCAGCAAATGGACTTCTCAGTAAACTAAGGGGCTGGGCTTCACTCTGCACCAGGAAGAAGGGGAAACAAGCTGCTGATAACACAGAAACCAGAGCAGACTTGCAGCAGGGACTAAGGTACATTAATCTGGGGGGCTGTTTAGAGCAAATTTACAGAAAGAAAAAGAAAAACATTTACTTTTCCTTTAAGTCTACTAGAAATCCATGTAAACATTAAATAAACCCAATAGGCTGGTTTTGTTTCCAATAAGGATTAATTATATCTTAGTTGGGATCAAGTACAAGCTACTGTTTTATTATGACAGCGAAAAAGGAAATCATTTAAAAAAATCTGCATTATTTGGATAAAATGGAACTTATGGGAGATGGCCTTTCCGTAATTCGTGGCTTTCCGGATAACAGATGCCATATTCATAATTAATAGCTAAAGGTCTTGAAAATGGCTAAATGTTTGTTCCACTTTGCAACCCCTTTCAGATCCCTTGCCACAAGAAACAAAATACAAACAGCTGATCTTATTACAATAATTATTTATTATAATTTGATTACTAAAGAGGTATCAGAGACTGATGGAAAAGAATAAGTTTATTTTCCAAGGCCTTGGCCTTGGAAAATTAAAATTATTCTTTTCCATCAGTCTCTGATACCTCTTTAGTAATCAAATTATTTCATTAAATTACTTAAAGGAAGAGTTCAATGTAAAAAAAAAAAAAAAAAAATAGAAAATATTTCTGATATAAAGTTGGAGTTACTGGATGTCTAACATAACAGAACCCTCTTTTCAGCTCTCTAACTCTGAGTGAGTCAGTGACTTGAATGGGGGCCACATGGGACATAACTGTTTGATCCTCTTCATTCAGCTCAGATTCAAATGACCCACATACCCCCGCTTAAGTCACTGATTGGTCACTGCCTGGTAAACCAATCAGTGGAAACCAAGAGAGCTGCAAAGCAGGAAGTAGTGTTCTGGCTATTATTTTACACATTCATTCACTCCAGCCTTTATACATTACATTTTTGCTGTAATTGGAAACATTTTTTTTATACGGCACACCTGGCTATTTTCCCAGGTTTTATTTTTATATTGAACAATTCCTTTAAGATTGTGTTGGCTACCTTGGAGATAAAATTGGAACAGGTGATCTACTTCAAAGGCAGAAAAAAGGTGCTAGGAAATTCTAAATAGTAAGAGAGGAACCATCGTCCACTCCTTCCTAATTCTACTTTTCCTGCTGAAAAGCAGGCACTCTTAAAGAACAAAGACAAACATTTATGTTCTGTCTTGAAAAGGCATATCTTGCAGTTGAAAGCTATCCTTAGTCCTGCATAACAACAACATTTTATCGCCAAGCTGAATATCTGACTGTTGTCAAGTCTACAAGGAGCTGGAGAATCACACCAATGGCTAGCTGATAAAACATGCTAGTACAGACTTACAGCTCTCATGTTTGTGGGCTCTCCGTTTTTCTACCCCATTTACAATATATTCCTTCTGAAGATGCTAGAGGCAAATGGGCCTTTCTGCAGGGTGCACAAGATTAATTATTACAGTGTTTCTTGGGTTGCTTCATAGAGTTTAGTAGATCAAGCTGGTCCCAGCTGCAATGATAGTTGCAAGTCATCATAGCAGCCTCAAAACTAAGGTCCTTTGTAATAAGCCACCAACAAACATCATTGATAAGCAGGGGAGCATGGGAAACACATTTCCTTACAAATCATAAACTCTCAGTAGAATCCTTCCCCTTTTTGCTGTATGTGCATTCTTTTCTCCGAAAAACTGAAAGTAGAAACTAGGAGATGCATGGCTTTATTAGCATTATCAAAAACGTTTTGGCTATTTTTATTTAAAGTTGCGTTCTGAAAACTGGTTCCTTGGTAACATTTGTTTCTTGGCTTACAGGAAGTTTGTGAAGGAGCAGAAACAAGTCCAGGAGGAGATCAGCCGAATGTCCTCCAAAGCAATGCTGAAAGTGCAAGAAGACATTAAGGCATTAAAGCAGCTGTTATCTGTTGCAGCCAGTGGCCTCCAAAGGAATGCCTTGGCAATTGACAAGCTGAAAATTGAAACAGCTGAGGTACTCGTGTTGATGCCAGTGACTATAGTCTTAATACAGTCAACATCCTGGGCCTGATATTCAATCCAAAAGACATGATGACCACCTATATATTTTATAGAACAACTGAATGCTTAGGATATAAGAATGATTGGAATTGGGAGCCTGTTTCAATTGCTCATCATTACAGACCCTGCTAAGTATTTTTTTATTTAGATTAGCTATATTTTTTTGTTCCCTCTTGTTTTAGGAACTTAAGAATGCTGAAATAGCTTTAAGGACACAGAAAACGCCTCCTGGGCTTCAGCATGAAAATACAGCTCCAGCAGAGTAAGTTTATCCCTCTAGTTATTTTAAAACATGCTGCCTGAGGTTTACTTAAAGGAAAAGTAAATGTTTTTCTTTTTCTATCTGCAAATGTGCTCTAAACAGCCCCCCAGATTAATGTACCTTAGTCCCTGCTGCAAGTCTGCTCTGGTTTCTGTGTTATTAGCAGCTTGTTTCCTCTTCTTCCTGGTGCAGAGTGAAGCCCAGCCCCTTAGTTTACTGAGCAGTCCATTTGCTGCTGTTCCACAATAGAGAGGAAGAGGGAGCCAGTGTTTCATTAGTAAGCTAGTTTCCCCAAGCAAAAGGTGCTACACACACTGGTCTCTGCTCTTTCACATTATGCAAATGATCTCCAGGACTAGTCACAGAGATAAGGTCAGCTCAGTAAGCTAAGGGGCGGGGCTTCACTCTGCACCAGGAAGAAGAGGAAACAAGCTGCTGATAACACAGAAACCAGAGCAGACTTGCAGCAGGGACTAAGGTACATTAATCTGGGGGGCTGTTTAGAGCAAATTTACAGATAGAAAAAAAAAAGGTTTACTTGTTCTTTAATGCCAAATAAAAAAATAAAAAAAAACGTTTATTGTACTCTAATAATAAAGTTTGTGCTGGGTCTGGTAATCCATAGCAACCTATCATATATTTGTATTATAATGCTGTTTTGTAAATGTTTAAAAGGATTTAAAATTTAAGACTGAGTTTTTCAAGACTTGGTTTGAGCTTGTTTTTGCAATCTAACCTGTAGTCAAGTATGGTCTTTTCCTTAGTTTAGTAATGTTATGGTTTTATAAAAGCATTCACCCCAAAGCTCAGCCTGTTCAGCTTTTACAAATATGTTATGTAGGGTAAGGATGCTCCAATTCCAGCATTTAATCGGGATTTGGGCAGTATTCTGCCTTTTTCAGAAGGATTCGGATTTGGCCAAATCGAAGTGCCTTGCCAAACTGAATAAAAAAAATCATCTGACTTTTCGTCACACGAACAAGGCAGTCAAAAAATGTTTGCGGCGTGCAGCTTCCACCCCCTTGATCTCCTAATTTGCATATGCAAATGTATATACTAATTTACATATTCTGCTGAATCTTTCAGAAAGGAAAGTGAATTCAGTGTATCCCTAATATAATGTAGTTTTCATTTCCAGCTATATTACTTAATGTTTATTTAATATTACCATCTAGCTAGCCAAGGTAAATTATTCGGACATTTCTTTTTGCAATTGTAAATAATCACCTATATAGATGTCCTAACATTCATTTTTAGATAACTTTCCATTTAAAAGGTTTCTCCCAAATGAAAAAAAGGTTTAATTTCCCCTACAGGTCTAAGCACTGGTGCTGCAATTTACTTAAGCTGGTGATACAGATGAAGGTTTGTTAGTTTATTGGCATATGTATGAGAGAACATCTGTCGAATTTAGAAAATATCAAAGGGTGATGACGGCATCAGCCTGCTTTTGCAGTCCTCTCCCTACCATCTTACAATGACCCCTATAATGATCAAATATTGTCCCTAAGGGCAAGCACTTAGATTAGGCCCACCAACTGGTGCAAAGATGCTACCTGGCAACTTTGTCAAGCTAGTAAATATTTTGTTTCATGGACAACTTACCTAACATTCTGCAGATTCCCCCTTTATTTACTAAATGAGGGCATACAGTACGTAGTGCAACTCACAATGGCTTTAATTTTAAATGAAAAGATAAATACCATTTTATAAAAAAAGTTTTTTGTGTTTTTTTTTTTTAGTTATTTTCACACACTGGTGCAGCAGTTTGAGGTTCAGTTACAACAATACAGACAGCAAATTGAGGAACTGGAGAACCATCTAGCGACACAGTCAAATAGCTTGCATATGTCTCCTCAAGGTAATTTCTTTTTTTAACTGTGATGCTTTAAAAACTGTCAGAACAATCTCTGTACAGGTATGGGACGTGCTATCCAGAATGCTTGGGACCTGAGATTTTCCGGATAACGGATCTTTCTGTAGTTTGGATCTCTATAACTTAAAGGGGAATGAAACCCCCCGGCCTACCTCTCCCCCCTGAGCTATTGCCCCTAAGTCCCTACATACCCCTTCATGCAGGTCCCCTCAGTGATGTTCACAGGGGCCATCTTCTCTTTTAAGTGATTCTTTCTGGATCTGACAGCGATGGGCGTGCATGTGCAGTAGGACGCTGGTACTACTGCGCTTGCGCACAAAGTTCATGGAGTTCGACGATTGAACTTCGTGAACTTTCGTTGCATGCGCAGTAGTACCAGCGTTCTACTGTGCACGCGCTGCCGACTGAGCTGGATCCAGGAAGAAGAGAAGAATCGGTTATAAGAGAAGATGGCCCCTGTGAACATCGCTGGAGGGGACCTGCATGAAGGGGTAAGTAGGGACTTAGGGGCAATAGCCTGGGGGGGAGAGGTAGTCGGTGGGGTGGAGGAGGGCCTACGGGGGGGGGGGTTTGAGTTAGCGCCAGGGGGGAGGTTTCATTCCCCTTTAAAGAACAAGTAAACGTTTTTTTTTTTCTATCTGTAAATTTGCTCTAAACAGCCCCCCAGATTAATGTACCTTAGCCCCTACTGCAAGTCTGCTCTGGTTTCTGTGTTATCAGCAGCTTGTTTCCCCTTCTTCCTGGTGCAGAGTGAAGCCCTGCCCCTTAGTTTACTGAGCTGACCTTATCTCTGTGACTAGTCCTGGAGATCATTTGCTGCTGTGACATAGCAGAGACCAGTGTGTGCAGCACCGGCAGCTCTCTGCACAAATCCCTGAACCTTACTATAAATTACAAATGCCACAACTTACT
Organism: Xenopus borealis; assembly: GCA_024363595.1. NCBI lineage: Eukaryota > Metazoa > Chordata > Amphibia > Anura > Pipidae > Xenopus > Xenopus borealis. Next base: position 146,209,001 of record CM044434.1, on the reverse strand, counting down.
GCCAATCTAATTCTAACACATTACACTGTACCCTAAATGATTAGTAAGTTACTTTCCCCCAGCATCACTAAAACTTCTTGCATAAGGCTCTGAACATTCACTGTAATGAACAACTCCCAGAACAGGCTGCCATTCTGATTCTAAATAAAATCCCCACTTGCCATTCTAACTGATAATAAATCAGCTCCCCCATCCTCATCAACAATCACTTGCACAACCACCATAGTTAATCTATGTCAGTGCAGAAATGGAAAAAGAAAATAGCTTTGTACATAAATTGATCAGTAAAGGGACACATGAATGAGTTAATCAAACTCAGTAAAAAATCAGCTTTATTCTTTACATAACCAGGCAGAAGATCAGGCATAGCAATCAATAGCATTATAAAATGTGTTATAAATTGAGAAAGGGCTGTTACTTTACCTACAGTACATCAGCAGTGTCAGAGAAATATTCCTCTCCGTGCTGCTGTGATATGGAATGAACCAGAAGGAGCAGGGAGTGCACATGAGGAGAAAAAAAAAGCTGCTGGTGCTGCACACACTGGTCTCTGCTATGTCACAGCTAGGGTTGCCACCTGGCCGGTATTTTACAGGCCTGGCCGGTATTTTTGATGGTTGATCCCAATGTTATTAATAGGAAAAAAAGATAAATATATAGGAAGGCCGGTATTTTTTTCAAGAAAAGGTGGCAACCCTAGTCACAGCAGCAAATGATCTCCAGGACTAGTCACAGAGATAAGGTCAGCTCCGTAAGCTAAGGGGCGGGGCTTCACTCTGCACCAGGAAGAAGGGGAAACAAGCTGCTGATAACACAGAAACCAGAGCAGACTTGCAGCAGGGACTAAGGTACATTAATCTGGGGGGCTGTTTAGAGCAAATTTACAGATAGAAGAAAAAAACCTTTACTTTTCCTTTAAAGAGATACTGACACCTGAAATTAAACTCTTTTTTTTTTTACATCTATTATACATTTGTTTATATAAAAACAAACCTCTCCGCAAAAAATTATCAAAATGACCTATAGGTAACATTTAATGTACATTCATATGTTACGTTTCATTTTTTAGTGTCCGTATCACTTTAAGTCTACTACAAAATTGTGTAATAATTAAATAAACCCAATAATCTGGTTTTGCTTCCAGTAAAAATCAATCACATCTTAGTTTGGATCAAGAACAAGGCATTGTTTTATTACTAGAGAGAAAAAATTGGATTATTTGATTAGAATGGAGTCTATAGGAGATGTGTAATTTAGAGCTTTTTGGATAATGGGTTTCTGAATAACTGATGCCATGCCTGTATTCATTTCCCTGTTTGGGGAGTATAGAAAATAACCCAAGAGCATTCTGGCAGCCACAATGGATATTTTCTTTTCCCAAATAGTATTTGTCATATTGCAGACCAGCCACTGGCAGCTGAGCTTTCCTAAACAGAAATATGTTGAATATGCTGCTTAGAACGAACAGTTTAAAAGCATTACTATACTAGTACATTCTAGGGAGGGTCTAAACATTTCTTCTTATCTTTCTATACCAGTACATTCTAGGGAGGCTCTAATAGGGGTTGATATTGACAGAGGTCTGTTTGCTTGTTTTTGTTATGAACAAGGGAACCATTGGAACCTCTAATTGGGTGCTTTTTATGGGCTTTAAATAATATAATAAATAATTTTGGTTGTGAGAAAGAGCTTTTACTAATAGGAATCCTTAGTGAGATAGGGTTGGTATAGGGAGAGCTTCAGGGCCACTATCCAACTTGTGTCCATTGATTCAATGGACATTATTCAACAAGCCACAGGGAACAGTGGAATTTTGCTTTGTCTAGTTGGCTAGGTGAATTTTGGGTAGGGCTTAGAGTGATTGATTATAGACTGCAGGTTAAGGCATCTAACATATTTACACATTTAAAAGGCCAATAGAATTGTTTTGAGACAAACTGGAATATGTAGTTATCTTCATGCCCAAAGTACTTTATAACAGAGGAAATAGAAAGGCAATGAAAGAAATAGCTGCCATTTTTCTGATCTTTCTGGATAGTGGACTATTGAATAATATCCCCTGCCTGTAACTGATTGTGGGGGTTTGTCTCAGAGCCATATAGTTTATAAAATTGCTACCAACTATATTTACAAATAAGGGTGTTGGGGGGGAGGGGGTTACTTTTTTGTGTGTCTGGCCCTATATTTTGCTGACTGCGTTTTTGAAGTGCTTTCCTATCTGACTAGAATAAAACCTAGGAATATAGAATAGTGGCAAATGCTAAGTTCATTTGTTATGAAGAAGCTATTGTAGATCTTAATCATTTGTAAAGGTTTAGGGGTAGATTCGTCAAAGAGTGAAGTTCCGCCACTAGAGGGAAATTCCACAGCTCTCAATTCATTTCTATGGGATTTTGCAAAGCGTATTTATCAATGGGTGAAGTGAAAGTTCACCCTTTGATGAATACGCCTTTAAAAATCCCATAGAAATGAACGGAGAGTGGCGGAATTTCACTCTAGTGGCGGAACTTCACTCTTAACTTCACTCTTTGATGAATCTACCCCTTAGTTACTGGTATGTCACCTGTTGCACCTTATGTTCTGTGTTATGCATTGCCATCAACATACGCCACCACTTCTAAACCATGCATTTTTGTTTCCCCATGCTAGATTTGTCCATGGCAATGCAGAAGCTTTACCAAACATTTGTGGCCTTAGCTGCTCAGCTTCAGGCAGTGAATGAAAACGTTAAGGTAGGCAATATGGGAACTGGGGTTAATTTTTCTTGTGTTTGCTTGAGACTATATCTGACATACTGGAACATGTACTGAACATATTTATGTATTTAATTACTGATTTGTATGTAAAAAGTATTATATAATGCTATGCTTGTTATTTCAATGTGTTTTTTGCCTTCATTGGTTATCTCATACAATAAAAAACCCAAGACTTCAGTGCTAATAATTAACCCCTTTACAATTAGTATGTATGGCTTACTGTTTTCTTGTTTTTTTTTTTTTTTTTTTTTTTTTTTTTTTTTTTTAATGTGCACTTCAGAGTCTGTATTCTCCGCCATTCTAAACTAAATACGAATCAAAGACCTTGACAGTGTAGAAAATTGTGGCTACCATCGAATGCCAATATTAAAGGAGAAGGAAAGGTTAAAACCATGTAAGCTTTATCAGAAAGGTCCACATAAATACACTAGTAAACCCTCAAATTCCTCTGTCAAAAGAAACATTGCGCTTCTTTCCTTTTATTGTTTACACATGCGCTTCCTGCATTCAGTTTAAACCTCCAGGGCTCGGGCTTGAGCATGCTCAGTTTGCTCCTCTCTCCCCTCCCTGCTGTAATGTGAGCCCAGAGCTATGAGTGAGCAGGGAGAGACTCGAGCAGGAAGTGATGTCACATCAAACGAATATGGCAGCTGCCAAGCTTCTAGAACTGCTTAATCAAGAACGGGAAAGCATTTTACAGAATAAATATAGCATTATAGCTTGCACTATTTTGGCGAATCTAATGGCAATACGCTTCCTCGTTAGCTTTCCTTCTCCTTTAATATTTGATGTCTGCTTAAAATCATCAATCCTTTATTTGGCACAGCACTGTAAATGTGCCCATAGTTATGAGTGGGTACACAGCATTGATCTTCTCACTGGCCAAAGCAAAATATCTAAATACAACTGGTAGCTGTGCTGCCTCTCATAAGTCTGGTGGCAGTGTCCCTCTCATATTAAATCATATGAGCACCAAAAGGGCCAGTATTTCTAGTTTGTCTCAAATGACATATAAGGGTATCTTATAAATTGTGTCCATCTTTTTAGTTTTCTGTTACGCACCTTTAGCTGTGCAAACTAAAATGGCTTTCCTTCAGATGCTCAAAGAACAGTACCTTGGCTACCGGAAATCGTTTTTGGGCGATTCAACAGATGTCTTTGAGGCGAGGCGAGCAGAAGCAAAGAAGTGGCAGAATGCGCCTCGTGTTACCACAGGCCCCACCCCCTTCGGCAACATACCAAACGCCGCTGCCGTTGCCATGGCTGCAACATTAACCCAACAGCAGCAGCCTACCACAGGTCTGAATGCATTCAAGTTATAGATCTCTTCTGTTCTGACCTCAGTAAACTCCTGTCAACTTTTACACTGGGTCATCTTCTATGCTGACAAAAACATTCATTATTTTATTTTTTTAACTACATAACGCTTTTAGACTATGCGGGGGTTATATTTGAGCAATAATAACAAGTCAGATACATGTGTGACTACAATATCATTTTTTTTTTTAATAGTATTGCCTCATCTCTGCTTAAATCAGCAATTGCACCTGCTTGTTTCCATTTTATTTTGTTTTTAAAGGAGACATATTGTGTAAAAAATAAGAACATACCATTGAATTATACTCATTTACATATAGAAGACACTACTTAAAAAAAGTAGTGTTTCAGGCTGATTTATTGAATATTTCTACACAGACCCCAATTATCCCTTCCACTTCCTGCTCCCGGAGTTTCCAGGCTGTGCAGTGGTGCCGGCGGTTCTCGGCTAACTGCTCTGTAGGCAGAACCAATCGGTGGCTTGCAGGACCTGATAGGGAACTGAAGCCTCTCTCTGCTTGTGTGACTGCAGGGCTGTGATTGGCTGTCCCCCTCCTACTGTGCTTCTGGCAGGGACCGTTAGGACATGCCCACCCCTCGTTTCAAACACACAGGGACCAGTGAACATCTTTAGGGAGCTCTAATAAAGGGGCTATTTTTAAAGATATTAATTTTTAGCACCATGTAAAAGCAACACCATATATTACTCATAACTGCCTACAAAATTAGTTTTTTTTTTTCATTTATCCTTTATGTCTCCTTTAAACATTTAAACCCATGGCACTTTGAAGGTTTTATGGCATAGCTGATCGACGTACTCTTCTAATTACTCAACAAATGCAACGGATCCCTGAAGCAAAACTTGAAAATAACCAGTAGAAATTATAAAAGGCAACTCAAAATGAGTTATGAGGTTTTTTTTTTTTTTTTTTTTTAATGGTCAACAATTGACAAGTATGGACAATCTATAACTCTACAGACATTGCCAAATTACAGTTCCCAACATCCTTTGACATCTTTTTGCTGCTTCCTGGGAGTTGTATGTCAAATATATTATCAGGGCCACTGGTTGGACAATACTGATTTCATAGGTTTGAAAAGATGTCGATTTCTTGTTGTAAATGTATATTTTAAGAAACACATAACACTTAATTTTGGTAAAACATTAAAATTGTAGACTCCTCTGAAAGAGGATTTGGATAAGTGTGCTATGAAGTTGTAGAGGACAAGACAAGTTTTTTTAAACTCCTTTAAATACGAATATGCTTAAAATTCGACTGTGGGGGTTATTTGATAAAAAAATAGAATATCTAAAACTGACACTCATTTTAACGACTTAAAAACTTGAATGGAATTCGACTAAACTCGATTCAGGTTTTTTTCTCTGAAATAAAATTCGAAGGTCAGGAAGGCTAGTAACATGTCCAGATTTTTCCCTGGACGTCTCCCTTTGACTTATACGTGAACTCAGCAGGTTTTAGGTGGGGAACAGTTGAATTAAAGTTTTTAAAGGGCTAGAGTATAATAAATCTCAAAGTCCAAATTAAAACTTGAGTCAAGTTTTGATGATTCACAATTCGAATTTGAGAGTTTTGACCATAAAAAATTTTTTTTTTTGAAAATCCGAATTTTCAATTTTGCCCCATTGACTTCTTGGTTCTTGGTAACAGGCTGTATTAGTTGCAATATGCTTTTCAGCAAAAAAAAAATAATAATAATTTTGTGAATGTCTTATGAAAATCTGTTTGGGGCGAAGACTTTTTCCTGGGAAAGTAATGACAACAAAAGGCTTAGGATTGTGCTTGATCGCTTTCTGTTGTGGATAATTGGAATGCCTCCTGGTATGACAAACATAGACTGTAACAACCCCTGAAGATTGCACCTTTTGATATTTAAATATGTTGCGTAAAGATTATACATCCTTCACTTCAGTCCCTGCCCTAGTGGATCTTGCAGTCTAAGGTCCCTATCACATTCACACACACCATGGGCAATTTTACCAGGAGCCAAATTAACCTGCCTGTCTTTTGGAATCAACGAGAAAACCGGAGTACCCATAGGAAACTTACTCGGGCGCACATGGAGAGCACACACTAATTTTCGGGTTTGATGGCAAACTCTGTGAAGTGTGCCATACCTGAGCCACCCCAAAAGAGAAGTGATAATTCTACTGCTGCTTTTTCAGAAAGTCATATATGTACCTATTACCGACTGTGCCATAAAGGTTGAAAAACACATGTAGATTCGGGGAGATTAGTCGCCCAGGGGACTAATCTTCCCAAACTGCCTTTCTCTGGCAAGAATGTCAATCGCCGGCAGGTTGACAATCGGAAAATGGCATCGGAAAATGAAGCGTTCCGAGTGCCATCCTGCCGGCGGAAGAGGAGGTTTGTCGCCGGGGCGACTACATTCCCCGAATCAGCCCCTTGTATTTCTGCCCTTAGATTTATATTAAAATTCAATAGTCCTCTTTATGGAAACAAGCAGAGTTGCTGTTTTAGGCAAGCCAAGTATATACATGGTTTTTTCTATGAACATTAGTGTTGTTCCATTATTCTGTATTCTCGATGTGTGTGTGTTATAAACCTACAGGGTTTCTGATATTCTAAATGATGCTGCATATTATCTCTGATGCCGTAGGTTAGTGCAAAAAGATTTTTTTTTAAACGGAGAGAGACCAATGTTTACCTATTTTTTTATCATGGCTGTCTTGCATATTTTATTTTTATGTGGCAGGCAGCAAATGACATTATTTATTATGTTTATTCTAAAATAATTTTCCAAAGTGGCAGTACTGACAAAAATACCCTTTGCTTTGTATAATATGGCTGTGTTTTTTTTGTTTTTTTTTTTTGCAGTGGTGGAATTTGGGGGGTAGATATATTTGCAGTTTACTTTGTGAGATCAATGGTATTATGGAGGCTATAGAAAGTATAGCATGCTGTTTATTCATTATATACTGGTGCATGGCTAAAGGGAGCTTGCGTGGGAATGTATTTTAGAGAATGCAACGATAGAGGCTGAGTAGGGAAAATATAGACTAAACTGCTTAGCTCCAAAATATATTCACAGCTACTTTGCTCATCCTCCCACAGTGCATCGATGAGGATTTATCTCTTCTCATTTATTTTAGGAAAGCTACTTTGATATTATTTTTCCTTATTATTATAGTACTGGTATGGGACCTGTTATCCAGAACTGTCGGGACCAGGGTTTTTTCAGATAATGGATCTTTCCTTAAAGGACCACTAACATCAAAAAATTGTTTTAAAGTAATAAAAATATAATGCAGTGTTGCTCTGCACTAGTAAGGGTTAGGCCTGGCGACTAATTGTCTGGCGACTAATCTCCCCTAACCGCTTCCCCCGCCTTCCAGCTGATTAATGAAGAATCGCCTGCGCCTATTCAACCGCGGGGCTGTGCTTTCCCGAAATCACTCGAAATTGCCTAAGGAGGCGACTTCGGAAAACGCATCGCCGCAGCTGAATAGGCCCAGGCGATTCTTTATTAATCAGCTGGAAGGCAGGGGGAAGCGCTTTGGATAGATTAATCGCCCCAAAGAAGAGGTGGTTAGTCTCCAGGCGACAAATCTCCCCGAATCTTCCCGTCTGGCCTAATCCTAAAACTGCAGTGTTTGCTTCAGAAGCTATTGTTTATATAAATAAGCTGCTGTGTAGCCATGGGGGCAGCCATTCAGGAAAAAAGCAGATAAGCTCTGTAGAACATAATGTTATCTGTTATCCATTACTTATCCTGTACCATGTAGCCGTTTTTTTCAATTTCCGCCATTGCTACTTGGCAGCTTGTTTATGTGAACTATAGTAGTGTTTCTGAAGCAAACAGATCAGTTTTAACAGCGCAGGGCAACACTACATGATATTTTCTTTACTTTAAAACACTTTCATTTTTTTGGTGTTACTGCTCTTTTAATTTGAATGGTTTTGCTTCCAGTAAGGATAAATTATATCTTAGTTTGGCTCAAGTACAAGGTACTGTTTTATTATTACAGAGAAAAATTAAATCACTTTTTAAAAATTTGGATAAAATGGAGTCTATGCGAGACAGCCATTCCGTAATTTGGAGCTTTCTGCATAACGTGTTTGCGGATAAAGGATCCCATATCTCTACCTAGTAAAATATGCAGCTCATCACAGAAGAATATTTAACCATTGAATTCAGCCCCTTTGCCAGGGACGTTTACAATACAATTTTACTTAATTCAAGCAATGTAAAATATACATCACATAAATGAAGACCTCTCCTCGTTGAAAAGGGAACCTGATAGCTTTCTTTTTCCCCCAACCTCAAATATTACCTTGATTTACAGGGGCATCTGTTGTGGTCCAGGCGTTTCTGCTCTGCTAGTGTAAGTTGTGCTTTCTTGTACTAGAAGAGCTGAATTTCGGTTCTTTTTTTTTTTTTTTTTTTTTTTTTTTTTTTTTTTTTTTTTTTTAGAGTTTTCAGGAACTGCCTTTTGCCTCATTGGCCCCTGGGAATGCTTAGGTTATTCATATGTTTTCTCCATCCGAAAAGGCTATAAGCAAACTAAGGAGTATTTATGTGCCTTTCATATGATTGCTTTGTACTATAATTGATTCCCTTGTTTCTTGCTGGGCCTAAGATCATTGCCAGAAAGCTTAACCATCTGCTTGGCCTCAAGCTATTCTTATGCATATTATACTGCGTACTTTAGAGTGATTTTGGCTTTAATACTGAAGAATTTAGGAAGAGAGAAATAATAGTGGCAGCAGAGTTATAAAGGATCAGGATGAACGCCTGAAATAAATAATTAAAGGGGTGGTTCACCTTCAAATTAACTTTTAGTATATTGTAGAAGGGCCAA
>CM044434.1:146161151-146197877 GCA_024363595.1 Xenopus borealis | reverse complement strand
TGACTTGCAGCCAACAGGAGGCTCTGTTTGGCAATACACATGGTTTTTATGCAACTAAAGCTTCCCTTGAAGCCAAGAATTCATAAATAAGCTCCTTCTTGGAGGCCACTGAGAGCGCAACATGTTGCTCACAAGCTATTGGTTGGGGATCACTGGTATAGAAGATAAAAGGGAAAATCATTTTAATATGATAATATCCATTTAGAGTGCCCATATATTCTGCAGGAGCTGTTCAGTAAACGGGTTAATTCCATTTTGAGGCAGATTTTTAATCTACAGAATTGGTTCTCCGTTCCTTGGCTCAAACTGATGGGAATAATACAAGACTGTATGTCATGATGAAAACCAATAACAATGAATATAGATTCAAAATCGTTTATGATATGATGCGTGACTTGAAACATATTACAGGTACCTTTTTTATTTTCATCGTGTAACTTTTATCTGAGACATTACGGGGCAGATTTATCATTGGTTGAATTTCGAATTTAAAAAAAATTCGAAATTAGACCATGTGAATAGAAGGGAAGTAGAATCCTTCGAATTTGAAGGATTTTACCGTTATTTGATTGGTCGAACGATTGAATAGTAAAAATTAGATTGATTAAATTTTAACCCTTCGATCGAATTTTTACTATTCGATCAAAATTCGGCCAAACAACTTCGGTAGATTGAAACTGGCGAACTAGGCAGTCGAATAAAAGGGAAGTTATTCGATATTCGCATATTCGAATAGATTTTTATTCGATTCGATCGAATTTACTAAATTCACTGGTCGAATTTACCTAATTTGCATATTCAAATTCAAATCTATTTGAAAATTCGACCGAATTTCGAATCATTCATGTGAATTTAGTAAATCTGCCCCTACGTATACATAACCCAGCAAATGTGAACTCTCTAAAATGTGATGGGGAAACAGACATTTACTGTAATTAATACTCCCATATTAAAATTCTAAAAATAGAATTCCATCTAGCGTTAGAACAGTCGTACAATATGGAGTCCTTTGTAATTCGGGAATTGTGTGTTTTTTTTTTTTTGTTTTTATTTCAGTATTGCTGATACAAAAAAGTAATCTGTAGTTTTTTTTTAGTTTTATAATGTTATGGTGCCTTGCATGGGTAGGTAGGGCAGGTAGGCAAACTCTTTGGGGGTATATTTGTCAAAGAGTGAAGTTAGAGATCACCACAGTCCTCTAGAGTGAAATTCCGCTACTCCCCATTCATTTCTATGGGATTTTGGAAGGCGATTACAAAGGATGAACTTTCACGATCACCCATTGATAACTACTCTTTTAAAAATCCCATAGAAATGAATGGAGAGTGGCGGACTTTCACTCTAGAGGACTGTGGTGATCTCTAACTTCACTCCTTGATAGATATACCCCTGTGACTGGTCTTACACAGCTAGCCAGTTAGTATTCTCTCACCATAAGTGCCCAGTGATACGCCGACTTACTTTGTGGGGATTATCTTCCATGTGTTCCTTCTTTCAGTTTTTCAGTTGAATTGTTTTCAGATTCAGAAAGAGACTATTTTCAATTACTTTCCATTTTTTACCATTTAAACGGTTGAATATTCCTGTCTCTGATGTTGGTCTGGCAGCTCACTAATTAAGGAGCAGATACTGAACTGTTACAATTTGCTATATTAGTTGATGCATTTAATTGATACGTTTCTCATCATCATCTCTGGAATATTAGCAACTATTGTATCAAATTAAACAACTGCCTTTAAAGGAGAAGGAAAGGTATTTTACACTTAGGGTGCTACATGTTAGGCACCCTCAAGTGACCTGATACCCCAGGCCGGTGCTCCTATCACCCGAAAACCGCACCGGTCGGGGGGTTCTTCTAGCGAGCGCCACAGAGAGATAATCTTCCTCCTGCTTTGATTTCAAATTTCTCAGGGTAATCGCATATGCAGTAGAGCAAAATAGCAAACTTTTTCGTAAAAAGGAGACGTCAACCCCTTCAGCGCTAAAAAGATGGCGCCTGTGGAGAGGACCTGCGCCAAGGGGTAAGTAGCAGCATGGGGCATTTCCCGGGGGGGGGGTAACACAGGTCAGGGGGTAGGGATTTTAGCGCTGAAGGGGTTGACTACTCCCTTAAAGTTCAGCTATCCCGTGTACTGCACATGCTCAGCCCTGAGAAGACAAGGAAGCAGTAAGTTGATCTCTGTGTGGTGTTTGCTAGAAGAACCCAGGACCGGTGCGGTTTAAGGCTGATAGGAGCACCGGCCTGGGGTATCAGGTAGGGAAAAGTAGTCACTTGAGGGTGCCTAACATTTAGCACCCGCCAAGTGTATAATCCCTTTCCTTCTCCTTTAATGAAACTCACGCATTCTGCTGAGCAGGGACAAAGAACTATATCCATTCAGGGGCAGATTTACTAAATTAACATAAAATTCACATGAAGAATCGAAGTTCGATCAAATTTGTATCAAATTCGAATCTTCGGATATGCAAATTAGTCAAATTTGAATATTTGAATGATTTGAATATTCAAATTAAATTTTATTCGGATATTTGATGGTCGAATAACTTCCCCTTTAAATTTAAATTCGACCACCTACTTTGCCAGATCAATGCTACCGAATTGGGTATCATTATCTTTGATCGATTGTTTGCTTAAAATCGTTCGAATATTCGATTTGAATTTGATACGAATATTCGAACAATCGAACGAATTTTCTATATTCGATTGTTTGATCGATCGAATTGCGGTAAAATCCTTCAAATTCGATAGTCGAATTTTTTCCCAACTATTCCCCAATATTCCCTTGGTCGAATTTCAAATTTTTTTTGCATTAGAAATTCGACCAATAGTAAATCTGCCCCTCAATGTATCAATTTAGAACCGTTTACAGGGTCGATGACCGCCCACCCCCCTCCCAGAGTTGCTTTAGAACATGAAAACTAGATCTACACTTCAATATTAGAAGAACGGTCACACATAAAAAGTGGTTGGGAAAAGCATTTATTTCTGGTGAACTATCCGAAAGCAACTGAAATGAAAGTGTTGGAAGGGGAACAACCTCTTTAAATGGGAAAGTGTTTGTTATATACACAGGTCAACTTTGTGCAGAGACAATTTCTTCTCTGCACTTGATCTTTTAAAAATACATATACAGGCATGGTGTGTGTTATCCAAAAAGCTCCAAATTAAGGGACGGTCATCTCCCCTAAACTTAAAATTATCAAATAATTCAAATTTTAAAAATGATTTCCTTTTTTCTATGTCATAATAATGCAGTAGCTTGTACTTGATCCTAACTAAGATATAATTAATTGGAAGCCAAAGTATGCTATTGAGTTCAGCGCTTAAACGATTTTTCTCTTGCACTTAATGTATAGAGACCCAAATTACAGAAAGTCCCCTTATCTGGAAGCCCCATTTCCCAAGCATTTGGATAATTGGCCCCAAAACCTATACAAGGGACATTTGCTTTATATTTATCTAAAACTTTTATATTGATCGCATATTTCCCTTTTAAAGAACAAGTAAACCTTTTTTTTTCTATCTGTAAATTTGCTCTAAACAGCCCCCCAGATTAATGTACCTTCGTCCCTGCTGCAAGTCTGCTCTGGTTTCTGTGTTATCAGCAGCTTGTTTCCCCTTCTTCCTGGTGCAGAGTGAAGCCCTGCCCCTTAGTTTACTGAGCAGTCCATTTGCTGCTGTTCCACAATAGAGAGGAAGAGGGAGCCAGTGTGTGCATTAGTAAGCTAGTTTCCCCAAGCAAAAGCTGCTGCACACACTGGTCTCTGCTATGTCATAGTATGCAAATGATCTCCTGGACTAGTCCAAGATATAAGGTCAGCTCAGTAAACTAAGGGGCGGGGCTTCACTCTGCACCAGGAAGAAGAGGAAACAAGCTGCTGATAACACAGAAACCAGAGCAGACTTGCAGCAGGGACTAGGGTACATTAATCTGGGGGGCTGTTTAGAGCAAATTTACAGAAAGAAAAAGAAAAACATTTACTTTTCCTTTAAATTGACACTGGGATATTGAGTTGAGCTGTAACTTAATACACAGCCTTTTGTGTCATATACAGGTATGGGACTTACCTAGAATGCTCGGGACCAGGGTTTTTCTAGATAACGGACCTTTCCGTAGTTTGGATCTTTGTATCTTAAAAGTCTGCTAGAAAATCATGTGAACGTTAAATAAAGCCAATAGGCTGGTTTTGCTTCCAATAAGGATTAATTATATCTTAGTTGGGATCAAGTACATGGTACTGCATTGTTATTACAGAGAAAAAGGAAACCATGTTTACAATTTTTGATTATTTGGATTAAATGGAGTCTAATGCCATAATTCGGAGCATTCTGGATAAAGGATTTCCGGATAGCTGATCACATACCTGTATCTTTTTTTTTTTTTTATCCTATAGTAGACTTTGATAGTGTTCTGGGTTTTTTTCTATTGTATTTGGTGAATTATTTTAAACAGTCCAATATTTATTTTTCTTTATTCCTGGCCTTCTTAAGGTTGTCTAGTCCTGATATATATATTTACTATACTATATACTATATTTATGTAGTTAATTTGAGTTTGAACCTCTAGACATGTCAGCCTGCAGTATATATATTTAGTTGGAAATATATTATTATATAAAGCATTCTTAAAGCACTTATAGCCTCCAGAGTCACATAGTGAACTGTCTACAGAGAACATGCCTTTAGAAAGCAAGGGGGCATTTGTGTCGCTGGTCAAGCATGTATTCCCATTCCCTGCAACTGGCTTGAAAAATACTAATTTAATATAAGCTTTGTCTTGCTTAAAGGAAAACTATACCCCGAAAATGAATTTTTGAGCAACAGTCAATATCAAATCAAGTGACATATTAAAGAATCTTATCAAACTGGAATATATATTTAAGTAAATATTGCCCTTTTACATCTCTTGCCTTGAACCACCATTTGGTGATGGTCTGTGTGCTGCCTCAGAGATCACCTGACCAGAAATATTTCAACTCTAACTGTAAAGGGAAGAAGTGTTGAAGCAAAAGACACAACTCTGTCTGTTAATTGGCTCATGTGACCTAACTTTATAGTTTGTTTGGTATATTTGTGTGCACCGTTGAATCATACGAATCATACGATCCCAGGAGGCTGTCTTTATTTTTTAAAATGGCCAGATTAAAACAGATTTTTTTCATATTTAATTTTGAAATCTGACATGGGGCTAGACATATTGTCAATTTCCAAGCTGCCCCAAGTCGTGCTCTGATAAACTTCAGTCACTCTTTACTGCTGTACTGCAAGTTGGAGTGGTATCACCCCCTCCCCTTTTCCCCCAGCAGCCTAACAACAGATCTACCGGGCATCTTGTGTTAGACAGCTGTTATCTGGTTACCTTCCCATTGTTCTAAGAATTAGGGATGCACTGAATGCTCTATTTTGGATTCGTCTGAATCCCCAAATTGTGAAAGATTTGGCCGAATCCGAACCCTAATTTGCATATGCAAATTAGTGAGAGGAAGGGTAAAAGGCAGCCACGCACTTTGTGTGCATCAAAAACATTTTTTTACTTCCTTGTTTTGTGACGAAAAGTCACATGATTTTAAGGATTTGGATTCAGCCAGGCGCAAGGATTCGGCTGAATCCTGCTGAAAATGGCCGAATCCTGACCGAATATTGAACCGAATCCTGGTTTCGGTGCATCCCTGCTAAGAACACTCAATAGTAAAAACCCATGTCCCAGTGTGACTCCTTCGGTTACATTGAGAAGGAAAAACAGCCTGCCAGAAAGCAGTTCTCTCCTAAAGTGCTGGCACAAGTCACATGACAAGGGGCAGCTGGGAAACTGACAAAATATATCCCTTTAAATAAAACACTTTCTAAATATAATCAGTTAAAAGTTCTGAAGTTAAAGGAAAACGATACCCCCAAAATGAATACTTAAGCAACAGATAAGTTATATGAAATTAAGTGGCATATTAAAGTAGACCGGACACAAAAAGCTGTATAATAAAAGTCCTTTTCAAATTAAACATGAAATCTCGGCTGTCAATCAAATATTGTCTGCCCCTTCTCTATGCCTTAGGCATAGAGGCGGGGCCAGACAATTACTTTCAATTTCCATTCAGCACTTACTACATGTCACTGCTCTCCCCACATTCCCCCCCTCTCTCTTTACTATTTAATTGTATAGCCAGTGCATGGGGATGGACATCAGGCCCCCCATTCTGGTGCACAAAACAAGATTTTGAGATGGTGCAAGGCTTGCCACAAAACGGCTCCTGCCTGACATCATAATTATGAATTCCCAGACTAAAGGAAACAATATTCATATACTTTATATAGTCTAATAAAAGTAAATTTCGCTTGACTAATGTAATCTAATAGGATTTTGAATAATTAAAGGGGACTTTTACATCTCTTGCTCTGAACCACTATTTAGTGATGGTCTGTGTGCTGCCTCAGAGATCACCTGACCAGAAATACTGCTGCTCTAACTGTAACAGGAAGAAGTGTGGATGCAATAGACACAACTCTGTCTGTTAATTGGCTCATATGACCTAACGAGTGTAGTTTTTGTTTTCTATGTGTGCACCATGATCATATGATCCCAAGGGGCTTACCTTTTTTTTAATTATTATTATTATTATTATTAATGATTACCCAATGGCACATACTAGTAAAATAGTATATCCTAATGAAAATGGTTTATTTACATGAAGCAGGGTTTTAAAAATGAGCTGTTTTATGCAATATATTGTTATAGAGACCTACATTGTTGGGGGTTATAGTTTTCCTTTAACTCTTCACTGTCCCACACTCTCTATGCAGTAGGTGGAGTCTATTTTTAATTGACCATTAAATCTAATAAATCCTTTGGAGGGATTGCACCCTTTGCCTAGAAGATGTATTAGAGCTCACTCTTTTCAAAATATCCGGTTGTCTTATGGAAATACTGTGCATCATTTGTGCCAGTCATTAGTCTAAAACATTTACTAGGAAAAGGGAGCCCCCCTCAAAGAAAGACGTATTAGACCCACCTGTCAAAATCTGACCCAGATCTCTGCATGAAGAGTGACAGATTGTTGTGAGTGAGATACCAAAGATACCAAAAACTTTTTTTATGGATTATATTTTGAAAGTGTCTTAATTAACTGGGAGAAAGATTTTATTAAACTTTCGTTTTCACGATAGATCCGCTTTCGTATGTTATGTTCAATTCAGACAAATAATGTTTACCTTGTACAGTTGTGCTCATAAGTTTACACACCCTGGCAGAATTTATGATTTCTTAACCATTTTTCAGAGAATATGAATGATAACACAAACACTTTTCTTTCACTCATGGTTAGTGGTTGGCTGAAGCCATTTATTGTCAAACAACTGTGTTTACTCTTTTTAAATCATAATCACTACACAAACTACCCAAATGACCCTGATCAAAAGTTTACACACCCCAGTTATTAATACCGTGTATTACCCCTTTAACATCAATGACAGCTTGAAGTCTTTTGTGGTAGTTGTAGATGAGACTCTTTGGGGCAAATTCACTAAAGTGCTAAGTGGTTAACGCTAGCAAAAATTCCCCGACATGGCGTCATTTCTCAACTTCACCAATTTAATAAGCGTCTCCCTGCCGAAAATTCGCTAGCAAAGTAGACTAGCACAACGTTGCACTAACCACACACCCCCGGGCTATTGGCCCTAAGTTGCTACTTACCCCTCTGTGTAAGTCCCCTCCAGGAAGAAGCGGTTGGAAGAGAAGATGGCCCCTGTGGACTTCGCTGGAGGGGACTTACACAGAGGGGTAAGTAGCAACTATGGGGCAATAGCCCGGGGGGGGGAGAGGTAGGCTGGGAGGTGGGCCTACAGGAGGTTGAATTCCCCTTTAAGCAGTAGCTTATTCTGCCTTAAATCATTTCAGTGGTAAATACGCCACTGAAACCACACGCAACATAACATGCGTTTTTCAGCACGTCGGTCTGTTTTCCCAACATGCACTTCTCATTCCCCATAATTCCGCTGGATAGAAATAGAAAAGCTATTTACATGCAAAATGGAGCAAGAATGATTGGATATATGCAACGTAATTACGTCACCGGCCTAATAAGCTGTAAACACGTATATATGCGTCATTTATCTTGCGAGAATTTTTACGTCATATTTAAAATACACTGCGTTTTTACGTAAAGTCTGGTTTCAAATGTGCAGATCCCATCTATTGATTTGGTAGTTTCTTTTTGGCAAAAATCACCAGTACTGGTGTTCCGGGTGGATTTTGGCTTGCAAGCGCCCTGTGAGAATTGCCAAAGTATGTTTTCCGTTAGTTTCAGTGGTAGTGCAGTTTATGCGTATTTTTTAGAACGTAACGTAAAAACACCACGTATGGCTTTGTTCTTATATAGCCAGGACTACGTTGACTGTCTTCAGATGGTAGGTGTGTGTTTTATACGTTTCATTGATATTTTAATAATGTACTTAAACGGCTTTTTGAATGAATTGCAGTAGCTTATTCTGCCTTAAAGCTGCCATAACTCTCCAATGGAATGTGCCAACTAATGCCTTGGTAGTATCTGTGCGTGACGACTGTTTTGGGCAGGGTTTTTCTACACTATGTATTCGTACTGCCCAGAAAAAAAATCAACACATTGTATATAATTTTCTCCATGCCTCGTCACGCCATGTTTTTCCAATCCTATTAGGCCGTCTAGTTGAAGTCGGATGTAATTCGCTGAGCTACAGCTTTTTTTGATTAAACAAATATGCTGTGGATTCTCTTAGGCGTTTGTCCAGAGCGAAAGCAAGAAATGGAAATATCCATGTAAAAACGTGTAAATTAAAATTTTAGAAAGTGCTCGTTCATTACATGTTTATGATCACGGCCATGTTTTCCCTATACCACCCAACTGTACGGTCATAATATATATTAGCTAGAGTAGTATTGAGTAACATTTGTAATAAGTGCCAATTTATCAAATAAGCTATTGTAAGAGTGTTTACTTTGAAGGGCAAGTAACAACTTGTACAGAAAGTAACTTTTTCCAATGCTAGCTAAGTGTTAGGATGTAGCTATTGAGAAGTGAAAATAGAGTTCTCCCCGAATCTACTCGTGTCTCTGCTCTAAAGATTTACATAGGTCTGTGCTTGTACATCCTGGACAACACAAGTGTTTACCTTTCGGGGAAAAAAAAGTATGAACTGCTGCTGTCATGTGAACATAACGGTGTTATAAAAGTAACATATCAACCCTCAATCATGGACTCCATATAGGGCTCAAGGATATGTGATTGTGCTGAATTTTCTTATCAGGTTCTATAAAGGGGATAATACGGACCTTTCCATAAAACTCAGCCTTTGCACTATACTGAGAATCCTGTCTACCTCTCTTATTCTTGGACTTCATTTTTTATTTATTTTTAGAGTTTTTGAATTGTTTGCCTTCTTCTTCTGACTTGTTCCATCTTTCAAATGGGGTCACTGACCCCATCTTAAAAAAAAAAAAAAAACCAAATGGTCTGTAAGGCTACAAATGTATTGTTATTGCTACTTTTTATTACTCATCTTTCTAGTCAGGCCCTTTCTTACTCCTATTCCAGTTTCTTATTCAAATTAATATGTGGCTGCTACGGCAATTTGGACCCTAGCAACCAGATTGCTGAAATCACAAACTGGAGAGCTGGTGAATAAAAAGCTTAACGCAAAAACCACAACTAATAAAAAAAAAAATGAAAACCAATTGCAAATTGTCTCAGAATATCACTCTCTATGTCATACTAAAAGTTAACTCAAAACTGAACAACCCCTTTAAGTTCCGGTTTCTTCACCAATGGGTCACCACAATTCTTAACATGCATTACCTATTGATTAGGTGTAGAAACATCAGTGAACACAAGAAAGGGCTTTCAGGCTTCAACGTTTGGTCAGGTTACACACTCAAGGTGTTGTACACAGGCAAATCCACTCGTTTGGTTTTGGTCAACAAAATGAGTAGATCTGGACTTGATTGTTGGACTATGTATGCATTGACAAGCCAGATCTCTCTGTGTATAGCCATCTTAAAGGAATTGTTCAGTATGAAAACTAGGTAAATAGGCTGCGAAAAATAAGGTTGCTATGTTTCTAATATAGTTAAATAGACTAAAAATCTAATGTATAAAGGCTGGAGTGACTGGATGTCTAACATAACAGAACACTACTTCCTGCTTTTCAGCTCTGTTACCAGGCAGTAACCAATCATTCATTTGAGGGTGAGGGGGGGCACATGGGTCATATCTGTTGCTTTTGAATCTGAGCTGAATGCTGAGGATCAATTGCAAAGTCACTGAACATTTATGTCCCATGTGACTCCCCTTCAAGTCTCTGACTAACTCCGCTGAAAAGCAGGAAGTAGTGTTCTATTATGTTAGACCCAGTCATTCCAGTCTTTATACATTACAATTTTGGCTAACTAACTATTAGAAACGTTTTTTTATTTTGCACAGCCTATTTACCCAGTATTTCTTTTTACACTGAAATGTTCCTTTAAGAAAAATGCTTGGATTTGGCCCAATTTCAAACTGAATCTTGGTTTGATCCCAACTCTGTAATCCAACACCAGTAGGGCAGACAAATGTTGGATGCCCCCAGCTCCTAGAAATTAGGGATGCATCGAATCCAGGATTCGGCCTTTTTCAGCAGGATTCGGATTCGGCCAAATCCTTCTACCCAGGCGAACCAAATCTGAACTCTCATTTGCATATGCAAATTTGGGACGGGGAGGGAAATTGCATGACTTTTTGTCACAAAACAAGGAAGTAAAAATGTTTTCCCATTTCCACCCATAATTTGCATATGCAAATTAGAGTTTGGATTCGGTTCGGTATTCGCCCGAATCTTTCTTGAATTTGGGGGTTCGGCTGAATCCAAAATAGTGGATTCGGTGTATCAATACTAGAAATCATATAGTAAACAGAGAAGGGAGTATTCTCAAGGGTGTACAGGGAAACCTCAATTTTATGATTTTTTCCCCCTAATTTTTCATTGTTGTGGTCTCAACTTTATATTATACATAATACTTTTCCCTGATTTTACATTTTCCTGAATTTTCCACCATTTTTTTCCGGTCCCTTGAAAAACCGTAAAATGGGGGTTCTACTGTATTTTTATTCGTTAAATGTGCTAGTGGCGCTGGGGAAAAAAAAAAAAAGACAGTTTTGAAAAAGGTTTTCTTGGCGTTGCTTATAAGATAAGTCTCAGCATGCACTTAGCCTTAGTAATTTGTATTGAGATTTGTAATTCATTAACACCATTCATAACCCTTTTATCTTCTCTTTGTATGAGCTGGTTGTTTGGCTGCCAGACAGACATAAGGGTAGGGACAGACAGGGAGATTCGGGGAGATTCTGTCGCCTGGCGTTTTTAGCAGGCGACAATCTCCCCGAATTTCCTTCTCCCTGTCTGCCGCTAGTATAAGTGATAAAGCGCCAGCGCCTGTGCACACGCTGCGCGGCGATTTCCGGAATCGCCCGAAGTTTCCTCACGAAGTATCTTCGGGCGATTCCGGAAATCGCCGCGCTATGTGTGCACAGGCGCTGGCGCTTTATCACTTATACTAGCGGCAGACAGGGAGAAGGAAATTCGGGGAGATTGTCGCCTGCTAAAAACGCCAGGCGACAGAATCTCCCCGAATCTCCCTGTCTGTCCCTACCCTAAAGGGCTTGTGTCATACCTCAACTCGAATGATTGATGCAATAGCCAGGGAAATGCAAGGGAAAGTACACAAACTTGACCTGTTTAAAAAAACATTTTTTCTTTTGCCACTTCCATGCAGCAGGGAGCCTAAAGATGTTTGCTGCTTTCTTAGCACTGAAAGTGGTAAGGAGAATAAGGCTCTTGTCTTTTTCCTTTTTTTTTTTTTTTAAATCATGTAATATGCAGGTCAACCTCCGATTCTAAGCAGTTCTTTTCTGTGAACGCATTTTAATTGTCATGTTACAACTTGATTGACTTGCTAAAGTTTGAACAATAAACGACACTTTGAAAAGAGAACGTCTTGTTGTTTTATCTACTCATTATCCCGCTTTGTAGCCGTTTCTTGCTTTTCGCCCAGTCCTGAAATAAGACTTCATTTGAAATACGGTATGATTTTGTAAACCTGTAATAGTTGTTTTCATTTTTGAAAAGAGTAAGGAAGTTTTTTTTTTTTTTTTTGTGTTTTTCTTTCTTTTTGTGTTTTTAATTTCAAATTTCATATTAGGGCATCGGCCTTCACTCGGAGTTAGTTTTGGAACACCATTCGGTTCAGCTATGAACACTGGCTTGCAACCAAGTGGCTTGGGCTCTTCGCTCCTCGGAGGTACTTTTAGTCTTTGTTTTTCCTTTAAATGAGCGTTAAATCCAATTTCACATCCCATCAAAATAAAATCTGCAATTGTAATGATGGCTGTACAGTTAATTACATTAGTTACATTATATTTCGTTTATACGTGATTGCAACGTTAATTGACCTTTTATCTTTCAACCCAATCATAATTAATAATGTTATTGTCCACTGAAAAATGAACGATCTTGCTTTGATAGACGTGGTAACGTAATCCACATTCAGTGCCAAATATGATCTGCACCTAAATGATATTCAGATTCAGAGGTCTGTTCTGTGTTGGGGAAAGCAAGACTTTATAAACTTGAAATAGTTTAGGTATGAGATCCGTTATCTGCAGTTTTTTTTAAGACGAGCAGGCTAATGGCACTAAACACTCTGATTTTTTGAGCTATAATATTGGCCTATGCAGAGCTCACAGTAGAATTACTCTCGGAATCCTTAGCTGTCTGGGTTTCCTAATCTGTTCAATAGCTATGTCACTTTTTTTTTTTTTTTTTTTTTTTTTTTTTTTTTTTTTTTTGTCAAATCAGTCAGGTCATCAAAAGCCCCCCCATACATGAGCCAATAAGCATCCAATCATGTTCTAGAGCAGTGGTCCCCAACCAATAGCTCGCGAGCAACATGTTGCTCTCCAACCCCTTGGATGTTGCTCCCAGTGGCCTCAAAGCAGGTGCTTAATTTTGAATTACTGGCTTTGAGGCAAGTTTTGGTTGCATAAAAACCAGATGTCCTGCCAAACATTCTCTCCTGTAGGCTGCCAGTCCCCATAGGGGCTACCAAACAGCCAATCACAGCCCTTTTTTGGCACCCAGTTGACTTTTTCATGCTTGTGTTGCTCTCCAAGTCTTTTTACATTTAAATGTGGCTCACGAGTGAAAAAGGTTGGGGACCCCTGTTTTTCTCAGCCCATGTATAACCAACTGAAAACACATGGATTTGAATTCCAACCTAATTTCATTTATTTAAGTGATATTCACTTCTAAACTTGAGAGTTCAAGGTATACTTGTGTTCTCAATGGATCATAGCCTATAGCCAAGACACTACTAGTCCGCACACATCTTCACCTTTTATTATCCGTGCCTCTGATGTAAAGGCTTCCCAGTTACTTGACTTTTATTACTTTTCCAAGACCAATTTGATGTCATTCTCAACCCTTTCTCAGTCTGCTTAATTTATTTGATTACAGATATTTTTGTGGGACCTGCATGTTCAGTTTTGCTAAAACATTTTGTATAAACAGTGGTTGATAAACTCAGAGACCTGCTTTATTGCAATGATTTGGTAACCAATGGGCAAGCAGGGGAGAATCCAGCCCAACTGTGACTAGTCGTAGTAAGTGCAGACTTATAATGTTTTGGGGCTTCCTATGACCCAGTGCAGCCAACTATGATTGTTATGGCCAACTTATTCTGCTCGACACTTGTTTCCGTTTGATTCGCCTCTGTCCTCTATAGGAGGGGCAGGAACAATGTTGCTTATACACTTCAGTTGTAAAAGCAAATTTAAGAAATACAGTTTGACCTGCTTTATTTGTGGTTAAGTACACTGTAGTAGCCACTTAAGATGAACCTTATGAAATAAACATTCTATCTTAATTTACGAGCTGCTATGCTTGTTAGTTCTAGACTCACTGCATGTCAAACCTATTTAGTGTTTGAAGAAGGAAGGCAGTTGATCATAGTGTCCAGCCAGTGAGAGACTTTTGAAACCCACAGCGACCAATCTGCACCATTTTTAGCTTTTAAAGGGGAACAAAAGCCTTATTAAACCATTTGTCCTTTTACAGATACCTTCCTCCCAGATCACACTACTGTTGGCCCTCAATACTGTCCGATTTCCTATGTCTGGTCATTTCTTATGGCTGTTCATATGTTATACCAAGCAAAGTGTTGTGAGAGTTTGCATGACCGTTTGTGTCTATCTAGTGAGCTTTGCTTCAGTGTAGTTTGAATGTTTCATCGGATGATAGGCTATGTAGGACCCTTGCCTAAACTGTGATCCATGGGACATTCCTTCATTCAAAATGAAATGACATTCCATCATCTGGCACAATGTTCATTGATCGATTGGCTTCAGAGTTTGCCATAAAACAGTCATTTGTGTTGTTTTTGTCTTTGTACTATGTGTCTTGGTGTTCCAACCTATTTTATATAAGAATTTATATCCTGTAAAGAAAAATGGGAAATTCTTTGGTCATGAGCATTGCCATTAGTTCCTTTTTTTTTTTTTTTTTTTTTTTTTTTTTTTTTTTTCTTCATTTATGTGCAGACCATTTAGGCCGACCGCATTATTTCTGAAGATATGTTTTTAACCAGATGCTTATGTTTTAAGAATAAAAAAAAGTAATTGGTTGTATTAAATGTCTTTTATTTAATACTATTCCAATAGGATTTGGAAGTAGCTCGGCTTTTGGTGGCAACACCTCTGGCTCATCCTCCTTTGGCTTTGGAACGGCAAATAAACCATCAGGAAGCCTAAGTGCAGGTTTGTATGGAAAAATAGACCAAGGGCATAAAAAAGTGACCGATATCTTTATAGGTGATATTTAGTCATGTCTTGGTTTCTTATTAAGGTTTTTAGGTGTTACTGACACAATATGCTTCTGGGGTTATGCCAACATAATCAGCTTTTTGGGGCATTTATGTTCTTTCTCCAAAGTTGGACCTTGAGTTTACATCTGATAAACTTTCCATAATAGCCCCTGCTCTAAAAGTATTCAGTAAATTAGTTTGGAACTCAAGTTTTACCTTCAGACTGGAGCCAACCATCCATTGCTTTAAGCCATCCTAGCTGGGCAGCCTTACAGTTGGAAAACCCATGATGAAACATTTGGGCAGACTTCCCAGTACTGTTAAAGGGCAAGGAAAGGCAAAGAAATAAAATCCCATTTTTACTTTCTTTAATGAAAAAGAAATATATCTCCAATATACTTTAATTAAAAAATGTGTACCGTTTTTATAAGAAACCTGACTGTATGCGGTGAAATTCTCCCTTCATTTAGTGATGTGGAAGGAATGGTCATATGGTCCCTAATGTCTGGCAGGGGAACAATTATACTTATGAACAGCAGGGGGAGCCCCTGCTTTACTTACCAGCCATGCAGAACTCAAGCAGCTTTGTTTTTTGATCATTTATGACGATCCCTAAGCTTAGCCCAGATCACACTGAGCATGTGTATGTAGTCTAGTCTTGCAAAGATGTATAACAAAGTTACAAGATGACAGCCCCCTGTGGCCAACTTTGAAAGCATAAATCATTTGTTTGATTAGGCTTGTTGTGCAGTAAGTTCATGTTTATGTTTAGTATACAAAATACAGCATTTCTACCCTTATTATATTTTACACTTTCCTTGCCCTTTAAGTACCAAGGGTCCCCTTTAGCCTTTTTATAATACCTACTAAACAAGCTTTGAGCTGAAACTTCTGCATATGGACCAAGTTGTCAACACCTTCTCAATAAATACAGGAAGGTCATTTTGTACTTGCCACCATTGGAGGAGGGCAGATGTTGGCTGCTTGAATACTCATCTGTTCTGTAACTTAAATGACTGCTGTGACTTGTATCTGCACATGCAATCTACAGCATCAATGTTGAGAACAACACCGTCTGTGGAGTTGGTCAAATTACTGTTGTCAATAGAGATGGAAATCAAGCATTATATGAGATAAGCTATGGATGTCCACATAGGTTTCATTTAAAGTGCCAACATACATCCAAGGCTAGTGTCATACAAGAAATGTATTCTGCCTGTCCTTTGTTGTACAGTGCAACGGAAAGCACTCTCCTGTTACACTTGTATCCCACCTCCTTTGAGGAGCTCAAACTAGATAATGAATCCTTACTATATGAAGATCCAAATTACAGAAAGAAAGCACCAGGTCTGCATTCCCATACTTGTATATTAAAATCAACTTTTCCAGTTAAAATATTATGGGGGGGAAATAAACAGAAATAGAACGTTTGTATTAATAGAAGCACACGTTTTTCTGTTTTGAATTTGGATATAGTTTTTTTTTTTTCTGGAAAATGCTTCTTTAGCCTTTAATGTTCTACTTTTATAAATATTAAGGATGTGTAATAGCCTGGCTTAGGAATAGTTATTTACACTAAAGCTTTTTCTCACTTCAGTTAATGGTTTCAAATGTATTTTTTATCCCCTGAAGGCTTTGGCAGTACATCTACATCTGGATTTAACTTCAGCAATCCTGGCATCAATGCATCAGCCGGCTTAACCTTTGGAGTATCCAACCCTTCATCTACAGGTTTTGGGACAGGACAGTTGCTTCAGCTTAAGAAACCTCCAGCTGGAAACAAGAGAGGGAAACGATAGGCCGTTTTTTTTTTTTTTGGTTTTTTTTTGTGACCTTTCTACTTGTTATTACACAAAATAAATCTATTTTTCTAAATAAGTGCTGCAAGTGTTCCCAACATAGTTTATGCCATTTGGATCTCCTATGGGGAGGTTTTGTTTTTGAGGGGCAATGTATTTTTTTTTTTTTCACTTTTTGCAAATGAACTCATTCCCAGAAATAAAGGAACCTATTCTATCCTGCCCTCCCCACAACCGCCATCACCGCACTGTTGTTTGCTATGGCCAAGGTATCCATATTTTCTGTACATAGATAAGGTTGCACATATTTTTGTAATTTTTTTTTTCAATATCCGAAAATAATATTGTCTGAAAATGTAACATTTTGGGACCATTTCTCTGTACAATGGCACGGGAAGGGGTCTATTACATGCTTATTGACGCTTGTTTTAGAATCTATAGTGTTTCTGACTTATTTGTACAGGGAAACCCACTATACTTATTTTTCTCACACGTTCATGGCTGTAGAAAAAACAATCGATTCATGCCTTGTTATCATCTGTATTGGAGATCTTATGTTCTGGGTGTTTGTGTTTTCCTACAGCTTTTAAGGATAAAAATGTTGAGTGTTATTAAGAAAACCATGGCTTATATTTTCAAGAATTCATTTTTTTGTGATGGCGCTATCCATCCGTCCATTATAGTGCTGAAAGGTTCTACCCCTTTCTCTCCTACTGTCCTTTTCATGTGTCCGTTTAGGATATTATCAATGTCTTGATGTGTACATTTGGTTTCCACCAGCCTTTGACTTTGTTAATCTGTCTATAGTGTATACGAAGTGTTTGAATATCTCCATGTATGGTGCAATTCTAAAATCTGTTCTCCCCTCTGTTTATTGTTTTTTCAGAACTTCCTTCCACTTCTTATGAGTAGGCGTCATGTTATAAGCATAGGAGACAACTGCATAGATTTCTGAATATTCCGTTTGTCTGATTTGTGTCATCCAATTGCAGGATTTATCACATTTCGCCAACTCCATCTCAGGGTTTCTTTTTTCCTCATCTGCATTGTCCAGTCTACAGCTTTTAGGTCAAAGAACTTCAAAATTTTGCAGCACGATGCATTTCTTAAAGGGCGCCCATTGAATAGTATACAAATTAGACAAAAACATGGTGTTTTAAGGTTGTTTCTGCTATATAAATATAAATTTTACTCTTGTACTGTCTACCTGTTTTAAAAGATGTTCGTTTTAAATGTATGCTATCATATATATATATATATATATATATATATCATCATCCTAAATGTTCCAAATTTAAATGTTCAGTTTTATGCATCAGTGCTGGCCAATGTGCTATATGCACTTTTTTTTCCATAAATTTTCATATGTTGATATCAGCATGGAGCTATTTTGTGTGCTTTCCTAATTTTTCTTAATCCAATTCAAGGTTCTGCAATAATGTAAGCAGATGGTTTCAGATAAACTCTTGGAGCCTCGGACAGACTATAACTAGATTTGCAGCCATAAAGCATGATGGGACTTCTGCGTTGTGAGACCAACTAAAGGAGACTTGGCTGTTGGATCACAATTCTCAAGTCAATGAGTTTAACCTATAACAAAGTCTGTGCTTTCCCAAACCTATTCTACTAACCCTTTTTTCACTGTAAATGTTGTTGGTTGAAGTGAAGACGCATTTGGCACATGAAGACGCATTTTCATCAGTTCTCTTTTAGAAATCTGCTTTTGTATGTACACAGCTGAATTTTAAAATTCTTTACCAGTCACAGTGGAAAACTTTGCTGTAGCTATTTATTTCAGAGTGTATGTGGCCATCGCTTGTTAGGGATTAAATCTGCTACTCTATGGTTAATCTTTCAGCCAAACCTAAGAAATGTGTCAATAATTTTCATTGTTTTCTTTTAAAGCTATTTTCTTCTTTTTCTGTATGACCGTTTTGAAGACTTGTTGTTACATATCGATGTTTTGTACTTGAAAACGTCTGTAAACTTTGCATTGTCTCCTTTTTCAGAAGCCATGCATCAGACAGTAGTTTATTTCACTGCTGGAAGCTTTTCAGTCTCCTGCTTTCTGTTGTACTTGTGACAATATTTGAAACCATTCATGTCTAAATCAATAAAATGAAATGCAAATATAGCTGCTAAGATACTGATTTCAGACATTAAATGTGACCGAATCATGTGGCTGACTTGAAATGACGTAAATGTTCTAAAATTACTGTAGTAAAGGAGTGATTTACATGTCTCCGCCCATGATGCATTATGGGAGAATAAAACTCTCATTTTTGATATCTAGGCAGTGCTATATGTATGGCATGAGACAAGTAAATACCTTCTGATTTCAGAAGGCTTCACTTTGCATGTAGTCTGTAGTCTCCAGGAAATATTCATGGTAAAACTGGACTTTGTCGATTCATTCATATTTTGCTTCTTTAATTTTTTATAATTATTGCTAGTGCAACAGTCTGGGCTGAGTGCTTTGACCGCTTGGTTTATGTTTTTGTTGAGTGCATTTTGTGTGGTAATATAGTACATTAGGGACTTTACCGTAACCTCCTTAATTCCTTATTAACCGGCTTAAAGAGGATATGATGGAAGATGCAATGGATTGCATGAAGAAAAGGTTGATGATCCAAGGACTTTTGGAGTCATTGTGTATTTTTTTTTGTCCTTCTAAGCTAAATTTGAGAGTGCTTTGGTTCCCCTCCCCCTTTTTTTATTTAAACTGTTGGGCGGCCCACCCTCCCCCCACACCAATGTCACCTGCACCAGTGGCTAGGGGTCTAGGTTGAAGTCCAGTTAGAGAAATATGCTTGTTTGACTTCCTAAATACCATTGGAAGCCCAACTTGAAAGACTCTCTGCTTTGGAATGAACGGTATTGCTGACTCTTGACTCGCTGGCTGATAAAACAATGTTTTCAACTATCAATAATTTTATTGTCTAACTGGGGTCTGACCAAATGTTGGACCTCAAAGGAAGGCTTTCACCAAAAATGTCCAAAAACCATTAACATGTGACGTTGGGTAGGATTTACTTCAAGGAAATGTGTCCGCTTGTAACCACCTTGGTACTACAGTAAAACTGTGTTTGTTCTTTCTATGTATCTGGGGAAAACAAATAGATTAAGTGTACAAACTTGTAATGGAGGCTTGTAGACCAAATGTATCTGCAATGAGGTAGGAGGTCTTAGGTGGATTTTAATGAAGACATTGAAAGGCTGAGCCTCCCCAAACAAACTGAAGTTGTATTTATCCTTTCATGTGTTCCAAGGCTATTAAATATTAAACTGTCCCTGGGGTTTGCATATATATGAAATTATTTCTTTATACTGCTGTGTCTTCTGGAATGTATACAATTTGCATTGTATTAAACCTGCCATATGTCTGGGGTATGCGAAGGATGCGGTTAAGGAATATGCCTTTAAGTTGGCTCCCAAGCACATAGTTTACCCCTCAGTTTACGGTGGTCCTTTTTCAGACTTTGGTGTGATTGTGACCCAATTAACTTCCACCAAATTGGTCACTCCAGCCGTTTTAATAACAATCGCACATGTTATGTGTGTTAAAATCAGATATTCTGATCTCAATACGGGGATCACAATTGAATTTGATATTTATGATCATGTTGGGAGATAAAGCTAAAATCCAAGCACCATCTACTGTTCCTCCATATACAACTTTTAACTTGGAGTTATACGAAGACCAGGCCTGGATTTGTGGAGAGGCCACCTAGGCCCGGGCCTAGGGTGGCAGGACTTTAGGGGGCAACAGGATGCTCAACCACACCCATATTGGTTCAGAAATTAAAATTCCCTGTGTGCCAATTCCAATTGCTCCGTCCTTAGCTCCAGCCCTGGTCCTAGACTCTCTGCTGATGGTGGCCTCAAGGTATTGAGTCTATATCTTCCTGCAAGGTTGCAACCCCACTACTGAGTAAGACATAAACAGATGTCTAGAAATACATCTCCAAGATGCAGAAGTGAACTTTTATATTATCACAGAAAGGTGAGAAAGCATCTATGGTAATGGTGTACAATGTTACTGGGAAAAGGGTGTATCTGCTGGAAGGAAAAGGGACACCAGAAGGTGTGGGGGTTTGCCGTGGGCATCAGAGCAAGAAGTGCCAGCACATACCATTTGCATTTCACCGCATTCAGTTTTGTCAACAGATGAGATGTTAAATTTCTAGAATAACTCTAACACTAGATGTCAGATTTGCCCTGCCGATACCTGGTATAGCTGCTTTCAGACTTTGTGTAACATCTCAAGAAATATGCTCTCTTTATAATATGAACATAGCTAAGCTGTAGTGGGAGAAGCTTTTGTGTGATCAGAGTCAGCCGTGAGTTCTCTGAGGAGGTAACCTGCTGACTGGTTGTATGGTGTACTATACCACAAACATTATCGCACCTTTACATAACACTCCTGTTTGCTATGGACAGTGTTATTCTAAGAAAACAACTTCT
Organism: Xenopus borealis; assembly: GCA_024363595.1. NCBI lineage: Eukaryota > Metazoa > Chordata > Amphibia > Anura > Pipidae > Xenopus > Xenopus borealis. Next base: position 146,176,756 of record CM044434.1, on the reverse strand, counting down.
TCCGCCATGTTTAATGTTTTTTTTTTTTTCAACCAATGTCTTAATCTGCATGAACTTTCCCTTTACGACATCCTGCTGAGACTGAATGTTTTCTGAGGCAAGACGTTATTGCTAGCACTTTAGCCTGGCAGCGCCAGGCTTCAAATCCAACCAGCTTGAAAGTTGATTTTTACGGAGCACTCAGTAGGTTTTTGAAATTAAAATCGTCTTTTATTAAATAGCATTATAATCACAAATCATGAGCGTGTGACATTTACCCCACGCTTGACGCGTTTCGTGGCATCTCGCCACTTCCTCAGAAGCATTCAAATCCAACCAGGGCACTATCTGCAAGGAGTTTGTATATTCTCCCCATGTCTGGGGGTTTCCTCTCTCACGACAAATAAATACAGGCAGGTTAATTGGCTGCTGATACAATTGACCATAATGAATGTGAATGGAAGAAGGACCTTAGACTGTAAGCTCCACTGGGGTAGGCACTGATGGGGCTTTAATAATATAGAACATATAATGGTAAAAAATTAAATAAATGTGCTGCTTTTTCCGTTAGCAATCGTGGGGTAGTGTCAGGAAAATAGTTTGGGGAAAAATGGACAATTCCCAAAATAATTAAATATGCTGTGTGTCTTTGGGCAATGGTGGCATATGCCAACTGACTCCCAGCTTGGTGGGCAAAATACTTTGATTTGCCTTGTTATGGACTAATAACGCTCAAACTCTGCCAGGTCAGATGATCACAGGATAAAAATACAGCTGCACCTCTTTGTTGCATAAAGTAAAACTTGAATGTTTCAGGCTTACTCTCACCTCTTACTCTTTTTCAAGCCTCAGATTATCACAAACGCTAGTTGACTAACTTCCTATTAGTAATTGCCTGACCCGTAGGTGCAATTTTTTTTTTACATATATGCCATAAGACCCTTGTGTGACACTTTACCATGGGAAGCAACTTCAAGGTCCAAATTTCCATTTTTTCTAGTTCAGAATGCAGTTGCATTCTCTGCTGTAGTTGATGGTGAAGGGTGGTGGCATCAAACCCAGAAGCACCCCTTGGTAGCACCACCTCAGTAGCAAGATGGACAGTGGTGCCCTCATGTTGTCCTCGCATAATGACGTTGGTGAGAGAAGGTCCAGGACATGGTTGAATACAAGCACTGTAGCCATTAGGCCTGTGCTGCTACACTCAACCATGTAATGTCTTGTACCTCGTAAATGTTTGTGTTTGAATGAAATGTTGGCTATTATTTATCATGATCAGGAAGTAACGGTGACAGATCCCAGTGACAGGAAAGCGAGAGCCAATTGCTGTACAAGTGGGAATGTGGCCTTGCCAGAAGCAACCTCAGCCCATGTTCGTCTTCCGCCAAACTGCTCAGACGGGATGGTTTTGTTGCTTGCCAAAAGGACTAAAGAGCTGCAAACACACAAATGAAGCAATTTGAGGTGAGGCTGAGACAAAATTCAAACAAAGTCATTACCTACACCCCAAAGCAATGCAAGAAACTCAGAGGGGCAACGCAGCCAAGCTGACCGAGCATGTATAATAATGACCGCTGTTCTTTCTTCCTGCATACTGTTTCATGAATTGCAGTTCGGGGGCAGGGCAGAAATCCAGAAAGGTCGAGCACAAGCGTCTGTTCTGGGTTACAATATCCCACAAACTCTGCCCAAAAATTGGGAGTGCACTGGTCTAGAATTGAGTTTGGGATTTGGAGTAATCTTTTTGTAGGATTCGGTTTTGGTCAAATAGTGTTCTATTAAATCGAATCCCAACCTTCAAAGTCAATTAGAATACTCTGGAAACTGAACATGATAATTTAGCAGGGAGAGACTCCGGTAGGAAGTGACGTCACAGCAATCAAATATGGCAGCTGCTATCCTAAACAAAAAGAGTCCATATCTAGAGCGGTTTACTCAAGTATGGAAAAGCATTCTAAAGAATAAAAATGTAGTTCTAGCTTTCAAGGCTGTGGCTATTTACAATACACTGCTTTGGTAGCTTTTCTTCTACTTTAAAGCCCTGGAGTATTTTGTGAACCTTCTTAGTCCAGTGGTCACCTGTTGTTCTTAAACAATTGGGTTCAGAATAATAGTGTGTTTTTTTTGTTAAAAAAGTGAATAAAGCTCAAAATCCTTATGAGGTGGTGATTCGAGGCAGTTCCTGATCAAAGTTGACTTGTTCCAAGGTTTCATTCTCAATGCAGTTCAATTTGAATTCTTTATTGTGCTCATAACTCTCTGTATTATTTTATAAGTTTACAGTGGCTTCACCAGCAAGTATTACAGGGTAGTGCAAGCTCATAAGACTGACATTTTTTAATTAAATTCACTGGTTTGGTTAAAAGCATCAGGCATTATTATCTAAGAGCAACCTTGAGCTTACAGTTAGGCATTCCTTGCTTCATACTATGATTTCTTCAATATTAGAAGGACGGACGTGATGTTTATGTGAATACGCTTATTCATTGCCAATGATTATGATTCAGGCAGAACTGGTTCAAATGACTCACCCTGATTCCAGAGCCAATTATTATCATTCCATAACTAACTGCTCACAAACAGCAGCAATTTGCACAATTTCAAAGGCCACCATTCCATAATTACCGACTCCTTTTATCATCAAATTTCATTTTCAAGACCAGCTTTGATATGTGCTGTTACATTAGAAGTTCATATGGTTTCATATATTTATAATTTAGGGGTTAGCTCTTCCCTCCGCATCATCCAAGCTTTCTGTACTCTTCTATTCCAAAAGCTGTCAGTCAAAGGCAGCTCCACCCAGGGGAAGAGGAAACGTTAAAGTTTTTTGGGGGGTGGTAGAAAGATATTTGTCTTTTAGATACTTTCTCTGATCCCAGTTGTATTTTAGAATTCTCTTCCAAGACAGAACCTTTTTTCAGCCACTCAAAGGAATACCATAAAATATGCTCAACACACTAATGACCAACACAGCCCTCGCCTATAGAGGGTGAAGCAATGTTTAGGCCATAGGTGCTGTTAACATCCAAACTTCAGCATTAGGTGCAGAGAGCAAAGGAGCATAATGCTTTATGTTATAGGTAAGTGGTCTCTGCCAACAGAACCTGCACAGTAGTAAACAGTAGTATTTGTATAAGAAAAGTCTCTTATAAAACACTGTGACCAGGCACCAAGTAGGAGCTCCCACTATGGGCAGATATGTTGGGACACATACATACATGTGCATGCGTGAGGTGTAGGATCATACAAACTAAGTAAATCATTGAAATATGTGCAAAGTGCACAAACTGTGCACTTTGCACATATTTCAATGATTTAAGATTTAAGAAAAAAGTGTTTATTGGCTGTCATTTCTTTCACGTTATTAGAGATCTCTTCTACACATTAAATTTATGCTGCCAGAGCCGCTTAATGAGGTTTGGAGCACTTATCCAAAATATTGTTGTTTTATTATTGGCGTGACCTCTTCCCACCCTCTTACTGGTGCATGCTCGTCCCAGGTCGTGCTCCTGCCCTCCAGGAAATATAGGTTAAAGGGTTGGGATACTCCAAGGTGCTCCTTTTAAACTCCATTGGTAGCAAATACATCAACAATAGGAATTTGACCAATCATTGGCCAATGACATATCTATCAACAATAGGAATTTGATCAGTCATTGGCTAATGACTTAATTCTATCAGCAATATGAATTTGACCAGTCATTGGCCAATTTCTTATTTTTATCAACAAAATGAATTTGATCAATCATTGGCCAATGACATATCTATCAACAATATGAATCTGACCAGTCATTGGCCAATGACTTAATTCTATCTACAATATGAATCTGACCAGTCATTGGCCAATGACTTAATTCTATCTACAATATGAATCTGACCAGTCATTGGCCAATGAGTTAATTCTATCAACAATATGAATTTGACTAGTCATTGGCCAATGACTTAATTCTATCAACAATATGAATTTGACCAGTCATTGGCCAATGACTTAATTCTATCAACAATATGAATTTGACCAGTCATTGGCCAATGACTTAATTGTATCATCAATATGAATTTGACCAGTTATTGGCCAATTACTTAATTCTATCAACAATATGAATTTGACCAGTCATTGACCAATGACTTAATTCTATCAACAATATGAATTTGACCAGTCATTGGCCAATGGCTTAATTCTATCAACAATATGAATTTGACCAGTCATTGGCCAATTTCTTATTTTTATCAACAAAATGAATTTGATCAATCATTGGCCAAGGACATATCTATCAACAATAAGAATTTGATCAGTCATTGGCCAATGACTTAATTCTATCAACAATATGAATTTGACCAGTCATTGGCCAATGACTTAATTGTATCAACAATATGAATTTGACAAGTCATTGGCCAATTACTTAATTCTATCAACAATATGAATTTGACCAGTCATTGGCCAATGACTTAATTGTATCAACAATATGAATTTGACAAGTCATTGGCCAATGACTTATTTCCATGCAGCACAAGAGATGAGCCAAGAGTCAGTGTTGATAGCTGTGCTTTATGTATGGCTGGTCACCAACCTTGCTTTTCTTATGTGCCCTGTGCAATCCAACTGTGCAAGTGACTCGGGTCATACGACTGAATTGTATAGGACACATGAGAGTGGATGGCGAGTGACCAAGTTAAAGTTGTTTCTGCACATGTTCCAGTTATAACTGCTGAGTAAATCTCTAGATCATGTGTCCTGCTCTAGGGCTGATAATAAATGGAATCCTTGCATTTTCTCATACAGAAAAGAATTGAGGGAATGATGAGGAACCATTGTGAATCTGAGAGAAATCACAGTATTGCCTCCAATAATAAAGCCAAGAAAAACATAAATTACTAAAGGAAAAAGCATTTCCAAAAGTACAATTGTATCACCGCTACAGAGAGCAAAACAACCCACTTTCCGATAAGATGTTTTTGGAATGACAACAGCGCCTGCTTGTTTTCTATTGGCTGACACTCTACTCAATACCTGACACACAAGCCAGGGAAATGCACACATTAAGAAAATAATTGAGGTGCCAATCCATTAGAATCAGCCTGCAAACAATCCCCAATCCGCTGAACAAAAGAAGGCAAGGGGGTTGCACATTCCAAAAATAAAGGTGCAAAAGTCTTTATCAAATAATCACATGAAAAAAAGCCCAATGCGTTTCAACCAGAAAAGGTGCTATTCATCAGTGACAAATGTAGAAAATGTAGTGTCAGGATTTTGTTCAATAATATCTTGGATGAATTGCTGTCTCTCTATACCTCCTGAGCCCCCCAGCAGTAGCAAGGTCTGCTTCCTGTATAGAATAGCGTGAGTATCCCTTTAAAACACAGAAAAAACGTACTGGGACCTGCCCATCATAGGTGATTGATGACCCAGTTCAGCTTCTAATGACGCTGCAGAAGCTCCCTTTCGCCATGGGCTGATGTAGCGTGGGGGCAAGGGGGAGATGGATGGCCGACGTCAGGAGAGGGGCCCTTGATGTGGCAAAGGGGGCCTTGTGGTTGCAGACCTGGTGGGCCCTGGACACAATTTGAAGCTGTACATGCTGACCACCACCCCAACTCCAATTGTGGCTACAAGAAGAGAAGGTACGCAATGCGGGTGGGGGATGTTAAAGCGCACCAATCATAGCCAAAATCAAACACATATTAACAATGTGACCAGTACAACCTAAACATGTTTAATCAAACTACATGTACAGTTTTTTTTTTAAAAAAATGCAGTTTTTAAAAAATCCCATACTTTGTCACTAACTACAACATGCAAATGAGCTACCCAGAATGCCTAGCTTTAGTAAACTAGAGTATCAAGAGAAGTGCACACACCAACTTCCACAAGGTGGCAGCACTAACACAGAAGTTTGGCAGATTTCAAAATAGCTTAGAAGGTTTATTAGGCAAGCAAGGAATTTCAACTGAGCATGTGCGAGATTTCAGAGCTGCAGTTGGCTGTGAAGATATAGGTAGGAGGAGTCAGTGAAATCCAAGATGCCTGCCTCAGCTAGAACTGCAGTGGAGATAGGGGAGATTTAGCAGAAGGTATAGTGAGCTGATCATTTACATTATACAAACTATTCTTTTAAAAATAGGATTTCTTGAACTTTCAAATATTGTATTTACTTAGTAAATCATTTTAGGTATGATTGGTGCCCTTTAAAGAGGGAAGTCCTAAAGGGTGGATGCAGCTGGGGTGGGGCCCTTGATGCAGATGAATAAGTCACCACACTCATGGGTGACTGACGTGGTTCAGGGGCTTCTCCAAATTTTAATCAATTAGTTAAATAATTCAATCAGGTGAGGCAAGACTCAGTTTTGCTTGTAAACTTCTTATTTTGCATCTCCATGTGGCTTAACATAAAACACTTTGTGTTCCGGGTGCACCTGGCCCCAGACCCGTCACTTGAGGCTGCGAATTGTTCTATCGATATCATTTCCCCACAACCGGATGCCATCACAAAAATGTGTATAGTTAGAGATGAGTCTCACCCCAACCACGTGGTGACCCGGGTGCAGCCTCCCCGAGTCCGTCACTAAGAAAAACTTCAATTGGCACAGCATCAACTTCAGCAGAGCACTCCAAAGCCACTCTGTAAGGCTACAATTGTATTGTTATTGCTACTTTTTATTACTCATATTTCTATTCAGGCCTCTCCTATTCATATTCCAGTCTCTTATTCAAAGCATTGCGTGAATGCTAGGGTAATTTATACCCTAGCAACCAGATTGTTGAAATTGCAAACTGGAGAGCTGCTGAATAACTCAACATAAAATGTCCCAGGATATCATTCTCCACATCATAATAAAAGTTAAAGGGATACTGTCATGAGAAAACATGTTTTTTTCAAAATGCATCAGTTAATAGTGCTACTCCAGCAGAATTCTGCACTGAAATCTGTTTCTCAAAAGAGCAAACAGATTTTTTTATATTCAGTTTTGAAATCTGACATGGGGCTAGCCATTTGATCAATTTCCCAGCTGCCCCTGGTCATGTTACTTGTGCCAGCACTTTAGGAGGGAACTGCTTTCTGGCAGGCTGTTGTTTTTCCTTCTCAATGTAACTGAATAGTACGCAGTGGGACATGGGTTTTACTATTGAGTGCAGTTCTTAGATCCACCAGGCAGCTGTTATCTTGTGTTAGGGAGCTGTTATCTAGTTCCCTTCTCATTGTTCTGTTGTTAGGCTGCTTGGGGAAGGGGTAATATCACTCCAACTTACAGTACAGCAGTAAAGAGTGACTGAAGTTTATCAGAGCACAAGTCACATGACTTGGAGCAGCTGAGAAATTGACAATATGTCTAGCCCCATGTCAGATTTCAAAATGAAATATAAAAAAATCTGTTTGCTCTTTTGAGAAATGGATTTCAGTGCAGAATTCTGCTGGAGCAGCACTATTAACTGATGCATTTTGAAAAATATTTTTTTTCCCATGACAGTATCCCTTCAACTGAAGGGTGAAACCCCCCTTTAACTATTCTTGAATAACAGGTTCCACAGCTACTCTTTGAGCATGTCCTATAACACAACAGAGTGAGGGCAAGTCATACTTGGATATTAATAATTACCCCTAGAAAGCCATGTTCACCCATTACTTATCTTGGCATGAAGGAGAGGAAAGCATAGAGCTGGAGTTTACTAAGTTTTTATGACAGAGTGTTTCACACACACAGAGGCAGATCCAACCCGAAAGATAATAAGGATCTATCAGGCATCAGCAGCAAATACGCTATATATCCTTGCAATGCTATGTAAATAAACTTATACATACGTGCAAATTAATACAATGAGGTGGAACTTTTAAAGTAAAACTCATGCTAGAAATATCCACTAGGGGGCAATGTGTTTCTGTGTTTTAAAATCCCACATGGTACTCAAATAAATTCCAAGCACTGACTTATGCCGTATGTGTATACTCTCCTTTAAACTTGTCAGAGATAAGTAAAAAAAAAAAAAACAAGGGCCACTTTTCAGCTGTTGTTGCACTGCAACTCCCAGAACCCTGTGTAGTGCTTCAGTGATCATCAGCGATGCTCTATATATGACAGATATGTTATATTTATAAATAATATACTTATTACATTGCACTTGCTGCCCTTAATTATTATTGTAGAAGTATCTGCAATTCTATGTCATATTGTAAAAATCTAGATGTGCCTGACTGCCCTATTCTGCACAAGAAATTCATAACAAATGGCAATAAACAACTACCTGACTTCACTTGCTTATACTGAAAACTATTATTTGTTTTATTTGCATTCATTTTCTTCTTGTTTTCTATACCCCGAGACCCTTGCCTCACGTGCCCCCCATTCTTATAGTTGCAGTGAAAAACAGCATCTCCAGCCTACTGGATCTTTTCCCTCAAACCCTACAGCAAGGCTCTATAACCATGGGAAGATGGAGACTCTCTCTGTATGTAGAGCTGCCCACACTCAGCAGCAAGACCACTTTAAAGGCAAAGTAAAACTTAACTAAAGAAGTAGGTAGAAATGTTGTACATTATGTTTTGTGCTTGTGTACCAGCCCAAGGCAACCACAGCCCTTTAGCAGTAAAGATCTGTGTCTCCCCAGTAGATGCCCCAGTAGCTCCCCATCTTCTTTTCTACTGATTCACTGATTCACATGCTCTGTGCTGCTGTCACTTACTGAGCTTAGGGACCCACTCACAATATACAGTACACATAGAATAGAAATATAGTCACAATATAAGGCTGATTAGTCATTAATACAGATAATTACTACATGGCAGCACAGAAACCAGTGCAATTAGCATCAGAATTTAATAATCAGCCCTGTAGCATCAGCTTATATTACAGACCAACCTCATTTTCTGCTGGATAATTAGTGACGACCCCTAAGCTTAGCTTCTCAACAGCTGCTCAGAGCCCACTGAGCATGTGAGTGTCACAGACACTTTCCAAGATGGTGACCCCCTGTGACAAGTTTGAAGTCCTGGATCATTGCTGCTATTGACAAGCTGAAACTTTAGCCGCGTGCAATAAGTTCACTATATAAAACATGGCATTTTGAGCAATATTAGTTTTTAGGGTTTAGCTTTCCTTTAAGGTTCTGGTAGCTGACAAAATTTTACAAAATTCCCATTGATTGATATAGCATCTTATATATATAGATGCTGTCATATCATATGATTGATGTGAGGGGTTTGTCATTATGGGAGATGCTTCAGTCAAATAGTATTGCTTATGGTGGTGTTACATTTTCCTGGTTATACCTGGGTATATGGCACTTTCCTTGGCAGCACTGTGTACAGGAGCAGTGGGAAATAGGTGGCACATAATACACAAGGTTCTAGGCAGCCATGTACTTACCTCCTCCTGTAATAAAGGTCTCCCTTAGCCTGTGAGTTACGCTCTCTACACCAAGCAATAGAGTGCAGATAGATAGATAGATAGACAGACAGATAGCTAGCTAGATATATAGATGGATAGATGATAGATAGATAGATAGACAGACAGACAGACAGATAGATGATAGATAGACAGACAGACAGACAGACATACAGACAGATAGCTTGATAGATAGATAATAGATAGATGGATAGATAGATAGACAGACAGACAGACAGACAGACATACAGACAGATAACTTGATAGATAGATAATAGATAGATGGATAAATAGATAGATAGATAGATAGATAGACAGACAGACATCTAGCTAGCTAGATAGATGATAGATAGATAATAAATAGATAGATAATCGATAGATGATAGATAGATAGATAGATAGATAGATAGATAGATAGATAGATAGATAGATAGATAGATAATAGATATATAGATGATAGATAGATAGATAGATAGATAGATAGATAGATAGATAGATGGATGGATAGATAGATAGATAGATAATAGATAGATAGATAGATAGATAGATAGATAATAGATAGATAGATAGATAGATAGATAGATAGATAGATAGATAATAGATAGATAGATAGATAGATAGATAATAGATAGATAGATAGATAGATAGATAGATAATCGATAGATAGATGATAGATGATTGATAGATAGATTGATAGATAGATAGATAGATAGATAGATGATAGATAGATGATAGATAGATAGATAGATAGATAGATAGATAATAGATATATAGATGATAGATAGATAGATAGATAGATAGATAGATAGACAGACAGACAGACAGACAGACAGACAGATAGATAGATAGATAGATAGATGATAGATGGATAGATGATGTGGCCCAGGGAAGCCAAAAGGTTGGACACCCCTGATATAGAGAGACAGACAGACAGACAGACAGACAAATAGATAGATAGAGATTATCCACATGAATTTCAAGTGCAGTCCACTTCGAAAAGTTTGACTTCAATTCATAAAGCTGTTACTATTTAGTGTGTGGGGGGGGGATCACACAATGAATATGCATTGGAATCGCTACATTGATCAATTCATTACTGTATATAAAGTAACCTGCACGTTGATACATTATTAAATTTGTTACTAGAATGTATTTGTAACATTTGAAATTTGTCACTAGAAAGTGTTTGTAACATTTTAGTTATGAGCAGTTTATAAAAACTTGAAATATGACGTGATGAAATTAATTCTGGATTATAACTTGAAATTCTATAGACGCATGAACTGAAACATATTTAATTAACTCGATTATTAACAGATTATTATCAACTTGATTAAAGTATTTGATTAACTTTGATTAGACTTTTTTTTTTATTCTTATTGAAATGGGCTTGAATGGTTAATGCATTCATTTGATGGGTTATCCTAGGTTTAAATAACATGTATGTTAATGAAGGCTGAGGTCTCTGAGGAATTGTGCAGACATGAAACGCGTCAGACGCTGTCTCTTGTAAGTCAGATAGGGAAATAAAGACTGCTGTTTTATACCTATGGTATGATCTGGAATTGTGCGGTTCTTGTGTTCAATTGATAAAGGGCCTAGCCAGAAACATGTAGCGGGTCATTCAATTCCCAAATAAAACTATTTGCAGTCAAAGATTCCAGCCCTGGATTTGTCCTGCAATTTATCATTCTTTCTTTGATCAAGTCATTTCAGTTGTTGACACAGGATTCCCACCAGTATCACCTACAGAAGAGCCGTTGCTGGTGAGCTCCAGTTTACCTAATGATATGATTTACACCTTCCAAAAGCCCTTCTACTGTCTCAAAAACAACAATTCTGCAGGTAGGTTCAATACAAGTACTTACTACACAGCTACTGTATGTGATTAAAGTACACCCCTACACCAGATTGGAAAAAAGAGACCTTAGAACCAACCCATAGAAAGTCAGAGAATGTTCTCAATAGAGCCAACGGCCATAGAGGGAACCAAGCAAGTGAGGGGCAGGGATCCTTGTGCAGTGAAGGTGGGACCTTGAGCTTGTTTCATGAGTTTCAGCCCGGTAGAGATGACACCTGATTCCGGCAATAGAAGTTGCACAGCCATGTTAGTTAGTGGAGCATGAAGCCCCATTGTATGACATGTACTTGGGATACTTGAGATACTCTTGGGCAATTAAGCTGTTTAGTTTGTTTGCTAATTTTTGGCAAGACAATTTTCCCTACCTGCAGCCAAAGGTGAGCTCATGTTATGAGAAAGGAGAGGCAGGGAGTGGATTTATAGCAAATACTCTATTAGACAGGTACGCCTGATGTAATTTGAGTTTTGGCAAATAGAAGACTTGCCTGATCATATATAATAAGGTCAGTACCTAAGGCTCCTTGGGGGTCTGACGTAAAGCACACTCCTGGCCTGTATAAAACAATTCAATCCTTTCTTTTCTTAAAGGGAACTGTCATTGGAAAACATGTTTTTTTTTTTTTTCAAAACACAGTTAGTCCGGTAGACTTCTGCACTCAAATCCATTTCTCAAAAGAGCAAACAGATTTTTTTTATTTGGTTTTGAAATTTGACATGGAGCTAGACATTTTGTCAATTTCCCAACTGCCCCATGTCATGTGACTTTACTGTTGCTTTACCTTCTCAATGTAACTGAATGGAACACAGTGGGACATGGGTTTTTACTATTGAGTGATGTTCTTAGATCTAGTACCAGGCAGCTGTTATCTGGTGTTATCTGGTTACCTGGTTATCTGGGGGGAAAAGTGAGGGGTGATATCACACCAACTGTTGTGTTTGGTAGCCGAGGATGAGGAGAGTATAACAGTGCTTTATTAGCAGGTCATTGCAGCCATTACATAACAGCAGAAAGTCTTACTTTCACTTTCAAGTTGTACAGAAAGTCATATGTATGCACAGTGATACCTGTAGGCCATTTGTATAAACACCACACCAACGTGCAATACAGCAGTAAAGAGTGATTGAAGTTTATCAGAGCACAAGTCACATGTCTTGAGGCACCTGGGAAATTGACAATATGTCTAAACCCATGTCAGATTTCAAAACTGAATGTAACAAAATCTGTTTGCTCTTTTAGAAATGGATTGCAGTGCAGGAGTTTGCTGGAGCAGCACTATTAACTGATGCATTTTGGAAAAAAAAAATTTTCTATGACAGTGTCCCTTTAAAGTTCATAAAGAAGAAACAGGAAGAGGATTGCTCAGTGGTGCTTGCTGGAAGAACCCCGGGTCAGTGCAATTTTCTGCTGATAGGAGGGGGTGAGTAGGGTTGGCACCTGTCCGGTTTTGACCCGGACAGCCCGGTATTTTGAAGGGCTGCCCGGGTCAATACTTCTTGCCCGGTTTTCCAAATAAGGAAAACCGGGCGGGATTAGCTTGATTGACGCAGCGATCGGCCAATCGGCGATCGCTGTGTCATAGCTCCACCCACTGACATCACTGGCCTGCCCACTGATGTCATGGGCCCCGTCCCCTGTCAGGGTTTAGCCACTGCAAAAGGTGGCAACCCTAGGGGTGAGGGCAGTATATGCAATCACTTAGGGGTGCCTAAATTTTGGCACCCCCAAGTAAAGAATGTCTTTCCTTCTCCATTAAGGCAAAAGTGCAGTGGTGAATCAGCACAAGAGGCATGGAATTATTAAACAAGTGTCAGCACCAACAATAGCCGAGGGGCCATGGATTGGATATAAATGCAAAATATAACAATTATTGCACAAAGTAATAATAAAGTTGGTCATTTGTCGAGGATATATTCTGAGCACTTGGTTCTGAGATCTGCTGCCAACGCCTTAGTGTCTTCTCAACTGTATATCCCTGACCCAAACAGTGTTTTTTGTATCTTTTTATTCTCCCCACTTAAGAACACACTAATTTCCCCTACGTGCATCCATTTTCTATGAGAGACCCTTGGTTTGATCAAGAACAGAAGTGTAAAACACAATGTAAAACATGGCATCAGGCTCTCAGATACCTATTGGAATGAATGTTTGGCCCATTTTCCCTTGACTGCAACACTATGTGCTGGATTCCTGCCCTGCAGACACCTGTGCCCCCCCCCCCCCCCCCCCCCCCCCCCCCCCCCCCCCCCCCATCTGACACCAGCCCATAAACAACAGCTGAGCAATGATGATGCTATTTGAGGATTTGGTTTCCTCACAAAATAGGTGTTCAGCTCGTATGTAGGATCTTTATGGGCTGGAGTCAGGTGGCCAAGTGGGAAGGCAGATGGTGTTGTGGGGAACTGCTGCTCAGGCTTCAACATATTTCCCAAATGTACATTCATCTATATATAGTCTGTCCTGCACTCTGACACACCAACACTGGCACTGCCCAAACTATAATTAACAGTGGTACTGCCCAAACTATAATTAACACTGGCACTGCCCAAACTATAATTAACACTGGCACTGCCCAAACTATAATTAACACTGGCACTGCCCAAACTATAATTAACACTGGCACTGCCCAAACTATAATTAACACTGGCACTGCCCAAACTATAATTAACACTGGCACTGCCCAAACTATAATTAACAGTGGTACTGTCCAACATTTGGAATTTTAACTAAAGCTTCCAGCACCTTTGTCTGGTATTTGCCACAAGTATCTAATATATATAGTGAAAACAGTACCCCTTATTGTAAAATATAAGGATATTATATGCTTTTATACAGGTCATGGAACTCTGAAGTGACTTCTAACATCCTCATATTTTCCAAAAAGGGGTAATTTTGTTATGTGGCAAAAATGACATTGCCGTTTATAATTGATGACCTCATTAGTCACCATTTAAAAGGATATAATTTACAAGATACTGTATTCATGGGTTTTGTGTATTATAATGGGATATGATATTCCACAGACTCACTCCCTTCCCATACTGTAGGCACCATCTCTCCCTACTATACCTGCTATCCCACAGTCACACTCCCTTCCCAGAGACTATTATCCACTGTTACTATAGACACCATCTCTCCCTACTATACCTGCTATCCCACAGTCACACTCCCTTCCCAGAGACTATTATCCACTGTTACTATAGGCACCATCTCTCCCTACTATACCTGCTATCCCACAGCCACACTCCCTTCCCAGAGACTATTATCCCACTGTTACTATAGACACCATCTCTCCCTACTATACCTGCTATCCCACAGTCACACTCCCTACTCAGAGACTATTATCCCACTGTTACTATAGACACCATCTCTCCCTACTATACCTGCTATCCCACAGTCACACTCCCTTCCCAGAGACTATTATCCCACTGTTACTATAGACACCATCTCTCCCTACTATACCTACAAATATTCTCATGACTTACACATACAGTATCAATGCAGTACCTAAAACATGTGTATTCAATAATAGCAAATACTTGGCAATGTGTGGGTTCCTCAGATTTCTGTATATGAATGGTTATATACAGTTTGGCAACAGCATGTTATGTGCCAGCTCTGAAACAACAAACAATGCTGCCCTTATGGCTGTGTGTAGCACTTAATATTCCTCTGTGCCAGTTATCTGATGGGGTGTTAGATTTCCCTTTTGCAGTTGTGTTGTTAGTTCTACCCTGAGCACAGAATTACTATAAAGAAGATATAGTCATGGGAGCCCCCGTATCGTACAAACCCTACAACAAGTGGGAGTGGGGAGCAACAGTTTTGGCTTAGAAGGCAGTCACACAGTGCAGGAATGTGGCTCTGCAGCTGTTGCTGAACTGCAACACCCTTATCCTCAGCAGCTGTTGCTGAACTGCAACACCCTTATCTTCAGCAGCTGTAGCTGAGAGTAGCTGAAGCTCTTTGCATGTGCCAGTGCTAATATATCATTCTGCCTAATATAAGCAGATTCAGTCATCAGCAACCATCCATATACATTAAATACAAAGCTAATGTAAATGCCATTCCATGTACTGCTGCTCATGACTTCATTGGCCAATGAAACAATGTTGCTTTACCCAGCTCTCTTCCACCCGACATTTCACTTGTCTGTGATTCTCCGGCTTTAGGGGGCAGTTGTCATTGGTTGACCACACGCAGAGACATTTCAAAATACTGTTAAAAACATGGAAACAGTCTGATTAATGAATACTGAATTGTTTGAAAGTTTGTTAAAAAAAAACCACATGCACGTGAACACACGGAGCAGTTGCAGCTGTTGCAGTTGGTGCAAGCTTGTCCCACTGCAATAATACAGCAGTCTAATGTGGAGTGAGCGGGGGGGGGGGG
>CM044434.1:146112797-146161043 GCA_024363595.1 Xenopus borealis | reverse complement strand
GGGGGGGGGGGGTGGCATGCAAACTGTGAAAACAAAACACAGAGACATGTTAACATGAGCGGATGTCTCCCCGATATGCCCACATTGAGGTGGGCGATATAGGGCTGATCCGATCTTGGGCCCTAGGGCCCAACGATCAGATAATAATGGAGGCCAAATCGGCGGTCGGATCGTGGGTGCGCAACAGATGCGGCCGCGATCCGACTGGAATTTTTAGTCCCGCCCGATCGACATCTGGCCGACTTTCGCCCAGATATTGATCAGTGAAGCCCGGCGGAGGGCCCCATACACAGGCCAATAAGCTGCCGACTTGGTCTGTTGGGAGCTTTTATCGGCCCGTGTATGGCCACCTTAAGTCTTTATTAAGAAATATCACGCCGCTTGATTTCTTCTCCTTGGCTATCTCCTATAAGGAAGGCAGGGAGGAGAAATCAAGCGTTGTTCGTGCATGCGCACAGCGACGTTTCTGCTTACGCTACGAGTGGCGCTTTCATGCGAGCGCACCAGGTAGAGCCAAGTCCGGACTGAGAATTAAAATAGGCCCTGGCATTTCAGGTACACAGAGGCCCAATCAGCCCCCACCAGCCCACTAAATACTGATTTTCTATGGGACCTTATAGCAGCCCCTCAGAACCCACAGATTGCCAGTCCGGGCCTGGGTGGAGCGCACCAGTAGGGCGGCAGGGGGCCCTGGACAGCAGTCCTGGTGGGTACCCAGCCCCCTAGTCCAACCCTAAGCAGCACAGAGAATCGGTGAATCAGCAGAAAAGAAGATGGGGAGCTACTGGGGCATCTACTGGGGAGACACAGATCTTTACTGCTAAAGGGCTGTGGTTGCCTTTAAAGGAGGATATCCACCCAAAAACTGGATTGCGAAGCAAAATGTCCCTTTCTGTTCTCTGGTCCTCGCTCTTGAAACAAAATAGCAGAAGTTGCTTCTCCTTCAGGTCTGTTAATCAGCCGTTATCAGGAACACAGTTTCAGGAGTCAAAACCGAGAGTGCAGAGAATATAAACAGACACTGCTTTCTATAAGCAATTCCATTTGCAAGTAACCCCAATAAGCAAATAAAAAGGTTGAATGGAAGTATATTGGAAAGTGACCAATAAATGCTCAATGACCCAACTAACATGTATATTCGACAGAAGCTGTAATTAAAGAGACAGCGATACTGATATATATACTGTGAATAAATAAATGCTAAATCGAATGCAAAGATAATAATAGGAGTGAATCGTAGCAAGTTCCTCTCTAGAGGAAGGGCAGCGGCAGACGAGTAGCTCTGAAGCACTTGTAGCCAGGAGCCTTCACTGATAACGATTTTCTTCTTCTTCTGGGGTCCGGCTGATCATGATCCAGCAGGGTTTGGCATGTTTATGCTAATGCTGTGGGCTGAAAAAATATAGAGTTTTATTGAAAGACAGCTCAGATCTGAGATGTGAAATACAGCAAATCTTAGCCCCCAAAAAATCTCCATGATTTCTGATAGCTCTAATGAGGGGAGCCCATGAAAAGGACGGGGTCACACTAGGTCCCCAATTAGGGGGAAAGACTGGTGTATGCAAAGACTAGAAGAAAAGGAGGAAGACTCACAGCTATTAATGCAACAGCCACAAATGACTCACTCCAATTAGCCAAATTGTATTGAAATACAGTGCAGCGTATGACTTCCCTGCCTTACAGGGTCAGGTAGTGCTTTTACCCAGAGAGAGGGGCAGATGGGAGTCAGGGTAAGGGGGTATTTAACCCCTGATGTACTTAATAGAGAGATGGGGGGGTTGCAGTACAGTGGAAGGGCTGGTGAGGCGCCTTCTGTTTAGCAGTGTCAGTATATGATTAGAAATAATGTATTATGTGTATTTGCAAAGTGTAGGGAGAGGTTAAAATGTAACCTGTGGGGGCAAGTAAGTTTTATTTATGATGCTGGCTTGGAAACCCCCTTGGCTTCTAATACGTATACAGACAGTGTCAAACTGAGCCATGCGGGGCCCACTGGAAAACCAAGGGCAGACTAATGCACAAGCCCCCTAGGCCCCCACTGTGATCATGGTCCCATCTAGTTTTTCTTTCTTCAATTATTATATTTTATTTTAATATGTATTTCTATTTATGATGCTGGCTTGCCCCCTTGGCTTCTAATAAGTTTACAGACAATTTTTAACATGTATTTCTATAGCGCCAACATATTGCGTAGCGCTTTAAAGTAAATTCGTTAATTCAACTAAATCACATGAATTACATACACATGGAGTTACATACAATCATAATCAAATGTGATTGTGAAAAACAATGTCAAACTGGGCCACGTGGGGACCCACTGGAAAACCAAGGGCAGATGAATGAACGTTTAGACTGTAAGCTCTATGGGGCAGGGTCTTCCAGCCTTTTGTCTCCTTGACACTTAATCTGTAGTGTAATTATATTTTATATTTATGTACATTCTTTGTCTAATAATGCACTTATTGTTACTTTTTAATTCAATGACCGCTTGTTTGTTGCTACCAATTTATTGTTTTGCCGTACAGTGTACAAATACACAAACATACACATACAGTATTTGTGCTGCTGGGTTTAGTAGGGCACAGTCTACAACAAGTTGCGGCGGTGCATTTCCTGGGCCATATAATCGCTCCACTCCAATGCTGATTAAAAAAATGCCTTTATTGTTCATTCCTTAAACATAGATCACATCAGCTGCCGGTCTGACGCGTTTCGTATTTGCATACTTCATCAGAGACCTAGGGCACAGCTGCTGGGAGAAGAAGGCGCATGGGGCGCCCGATGTGGGCAGATCTCTGTGTGCAAACCTGACCCCACGCAGGGAGCTGTGATCTGAATGCATCAGGATGGTGGCATAACTGTTTAGAAAGCAGACCGTGCACCTAGGGGCCCCAGGGGTTCTACTACTTTTTAGGGTTGGGAAGATTGTTGGTAACCAGAGAGTATGTGCAAGCAGAGGAATGCAGGTGATTATCTACAGGGGGGATTGTGGGTCACCTACGAATATGTGCACAGGGGTCACGGAAAAAAATCTTCATAGGGATCTGGGCCCCCAAAACTATATCACTGCATCCGAACACAGCAGTAGCCTGGACTGGGATTATGTAACCTAAGGTCTGCACATCCAGAGGTGGGCCAGCCGGGCACCCTAGACTAGCTAGCCGGCTAGCTCGCCCCTACTCCCCCGTGACATGCACGGTGACGTCACACGCTTATGCACATGTGCAGCGGCATCACCTACTTACAGCCACATGTGGCATCACTGCTCTCATATGCGCAACTCTAGTCTGGTGAGCAGGTGAGTCTTGTCTAGGGGTAGGCAGAAGAGGTTGCTGCCCAACGCCTCCCAATTGTTGCGCCCTAGGCAGCTGCCTCTTCTGCCTACCCCTAGTTCTGGCCCTGCGCCAGTGTCGGACTGGGACACCAGGGGCCCACCCAAAAACCTTAGACCAGGGCCCACTCTCAGTACTAATATTCTTCATCTCCTCAATCAACCTCTATTCTCCTAGTTTGTTTTCTTTACATATTATAATCAATTATTCCATATATTTAGCCTCTTTGTTCTCATAGAAATAGGGAATGGCCATGAAATAGGCCAAAAGTTTAGCAGCATGAGGGTCACTGACACCTGGGCCCACCGGGAGTTTTCCTGGTATTCTGGTGGGCCAGTCCGACACTGCCCTGCGCACATCCAGGGCCGCCATCAGGGGGGGACAGGGGGCTGAAGGGGGGCCCGGCAGTGCCGCATTTTTCCAAGAGCCGGGCGACCCTTACGAGCAGGGAAGCCGATCCGCTCTCTCTGATGTCCTGACGCTGAATGTGGAAGTGCCGAACAGACGCGAAGTCCTGAAGCGACGGAAAGGCCCGAAGTCACGAAGGAGCCGACACTGAAGTCCTGAAGCCATGAGTTCAATTCTACTGACACCAATGTGGGTTTTATTGTTTTTTTTTAATCCCCTGGCCACCAATGTTTTATTTTAATGCTCTATAGGCCCCTGCACCAATTTTTAAAAAAAATATTTTTTGGGGCCCCAATTTTTTTTAATTTGTAAGGGGGGGCCTGACCATCAATAGCTTTTTATAACTTTTGTGTGTGGGGATTACTTTTTTAGCACTGATGTCTGTGTGGTCTTTTAACTGCAATGTGGAGTGGGCGGGATCAGGGGTGTGGCTTGGGTGATGGGGTGGGCGGGGCCAGTGGGCCCCCAAAAAATTTTTTTGTGCGGAGCTCCGTGATTTCAAATGGCAGCCCTGCCCACATCTCATTTGTCCTCCACTGCAGAGAAACTGCCCCATATAGTGATGAGCGGATCTGTCTTGTTTCGCTTTTCCGAAAGATTCGTGAAACTAAGGGGGAAAAAAACAGCAAATAATTTGTGAAATGCATTGAAGTCAATGTCGTCTAAATCATTTTGACGCGACAATTTTTATGTATTTTTTTACACTCACGACTTTTTTTTGTCCAAATGCATTAAAGTCAGCGGGCGACAATATTTATGCATGAAACTTTTGCTGCAACTTTTTCTGCAGTGATTTTTGCAACAGCTTCTTGAAAAATTTTGTAGAATTGGAGAGATTCGCTGCAAATCCATACCTGCATATAATTGTCAGTGAAGTGGTGGTGCAGGTAGGTACTGTAAGTGCAAGTAGAGAAGATATTCTATGGCCAGGGGACAAACTCAGGGCCCACCAGAATTATATATGGCGTCAAGCCATTGGGCCATTCAAACCTTGAGAATAGATATAAAGTATTACTGTAATAACGATCATACTGTTCTAATGCTGGGAGTATCCAATACATAGCACTGACCCCCCACCCCCCCAATCTCATGATCCTAATTGCTGGAACCCCCACCCACTGCTTTGAGCCCTTCTGGGTGTTGAAGCCCCACAGCCTGGGAAGCCTAAAGATGCAAAGGAAAGTGTGTAAAGAAAGTGTGAGTATTGTGGTGTTTATACAAATGACAAGTATAGAGGCAGAGCAGGAGCAGTTGAGTGATACATAAGTGATATATGAGTGATATAAGGCTTTGCACATGCGTGCGCTGCAGGCGCTGAATGGTTCCAACAAATGGTGCCGGTGGCTCAGACTTTATTTACAGAGTGTGGGAGGCGCATTGGAATGACAGAGGCTGTTGCTGCTACTGATCCTCGCTGCTCCCCGCGCTGCCTCTGTTTCTACTGCAACTGCCAGTTGCTTCTCTACTGCCAGTTGCTCTTCTACTGACAAGTGTCCGGCGCCTGCGACTTCTCTTCCCCGGCGCCTCGTGCCCTTGGAGGGCGGAATATAACGGTGGAATCTGGTGATGCGGCTGCGGGAATGGAGCTCAGTGCAGGGGACACGGAGGAGAGAGTCAGCGGGACAAGCGGGGAAAGTTACTAAGAGGCGACAGGAGCATTCGGTCGCACCGGGAATCTGAGCGCTGACAGCAGCTGGATCTGGGCGATTTCTGGCCAAGTGAAACACTCGCCTCTTTCTTTCTTCACCTTCCGGATCACTCATATTATTCTCTAAGGACCCTCAACTCACCAGCCGGAGCGCCCTACTGTCCTTCTATTGCTCATCCCCTGCACCCTTCTCTGGCACCCACTAGCTTCAATTCGACCCCCTAACTCCTGCCCCCTCCACTGATACATTGCAACACAACTTAATATTCTCTGCTAAAACTTTTGCACCAAGTTCCTTGTGCCAGCCCAAAAATTAGTGCCCACTCCCCTGTGCCCTTACCTTGTGCTGCTCACTCCTTGCGCTTTCTGCATTAACCCCTCTCCCTGTGCCCAGATCCAGTTCTACCTCTTCATTAACCCTATCCTAGTGCTTAGACCCAGTTCTGCCTCTTCATTACCCCTATCCTAGTGCTTAGACCCAGTTCTACCTCTTCATTACCCCTATCCTAGTGCTTAGACCCAGTTCTACCTCTTCATTACCCCTATCCTAGTGCCCAGACCCAGTTCTACCTCTTTATTAACCCCTATCCTAGTGCTTAGACCCAGTTCTGCCTCTTCATTACCCCTATCCTAGTGCTTAGACCCAGTTCTACCTCTTCATTAACCCCTATCCTAGTGTCCAGACCCAGTTCTACCTCTTTATTACCCCTATCCTAGTGCCCAGACCCAGTTCTACCTCTTCATTACCCCTATCCTAGTGCTTAGACCCAGTTCTGCCTCTTCATTACCCCTATCCTAGTGCTTAGACCCAGTTCTACCTCTTCATTACCATTATCCTAGTGCTTAGACCCAGTTCTACCTCTTCATTACCCCTATCCTAGTGACCCAGTTGTGCCTCTTCATTACCCTCTATCCTAGTGGCCAGACCCAGATGTGCCTGTGCATTGCCTCCTTCCAATTTCTGCCCTGACCCCCTGCCTTGGTACTTTGTGCATTGCCCCTTGTGCCCTAATCCTGCCCATTAAATAGTCACAGTTTGCCAGTGAAGGTGCCACCAGTTACTGATCAGTTGGCAGCAGATTCTGGGACTCAAGACTCTGTGGATTTAAAGTGACAGAGCAGCATTATTCATGGCACCCAAGTAACCAGAGTGTGGATAAGTATCATCTGGTGTCTGTCCCTGAGCTCGAGGGATCTGCCTGGCACTGAGTGTTAGTGCCCCACGAGAGGAGTTAGCGCTGCGCCAGTCATGTGGTTAGAGGGCTGCCCCCTGGCAGTGTTGGCGGCTGTTTCTTTCCTGCTCGCAGTGCTGGCGGCTGCCCAGGGGAGCGGGGAATACTGTCATGGCTGGCTGGATGCCCAGGCCGTGTGGAGGGACGGATTCCAGTGCCCGGAGCGATTTGATGGGGACGATTCGACCATCTGCTGCGGCAAGTGTGAGCTGCGCTACTGCTGTTCCAGCGCCGAGGCCCGACTAGATCAGGGTGTGTGTAATAATGACCGACAGCAGGGGGCGCCCGACCACAGGCCGGATAAGGACAGTCACGATTCTGCAGCAGGTAAAGTCTGAGCTAGAGTTACTGGGGATGATGGAATTTCCATGCAGTGTCTGTAGCAGTTTCACTCGTTCTATTAATATCAGGGGGCGATCGTGTAGGAGGGCACACCAGTCACATGATCCCCCCCAGATATTGATCATTCAGTCTGTTCATTTTATGGTCGGGTTATCACTACTTCTGTACTAATTACACTCCTTTATCAGTTCCCTGTAATAAACTCCACTTTATTCAAACATCATTTCCATTGCAGTCTATAGCCCCGGCCACACTGTACTGCTGAACCACCATCATTGTGCAGCAGCAGAAGCAGAAAGTGATGCTGAGCTGCAAACTTCTACTATTCTACTATAGCACTAAAACTTAGTAGTGGCTGAACTACAACTCCCCTCCCCCACAGCCTGTGCTCAGGATACTGAAAGTTATAGTTCAGCAAGGGCTGGGCACATTCTAATAGGGCATCAGTGCCCCTGATTAGCACCTGAAAAACTTGATTTTAAAGAAAGACTTAGGGTTTGCTGTCAGCAGCTCTGCCTCCTATGCTGGTGGCATTATACAGTACAACCTTTGTGTGTCTGTTTGCAGTGGAAGGATGACTTCTGCAGGGCATAGGAAACATAGCAGTGTTTGCAGAAAGGCAGTGCTACAACAAAGTCATAATAACGTTAAATGCACGTTGAGCAATTTCCCCGTACAGTTGTGCAATTACACTGGCTACACACAGATCAATTGATATTGCTGGCAGTATGGGAAACTTGCATGGAACTGGTCTGACAATCACCCTAATATTTCAGGGGGACGTAGTTCAGAGATGTAGAGCAGGGGTGCCCAAAAGGTAAGATCGGGATCTAACAGTAGACTTTTAGCTGGTGGATCTCAACATACTGTCAACAAACACCTTGTCTAAATCATCCTCCTGTTTTGTGCATTTCCTTCAGATATTTGTTATGTTAAGGTTACGTAAGAAATATTTGTTTGTTACATATAACAATATACATTTTCTTATAAATCAATATTTAAGTAATATTTTCCATGGAACAGAATGCTAACAATATTTTTTTGGGATGTAGATCCTAATGGGACAACATGACTAAAAGTAGATCTCACATTAGTAAAGTAAGGGCACTCCTGATGTAGAGACTGGATGTGACATACTGGGAAATCTATTTGGCCACTGATCAGTGTCGGCCAGTGTGCACAAGCAGCACAGAATGTCCCACTCGAGGCCCCAGTGTTTGGTCGGTTGCTAAGAAACTGGATTATTGACATGTTAAATGGGTTGTTCACCTTTAAAGGCATACTGTCATGGGAAAACATGTTTTTTTCAAAATGCATCAGTTAATAGTGCTGCTCCAGCAGAATTCTGCACTGAAATCCATTTCTCAAAAGAGCAAACAGATTTTTTCATACTTCATTTTGAAATCTGACATGGGGCTAGACATTTTGTCAATTTCCCAGCTGCCCCAAGTCATGTGACTTGTGCCAGCACTTTAGGAGGGAACTGCTTGCAGTACAGCAGTAAAGAGTGATTGAAGTTTATCAGAGCACAAGTCACCTGACTTGGGGCAGCTGGGAAATTGAAAATATGTCTAGTCTCATGTCAAATTTCAAGAGGAAATATAAAAAAATCTGTTTGCTCTTTTGAGAAATGGATTTCAGTGCAGAATTCTGCTGGAGCAGCGCTATTAACTGATGCATTTAAAAAAAAAAAAACATTTCTTCCCATGACAGTATCCCTTTAAACTAACCTTAAAAATGAGACAACTTATAACTGATTATCTGTTTTTATTATTCATGGTTTCTGAGTTATTTAGCTTTTTATTCAGCAGCTCTCTAGTTTGCAGCGATCTGGTGTCTAGGGCCCACATTATCCTAGCAACCATACAGTTATTTGAAGCAGAGACTGGAATATGAATAGGAGAGGACTGAATAGACAGATGAGTTATGAGTAATAAAAAGTAGCCATAACAATACTTGTGTAGCCTTACAGAGCAATTATTTTTAGATTGGGTCATTTGAAAGGTGGAAAGAATCAAACGAAGAAGGCAAAACTATAAAATAAAAATTATAAAAGAAGGCCAATTAAAAAGTTGATAAAATTAGCCATTCTATAATAAAAGTTTACTTAAAGGGGAACCACCTCTTTAACTCCTTCAAAGTGGCCAAACTGACAAAATGATCCATTTGGTACAGATCTGCCCACGCATGGCTGCCAAACAGGCGCTTGAGAGATTATAAAGTGACCCTTTCATCTGCTTGTGGGTGGAGTGCTGTCATGGGACATGGAGATATTCAGCTCAGTAAGGCTGTCTGTATCAACATGTTCAGGAGTGTAAATTAAAGGGCACCTATTGGGGCAAAATTATACCCCCAACCAAAAGTGCGGGCTGATAGAGCCCGCATTCCGGTTGGGGGTTTCACTATTTTTAAAAAAAAAATATGCCCCTCGCAAGCGCTAGCAGCCTTGCTCCGGGAGGGAGCTCCCGGAGCGAGCAGCCGTCTCCCCACAGGCGCGCGTCTTAATGACGTCACGCGCAAGCGCTGAATGAAAAGCAGCCAGAACTGTGACCGCTTTTTCATTCTGCGCATGCGCCCCTATGGGGAGACGGCTGCTCGCTCCGGGAGCTCCCTCCCGGAGCGAGGCCGCTAGCACTTGCGAGGGGCATATTTAAAAAAAAAAAAATAGTGAAACCCCTAACCGGAATGCGGGCTCTATCAGCCCGCACTTTTGGTTGGTTGTATAATTTTGCCCCAATAGGTGCCCTTTAAGGGCTGGGACAGACAGGGAGATTCTGTCGCCTGGCGTTTAATCGCAGGCGACAATCCCCCCGAACTGCCTTCTCCCTGTCTGCCGCCTGTTAAAATGAAAAAACTCCAGCGCTAATCCACACGCAGCGCGGCGATTTCTGGAATCGCCCGAAGTTAATTCGTGAGGAAACTCCCCGAATCCCCCTGTCTGTCCCAGCCCTAAAGGGTAAAAATACACTATTCCCAACAAACTTATTATGAAAAATACACAAAAACCCACAAATAAAGTATTGCTTGCTTCCTTTTCATCCTCTAATATCTATCAGTCCAAATAGGGGTGTATTTAAAGGAACAGTAACACCAAAACAAGTAATTCATTTATAATGTACTGTTGCCAGGCACTGGTAAAAAAATTTTGGTTTTAGAAAGACTACTATAGTTTATATAAACAAGCTGCTGTGTAGCCATGGGGGCAGACATTTAAATGAGAAATGGCTCAGGTTTACATGGCAGATAACTGATAAACTCTGTAGAATACAATGGGATCATTTCAGTGAGTCACTATTTAACCTGTGCCATTCCCCCTTTTTGCAGACTGAATGTCTGCCCCCATGGCTACACAGCAGCTTATTTATAGAAACTATACAGGTATTGGATCCGTTATCCAGAAACCTGCTATCCAGAAAGCACCAAATTACTGAATGGTCATCCCCCATAGACTCAATTTTATCCAAATAATAAACATTTTAAAAAACTATTTCCTTTTTCTGTGTAATAATAAAACAGTACCTTGTACTTAATCACAACTAAGATATAATTAATCCTTATTGGAAGCAAAACCTATTGCTTTATTTAATCTTTAAAGGATTTTCTAGTAGACTTAAGGTATGAAGATCCAAATTACGGAAAGACACATTATCTGGAAGACCCCAGGTCCCAAGCATTCTGATAACAGGTCCCACACCTGGTGTAGTCTTTCTGAAGCAAACACACCAGTTTTACCAGTGCAGGGCAACAGTAAATCTTATTTTAATTACTTAAAATCACTTTTTGGTGTTATTGTTCCTTGAAGTATTTAAAGGGGTTGCCCACCTTTAGTATAATGTAGAGAGTGATATTCTGATACATGTTACAATTGGTTTTCATGTTTTATTATTGAGCTTCAGTTTAAAGAACATGGCAGATACCCTATTATTGTAGAAATAGAAGTAAAGTTGTGTGTTCTCGTACAGGTATGGGATCTGTTATCCAGAATGTTTGGGATCTGGGGATTTCCAGGTAAGGGATCTTTGGATCACTGTGCCATAAGGGTACTAAAAATATTTAAACTTTAAAGGAACTGAAAATAAGGCAATCACTGGCCCTGGAATACATTAAAGGGGTTGTTCACCTTCAAGTTAACTTTTAGTATAATGTAGAGAGTGATAGTCAATTTGCAATTGGTTTAAATTTTTTATTGTTTGTGGTTTTTGAGTTATATAGTTTTTATTCAACAGCTCTCTAGTTTGCAGTGTCAGCAATTTGGTTTCTATGGAACAAATTACCCTAGCAACCCTGCATTGATTTGAATTAGAGACTGGAATATGAATAGGAGAGGGACTGAATAGAATGATAAGTAATAAAAAGTAACAATAACAATACATTTGTAGCCTTACAGAGCATTTGTTTTTAGATGGTGTCAGTGACCCCCATTTGAAAGCTGCAAAGAAACAGAAGAAAATTGCAAATCATTAAAAAACTATGAAAAATAAATAATGAAGACCAATTGAAAAGTTTCTTAGACTTGGCCCTTCTACAATAAACTAAAAGTTAACTTGAAGGTGAACCACCCCTTTAAAACAAAAATCACAAATGTGAGGTATTGGCCTGCGGTGCCTTTTTGCTGTTTTGGAAACATTAGAAAGGTTCAGTGATTTGTATTCACTTACAGTGGGTTCCCAGGATAAAAGAGGTGGCGGCCCGGGGGCCATGTTTTAGCTTAATTGTCTTGTTTTTCTCTTCCTTTTGAAAATATAAAAGTTCTCCTGAATGAGTTCATAGGGTAACTGACGTTATGTAACACACAAACCGCCTTGTAGGGAAATAAACTGAAGGTGCTGTAACGTTATACCTTGTCACTGTGACGCATCATATAGGGGACTGGGTAAACATTGTCTCAACCGAGTGAAAGTGATTGACAGCTGGGGAACTAGTTACAGTGATACACAATAATAAAGGGGGCAGTGTCATAAGGTGTGTGTTTGTGTGTACACAAATTTTGGGGCCAGAGCACACAACAACCTGTGTTGCACACAGAAAATTTGTTTTATTTCTGACCTGAGCACACAGTTTTTCATAACTGGAAACACAAGTTTAAACAAAAGATTTTTTTTCCACATATAACTGAGAAGGAATTAGAGGGAACATTGAAGGGGGTATGTTTGGCCCTATGTCCTTCTGTTTTAAAGGAATTGTTCAGTATAAAAGTAAAAACTGGTTAAACAGATAGGCTGTGCAAAATAAAACATGTTTTCAATATAGTTAGTTAGGCAAAAATGTAATGTATAAAGGATGGAGTGACTGTAAGTCTAACATAATAGCCAGAATCCAACTTCCTGCTTTTCAGCTCTCTTGTTTTCAACTGACTGGTTACCCTGGTGACCAAGCAGTAACCAATCAGTGAATTGAGGGAGGGCCACATTGGTCATAACTGTTGCTTTTGAATCTGAGCTGAATGATGAGGATCAATTGCAAACTCACTGAACAGTTATGTCCCATGTGACCCCCCCTTTCAAGTCGTTGACTAACTCAGATTTAGAGAGCTGAAAAGCAGGAAATTGTGTTGTATTCTGTTATGTTAGACATCCGCTCACTGCAGCCTTTATACATTACATTTTTGATTAACTAACTATATTAGAAACTGTTCCTTTAAGGAGAAAAGGAGGCTATAGCTGTCTATGTTGAGACAATGGCAGCTTAGACAAAGCTGAAACTGCAAGTTACACCATTCACCCAAAGACTCGTGAATTCAATTTTGTATTTTTATGTTGTTTCAGCATGAAACAGGTATGGCATCCGTTATACAGAAACCCATTATCCAGAAAGCTTAGAATTACAGAAAGGCAGTGGCGTAACTACCAGGGGTGCAGAGGGTGCAATTGTACCAGGGCCCCCACCCCCTTGGGGCCCATTGGAGCCACGATAATGGTTATGGCAGGTGGTTATCTAGAAATTCCCAAGTCTCGAGCATTCTGGATAAAAGAATACCTGTACTAAAATGGTCATTATTTGGCTTGGGAAACACTTGAAAGCACAAGGACTGGCACTTTTCAGGGGATTGCAGCACTGAAAAATATGGAGCACAGAATGCCTTAAAGGAGAACTAAACCCTAAAAATAAATATGGGTAAAACTGCCATGAACTTATACTGAACATATTAAACCAGCCTAAAGTTTCAGTTTGTCAATAGCAGCAATGATCCAGGACTTCAAACTTGTCACAGGGGGTCACCATCTTGGAAAGTGTAAGCTAAGCTTAGGGGTCATCACTAATTATCAGAAAATGAGGTTGGTCTGTAATATAAGCTGATGCTACAGGGCTGATTATTAACTAATTTCACTGGTTTCTGTGCTGCCATGTAGTAATTATCTGTATTAATGACTAATCAGCTTTATATTGTGACTATATTTCTATTCTATGTGTACTGTATATTGTGAGTGGGTCCCTAAGCTCAGTAAGTGACAGCAGCACAGAGCATGTGAATCAGTGAATCAGCAGAAAAGAAGATGGGGAGCTACTGGGGCATCTACTGGGGAGACACAGATCTTTACTGCTAAAGGGCTGTGGTTGCCTTGGGCTGATACACAAGCACAAAACATCATGTACAACATTTATACACACTTCTTTAGTTACACTTTCCTTGTCCTTAAAATAGGCCCAGGTCCATAAGTAAATGCAATCCATTTGTCCTTGCTCCATGTAGTGCCATGCAGGTATTCATCCAATCAAGTTGGACTTTTAGGTGGCTATACAGTAGCCAATACTCTCCAGTATCCAATGAATAGGCCCCAATGTATGGCGGGGGGGGGGGCATACACAGTATGGCTCCCTTTCTTTTCTTCTGGTCTTTGGGCCAACAGATTGATCAAATAGAAGTGCAGGGAGTAAAGTGGGGATGTGATGCTCTCTCACTTATTCATCAGCCCTGGCCAACATGGGGCATCATCTGATTTTGTTCTCAAATCTGCCCAGTCAAGTGGCTGGTATCTGCCCAACATACTCACTTGTGTTGGTATGTGTATCAGCAGCCTGATATTGTTTTAGGCCAAGCAATTAATGACACATATATATAAGCATAGATGCCTGTAGTTGTGGGATCAGCAGGTTCACAGTGCCAAACATTTCTTTTGCTTATTGTAAAGAAAAATGCATAAAATAATGGAGAAAACAGGACATTTGTGTTGTAAAATTCCAGGGGGAAAAAAAATCAGATTTAATGAATGGAGTATAAATTACAGGCAAATGTAAAATCCAGGCTGAACTGGGTTTGATCTGAAAGGTCACGTGGTGCCGAGCGTATGTTCAAGTTCATGAAATAATTTGTCTGTTTTATGACCATCTGGGGGAAATTGTTCATGGCTTGTCAAAGACAATTGAAATCTGCTGTATGTTAGGAAGTCTAATTGCTGCAACGTGCTCGTACAAATAAGTGCGAACGGAACCTTTTAACAGGCGGCCAACTCAGCGTTTCGCTCAGGAACAATCCAACTCGCTTTTAGTCCACAGAGCATTCCCTGGAAACGTTCCCAAAATACTGTACTAAGAGCAGAAATTGGATTCTATCAGTGGTACCATAGATACTATTTAGAAGCAGACCTCACTTTGTTTGCCTAGAAAGGTTCAGTTAAACCTATTGGTCGCAGGTTAATCTACCTGTATATTTGCATGTGTGTGGGAGCAGCCATATTTGTTCTGGCAAGGTGATTTTATGCAAATACTGTTGTGCAACAGTGGCCTCTAGTGGCCAAAGCACAAGGGCAATGGCACATGGTGCCCCCTCTGAAGGCAGGCACTACAAGGTTTGCAAATGCCCCCTATAGACATTCATTGGAATTGCACTAACCCTATCACCATCTTTTAAAAAAACATGATTGCACCGGCCGGGTCTGGTAAATTATCTCACCCAAAATTGCACAGGTAGTTTAAGGGCAACTACCATGAAAGTCTACAATATCGATCAGGAAGGTTGGATTTTCTTCTGACCGACCCGTTGGAAGTCCATTGCGCTAGTCGCAATCCGATCGTTCGGCCATAGGGCCAAATGTTCGGATTACCCCGATATAACCCTGCCAGCTAGTGGCATATCGGGGAAAGATCCGCTCGTTTGGCGATATCGGCAAACGAGCAGATCGTTTTATCTATGGCCAGCTTAACATCATGCACATTGTGCATCCCTATCATATATCAGTTTATCATGGGGTTAATTTAATATTTGGGCCACTGGATATTTTTTCACCAGTGCGACTACCCTTTGATTGGTCTGTTACCAGTTGAATACTGAAAGCACATCTCTGATTGGTTGCTATGAGTTACTGCACTGAAGCAGATTTTACCAATGCTAATTAATGAGACCAATAACTTGCGCTCAGTGGTTGATAAAGTTGAGTCCCCGCTGGACTGATTAGGAAGCAGACCCTGCAGTTGCGAGTGGGGGGGGGTGGGGGGAAGGTCATAATTAATGAGCAACTTTAGTATATCTTGGTAGAATAGGTCAATTTACCAACGTTTTGGGGCCCTAAATTGTATTTGCTATGGGGCCACTGCTTAGATTGTGAACTAATTAAGGCAGGGAATGATGATGTGTAATTTCTATAAAGAACTGAGTAAATCTACCAGTGCTATATACCAGAGGTCCCCAACCACCGGGCTGCGGCCGTGGACAGTCCTGAACTGGGCCACTGAGTCTAGCCCGCAATTGATGAGGCACATTGAATGCATGAATTGGATGCCGGCGTGCCAAATTGGATGCCAGTGTGCCCGAATTGGACACCAACCCCCTTAACCCTCAACCTCCCCTCGACCCCCGAACCCATCCCAGGTCAAAATAGATTGGGGACTCCTGCTATAAACAATAAAGGATCATAATAAATCATTCCTAGCTGGTTTGTATGAGAGCTGTAGTCCAGCAAGAGCAGATGGGCAACAGATTCTCACGGGCTTCTGACTTACAAACAATATTCAGCTTCTGTATATTGACCAATTATCGCATGGAATATCAACTTACCTTCCTTATGGCAACCTTTAAAAGTGGGGGTAGAGGCTGTGCAGCCTTCTAGACTCAAAGCCTGCTGCAGACAGGGACTCTCACAATAAAATCCCATTTATTTTTGCTAAAAACGATACCAATAATATTATATCATATTATATAGAAAGTTTTTTATTAACCCCAGGCTGATAACTGACAGCCCTGCCTTAATTTTATATACATATATTAGTGATGTGTGGGCCGGCCCAGTAGGTCGGGTGAGTTCAGGCCAAACTCACTGCCTCATTTGTGCGTTGTGAGCTTCCGATTTCGACTTCCAGTTTTATAGGTGCGCACCTGCCAGTCTCTCCCCTTTTGTGATTTCATTGGTGGGGTGGGTCTATAGAAGGAAGGCAGAAGGCGGGTCTGGGTCAGGTGCAGGTCAAGTTTTTATCGACCCACACATGACTTATACATATGCCGTATATATACGGTACTAGCAAGCGATATGCGCTCTAAAAATCTAATTTCTGTTTCAGAAATTCCCCGTTTCGTAAAGTACATTAGAAACAATACTACATTTGTGCATTAAACTAAAGCACACTGGTTCTTTAAAAACAAAATGGCTCCCCCTAATTACTGAATTTCCAAAGGTAGCTGGGTTACTTCTTCCTAATTGGCTTATTTAATATTCTTTCCAAAAGCAATAAAATCGCTCTGAAGGGTACCCTTGTCTGTGCATGCTTGTTGCCACATGAACAAAAATTTTTTTTTTTAAATTAAAAGGGAAGGGCTTAAAGGGCACCAATAAATAAAATAATAATAGTGTAATAATAATACACTATGTGAAAGTTCAAGAAATCAAATTTTTAAAACAGAATAGTTTGTATAATGTAAATCATCAGCTCACTATACCTTCTGCAAAATCTCCCCTATCTCCACTGCAGTTCTAGCTGAGGCAGGCATCTTGGATTTCACTGACTCCTCCTACCTATATCTTCACAGCCAACTGCAGCTCTGAAATCTCGCACATGCTCAGTTGAAATTTCTTGGTTGCCTAATAAAATTTCTAAGCTATTTTGAAATCTGCCAAACTTCTGTGTTAGTGCTGCCACCTTCTGGAAGTTGTTGTGTGCCCTTCATTTGCATAATGACATCACCAGCAGGGGATAGGGAAATCTCATGATACTTATAGAGTTTACTAAAGCTAGGCATTCTGGGTAGAATACTCAGGGCAGTGCTACAATCTGAGCATGCTCGTGAGCTTATTTGCATGTTGTAGTCACAGTATGGACTCCCTCAGTGGAGAATTCTACTATGGGATTTTTTAAACACTGTGGTTTCTTTAAAAAAAAAAAAAAAAACTGTATATGTAGTTTGATTAAACATATTTAGGTTATACTGGTCAGGTTCTTAATATGTGTTTGATTGTGGCTGTGATTGGTGCCCTTTAATTGTATCAATAGAATCATTCCCTGACTTTCAGTCTTATTTAGAAATGAGTCCAAGGATAAACCCTTGACATCATTTTTGCAGGCTGCATTTATTGGTTACAATGCCCTGATGGATTCAGAGGAATAAGAGGAGGCAGTGGGTAAACTGAAAGGAAGTAGCTTTATTTATAAGAGCAATTCCTCATGCTGCCCACCCACAATGATTGACAGAATGAGAGCCTGACCAGCTTGTTAGATAGGTTTTACAGCTCTGATATGACTATGGAATTGCAGCAATGTGATAGGCTCTGAAATATGTGCCAGCACGGGTGTCCAAGGAGAGTGCCCTGCCTAGATGTGAGCTTTGAGCAGTTGCCATGGTTTGTTTTTCTCTTGGAACCCAGAATGTAAGCTCTAAAGAGCAGCTGAGTGTGCGATGGATACACATGTAGGAAGAGTCCTCAGCATAATGGTTTAATAATTGCAGAACATTATTTGCCATCTGGAGCCTAATGCTGTTAGCCGGCAAATGCCCAAACAATGTTTTCTGATTTTTTTTTTTAAATCTTTTTTTGTAAAAGCTACAATGGAACATGCTCTGGAATGTAGACAGTGATGATTTCGGTGTTATTCCTTGCCTTGTACAAATAATTGAAGCCAAAAAGTCCCTGCAGCACATGATTGTAATAGGAGGTTAGGGAGTGTCCAGAGACGGAATTGACTATGTAATTGTAATATGCCCAACAGCTGCTCTACAGAAATGTATGTGCTCTATAAGGGGAAAACTCGTGTACTACTGCAGGCTAGTCTCTGACTGTCAGTCAATGCTGGCAGTTGTAGTTTTATAACAGTTGGAGGCTGCATGTTCGACTTCCATCGTATTTCAGGAAGATTCTAAAAACCCAATTCTGTAATATTAATCCAAGACTTCAAACTTGTCACAGGGGGTCACCTTCTTGGAAAGTGTATGTGACACTCACATGCTCAGTGGGCTCTGAGCAGCTGTTGAGAAGCTAAACTTAGGGGTCGTCACTAATTATCCAGCAGAAATTGAGGTTCCCCTGTAATATAAGCTGATGCTACAGGGCTGATTATTAAATTCTGATGCTAGTTGCACTGGTTTCAGTGCTGCCATGTAGTAAATATCGGTATTAATGACTAATCAACCTTATACTGTGACTATATTTCTATTCTATGTGTACTGTATATTGTGAGTGGGTCCCTAAGCTCAGTAAGTGACAGCAGCACAGAGCATGTGAATCAGTGAATCAGAATCAGAAAAGAAGATGGGGAGCTACTGGGGCATCTACTGGGGAGACACAGATCTTTACTGCTAAAGGGCTGTGATTGGCTTGGGCTGGTAAAGAAGCCAAACACATAATGGACACCATGTTTGTCCTACTTCTTTAGTTAAGCTTTAATTCTCCTTTAATGGGAACCAGCCCCCATACACTTTAGTCCCAGTGACTTACTGTCCCAATTACATTCAAAGCATCACTTCCATTCTTAGCTTGCATGCCATTGATCATCAACAAGGAGTATGCACATTAGCACAGGACCACAGGTAAGGAGCTGTGAAGTCATAGAGTCCTCTCCCAGTGAATGTGCCGGCAGATACATTACAGATACAACCTTATAAAAAGGTTTTTGTGTCAAGTGAGAAAATACCAGACTGCTGGAAGTTCATCTCCTAGTACAAAATTGATTCTGGTACTGATTGCTGTTTAGGATCCAGAAGGAATTGATTCCAATAATGTGGCAATTTGGACAGGGTTTTGTGCCATCTTCTTGCTCAACCTGATGCTAAGAGAGAATTATTAGAGAAAATGTTTGATGAATCATGGGGATTAGGAGCAGGCAAATTTGTCCCCTAAGTTTGCCCTATGAATTGAAACCTTGATTGAATCCAGTTAATGCAGTTTTACTCAGTCCATGGAGGGAGTCATAAGTTTGGCAGCCCTTAGCTAAAGGCACATGGAGCACTGAGAATGGGAAGGATGATTCTGTCTGCCTGTTACTGCTCCATGTGCATCCAGCATGGCACTGTTCATTCATAAGCATCAGAGGAACAGCAGGAGCATTCGGTCTGCTGCTGTTTTACCCTAAATGACAGTGGCAACCACAACACCATGTGTGCCATAGCACAACTGCCTGCTAACGTCAATACATGCTGGGTTTAGGGTAAGAAGTTTTTATTTATTTCCTTATAAAGTTAGGAAAGTTTTGTTGACCCTTGAAGGAGTGCGGCTTCATTGGGCAGAGTTTGAGGTGCATCTGGGACATCTGATTGTAACTGGGTGAATTGAGGCATGATTGTGGGTAACTGATAAGTATCAGAAGACCCTGCAACCCAGAAGGGATCCACATCCACCCAAGAATCCGCCAACCATGCTATAACATCCATTTATTGCATGGGCAAGGGAGAGAATGTGTCTTGGTAACCTGACATGGAAGGGGGCCCTAAAATTTTTCCTGCAAGGGGGTCCAGCAGAGTTATTCCATAGGCATATATATATATATACACACACACTGAGGCCTGACCTATGCTGTCACAATTTTGACATATGTAGATGGAGCATGTGCCCCTAGTTACTAGCTAACATTATTAAAATCAGACATTCAACATGGTTAATTAGAAGTTAAACTGCAATCTTTACGTGTTATGCCATTCAGGAGGCAGGCATTGAAAAGTAGAAGATGCTAAGACTTCTGATGACTTTCATGTGCCTGCTCCTAATCATTAGCTCTTTACCTTCTTTACACCTTTTTGCTCCAAGGACCATTTAGTGAATCCCCCCCCCCATGCCCATTTATATGTTTAGAATGATAGCTGCCACTAATGCATTTCGCCCTCATAAAATGAGTGGAAACATTCTCTTTATCATTAAGATTCCTTTCCTGTTATTCGATTCGTTCCCTTTTCCTGTGTCAGGAGCAGCCTGGGTGGACTAATGAAAAAATTGTTTCAATCAGTGAAATGATCCCACCTGCGTAATGCCCACGATCCTGGCACATAATTGGTGCCTCTGTTTTCGCAGGATGCTTTTATTTCAGGCTTTGCAATTGGAGCTCACTCAATTAAGGGGGGGAATAGAAGCATTCTGCATGGCTGCTTGGCTGGATTAAAACATTTCTGTTTCTCGTTAGTGGGGGGCCTCGGCTTTTGATGTGAAAAAGTTTGTATATTCCCTGATTTTTCTTTTTTATTTATTTGATTGATTAAAAGCAGATAATCTTGCTCAGGGAGCGGAGATATTTTAGGAGCAGTGGGAAAATGATTTACAAACATTTGGGCCAATTTCAGATGGTTCCGCACACATGTTAACTATTTGTAACGTACACAAGCATTTGGCTTTTTTTTTAGACTGAACCTTCTCCAAGAGACTTTGGGTATTTGAATGAGAAAGTGTCTGGCAGCGCAGAATTGATTATGTGCTTGCAGGCTTGCCTTTCATTGTAGAGGTGGCTGTTGATGAACTACAAATTCCAGTATGTGTATGTTGGGTGGACAACTCCCTCTGAAATTTTCCTATTGTGGAAATCTGTTGATTCTTTCACTGCCATTTGCTGATGTCGGTGGGTGCATGGCACATCTGCAGATTGGCAGGCTTTTGGCAAGAGATGAACAGTTTTGGCTCCTCAAATGATAAATGACCAGTCAGCCCACATGCCAGCTGGTTGGGTACCAAAAGGTATCAACAAGTGAATGGCCATCATTGTTTGCTTTTGTTCTCATCTGTGTCCCCTGTACCAATTCTTGGAGGGTATGTGTACAATATAGAAATCTCAGAAACATTTTTGTACTGTGCATGCGCTTGCCCTAGACTGATGGGGGTCACCTGGAAATCCCAAGTTTTGCTTGCATAAAAACCATGTGTACTGCCAAACAGAGTCTCCTGTAGGCTGCCAGTCCACATAGGGGCTACCAATAGTCAATCAAAGCCCACAGCTGGCAAACCCCAGGAACTTTTTCAATGCTTGTGTTGCTCTCCAACTTTTATTTATATTTTAATGTGGACCATGGGTTGGAAATATGCAATAGAGCTGGAATGCTACTCTTTATATGACTTACCATAGCCTTTGCCAGTCAGTATTCTATATGTCTTGAGGTCTTCAGTATACGAGAAAGCCCCTCAAAGATAAAATAGGTTGGTGCTATAGAAATAAAGAATAGTGAAGAAAGGATTATTTTTCATTGGTTAGAAAGCATGTACCTGTGTTCTGTGCTGGATCTGTGTTTATGCTTCCCTACTAAATCTGTTCCCTCGTTTTCTTTTACAGTTCCTATCTATGTGCCATTTTTAATCGTGGGCTCTGTTTTTGTGGCCTTCATTATCGTGGGGTCTCTGGTGGCAGTGTGCTGTTGCAGATGTCTACGTCCAAAGCAGGAGCCCCAGCAGAGCCGAGCTCCTGGAAGTAACCGGTTGATGGAGACCATCCCTATGATCTCAAGTGCCAGCACATCCCGTGGTTCTTCTTCTCGTCAGTCCAGCACGGCGGCCAGTTCTAGTTCCAGTGCCAATTCTGGAGCAAGGGCACCTCCAACCCGATCCCAAACCAACTGTTGTTTGCCGGAAGGGGCAATGAATAACGTTTATGTAAACATGCCTACCAACTTCTCAGTGTTGAACTGCCAACAGGCCACACAGCTTGTTCCACACCAAGGACAGTATCTTCACCCTCAGTTTGTAGGCTACGCTGTGCCACATGACCCTGTACCCATGACTCCAGTGCCCCAATTTATAGATGGTCTGCAAGGGGGATACAGGCAAATGCAGTCACCATACCCACACAGCAACCCTGAACAGATGATGTACCCAGCTGTGACTGTGTAAATAGCAGCATCTCAGACTCATTGAATTGAAATGTCTGTTTGCACGTTGGACTTGAGAAGATTTGGGAGCACTGTGTATTGGTCTACATGGTGAGGGAAAATAATGAATGCTGATCTTGTACCATGCATCAATTACAATCACTAAGGGGTTGTTTTTTTTAAATTCTTTTGAATGTGCATTTACATTTTTTTAAGGGTACATTTTTTTGTGTTGGAGAAACCTGAGCCATTAACTCTCTTGTTTGCTGGAACTCAGGTGAGCTTCAGCAATGGGGAGATGAGTATCTTTCTTCTGCTAGAACTTCTCTCATCGCTCAATGCAAGTGTAAAAATTCAGGGAGCGGGCATTGTTTTTGGAGTTAACATAGACCAGGCTGGTCCAATACCAGTCCACCAGGGTCATAACCAAACAATATTTCAGTATTTCCCAACAAGTTTTGTGGGCTGGCCATTTTCAATGACCAACCTGTTCATGAGGAAAAGCCTAAGACTTGGCTTGCTGAGGCACTTGAGGCTTGGTTTGGACTGCCCTGGCATAGACAATCATTCAGACAATCAACCAGGACAGTTGTTATAGGCTTTCCATTCTATATCAAGCTTGCTTCGGGCCTGTAAATTTTTGTAACAAGAACTTCACATTATGGATTTCAAAACTTTAATATCAGTAAATTATATGTGATCATTTGGGGTCTACTTATGCGTTATTCTGCAAAAATACTCTTTTATACCCATGTGGTTAATTTAGGGATGGGCAGCTCATGGTTTTTAATTTCCATTGGTTGCTACTCTACAAATCCCAGCATTCCCACTCCCAGGCTGTAGCCAAAGAGAGTTATGGGGGGGGGGGGGGGGGGGGGGGGGGGCTGTACGATAAAACTGTAGAATAGCCAAGAGTATGATTTGCCATAGAAACTAAGTCTCAGGACATATTCAGAGGATGAATGTAGCTGACAAACAATAAAAGGTGCATTGTATTGTACAATATTTTCACTTATTTTTGCTATTGCTTAAACAGCTACTAAACCAGTGATCCCCAACCAGTAGCTCGCGAGCAACATGTTGCTCTCCAACCCCTTTGATGTTGCTCCCAGTGGCCTCAAAGCAGGTGCTTATTTTTTAATTACTGGCTTAGAGGCAAGTTTTGGTTGCATAAAAAACAGATGTCCTGCCAAACATTCTCTCCTGTAGGCTGCCAGTCCATAAAGGGGCTACCAAAAAGCTTGTGGACTTTTTCATGCTTGTGTTGCTCTCCAACTCTTTTTTAAATTAAAATGTGGCTCACGAGCAAAAAAGGTTGGGGACCCCTGTACTAAATTATGGTAAATTTGCCATTCGTGTCATGGTGTGAGCTATGAAAGCAAACCTATTATGGGTCTTCCTAAATCTCTTGCATTAAAGTTCATACTAGCAAAGACCTGTCCTAAGTGGCAATAGGTGACCAGCTTTCTAAGGACAAATTACTACATTTTGGCCAGTTTATGCCGACCTGTTTTATTCCAACACTTTAGGGGTCCTGGGAGAGGTCATCAATATAATTACTCTACATACTCTACTGAAGTGGCCACTGCCTCGTCAGGCTAGCTGGTCTTTTTGAATCTCATTTTGATGGCTTCTAACATTCATCTGGGAATTGCCCAAACCTTTTCATCTGAATTGTGTGCTCCATTAACGTGTCTGCTGACTCTTTCAAAAATCTTCAATAAGGTGGTGCAACTTATATAATGAATCTCATATTTCTTCTCTAAAATTCCACCCATACTAGAAAACAAAAATAACCTCATATCTACACTTTATCTACACAGGCTTGAATCCAGAAGAGGCCAGCTTAATTACAAAGCTGCAGTCTCTTTATATATTCTAATTAGGAAATGGTTTCATTTGTCCAACAGTTATCACCCCCAGGAGTTGAAATGTAGACCCTGAAATGTAGATTGTTGCTTTTGGAAGTTGTATTTCATGTTGGTGTGACAAATTAGAATACAAGGACAATGCCATCCATAAAGGTCAGCCCTTCAGCAGCCTGGGGGCCATAAATTCTCTTGAAGGGCCTATGGACCTCCAATTGGACTGCTCTGCACCAACATCTTGGTGGGTCCCATTGTTCTTTATCATGCTCTGCATGCTCTTATCACTTCTCTCATGATACTTTTGCAGTCTAGAAGCATGGTATGGAATGGGGGCAAAATTAGAGCAATCCAACTTTAATTTTCCATTATTGAAACTTCCTGCAAGAGGACATTTAATGGGTTTACTACATTGTGGAAGAGTTTTTTGCTTGGTTCCTTAATTGTTTGCCCTTCCTGCATTTATCAAATGGTCTATGCTCATTAGTAAAGGCTAAATGAATCTAAGTACTCTGTTTATACATATGATTTAGTTTTATTTGATATAAATACACAGTCACAGTCTGGTCAGAAGAGAAGCAAACAATTTGGAAACAGCCATGTATAAGACCAGATCTGAAATGATATTCCCATCAAGTCTTTCACTCATACCTTTATGGAAGAATACAACCTAGAAACACGTGTCCCTTAATGTCCCTAAATGCACTCAGCGTGTTGCACATATAATCCAGTAACTGAACTGAATCAGTTGTAAATTGTTTACTGAAAAATATGTTTTCAACAAAAAAATCATAAGTTAAGATTTTTAAGGGTAAAAAAACCATATTTTGGAATTTGTCAAAACGTTAGCTTTTTGAAATAATAAAAAAAAAAAAGTTGTGCGAAATGTGTGTGATTTTTCATGTTTTCTAAGTGTAATGTATTATAGTGTAAAAGAATTCATGTTGATGTTTGCCTTTGTTTATGATCTCCCAAAGGGCACTTAAATTAAAGTGTTTCTTACAAAGTGAAGTCATCCGTCTCTTATTGGCACTTTTTGTGTGGTTTCCTATACAGATGCAGCCACTGGGAGTTAAATGCGTCATGACTCAGGGTTAATTGAAGAAACTGTGTTATCTAAAGTCATCTTAACTCATTTATTGTATTTAACCTTTTCATTAGCATACCAAAGCTCCATTGTTTTCAATGATGAACTCTTTAATTGGATGGGATGCTGTGACACAATATTCTGTGCTAAGTGGGATAAATGGGACAGATGAGTTAAGTTATTATGTGTCAAACGCACAATCCAAAGTGGCTTCATCTGTATATAGTGTCAAACCATTCTCCTTAGTTTAACATCAGGTGCTGGCAAGGCCGTCTTTAAAGGTGGTGTTGACCTGGTAAGCTGGTGCTGAATTACAACTCCCAATGTCCCCCAAGAGCTTTCATCTTTGAAGGATTGCATATTGGACAACATTTATAGACACTATCTCAAACCCCACTTCCCCAGGCTCAATCTCACCATATTTTATCAGCAGTCTCACAGTCCCTTCCCAGAGTTTATTAACCACATTACTACTACTATAGGCACCATCTCTCCCAACTATACCTGCTATCCCACAGTCACACTCCCTTCCCAGAGACTATTATCCACTGTTACTATAGGAACCATCTCTCCCTAATATACCTGCTATCCCACAGTCACACTCCCTTCCCAGAGACTATTATCCACTGTTACTATAGGCACCATCTCTCCCTACTATACCTGCTATCCCACAGTCACACTCCCTTCCCAGAGACTATTATCCACTGTTACTATAGGCACCATCTCTCCCTACTATACCTGCTATCCCACAGTCACACTCCCTTCCCAGAGACTATTATCCACTGTTACTATAGGCACCATCTCTCCCTACTATACCTGCTATCCCACAGTCACACTCCCTTCCCAGAGACTATTATCCACTGTTACTATAGACACCATCTCTCCCTACTATACCTGCTATCCCACAGTCACGCTCCCTTCCCAGAGACTATTATCCACTGTTACTATAGGCACATCTCTCCCTACTATACCTGCTATCCCACAGTCACACTCCCTTCCCAGTGACTATTATCCCACTGTTACTATAGGCACCATCTCTCCCTACTATACCTGCTATCCCACAGCCACAGTCCCTTCCCAGAGACTATAATCCCACTGTTACTATAGGCACCATCTCTCCCTACTATACTTGCTATCCCACAGTCACACTCCCTTCCCAGAGACTATTATCCCACTGTTACTATAGATACCCTCTCTCCCTACTATACCTACTATCCCACAGCCACAGTCCCTTCCCAGAGACTATTATCCCACTGCTACTAGAGGCACCATGTCTCACTACTACTACTCCCTACTATACCTGCTATCTCACACTGCCTTCTCAGAGACTATTAGATGGATCTGAACATGAATGACTCAAAATGGTTTGTGTGGATCAGGTTCATTGGGGTAAAACTGAGTGGGGAATTAACTGATAAGAAGGTGTTGGAGTCTTTAACTGTTCATATATCTGATTGGAGGCCTGGAGCCACCTATCAGTCTGAATCCCAGCCTCAGCCTAAAGCCCTGTGTGGTTACTGCTGTGATTCAAACCAGAGGGATTTGTTATTGTGAATTAATATGCAATAATTTAACATTCAAAGGGCTGTCAAAGTCTTAGCCACGTTTTCAAGCTCAAGTTTGGGATGGATCTCTGTGTCAAACTGCAGTCAGCCAAAAGGAAGAGAAAGGCAGCCAAATCTGTGAAGGCCATATGTACCGCAGCTATTCAAGAACTGCCATTCTGTGCATTTAGAATGGAAAAGCAAATGATTTACATGGCTATGTGTGTAGCACCCTTGTGTGACCCTCCAGATACACTTAAACAATCCCATAATAGTGCAGTTGATTTGCAAGTTTACTGAACATAATCATTGTTGTACAAGAACACATATTCTTCATGCAAGGGATCTATTATCTGAAATGCTGGGGGTTTCTGGATAAGGTTCGTTTCTGTAATTTGGATTACCGTTCCAAGAAAAACAATAAATAGACATGATAGTTTTGGCACCAATGTGGATTTACAGGATTGACCTTTCGGCCCAAAGAAAACTTTTTCTCGGGTCTGTCCATTCTTAGAACAAGTCTCGGTACCTACCAGTGTATTTGGGGTTACTGAATCTGAAGAACCATTACATTTCTAATTATATAAGCCTGCAAATAAAATCACTCAGGGGGCCTCAAGTTTATGGCCATCTAATCAGAGTCAGATCACCCTTCGGGCACATGCTCCGTAGTTCCCACAGATATAAGTTCCACATAGATGACACTGTCAATAACATTTGCTGTTTTCTTTTTCGAAAACGTGTTTTCCTGGCCTCTCCTGGCCACAGAGCTGCTCCTTGACCCATGTTGCTATCTCTGCTGCTGTACATAATGCTCAATGGATTCCTTTATTCTGGGTCTTCTAGGGAACTCTCCACAGTAGATACTCCATGTAATTTAATGACCTTAAAAATTTACTTGATCATTATCTTTTCTGTGGGTTCTGCTACGTGAACTTCCAACTGCCCCTTCATTACTGGCTATGGAAATTGTTCCAAATCCCAGCATTTTTGTATTTTCAGGTAAGAATAGTCTTGGACCCTTCGTCTCTGAATTTTGACAATAGACAGAGAGAGTGAAATATGTTGGAAGGGCCCTGTTGCACTATTATAGACATTTTTGAATAGTGCCCATTTGTTTTTGACAGTGCCAGGTAATAATAGCAGACTTCCCAATCGGTGGAAAGCTGTTGACAGACCTATCCCTCTCTATGCTATTCTAGCTGTGTGCTCAACAAGCCTTTTGTTTTGTCTAGCCAGTAAAAGGCCACAGATGGTGCAAGTCTAAGCAATGGAGGTGAAGGGTGCCTAAGTAGGACTAAGTAGGATTTTTCTTTTAAATTAGGGAGTTAAACATGACATGCCAATGTATTCATGTAAATCTGATCCAGGGTATTCTTTGAGAGAATGGAGCCAATATCACCATGAGGTATCAAAGACTGGACTGACAATGGGATGAATGGAGCTGTAGCCCATAAACATGTTTAGCTCCATGACTTTCAGTCCATTATCCAGCTGGGTTTTGTCTAAAGTGTTTAAAAGAATGGCATATCATACCTTTCTGTAAGCATTTCCCAGCACACTGGGTACCTCCTTTTGTTTCAGTTGATCACCCTAGAGAATTGCTGAGGTTCTGTCGGACAAAGCAGTCTGTTATGATCATAGTCCTGTTAGTATGACCACAGTGTCCTTCATATCTAACCTAGGTCTACCCTAAAGCTATTACCAACAAGGAAATAGCAGGTGCTTATCCTTACAAATCAAGGTTCTATATCTAATCTGTTGGGAGGGGGGAATAAAAAGGAAACCTTGCTCTATAACTTGGGAAAATCAGAGGGCCTTCATGCT
This sequence comes from Xenopus borealis, assembly GCA_024363595.1. Classification (NCBI taxonomy): domain Eukaryota; kingdom Metazoa; phylum Chordata; class Amphibia; order Anura; family Pipidae; genus Xenopus; species Xenopus borealis. The sequence goes on along the minus strand of CM044434.1, from coordinate 146,132,559 downwards.
GTTCCATACATAGGTATGTGTCCTACCAACAGCTGCAATTTGTTATACTGAAAGGGATCCTGTCATGGGAAAAAATATATATTTTCAAAGTGCATCAGTTAATAGTGCTGTTCCAGAAGAATTCTGCATTGAAATCCATTTCTCAAAAGAGCAAACAGATTTTTTTATATTTCATTTTGAAATCTGACATGGGGCTTGACATTTTGTCAATTTCCCAGCTGCCCCAAGTCATGTGACTTGTGCTCTGATAAACTTCAATCACTCTTTACTGCTGTACTGCAAGTTGGAGTGATATCACCCCTCCCTCCCCCCCCAGCAGCCTAACAACAGAACAATGGGAAGGTAGCCTTAACACAAGATAACAGCTGCCTGGTAGATCTAAGGACAGCACCCATGTCCCACTGCGTTTAATTCACTTACAATGAGAAGGAAAAACAACAGATTTCAAAACTGAATATAAAAAAATCTGTTTGCTCTTTTGAGAAATGGATTTCAGTGCAGAAGTCTACTGGAGCAGCACTATTAACTAATGTGTTAACTGTCCCATGACAGTTTCCCTTTAATTCCTCACTCTCTAGAGCTGCTGTATATTGACACTTTGCAGGACACCCCACTACTGGCTCTACTGATTACTCTTACATGCACTCTCATTTATATGTTTGCAGTGAATTCAAATGGCAAAACCAAAATACATCTCAGATCCATGACTCTTGTTCCTAAGGAGACAGCGTGATGGGAAGCTCTGCCCCTGAACAATGTATGATGCTTGTGATGAGTAAACAGACATTGAACCCAGAGCAGAAGCCTTCATATGACTACTACACGGTGCCCAGGACCTGAATCTCTAAAGAGCTTCTCAAAAGAGGATCCTGATTGATGGTATATATTTAAGAAACAGTTAGTTCTTCCTGAAAAAATACAAATGTAGTGTGAAATAAATAGTTGAAAGTACAAAACCGTTTATTAGGTTATCAAAGAAAAGCCACCTAAAGCGTTTCGTGCCTATTGGGGTACTTACTCATATGAATAAGTGCCCCTATAGGCATAAAACGTGTTAACTTTTAGATAAATAAACTATTTTGTACTTTTACCTATTTTGCCTTTGATTTTTGGGAATCTCACACTATATGTGAATATTGATATTAAGATGTCTCCTGATTTTGCATTGCTTGACTGTCAGGGAACATCTTCTTCTATTTGTAATCAAAGGGGAAAATTCAGGAATAATTATAAGATCTGTGTGCATCTAGCTATTGCTGCTACTCATAAATCCATCTACTTATATTGGATACAAGATACTTCCCCAGATCTTAAGGTTACTTTATCCTACCTTAGGTCTCTCTGCATTGATGAAGCAATAGATTTTAGGTATGGTAGTATGGGTTTTAGAGAGAATTTTCTTAAGATGTGGTCCCCTTACCTTAAAATTCTGACAAAGTCTACATAAAGAAATTTATGTATAACCCTGAGGAATAGTGATGGGCAAATCTGGGGCGTTTCGCTTCGGCAATTTGTTTGCGAATTTCCCAATGGCAAAAATTTGTGAAAACAGCGAAATTTGAAAGTTCACGAAGAATTCGTGAAAATGTTACCATTTTCACGAAAAATTTGTGAAATTCAAACTACTTCACTATAAATTCGTGAATTTCAAGCAATTTTACTATAAATTTGTGAATTTTGAACTATTTCACTAATTTCGTGAAATACAAACGTTTTCACTATAAATTTGTGAATTTCAAATGTTTTCACTATAAATTCGTGAATTTCGAACGTTTTCACTATAAATTCGTGAATTTTAAATGATTTCACGAAAAATTTGTGAAAATCGGAAATTGATGCCGGCGAATTTTCTCTGGCGAATTTTCATGACAATTTCACGAATAAAATTGCCGGCGGCGAATCGCGGGAATTCAAGCTAGGCGAATAAATTTGCCCATCACTACTGAGGAAGACTCTTCTTCATATGCTCATTGCAATTCCAAGGTTGATTAAACATGTGTTATCTTTTGCCCATCATTTAGGAGGATTTATAAATGGTAGAGACGATTATATTCCACTATTTTACTTTACCTTATTTTATTTAATTTGATTTTCACTGTTGATTTTTGTTATCATCTTTGTTTGATGTTTGTCCTTAAAGGAGTTGATGTGTAATACTTACTGTTGTTTTATGAACTCTACTAATGTATTGATGAGCGATTGCTTTATTACTTGACTTCTTATTTGTTTGTTTAAAATGCTAATAAAAACAATTGGAAAAGAAAAAGAAGAATCATTTGAGTTTGTACCGCGCACCCTTAGGACTGTGAACTGAGAGACCATTCCCTATTTCCATTTACTTTGGTGGGGTGACCATATTTTTCATACTTTTTGGCACTTGCATTGCTCGTTCCTGGCTACTTTTCCCTCCCAAGATCTGAGGGTCCCTATAAAGACTTTATTTGGGCACCAGTAACTTGATTATTTCCACAATGTCCTGCTACAGCCACCCAGGACACCCATGCGTTATTATACCTATGGTATGGGATCCGTTATCCAGAAACCCATTTTCCAGAATGCTCCGATCTACATAATCTCCCATAGACTCAATTTTATCCAAATAATCCAAAATTTTTTAAATGATTTCCTTTTTCTCTGTACTAATAAAACCGCACCTTGTCATTGATTCAAACTAAGATTTAATTTATCCTTATTGGAAGCAATAATTGGTTTTAATTAATGTTTACATTATTTTCTAGTAAACTTATGATCCATACTAAGGAAAGATCCGTTATCTGGAAAACCCTAGGTCCCATGCATTCTGGATAACAGGTCCCATACGTGTATACATCTATTGCTTACATTTCACTTTGCAGCATCTGTCCTTTTAACAAAGGGACATTCATTGAATTGCGTTCATTAAATTGTGTACATCGCTGCATTTAATATTCTTATTTGTTTCACATATGACATAGGAACATTACTGAAATTGGATAAAACATGTTCATTTTGGTTTTTTTTTTATAGGCCTGTTTATAAAGCGCCGTATTACGTAGCGATGAAGCCCTGGCATCCTGAGCCCTGTGTAATTTTAGGTATGTTTGCTGAAGGCCAGTGTTGACCCAGCGGGTCTGGGCACACATACATTTCTGTAGGAATGAGAAAGAGCTCCCAGTTCAGCAGGCAGGAGAAGTCAATGCTTCCAAATGAGCTGAGTGTGTTTTTTTCTGGCTGCCCCCACACCAGACAGGAATACTGGGCAGAGAAGCTCAGGCTGAACAGAATGTATCTGTGTGCACAAGATCTCTACTCAACTGTCCTTCCATATGTGTGAGCTTCTCTTGCACACCGCTCACTATTCGTTGCTAGGGCTTTGCTTTATTGTTTGCTTTTATGGACTGATATTATTTCATCCCTAATTTCGGCTATTCCGTATAAAAGAAAACAGCTGTACTGGCTGAAGTGAAACCATTTCACCTGACATAAAAATGAATGATGTGCAACACATAAAACACATATATAACCGGTGGTGTAATAAACATTACTCTTTAGACTCGTTTTCCCTATCTTTGGCTCTTCCCACGCTCATGCCTTTAATCCAGCCTTCCATCATCCCCTTGCAATGAGCCAGGACTGCGGCTGAATCACCTTTGGGTAGTGCTATGCTGTGTTATGCTTGAGGTTACGGAGATGGGACATGGTATGCAGGGCCGGTCATACCAAGTGCGGGGCCCAATTGGAACCGTTTTTGCTGGGCCCCCTAGAATGATCTTTACTGTCTGTCGCAGGGTCACAGAGCTGGATGAGTGGCTGCTTTCCCCTCTGTCCAAGTGACGGCTGCCAGTTGGGGATAGGGGCAGACTGGGCAACTGGGAGAAAATGTTCCCTCACTTTTTTTAATGTGCGCTAAAAAAAAGTGCAAATTTTGTACTGTAAACTGTGTTGGTGCAGCACCATGGATTATATAAACAACATTAATGAATTTCACTTGCTATTTGGGCCAATTGGGTTTGGGGGTGGGCTGGGCCAATCTGGTCTGAGCGGGCTAGGCCAATCTGGATTAGGGGTAGTCTGGGCTACTAGGAATAGGAATCAGAGCTTGCACTGGAGTGGGGCCCCCATAAGAGCGGGGCCCAATTGGGCCAAATTGGTCCAATGTGCTTAAGACCGGCACTGATGGTATGATTGGTATCTATGCTCATCCTCATGTTGCTATCCTGTGAAATGCTCTTGTTTTTTTTTTTATATTGCATTTATTTAATGCTACATGTATCCAGTTCTCATTAAACAGCTTAAACCTCTGTGGTGTTGCTTTGCTTTGCCTTAATTAGCTTTCTAATTCTTCCTGCTAAGCAGGGCCGCTTTAATAATAGAAGTAAAGGGGCATATGCCCAGGGTCCACTGTTTTTGGGGGCCCCCTGCCGCAGAGCCTGGAGGAGGAGCCATGTGTGATGCGTTGGAGGAAGAGAGACGGGCAGCAGGGCTTGCGGGGGATATGGATCCAGGCAGAACTGACCGCTCCACTGCAGAGAGCTCCTCCTGGATACAGCCCCAGCCCTCAGCACAGAGCCATGAATGCGGCGGAGGGTGCAGATTAGGGGGATGCCTTTTTACACACAGTGTGGCCAAAAGTGGGCGTGGTTCCAAAAATTGGGGTCCACTACTTGACTCTTTGCCCAGGGCCCACCAAGGCCTTAAAATGGCTCTGCTGCTAAGGATTCCAATTAAAAACTATGGTTGTCAGGCAGGCCCAGAATACACTTGCAATCTTGCTATCAAGCTGGAGGAACAATTGCTGCTTTGGCAGAAAAAGGAAGGAGACACAAGGGTTGTTTGTTACTTTCCTGCTTTGCAGATTACTGATTTCTGCAATCTGAAACTAAAGTCGCCCTGAAACATAGGGGCAGATTTACTAAATTCACACAAATAATTTTTAAAACATTCGAATTCGAATCTTCGAATATGCAAATTAGGCAAATTCGACCATCGAACATTCGAATAAAATTTTATTCGAATATACGACTATTCGATGGTCGAAGTACTTCCCCTTTAAAATTTTATGCGACCACCTAGTTCGCCAGATCCAAGCTGCCGAATTGGGTATCATTATTTTTGATCGAATAAAAAAAATTTGATCGATCGAGATAATCGTTCGAATCAATCGATTTGACCGATTAATCGATCGATTCGAACGATTAATCAATCATTTCGAACGATTAATCAATCGATTTTCCATATTCGATCGAATTGCGGTAAAATCCTTCAAATTCGATATTCAAATTCGAAGGATTTTACTTGACCCACTATTCCCATGGTCGAATTTCGAATTTTTTTGGCATGTGGCATGTAGTCGTCCCACATTACTGTCCCCCTTCACCTCGTGGGGAGAAATTTGGTAGTGAATATGATAAGTATAGGATCCGTTATCCAGAAAGCCCCAAATTACAGAAAGGATTTCTCACATAGACTCCATTTTATCCAAATCCTCAGAAGTTTAAAAAAAAATTTATTTTTGTCGGTAATAATAAAACATTACCTTGTAAATGAGCCAAACTAAAATATATTTCATCCTTATTGTAAGCAAAACCAGCCTATTGAGTTTATTTAATGTTTACATGATTTTCTAGTAGACTTAAGGTATGAAGATCCAAATTACAGAGAGATCCATTATCGGGAAAAAAACAGGTCCCAAGCATTCTGGATAACAGGTCCCATACCTGTATATGTCCGGAAATTATGAGAAGCAAGAGTTCATTCTATGGAGGGCAGATGACTTTAATTATCACTCAAGGCCAGTGTGTCCTTTATGGGAAGAAATAGACCAAGTCAGTGATTCTTCTATGTTCAAAGGCCAAAGACTGATATTTTCTTATATTAATATAGTCTCTTCTGAAATAAACTCAAAATAAAAGCAAAGATTGAATTTTGGTGCAATTGCATAAATTCTACACTGGGATTTGGCACTTACATTGCAATGCCACCTACTGTAACCTGCAGCATTTAATATCCTCCTATTTGTGTCTGTACGGTACCTTCTCATTTAGATTGTAAGCTCTACTGGGCAGGGACCTCCATCCTCTTGTTTCTTTGAAACTAAGCTCTTGTTCTCTAATGCAACTGCACTTTGTATTTATTTGTATAAATGTATTGTCCTGCTGTACAGTGCAGTATACATAAGTAGTACTATATACATTCAAATATACATACATACATCTGTACTTATTTCATGAGCTACCAAAGGTTGGAGCTACAAATACTGCTTGTACTGCTCTAAGCGAATCCTAGAAGAAACACATTCACGGAGCAGGTATTAATTCCCTGCATCAGTGAGCCCTGCACATTTCACATGGCAATTTTACACACTTTGCACTTGTCATTATAAATGAGCCCTAGGCCTCGGGTTCCATGATTATTGTTTAAGAAACAGAAACTGCTGCACTACAAGGGAAACCTACAGTACAGAAGGTTTCTGGTTATGCACAGAGGGGGCAAGAGACAACATGAGTAGAAGTGGAGCAATGTGGGGGCTCATTGCCTTGCAGTGCTGGGATCCTGAGTTTGATTGGATCCTGGGAGCTGCAAAAGTTTTGTATGTTCTCTATTTGCTTGTGTATGTGAATGTGATAGGGACTTGCAAGAGGGCCGGACTGGCCATCTGTGGGGTCTGGCAAATACCAGAGGGGCAGCTATAATGTGCAATAGAAAGAAAATAAGTATTTAGTGGCTGGTGGGGGCTGTTTGGGCCTCTGTGTGGGCTGTGGGCCTCCGTATACCAGGGCCTATTTTGACTCGCTGTCCAGGCCTGCTTGCAAACTCCACTGTGGCAGTGTTTATATAGTGAATAAAGTACCCCCTCTTGTAAAATATAAGGATATTATAAGTTACCAAGGAGTTTCATGACCATATAAAAACACGAGGCCGAAGGAACTCCGAGGTAACTTCTAATATCCTCATATTTTGCAACTGGGGGTACTTTATTTATTATAATACACAAGTTTCAGGGAGTCATGTGACAGAAATGACATCAGAACTCACCGTTTATAACTGATGACATCAGAACTCACCGTTTATAAGGATATAATTTACAAGATATTTACGGCTTTTGTGTATTATATATGAATAATGTATAATCTCTGTAAAGCACTACAGAATATGTTGATTCTATATTAATAAGGGACATTAAACTAAACCCTGAAAATTAATAGGTGAAAAAATACCGTATTTTATATACTGAACTTATTGCACCAGCCTCAACTTTCAGCTTGTCAATATGATCCAGGACTTCAAACTTGTCACAGGGGGTCACCATCTTGGAAAGTGTCTGTGACACTCACATGCTCAGTGGGCTCTGAGCAGCTGTTGAGAAGCTAAGCTTAGGGGTCGTCACTAATTATCCAGCAGAAAATGAGGTTGATCTGTAATATAAATTCTGATGCTACAGGGCTGATTATTACATTCTGATTTAGTTGCACTGGTTTCTGTGCTGCCATGTAGTAATTATCTGTATTAATGACTAATCAGCCTTATATTGTGACTATATTTCTATTACACTATGGGGACGATTTACGAAATTCACGTGAAATGATCGAAGTTCGATCGAATACGATTGAATAACGATGGTATGAATTTTTCGTAAATGATCAAAGGAAACAAAATTTTTAAATTGTTAGACTGCCTACTTCTCAAATTGAACCTACCGAATTGCAATAGAAGCCTATGGGAACCCCCCCCCATAGGCTTCTGAGACTAAGTCCTGCTCGAATACCATTCGTACGATCGAATCCTTCGATCGTTCAAATCGTACGAATTTTTCAGAGGCACAAAGAAATTTTTACGATTTTTTTCTGTGAAACCGAACGATCGGTATCTGATCGTACAAATTCATCAAGAAATTGAATATCGAGCAAAATGATAGCCTAAAACAATTCGATAAGCATTCGATGGTCTGAATGCTTATCAAATTTCTAATAGGATCGAGCAGATTTTCGGGAATAATAGTAAATCTGCTCCTATGTGTACTGTATATTGTGAGTGTGTCCCTAAGCTCAGTAAGTGACAGCAGCACAGAGCATGTGAATCAGTGAATCAGAATCAGAAAAGAAGATGGGAGCTACTGGGGCATCTACTGGGGAGACACAGATCTTTACTGCTAAAGGGTTGTGGTTGCCTTGGGCTGGTACACAAGCACAAAACATCATGTACAACATTTCTACCTACTTCTTTAGTTAAACTTTAGTTCTCCTTTAAAACTTCCAAATATCCATAGTGGCAGAATATCAGCGCAGTACTGCAAATACTGTTGCGGTTGAACAGACAGTTACTGTACATCAGGAGTTGGGTATAGAGGAGCCGATTGTGCGGAGGTTCTAAGGGACCCTTTGTGAGTGCCGCAGAACACTTCTTACTATCAGGGACCGACTGAAAAAGACTTGTTAAAAAGACCTTGGAACCTGTTAGCAGCTCAAATTAATTGGCATTTTTTTGTTGTGTTCAAAAGAAACAAGTTCTGAAAGTGTGATCCATGGCTGACACTGAGCCAGGGAACTGGGAAAGCACGGGGAGGATGGAAATGAAGGCAGAGAGATTGCATTGTATGAGATTCCTGAGGCAGCCAGTCACCAGGCAAACACACTTAGTAACCAAAATGGATGGGAAAACGTCCAGCTGTTATCAAATATCAGTAAATGTACAAAATGGGCTTAGAATGAGTGACATCTTGGCCAAAATAGCACCGTATGTTTTATCTCTTCCCTGGATGATGTTGATAGAAGGCAAGAGAGGACGTCTAATTGGAAAGGGATGGGAATATGTAAAGAACAAAATATACATTCAACAGAGGTTTCTTACTGTATATACAGAAATAACTGTAATCTTGCCTCAGTCCGAAAACTATCCCCTTGTTGTTTATAAGTGAGGCCTTTTTGTTCATAGGGTACAGAATTAAAAGGGTCCTTTACCAACAGAGAACTTAAAGGGGTTCTTCACCTTCAAACTCTTTTGTAGGTTGTAAAAATGACAATGTATTTCTGAATCTCCATAGTTGTGACTACCAAAACACCCTGAAGAACCATCTTTACTGATTCAGAGCTTCTCCCAAACTAGAGGCTCAGCCTAAAGGCCAGTTAGGGTGAAGTTAGGACAGTATTTGCTCTCCTAGATAGACCAGAAATTCTATTTTGAGGTTGATTAGGGTGAGATTTGGGGAGAAAACATTTTGCTGTACTATTCTTGAAACTATGGAGCAGAAGGGCTGACAGAAGAATGTATTCCTATGGCCCCAAGTGCCGACTTTAATATAAACAGATGCCAGGAATTAAGTTAGCTTCAGAAATCTAGAGAATGAATAGATTATCATGAAATCACTCCTGTAACGAGTTTCTCAGGCAATACCCTGAGGCCTTTTTATAACATATAGCTGAATCAGGGTGTCGGCGCCAACATCAGACTTATTACTTGAGTCCACTGGTTGAAGTCAGCGCCGTACTGAAATGACACATAGAGCTCAGTCTGGAACAATAAGACATATATATTTGTAATGCTCGCAAGGATTGCTTGGTGTGTAACAAGCAAAGTGACTCACAAGCACAGATCTAAAGCCCGTGGAACCTGACACTGAAAAGAGAAACCTCCTCAAGCAGTGGATTTATTTCACCCCCTAAACTAGCATTTCATTTAATTGAGAAATTTCTATTTAATTTCAGAAAAAAAAGCTTAGATTGTTCCAGGCCTGTCCTCAGGTAACATCACTCAATCATAATGTTGAGAGCCTACAGCACCCAGGGGATGGGCAACAGGGACATGAGGAAATGTAAAGAGAAGTTTCATAGAGAGAAGGATGAGAGCGTGTGAGAGAGAGAAGGGGTTGGATAAGGATGCAGGACAGCAGAGCCAGACACACAGATAAGGCTGCGAGACAAGGCAGACACTGTGTTTGCAGAGGGAAGGAAAGGGAAAGAGTGATTACTTGTTACAGACGGGAAGAATGAACAGATAAAATAGAAAAAAAGATCACTTAGCCACACTATCCCTTGGATAAATAAATGCAATTCCAGCCAGGCCATCCACTACTGCTTAAAGGAACAGTTCAGTGTAAAAATAAAAACTAGGTAAATAGATGATTCTAATAAAAATTAACCAAAAATTTCATGTATAAAGGCTGGAGTGACTGGATGTCTAACAGAACAGAACAGAACACTACTTCCTGCTTTTCAGCTCTCTTGGTTTCCACTGATTGGCTACCAGACAGTTACCAATCAGAAACTTGAGGGGAGGCCACATAGGTCTTAACTGTTGCTTCTGACTCTGAGCTGAATGCTGAGGATCAATTGCAAACTCACTGAACAGTTATGTCCCATGTGGCCCCCCTTCAAGTTACTGACTAACTCAGAGTTAGAGAGCTGAAAAATCAGGAAGTTGTGTTCTGTTATGTTACACATCCACTCACTCCAGACTTACATTTTTGGCTAATTAACTATATTAGAGACATTTTTTTATTTTGCATAGCCTATTTATTTACCCAGTTTTTTATTTTTACACTGAACTGTTCTTTTAATGGGAAAGTGCATAATGAAAAGGGAATGTACAGATACCGTCAATGATTTGCCTCTCCTCTCTCTGAGAAGAAGGACTAACTGGCATTTTTACAAAGGTGTGTATTTATTTTACGTCTAACTAATGCTATGAATTATTACATAACAGGTGTCTTTATAGTGTCTTTTTAAGTCTTTATACACTTTATAGTGCCAACATACAGTATTCCGTAACACTGTACAATAGAAGGTTTATACCTGAGACATACAGATTCAAGGTCACATTATTTTATACCTCTCTAGAACTTCTGTAACCCATTGAAACCAATGGGACAAATTAAGGCAGCAAAGAATTTCTGTTGTGGAAATTGCCACATGCTCCCAAATTGTACTGTCCTTATATCATCATAAGACCATGATGTTAGATTGAAGCAGAAACTCTCTTTTCTACCTTATAAATCTCGGATGTGTGTGTGGCATGAACTATTGCCACTTGTAGGTACAAGCTCTTCTGGCATTCACTTGAACTGTAAAGTTTAGCTAAGTCCTGCATACATAACTAACAATTTCCTACTAGAAAGCAGAAAACGAAATCTCAAATGGAACTTGACATTAAACTTTCCTTTAATGTGAAAAGCTGCCCCTTATCCTGCCTCTACATTGTCCCAACCTCCATGGCTATAGGGGGTGACATAAAGACTAGGGTCATCCCTGAAATCACCACTGTATTATGTTTCTCAGGCAATGTCCTCCTGATAAAAATGCCAATGGCATTTCAACTATGAGATCATTGTTTTTTACCTGGGGTAGGCGATAAAGTTACATCCTTGCATTGTAATTGTTGATTTGGATCTGAGAATAAAGAACACAGTGGCCTCACACCAGTAGAAGACCTTCTCATCCATTGTCTGGTAGATGAGAACCTGAGAGCCTAACTAGGATCCAGATTAAAAGTAAGAGGGGGGGAGAGAGTGCAGCCAACTTCTGTTGCCTTCAGATGGATCGCATGAATCACCCATGTGGATAAGTGATACTAAAACTACCATTTAGAGTAGAGGATTTCCTCCTCAATGTATTTATATAACGTCAACATATACTCAGCGCTGTACAGATATTATACACCATTCAAAACAAAATATGAGTACAGGAATTAATGGTGGAGGGTTTTTAGGTGCCTTGTAAAAGCCATAGGATGAAGTTCCCCTTTAAGCACTGTGTTTAGAATGGAGTATTTAATACATTTAATAAGATGTAGAAATCGGTTAGTATAAAATGTAATGAATATTCTTCCCATTTCAGCTGGATAATTGGTACTGTCAGTCGCTCAAATATTTCCTTGTGTGAATGACACACTCGGAAATGGTTTTCTAGACTTTTACACCGCAAATGCAATTTAGATGAGGGTTTCAAAGTTCTTTTTCTTACATTTAACATTTTCTATCTCTGAAAGCGGAGTCATTGGTGCCACCTGAAAATTCAGTTTCTATCTTGCAAAAGGGGGGTGGGGGGTGGTAAAGACCGCTCCAAGTGAAATTTCATACAGGGACTGATGCCATCAGACACCAGTTCATTTAATATTATTGTTATTCAAGCCCCAAAATGCACCTTTACCTGAGATTGTTTAAATCAGTGATCCCCAACTAGTGACTTTAGAGCAGCATGTTGCTCCCAGTGGCCTCAAGCAGGTGATTATTTTTGAATTCCTAGTTTGAGACAAGTTTCTATTGCAAAAAAAAAAAAAAAGATGTCCTGCCAAATACAGCCTCCTATAGATGTGTTTGAACTATTTGGCACCCGTAGAAACATTTTTTTCACCCTTGTGTAGTCTTTTTACAACTCAATGTAGCTCATGAGTAAAAAATAAGATTGGGTTTCTCTGGTTTAGGAAGACTAACCACTGTCTGTAGGGAGAGCTCTGTCAGTTTGTAGCTAATGCATGATATGTAGGAAAGACATTTCAGAGTATGTATGGCCGATGGAAGAGAAGACAAGACTAAAGCTGGGTAAACATTTTTAGATCAGCTTGTTTGATGAGGTCACCAAACGAGTGAACCTTTATCCAGTTTGGCAACCAACTTGTTTGGTCAAATTAAGAATTTCCTATTATTTGAAGTCAGGAAAAAGCATTAGATCATAATAGAGATTTGTGGTGAGTTGGTGACCTGTCAGGAGAGGACCATCATTGAGGTCCTCACTTGACAGTATTTTCTAATCAGCCAGAGAGATATCAGGCCAGCAGGCTGTGTGGTGGACTCCATAAATTGACCAATTAATTGCCATCTTAGGGGCAGAGTTGGAAGCTTTAATTTCCCATGTATGGCCACCTTAAGGACCCAGACCCAACTTGTGCCTTCTCGGTCTGTGTGCTACTTTTGGGGAATCTTCAGGAGCAGTGGAGTGCACTACCCCCTCTGACTGGCACCCAACCAGAACCCACAATGGTTGGCCAAATTTCAACCTGAGCCTGCCCAACCAGTGGTCAGCCTGTACATCGATAAATTATATGGTGCTTTCTGATTCTGATTGATTGTACAGAGAACTGTGCAGTCTCCTTCATCTGCTTTCATTTTTATTTATATCTTAATAGTCTATGTTTCTGGTTATAAAGGTCTTAGCTGGAAAGTGTAACAACGCTTCTTAGTGTGGCTGGAAACATATGGCCAATGCCTTCCCTGCTTAAGTAAAACCAACCCCATAATACAAATCATTGATATATTGCTTTATTGGCCTTATTGATTATATGATAGAAACCACTGCTGGGGGACAGAGCAAATCCAATGTACAGTTGGATACCAGAGGGCATTCATAGGATATATTAAATAAAATACAAGCAGGAGAGGGGAATCTAAGCATTTGCAGAGATCTCAGTTCAGCTGGGAGCCAATTAAACATTTCCCCACAGCGTGTCTGGCTCTGAATCTACAGACTGAAGCCGTTGTGTATGACACAGTACTTAGCTCTACATAGGTAATAAACAACGGGCGCATGATTCAGCTTGCTAATGAAAAGGTCCTGGGAAGATGCTGTCACTCAAGCAGAGGAATATTTGACCTGCAGGTACAATGAATTGCATCCTTCTGCCAGGCTTGAGAGCTACATAATTTTCCATACAGATTAGGTTTCCTGCTCCAAGATAACACAAAGATGCTTAAGCAATTTAGTGCATAGAGTCTTGGGCACCATCGTATGGACACGTGCAGTACCAGTCACATTAATATTATTGTTTGGGGGAATAAAAGAAGTGTACACATTTTTAAATATTCTAGATAAAGACTAATTTTACATTATGCTCCATTATGTGACATTATGCATTCCTCTACATGGCAACATAAGTGTAAATTCATTTGATTGCACCCTATGCACTAAAGACATTTAACAAATTGGTCTCTGCACAGCTCCATGTATTCAACTTTAAAGTGATACTGTCATGGGAAAACATGTTTAGTGCTGCTCCAGTAGACTTCTGCACTGAAATCCTTTACTCAAAAGAGCAAACAGATTTTTTAATATTTAGTTTTGAAATCTGACATGGGGATAGACATTTTGTCAATTTCCCAGCTGCCCCAAATCATGTGACTTGTGACCGCACTTTAGGAGGGAACTGCTTTCTGGCAGGCTGTTGTTTTTCCTTCACAATGTAACTGAATGGAACACAGTGGGACATGGGTTTTACTATTGAGTGCTGTTCTTAGATCTACCAGGCAGCTGATATCTTGTACTCGGGAGCTGTTATCTGGTTACCTTCCCATTGTTCTGTTGTTAGGCTGCTGGGTGGGGGAAAGGGAGGGGGTGATATCACTCCAACTTGCAGTACAGCAGTAAAGAGGGACTAAAGAGGGACTGAAGTCATGCACAAGTCGCATGACTGGGGCAGCTGGGAAATTGACAATATGTGTAGCCCCATGTCAGATTTCAAAATGAAATATAAAAAAAAATCTGTTTGCTCTTTTTCAGTGCAGAATTATGCTGGAACAGCACTATTAACTGATGCATTTTGGAAAAAAATGTTTTTCCCATGAAAGTATCCCTTGAAGGTAGAACTTGTATTAACTGATTATATCTCCTCTATGAATCTCAACTGACAGGCCAGGCTTCATATTTGTCAGTGTTGGTCTCATGTGGGTTGAAATCCTGTGGGGGAAATATGCACCAATAAACCAACAGACTTGAGTCTAAGGAGACAGAAGTCACTAGCCTATTAGAGCTTTGCCTTCAGCCATACTTAGGGCTCTTCCAGACGAGGAGATTGCAGGGAGATTTGTTGCCTGTGACAAATCGCCGCGTTTTTGGGGCAACAAATCTCCCTGAATCTCTTCCCCCAGTCTTGCGCCCGCTAAAGTGTAAAGTCGCCTACGCCTATTCACACGAGGCGCGGTGCTTTTGAAAATCGATTGAAAATGGATTTGGTGCATCCCTACTTTATATTAATGGACCAATCATTTAGCCCCCGTATAACATAGTTTATTTCATCTAGCGAGAGCTGAAATAGTACCATACAGCTGAATTTTATTCCCTTGACTCTTTCTGCTGCTGAAAATATTTTGAATAATATGCGGCATAACAAATGACTACAATTAATGAGCATATTTCCAGTATTACACAATAATCCACTTGTCTCTTGGGGTTTATTTTTTTTTAACTCAATGACTTGTTCTTAACCTATTGTGCCACATTGTAAAATATGCTGGCGCCGGCCCAGCGACTAATTACCCTCCAGAACATATTGCTGCTTCTCTCATTTCATTCTGAGATAACGATTGTCTCCGCTGTGCAGCTATGTCAGTAGATTACCTTACTGCGCACAGTGCAGCCATTTAGTTGTCAGACAAAGATCTCTTATTACTGGAATCTTCTGCAATGGATAAGTATTGTCAGCATATACTGCTTTATGTCACTGCTGAAACTGTGCCAAGTCTGTACAACAAAAAAAAAAGTAACAGATTAATGGAGGCATAAAGATCAGCACATGTTAAATGAACATGCTACTTTAAGGAGAAAACTATTCTTTCTGTCTGCTAGAAAATCAAGCCAAGTATTGTATGGACAGGGCTCGATTAACACAGTGCCGGAAAGACATGAGGTTTATATTTCCTCCTTTTTTATTCTATCAAGGGAAAACTTACCTTATGAGGTGCACTCACACAAGCAAAATCCCTGCAAACTAGATCACTCAAGGTCAGTTAAAATGACAACTGCATTTTGGAAATAGAAAGAGGGACAAAAACAGTTGCCGAGTGTATTGCGGCAAAATTATTTTGATCACGCCCATTTATGTGGCCACACCCCTGAATTACCATGTTCATTTTAAAAATTTTGCAGGTTATGAAAGTTTGAACACATTTCTGTTTTTTTCTCCAGTTATTACAGTTTTGCTTATGCAGGTGAGTTGCCCTTTAAGCTGCAAGTCACAGTTTCCACAAGATACCTGTTTATGTTAATTGTTACAACTACTTATTTGCTTATCTCGAAATTGTTACAAAAGTATATCTTAGTTGCACCTGGTGGCTGTTCTGGCATCTCTGTCAAAAGCCAATTAAGTCAGAAACATTGTTTTTTTATCTGGCTGTTCAGTGCAGGAGATGAAAGAGAAAGTCGGGATATTTCAGTACTAATGCAGGAATGTGGGTTGAGCTGAGCTTATCTCGAAATTGTTACAAAAGTATCTTAGTTGCACCTGGTGGCTGTTCTGGCATCTCTGTCAAAAGCCAATTAAGTCAGAAACATTGTTTTTTTATCTGGCTGTTCAGTGCAGGAGATGAAAGAGAAAGTCGGGATATTTCAGTACTAATGCAGGACTGTGGGTTGAGCTGTCAAAAGCGGGTCTGTACCACTCAAAACGGGACAGTTGGGAGGTATTCTGAAATATGATTGTATATTATTATTAGTGACCAATCACATATCCCTTTAAGTCATGAACAAAAAGAAAAAAAGAATGACCCTTATAGTTGAACCAACCCACAATATATGTCGTAGTGTATCACATCACAATGGAAGGTGCTACCTCTTTTTGTATTATACACATGTAGGGATGTGAAAATTAGACACCCTCACATATTTCTGACAGGCACATCCCTAGTATTATGGACGCCTAATGGGTCCTAATGGGGACCTTTTGTGCTTATGCAACCCCTGTAGTTCTCACAGTGTACACAAGGTGGCACTGTGTAAAGTATAAAGGTCATGGGAACCATGCGGTCAGTGTTCATTGCTTTAGCCCAACCTTGCAGGCTGGAAGGGAATGGGCATGATCCCTAGGCGCAGAGGCCCTAGTAAAGAATAGCATACTCTGTCATAGATCACTCTAGGAGTGATAGCTAGGTAGATAGTTGAGCAGCTCACGCTCCGACAGGAGACTTAGAAGGATTAAGATCCTCGGGTACTCATAACCCAGAAATAGGGACTAAGTGTACAGACCTCAGGGATAGGGTTTCCCCTCAGGTTCCACTTGTTACCGCTGCTGACTTCTGGCGTATATCTCTTCGCATTCAAAGCTCAACTACTGCTGACATGACCCCTTGCCTGAAGGGATCCAGCCCATGTGTGGTGCTGTGAGTATTTGCTCCTTTATGCTGTATTTATCTCTACTCATGCTGTGTGCTTTATTTCCATGCTGTGTAACTGAATATACTCTACTGTGGTGATTGTTCTATTGCTCTGCTGTTGAATAAATGCTGTTTTGGTTCATCATAAAGAATTACTGGCGCCCAACTTTATTGTGCTTATCGCACATGGTTACAGTTCAACTACATCCTTCCTCCACCTCGCTGCGAGGGCTCACCCCTGAGAGAAATAGTTTTATTCGTGGTTTTAATACCATTTGGTAGCTTTAACTGATTATAGTCACACCAGTTTACTATAGCGCTACACACATATCCCTTTAGCATTAGCTAGAAAGTGTGCTTTACTTATTCATTGCCTGGGAGCAGAGGGACAGAGTATATTCTATACATTACCATTACCTGATGAAACTTTTGAAACTGTTCTTACTGCTATAAAGAACTTTTTCATGTCAAAAGTAAATGTGGTTGCTGAAAGATATGAATTCCACCAACGTGGACATCGTAATGGTGAATCCTCAGAACATTTTGGAGCAGCTTTGAGAGAGCTGGTTGTTACCTGTGAGTTTGGGAATCTAACAGATGAAATGCTAATAGACCAAATAGTGGAAAAAACTTTAGCCATTTCCATTTCCTGATACAGCATTACAGCATTGTTGGTCCTTTTGCAGACGCTCCTATAGACTGTAGATTTGCTATAACTTTGATAGACTATTACAGTAAATGGCCTGAAATTGCATGTGTTTCTCATGTAACATCAGCTACAGTAATAACATTTCTGTCTACAGTCTTCAGCAGAGAAAGGAAATCCAAAGGAGTTAATATCAGACAATTTACCACATTTTGTCTCAAATGAGTTTGAATCCTTTCTAAGAGAAAGGAATATTGTGAATATGAAATCTTCAGTGTATTACTCACAAGCAAATGGAGAAATCGAGCGATTCAACAGAAAGTCTGAAAGAAGCGCTACAGACAGCAAATCTTACTGGGAAATCCTGTAAAGTATTTACAACAGAGTTCCTACATAACTACAGAGCAACATGCCATGCAACAACCCAATCATCTCCAGCTGAATTATTACATGGCAGACGGATGCACACTAAGTTACATGTTGCAGACATCTAACTTCCAACAAATACTGGTCCTACAAACTCATCTACTGCTGACATTGTCAAACATCAACAAGCCAAAAGCAAGGCTTATACTGACAGAAAACGTGGTACAAGAGAAGTGCACTTTCAGCCTGGATCTTTAGTCAGAATTAAGATACCAGGAATACTGAAACAAGGACAATCTAAATTTACTACACCACTTTTTAGTGAGACGCCAGCGAGGACCATACACATATGAACTGTCTGATGGATGCATATGGAATGCAAGTCGTCTTGCTCCTGCTAGATATGACTTTGGGGATTTTACATTTGATGAAAGACATTTCCCTACTCCTAATGCCAACTGCAATAGGCCTGAAGAAAGTGAACCTATAAGGCATACTGAGAGAGTCAGAAAACTACCTGCATGGACCCAGGACTATGTGATGTGAATAATGTATATTATTGCTTTAAGATGCATTGTTGTTGTTTATTACATTTGCCCAAATGCTTTCCTAATATGTGGTGTTTTAGACTTTGTTTAAGTATGTGGTGAATGTTGCACATAAGCGTGCCCTCCATTTACAAATTTTCTCTATATGTAAAGTAAACTTTAGCATGTTTCCCTTGAAGCCGACATTTTGCGATGTTCTGTGTGTTTGATTACATGACAGAAATTAGTGCAGGTCTTTTGGCGCAACAGATAGGGTTGCCACCTGGCCGGTATTTTACCGGCATGGCCGGTGAAAATTATGTTTGATCCGAATGGTATTAATAGGGAAAAAACATAAATATATAGGCCAGTATTTTTGTTTAGAAAAGGTGGCAACCCTAGCAACAGAAAGTATTGTGGGAGTAAATGACATGCATCTTTCCATTCATTGGTTGAGATAGACTAGAGGCGGAGCAACTGTATATTTAAGAGACACTAAGGGGCATATTTATTATTTTGTGTAATTCAAAATTTGTGAAAAGCTGTGTAAAATAAATGGCGAAGGTGTGTGTGATTTTACTCCATGCACCAGATTTAGGGGGTTATTTATCAAACTGCGAAGTAATCTTAT
Organism: Xenopus borealis; assembly: GCA_024363595.1. Lineage (NCBI taxonomy): Eukaryota > Metazoa > Chordata > Amphibia > Anura > Pipidae > Xenopus > Xenopus borealis. Next base: position 146,113,339 of record CM044434.1, on the reverse strand, counting down.
TTATTATCTTTATTATATTATATTTTCTGCTACAAATACTGAACATATCTGCTCAGGTTTATTAGGCTTATTTTTTACAAAATTTTCCATAACATTTGTTTTGCGGGAAAAACCTCAGATTTCCACGTTTTTTCAGATTTTTTATCAGAGAACTACAAATGTTTCAGATTTTTCACCTGAAAGCTCTGAAAAGATTGTGGAATTGCACGAAACCCAACGCACATGAATGGGACTTCTCCCATTGACTTATATGCACCTCAGCAGGTTTGAGATGCCAGATTTTAATATTCAGACTTTTTCATCCTCGGGGTTTCATTAAATTTGAGATTTTAAAAAAGGCCTATATTATAAAAAAAAATCAATATTATTAATAATAATTTAATTATAATAATTATTAGGATTTTCAGCGTTCAGAGTTTGATAAATAACCCCCTTAATTTCATTGTTTCTGGGAGAAGTCACATAAGAAAAAATATTGACATGGCAATACTTGGAGATGTGTGGTCTATTATCCCACTGTCATAGGCGGATTTTCATTAAGG
>CM044434.1:146078368-146103708 GCA_024363595.1 Xenopus borealis | reverse complement strand
CCCCCCCCCCCAGCCCTCCCTTCATTCCATGAGCTTTAGGTCTGGCAGCAGTTTGTATCTTCTCCTAGTGTAAAATATGCCTCTTCCTCTAAGTTCTGACATATTCAAGATAAACTGTGCAATTCAGTCATCCTACAAATATCTATGGGAAACATATTCCCCACCCCAGCAAACACTATTTAGTAGTCACCTTGGCAAAAGGAGCCTTGCATTTTACATGGGCTTTAATTCACCAAACTGGCAGATCAAGCTAAAAGCAGTAGAGCAGTATGACATATATTAATCATGATAAAGGTTAATAAGTGTATCACACGTCCTCTGACATTCTACTAAACCCAGGTTAAGGCGGCCATTGGTGTAACAATTACGATCTTTCCAGGAAAAGAGCTGAATTGTCAGTTATACAGGTAGAAACAATAGAAAAGATGTTCAGGTTCCTTCAAAGGCACCCAATCAAAATAAACTGTCTGGGCCGATCGCAAGCCGACCGATATCCAAGACGATAATGGTCGTCTTGTCTCCCACCATACACACACCGAATATCAGTGCTTTTTGGACTCCTTTATACATAGGCTACTAAATGCAACACTGATGCACATATCACCCACACTGTGTTACAGCTTGATGTCTGTACCTTGAGTGTTGAGGATCATTGTAGGTCACTTCCTATAGATGCAGTGAGAAAAGCCATAATTAACCCTAGGCAGGTGATAATCACTTGAAAACATGGAAACATTCTCCTATTGAATTTTCGTGGTAGTATCGCTCAGTGTTGTTAAAATGACATTATGGGTGGGGTGTTGCTGTGCAAAAACTAACTCTCTTAGCCTGTTATGCCCTAAGGTGCTACATGCCTACTGAAAAGTGCATATGTCATGGAACGTACGTAGATGTCCCTATTCTACTCTGCCTCTGTTATCAAGTTCTAAGATTTGCAGGTGCAGGGAGCACTATCATACTGGAATGCTGAAAACAAATTCTGGACAACAAATCTTCAGTAAATGGTTTCTGATGCACTTCTACATCTTGGGGATGTTAAAGAGAAGTTCTATAGATGTTAAAGGTTCCAATAAGCTAAATATTTAATAAGAATAAGCTAATACACTAATTTAACTATTGTCAGTGATTGTGTTGTGATGTTCTCTTGCAATAACACTTTATAATAACCCCCCAGCAGGGCAGCCATTAGAAATCATGGGGCCCCGAACAACAACATTTTTGTGCCCACCCAGGCACCCTGGCCCCACACCTGATCCCACCCATCCACATCAAAGTTAAAAGACCACACAGACATCAGCGCTAAAAAAGTAACCCCCCCAAAACTGATGGTCAGGGATCCCTTGTAAGTTAAAAACCTTGGCGCCAGGGCTCTCTATAAAAGTTTTTTTTTTTAAAGCATTGGTGCTTCTTATAAGTTAATAAAAATTGCGGCCCCAAAAAATATTTTTGAAAAAAACATTGGCGCCAGGGCCCCCTTACAAGTTAAAAAAAATTAGGACCCCATAAAATATTTTTTTTTTTTAAATTGGTGGCATGGGCCTATAGAGTATTAAAATAAAACATTGGTGGCCAAGGGATTAAAAAAACAAAAAAAAAAACCCACATTGGTGTCAGTAGAACTGAACTCTTGGCTTTAGGACTTCAGTGTCAGCTCATTCATGACTTCAGGTCTTTTCACCGCTTCAGGACATTCAACTGTTCGGCACTTCACTGTTCGGGGACATCGGAAAGGCAGCACGTGTTTGGCCTGGCTCTTTGAAGTGTAGCACTGCCGGGCCCCCTTCAGGCCCGGGACACTTGTCCCCCTTGTCCCCCCCTGATGGCGGCCCTGCCCCCCGGCATGCATGTAAGATCAACTAGAGGTTTTAAACCATGACACAGGGTAACAGCTACTTGCACCTCATACATTGTTACTTGGGAGGGTAATTAAAACATGATTATTGGTCTGTTGCTTGTTTGTCTTTTTTTTTTTTTTATAATAGGGATGGAATGGCTGTTGCTTGTAAAAATAGGAGCACCGACTGTGTCCATATGTCTCCATGTGGGTTCCACAGTTCTTGAGTCATTGGGAGCTGTGGAAAGAGGTGTAACATCAATGTCACTAGGAAATGGAATACATACCTCCTGGATAACAATCAAAAAACCTCCCTCACAAAGACCCGCAACTCTGGGTACGAAGCCAAGTCAAATTCTCCAGTCCCAGTTCCAGTAAAGATGGGATTTCACTATGTTATAGAATATGTTTATATTTTATTTATCCTGAGATTGAAACAGCATGCTTTTGACAACCTATATAGTCATTTAATTTAATGCTTTTAGATCTCTGCAACAGAAACGCCGCTGTTTAAGTAGTAGAATGACATGTGCACAAACATCACACGATTTAGTAAAAACTCAAAGCCGAGCACTGAATTCTGACAGGAGTATTCAGGTTCTACCGAGAAACCAATGTTTTGAGAAGAAATATGTATATATTAAGCAAGCAGATTGCTGTAAGGATCTTTCAGCAGATAAAAGGGTCAACCATAAAACGCTAAGTTTTCTTCATGATTTATTTTCCATATGGATTTGTCTAAAGGAAATAATCAAAACTGAATGTACATTATTGTCCCTAAGCTTCGGGAAACAACATTATTTCTGGCTCTGTTGGAAGTTGGCTATATTATTATCTCCTGGTGTCCTCCTGTTGTGTTATAAAGCCATTACAACAAGCCAGAAGAGGAGTGACCTTGAAGACCATGGGTGTGGTATAGACACAAATTAGCTTAATTGGGCAAAAGCAAGAATAAAGCCCTAGGTTTTCTCATAGCCAATAAAAATATACTATTGTTTATAGTTTTAAAAGCCCATCATTCTGCCATAGTACTCAACATATTTTACCAATTCCATGAACCCAAATATCTGAATTATCTGACAAAAAAAACACTCCTGGTAATGCTAAGAGCTGAATTACAGCTTTTTATAACCGATTTTCATTCTTTTAGTGTAAAGTACACTACCTTGTGAAACAGAGAAGACTAAAGTGTAGTGGAGGAGATTTGTTGCCAGCAGTTAAATTTGTGTTACAGCAGCCCCAATATTCTTTCCCAATAGCAATAAAGTGAATTGCGATGCACAAACATGTTGTGCTTAGTTTTCTGATTTTAGGCAAAGTTTCTTCATAAGGTAACTTCAGAAAATGAAGTGATGCATATATTTTCAATTTTTTGCCAGTGGGTTATCATTTCTGGGAGTTTTGTTGCCCGCTGTAGCACCAATTTAAAAGCCTTTGACAAAGCATCACCCTAAAGCTGGGTACATACAGATTGATGACCTCAAGTTGGGATGATTCTGATTCTGCTTCCTGAGAAAACATACCCAGCTGTTACATATGGACTAAAAAAATAAAATTCAGCTTTAAAATAAAGATTGTGAATAGTTTGGTAGGGGGATTACTATAGAGGGAACACAGGTGGGCCCAGAAAGTACAGGGGACCCACAAACTCAGTGTCTCCTAAGCAGAGGCATAAAAATGCCATATTGTCAAAATTTAGAGGACCATAAATGGACTTCTAGTAACTTCTGATAACATCAATGGTTTGTTTAATAGTGCGGGTACAGGACATTACAGTTATTACAGTTTTAACCTTCCCAAGGGATTGCCATGAATGTAGTCTGGGTGTTTTAGGCACGACTTTCAGAACTGTACAGTTTTCTTCCCTCTGAATCTGACCTGTCTCCAGCACTCATGAATCTACTGTATGTCAAACGTCTAAGCAGGAACAGTTCTCTGACCTGAAAAACCAGCAAAGATACCATTTTCTTGGTCCCTGGCAATGACTGTACTCATTACCAAGGTGTTCCGCAAGTTTGAGACCATTTACAGTTTTATTAGCTTGTAATGCATATGTACTAGTGCGTGTTTCCTATTTCCGTTATGGCACTAAATAAAAGGTTTAATCACCATATATTGTAGATTTAAGAATGTTACAAAGAAGTGTGATATTATAGCTGTTTGTATAGTGATGATATGAATAGTATGTTGTTTTCTCAAAAATGTAATTAATCAGAGTCTATATTAGGTCAGATGCTGTTGAGCTACAATATTAATAGTACTCCAACAGCCAAAGCCTGTATGTTTGTAAAGCACTGGGTAGGCTCTATTTGAAGCTCCATGCATTATGGAGCTAGATGGAGTACAAAGAAAGAAAGGGCCATGATAAATCTTAGTTATAGAGAAAGGCTAGCTACACTGAAATATTTAACATTGGAAAGGAAGCTCTGGAAAGGTATATGATCCAGATGCAAACATACAGTATAAGGGTTTCCTACATCCATTGAGTGAGAATGACGAAGTTGTGGGCAGATGTGGTAGATAGTTTTTAAGGAAGAATTGGCCACCTTGTCAGCCAAGAAATGGACCTCAAGCTTATTGATAATAATATAATGCAGACCCACAAGCTGGTCCATAGGGATTTCTTGGCTCCTTTCCTCTTGATCAACCAAAGCTACACTTCAGCGTCAATTACTCAATTGTCATGTATATTAAAATGCACCCTAAAGTGATATGTAATCATTCAGAAGCACTGCAACAGCACTTTGATTAAAAAAATATAAATATATCATGCCTTTATACAGAAGAAAGTGCAACAGAGAGTGCATGCGTAAAGTTGGGTGGAAATTGCTTCACCAGAGTTCTCGATTAGTTGGTATTACTGATCTGGTGCTGGTCCAGAAACTTTGAGAAATATACAGTAGATCAGTGATTTTCAACCTTGTGCCTCCAGCTGTTAAGAAACTACAAGTCCCACAATGCATTTGCCTGACTGTGGCTGTCAGACTCCTTCATTGCATTGTGGGACTTGTAGTTCCTTAAGAGCTGGAGGCACAAGGTTGAAAATCACTGCAGTAGATGTGCTGGCACGATTCAGTGAAATATATCATGAAATGATATTGTTCAAAGTAAAGACATTTATTAGATTTAATCTGAAAGACGAAAAGGAAATCCCTATATGCTCAGTTTATGTCTGAGAGAAAAAAATCAAGGCGCTTAAGTAGTTTGTATGAATAACCGGAGAAAGGCAAATGTCTGAGAAAGGAAAATACAAAGTAATATCACTGGTATCCCTGGTGCTCATATTTTTTTTTTACCACCTGAGCATTTCACTTGTATAACCAGACTTTACAGAAGAGAGGTGGTGTTAGACCTTTCAACCATTTTTCTAAATGTGTGTTTTCTGGAATAGAATAATTGTCTAGATCTTACACTTGAAAGTCTTGTTCTGTAGAGAATACACTGGGATGTCGGTACTTCATGAAATATTTGCCTGTGCATGTGATTCCGCAATGCAGACCATTGCTTCCACAGAAGAAGTTGTTAAGACTGGAGCAAAAAGAAAAGTATTCCATGTTCTGCTTTTTCCTCAACTAATTGATCTGAAGGAAGAATAGCAAGATAGAAAAACCAGAAGAGATTCATAGAAAAGGCCACACAGGTCTGAGCTTTGGGTAGCAGACTGACTGTGTTTTGAATATTGATATGCAGCTGTTCTCCATTATGAGGTTTACTATAACATCCAGATGTTGAATAAAATCACAAGACTAGGGTAGTGTTTCTTAGTCCATCTTGTTGCATTAACAGCTCAGAGCAGACCCTTGTTATCACAATTCTACTGCATCTCATCCAAATGTGAAAGCCATTGCCATCACTGGCTGCTCAACTGTCTTAGCTTTAAAAGAGGCCCACCGTTCCAAAAAGTAAAAGCCCAACCCTGCATACATGTCCAGGTACCTGTGCACACTGTCAAACTGGGACACGAGGGGCGAACCCAAAAACCTTAGACCAGGGGCCCACCCAAAAACCTTAGACCAGGGGCCCACCCAAAAACCTTAGACCAGTGGCCCACTCTCAGTACTAATATTCTTCCTCTCCTCACCCAATCTTTATTCACCTAGTCTCTTTTTTTTTACATACTATAATCTATTATTCCATCTATTTAGCCTCTTTGTTCTCATGAAAATTGGGAATGGCCATGAAATAGGCCAAATGTTTAGCAGCATGAGGGCCACTGAAACCTAGCCCCATACACTGCTTGTACAATGTGTTCCCTTCTGGATTGTTTAGGAATTATTTGAAGGGAGTAAGTACCTACTGAGTTTAGTTTGATTGAGCACTTGTATCTGTGTGATCATTTTGAAAATGGTGGGTTTAGAACAATCTAGAAAAAGACTTTTAGAATATTGACTTTGTAAGGTCAGTCGTCAGAAGACAAATGAGGCATTTTCTAATAAATAGGCAAAGGGGGTATTTGCCAAAGGCCCACAAGGACATGGAGGCTCACCATTAGACAAAGTATCTGTTATAAAAGTTTCCTGAAACATCCCCCATAAATGTCAAAACCCACTTTTTACTTACCTGGAAGCAGGGCTGGGCCAAGGTAGTTTGGCACCCTAGGCAAGGGGTACAATCAGCGCCCCCACCCCATTCTGTATGACCATTTCCCGCATATTCACTTTTTCTTAAATAAAGAAACACATTAATGAATCAAACTGTATGTGTGCCAGCCAGCCTCTAATCTGTACCTGTGTCAGCAGCACCCAAAATATTGATCCCAATCTGTACCTGTGCCAGCCAGTAGCACCCAAAATATTGCTCCTAATCTGTACCTGTGCCAGCAAGTAGCACCCAAAATATTATCCCCAATCTGTATCTGTGCCAGCAGCACCCCAAATATTGCTCCCAATCTGTACCTGTGCTAGCAAGCCAAAATATTTCCCCAAATCTGTACCAGTGCTGTCAACATTGCCTCCCAAGTCTGTATCTGTGCCACCAGCCATTGCCTCCCAAGTCTGAACCTGTGCCACAAACCATTGCCCACTAAGTCTGTACTTGTGCCACCAGCTGGCCCCCTAAGTCTGTAACTGTGCCACCAGCATTGCCCCCTGTACCTGTGCCAGAAGTCTGTACCAGCCATTGCCCCCCAAGTCTGTACCAGTACCATCAGCCATTGCCCCCCAAGTCTGTATTTGTGCCACCAGCCTGTGCCAGAGCAGCAGCAAAAATATTGCCCCAGATCTGTGCCAGGCAAAGGGCAAGTAAGAGGGAGGTGATGACTGAAGTAGAGCAGAACGCTGCTGGAGACAGTGCCAAAGTTAAAACTTAAAGAAATAAAAAAAAAACATTATTTCCCTTCTAAAGTGCGCCCCCCCCATGACTGCGCCCTGGCAGCGGCCTACTCTGCCTACCCCCAGTTCTGGCCCTGCCTGGAAGTGCTCTACAAGACTAATACTATAAAACTGATTTTCTTTTTTTACTTTACCTTTTATTTGTACAAAAGTACCAAGGAGATCTTTCTAAAAAAACATATATATTTAGCGGAGATCCACAATCCAATTTGTGCAGCAAAAAAAAAAATAACTGCAATATTTCATAGCTGTTTATTAAAGGGATTGTCTATCTGGGTAAATATTTGTCAGTAACAGATGTTGATGTTTATTATTCTAACTTCACTAGACCTACTGTGAGTTATAGGGCTAACTTTGCTCATGTTGTTAAGTTCTTTATAATGGCTCACGCAGGGGGTGTAATAATAATGGAAACACACGTCATATCAACAAAAGTATGAATGGGAAATATTTCTGAAGAATTGCATCTCTTGATGGAAACTATTTTAATATTTGATGTATAAATAGAATATAGCATTACTGGTTTTAACACCATGTAGAATGCTAATGGGGCTTCAGGAATGTCATGATAACCTTGTCGAGATCATTACAGATCCTCAGCTGTTGGGACATAAACCTTAAATCACATTTAGAAAAGTGTAGCGATGAATATTGAGCATTGCCGTTAATGTGTTGTTTGCTAAGAGTAGCTCTACTGCTATTTTGGAATCTATATGTTGCTGAAAATGCTTTTAGCATAGAAAGTAGAATGAATTCCCATGAAATGTATTGGAGAAAGGTTTTTGGGCAACTGATATACACAGTCCAATAGTCACTAATACTGTGAGTAACCCCCAAAGGACAGTTTTATATGTATTTTGTTATTATAAACCAAAGATATTGTTCCTTTTACATTTTTGGAGCTCTTTTGGTGGGAGACTACCTGTTTTAAGCAATAGCACTAGTGGTGACTGGGAACAGATCTAAAGCAATGCCTGTTATGTCACATGCTTCTAGAAAGTACCCGTCTTGACTTGGGGAGAAAACAATCCTTGTATGTACTGTAGTGCCTTCGCTGGAATTGAACCTAGCATGCTAGTGGTGTAAGGCAGCAGTGCGAACCTTTATTCTACCATGCTGAAAAAACATGCTCAATGGACAAATCATTTTTATTACTTATAATGACGACACTGACTTGTGGTCACTTCTACAGGTACAAGTGCTGGAGTGCCATGGGATACAGAATTGCTTCTCTTAGGCCCTTTACATGGAGCACTTGCAACTGTACAGAAGGTGCATTGGGTAAGTACAGGGCATATAGAAGCTTAGTCAAACAAAACAAAAGCAAGATAGACTTACTGTTGGTTGAAAAAGGAGCCCAGATGATATAAAAAATAGAAAATCTTTATTAGGACATATTCAAGCCTGATGCATTTTGTATCAAATGTGGGCATTTATTCATAGGATAACGGTCTCCCCACAACAGAATCCTTTTAAAGGGGGAGGGTAATGACCATGATGGTCAAATGGTCATTATCTCCCCTTTTAAAGGATTTTGTTAGCCTATGAGTAAGTGCCTACCTTTGTCATGAAACGTGTCATGCTTGAATATGTCCTAATAAAAATTTTCTATTTTTTATATCATCTGGGCTCCATTTTTAATCAACAGTAAGTCTATCCTGCTTTTGTTTTGTTTGACTACACTTAATTATATGGCCCTTGGACTGGGGGTCTGTCTGCAATTAGACCGCTGTGAATGATTTAATGGAACAAGAATTTTTTGGATAACACCAAACGCTTAAGCAGCTGCCCTGACCAGTCCCAAGGGTCATGAAATCTTCAGAGCATAGCCCCCAGTCCTCAAGGGCACAAAATTATACAGACCCATAGATGCTCTGCCTTACGCGTTTCGTACCTCCTGGTACTTAATCATAGGCTCGGAGAGCCTATGATTAAGTACCAGGAGGTACGAAACGCGTAAGGCAGAGCATCTATGGGTCTGTATAATTTTTATATATATATGTAATGAATAAACATTACATTTTTTAATAGTGGAATTTGATGGCTTTAAGAATTTTTTGGAATCTACATTTTTGGACTATGCTCTAATAGTAGAGGTACACACCACAGCCATATAGCATATAGAAGTATGCCTCCTGGGCTTTTCCCAGTTTGCACTCCCATAACAACCCACGAGGCATTGATATATAATGCAGTGTAGGTGAGTGTAGACAGCTTCTCTTTGTCTGCCTCTGTATAGATATGTATGTAAGAATATGTAACATAGGTCTTGGTCTGTGTCTCTCCAAGCCTAGAATAGACCCATAAGGGAAGTTATATTTTATTCTTTTCCTTTACAGTTGTATAATTCTCGGCAAGTAATTTCATCCTTCACTCATTTCACTCCCCAGGAATGTACAGAAATGTCAGAGTCTTCATATTTAACTGCTTACTTTCCTGAGACAGGTGGTCATGTGCTGGAAGGCTTTGATATGTTATCAGCAATTTCCTTCTCTTGCAGATTCAGAGCAAGTCTTGGTGGAGCCTTGTCATTCACAAAAGAGACCAGGGGCTAAGGAATCCCTCTTCTTTTAGCGAGGATGACAAGACTTGGGCTTGGGGTTCTGATTAGATCTCTTCTCCAAAGACAGGATTCACATTTCATACAAGTCACATTCAGCACATCATATATAGCTGTCAAGATTTTGTGTTGGTCGGAAAATGGAAACCAGTTCATTTTCAGTAAAGAAGAATATTTCAAAGACAGTAGGACAAAAGGTAGGGTTTCAAGTTCAAACACGCAGGTACAATCCATGTAGCTCTTGTTTGTTTTACTCATAGGGGAAAATATGTTTATAAGGAATGTTTATCTTCCTTTTTCTCTTTAAACAGACCAGGGAGTGCTTTGAAAAAAGACACCATGTGAATGTGCCGCTTTGTTGGTGTGTTGATACTGGGGATTGTAATACTGCATTCCAAGACACAAAGCTGATCTTGCTCTGGCTAGTGCCTTTGTGATGCCATTGCATACAAAGCTTTGTGGGTAATACCTGTCTCAGGGCAGGAGATGTTAACCATGATAGGGTGGCATTAGGTTTGGCAGAAATTCTGGTGGAAATTTCCAAGAAGACCCTGGGGCAGATTTACTAAATTCACATGAAGGATTCAAAGTTCGATCGAATTTTCGAATGTTTTTTGAAGACCACTTCGACCAGTGAATTTTGTAAATTCGATCGAATCGAATGATTCGAATGAAATTTCATTCGAATATTCGACCATTCGACTGTCGAAGTACTTCCCCTTTAAATTTTTATTCGACCACCTAGTTCGCCACATCAAAGCTACCAAATTGGGTTTCATTATTTTTGATTGAATAAAAAAAATTCAAACGATTTATCAAATTTTTCCTATTCGATCATTCGACCAATCGAATTGCGGTAAAATTCTTTTTTCTTTACTTCCCTTCCTATTCACATGGTCGAATTTCAAATTTTTTTCAATTCGAACTTTGACCAATGATAAATCTGCCCCCTGTGTTTTTTTCATTTTGCCCCCAGAATTGTTCTGCCTAAGTCTTTGGTGAACTTCCCCTAGGATATAAAGAAACAAGCTACTCCGACTCTTTTTTACAGGTATCACATAAATGTATACACATCCTATGGCTTATACACATAACTCTAGATATACTACTCCACATTTACTGGATATATGTTTCAGCAATAAAAACACCCACAACAGTATAACACTAGGAATCACTAAATAAATCCCTTTTAAGCAAGGCTAAGGGATACAGAGGAGCCGATCAGGTCTTGACCTGGGAGGATCTTGAGGCTTAGACACAATTTACATTAGGGTTGCAAACTGCTGATAAAGTTTGACCCTTCCTGACCCGTGTCACATGCTGAATGGGCAAATGACAAGTTCCATGTGTAATTCTCATCCACACTTTTCTCCCTGACAATTGTAATTCAGTCTGACCCAATGGAGAATGGCTTTGTGTATGACAAGCCTACTGACCTTAATTAAAATATGGAACAGAGTGGATAAATTCCAGCAGCTGATTCTTTCTCAGGCAAACTTTGTAGTGGAAGAAAAACAAATCAAAATGTCTAAAAAAAAATAAACATCTTGGTGGGAGAACATACAGTTCTTTTAAGTGAACCAAAAAATGTTCATTGTTTAGCAAGTAGACAGATTATTGGGAGGGGCTGGGGAAGACCCAGCGGTCTTGGTACACATAGGTAACAATGACAAAGTTAGAGAAGGTGGGTCCTCAAGAACACAGCGCTACAAAACAAGTTGGCGCTATAGAAATACATGTTAATAATAAAAGAACGATTTTAAAAAACAAAGATTTTACCTGTGCCACGAGCAACGCTAAGAAGACAGCGGTAGGTTAGGGAGATTAATGTGTGGCTGAGAGATTGGTTTAGGGAGGAGGGTTTTGGGTTTTTGGAGAACTGGGCTGATTTTTCAGTCAGCTTCAGGCTATTTGCTAGGGATGGGCTGCACCTCAATGATGATGGTGCAGCTGTTTTGGGAGAGAGTATGGATAGACGGTTGGAGGAGACTTTAAACTATCAGCGCAGGAGGAGTGAGTGAGTACTGTGGCTGACTGGGCACTCAGGATATAGCAAGCAAGGAACACCTTGCACGTTTATTGCGGAAGTGAGCAACGTTTCGGGTTCACACCCCTTTGTCAAGCATACGGTGGTTAGTGCAATCAGACATTTATAGCCTAAACAAGGCAATGATTGGTGCAGTTTGAATACACTAACCACCGTATGCTTGACAAAGGGGTGTGACCCCGAAACGTTGCTCACTTCCGCAATAAACGTGCAAGGTGTTCCTTGCTTGCTATATCCTGAGTGCCTTGGATTTCTCTATCTCTACACTGCATTGAGGTAGCCGTGCCTCTACCAAAGAGCACCAGGTATTGTGTTTTGCATTTAGGGTGTGCTAGCGCCCACAGTAACTTTGTACTGTGGCTGACTGCACAGAAGGAAGGCACACCAGCTCCAGCCAGGATGACTAGCATGGAGACAATTGCAATGCCCTGGCAGGCCCGGAGCTCTCGAGATACTCAAACAGCAGACAGCTGCAGATACATGGTGCACTCCTGGCTGGAGCTGGTGCACCCTCCTTTGCTAATAGACGCACCCTCTCCGGGGCACTCTTGCTAAGCATTGCCTGCTGACAGTGCTGGTCATAGCGTCCAACTTCAACTACTTCTACCACTGGAAGACTGAGGGAGAGGAGCAGGCTCAGAAATTGCACATTTGCAGCTGCCAGCACCTGTCCACTCATTTGGATCTGAAGAAGGCTCTCCAGCTAGGAGCGCAACATTTATCTGCTGCTGTATCTCCTTCTGCAGTCACCCACGGGACTCACTCCTCCTGCGCAGACAGATGCGCCCAAAGGGGATGAAGTGACAATCATGGTGCAGCAGACAGTGGCAGATATATGGTGCGATCCTGGCTGGAGCTGGTGCACCTTCCTTCTGTGCAGTCAGCCACGGTACTCAATCACTCCTCCTGCGCTGATAGATGCACCCAGTGGGGAATAAAGAGACAACCAGCGATGTCTGCGCCTGTGCTGCCACCTGCTGCCACCCGGCCTGGGGCACTTTCACTAAGCATCGCCTGCAGCCACAGGGCTGGGTGAGTAGTGTTGTGTTTGGTAGCTGAGTCATATCTAGCAGGAGCAAGACTACTTGCATTCCATATGCGTCCATCAGACAGTTCATATGTGTATGGTCCTCGCTGGCGTCTCACTTCAAGTGGTGTAGTAAATTTAGATTGTCCTTGTTTCAGTATTCCTGGTTTCTTAAGTCTGACTAAAGATCCAGGCTGAAAGTGCACTTCTCTCACCACATTTTCTGTCAGTATAAGCCTTGCATTTGGCTTGGGGATGTTTCACAATATCAGCAGTAGATGATTTTGTAGGAATAGTCTTTGGTGGAAGATTGACGTCTGCAACATGTAACTTAGTGCGCATCTGTCTGCCATGTAATAATTCAGCTGGAGATGATTATCAATAACAACTGCTTTATTAGGTTTACGTAGATCAACACACAATCGAATACCTCCAGTTTTCTTCTTTGTTACAACAATTGGTGAAACCCATTCAGAGGATTCTGATTTTTCAATCACATCTTGCTCTACCAGTTTCTTTAGTTCCTGTGAGACAGTCTCCCTTATAGAGTAGGTCAAGAGCCTCAATTTCTGGCGTACTGGTTTTACATCTGGTCTCAACTTCACTTTGTTCACAAAGTTCTTTGCACAGCCCAGTGATGTGTTGCTTTGTGGTGAAAATTTAGACACTGGCTGTGTGGCAGGCACTGGTGCTGTAGTAATAAGACCCTCAACTAATTGTAGGTTTAATGCAGCAAAGAGATCCCTTCCAAGTATAGCAGTACCTTTATTCACAATGTAAAAGTCACATTTTGCTGTATTTGATTTAAACTGTGCAGTCACTGGTAAACAACCAAGCACAGGGATTGGATCCTTTAAGTAACTGACCAGTCTCAGGGAAGGTGCACCAAGCGTATCTATTGCAAATTATTTCAAGAAAATAGGTAGTATAGAAACAGCTGAACCTGTATCAAGCATCAGGTTAATGGAGTGTCCCTTGTCAGCAGAAGCAGTACTGACAGTGCATATAAACTTGTCTGGAATAAATGTACCAGCTTTATCCACACTTAATACTGTAATATTTGTAGTAGTAAGTTCATGAACATATTTAGTAGAACTACGGCAGACCGTAGCAAAGTGACCTGGCTTTAAACATTTGCGGCACTGTATAGCTTTTGCTGGACATTTAGCATAGTTTGCAAGGTGTTGTGTTGAACCACAGCGAAAGCAGTATTTTTTATTTGTATTTCCTGCATGGTTTTGCAGTGAATACTTTTCCTTAGCAGTGTATTTTTCCTGTGACTGTGTATTATTAGGCCACAGTTTTGAATTCACAATCTGTACATTCCCAGCAGTTCCCCGACTGAGAATTTTAGCCTCCGTCATAGCTGTTTCAATTTGGCTAGCAACTGTAATAGCATTTGCAAGGGTTAAATCTTGCTCTAGGAGCAGTCTCTCTCTAATGCGTGGTGAGTTTGTTTTTTCCACTATTTGGTCTCTTAGCATTTCATCTGTTAGAATCCCAAACTCACAGGTAACAACCAGCTCTCATAAAGCTGCTACAAAATGTTCAGTGGATTCACCATTACACTGTCCACGTTGGTGGAATTAGGGTTGGTGGAATTAGGGTTGGTGGAATTTATATCTTTCAGCAACCACATTTACTTTTGGCACAAAAAAGTTCTTTATAGCAGTAAGAGCAGTTTCATAAGTCTCATTAGGTATTGGTAATGTATGGAATATATGCTGTCCCTCTGCCCCCAGGCAGTGAATAAGTAAAGCACGCTTTCTAGCTGCAGAAATATCCCCTTGGTCAGCAGCAATAATGTTATTATCAAACATACGGATCCAAGCAGTAAAAGGTATGGTAGGCTCACCAGGGTTTGGTAGAAAAGGTGCAGGCTGCTGCAGAGGTAGAAAAGACATCCTTGTCGCAATTTGTTGTGTTTGGTAGCCGAGGATGAGGAGAGTATAACAATGCTTTATTAGCAGGTTCATGCAGCCATTCCATAACAGCAGTAAGTCTTACTTTCACTTTCAAGTTGTACAGAAAGTCCTATGTCTGCACAGTGCCACCTGCAGGCCATTTGTATAAACACCACAAGTAGGAGGCTGAGTCCCTGCAAGATCTCCCCCGAGGCGCACTGCTGGCTCTGCACAAGGATGTTTCCAGGGCACAGCACAGGCTGTGGGAGCAGGGGAGCATAATGGCTCATTGTAGAAGGAGCTGTACACTGGGCACTTCAGCTCTTCATCCACCTGGGCAGCTTTCCAGCACCGTCCAACATTTTCCTGCTGTCAATAGACTATGGGAGCTAGCCAGGGAGGAGAAATCCAGCGACACACTATGGATGGTCGTCATGTCGCCTTTTCTGAAGAGGAGCGGAAGTGGAGTTTCGGTAAGTTATTTCTTAATAAAGGTTTTGCTATTTTAAATTTTAATTTGTCTTGGTGTTTTTTATTCGTTGTATTCTAACAATTTAAAAAAAATTTTTGTTGTTGTTGTTACTGTTCCTTTAAATAATGGTACCAGAATGGTTGTAACAGAAACAGAAAAGGCAAATGTGCTAAATCAGTTCTTTTCTTCAGTGTATACAATAGAGGAGTCTGAGTTCCCAGGCTCACTTCATAGCTGCACTGATGGCTCAGCTCAATCTAGTAAGTGGCTGATTCATAAACCTATTTTCATATAGCTCATTAGGAGATATACAATTACATTTCTCTGTAGAGTGACAATATGAATGGTAGAGTTGATTCTGGACATCCTTCTATGAAAACTGAGGTGCAGTGCCAAGTATTGCAATATTAAATAAATGTAGAAGCAAGATGAGGCTTATTGGTTTAAAGCAAAGAGGATGATGGGATGAACGCTAGAGAGCTAGGGTATAAAGTTTCCACATAATGAAAAAAACAGGAAGATACAAAATATTTATGGAGAATATCTTTTAGTACTTGAATATATTATTTTGCTTTTTATCATAGCCATACAGGTTATCCAAAACCCTGTTTTCAAGAAATTACTAAATTACGGGAAGGCCATTTAATTTTTCTCTGTAATAATAAAACAGTAGCTTGTACTTGATCCACACTTATATATAATTAATCTTTACTGGAGTCAATACTGGAGTTATTTAATGTTTACATGATTTTCTAGTAGATTTAAGGGCAGAGACAAACAGGCAGATTCGGGTAGATTAGTTATTCCACGGCAAATCGCCTCTTCTTCAGGTAACTAATCTCCCTGAACTGCCTTCCCACCGGCTAGAATCAAAATTTCTGGTGGGATGGCACTTGGATCGCTTAGATTTCCGAGGGTTGGCTGAAGTTCTGAAATTGAAGTACTCCGAGTTCAATCCCACCAGCAATTTCGATTCTAGCCTGCGAGAAGGCAGTTCAGGGATGGTGATTTAGAGCCGATTTGTCAGCGGGCAACTAAATCTGCCCGAATCTCCCTGTGTGTCTCTGCCCTAAGATATGGAGGTCCAAATTACTGAAAAAGATTAATTATCTGGAAAGTCCCAGGTCCTGAGCATTCTTCTGGATTTCTTTTCTCTCTGCAATAATAAAACAGTGCCTTGTACTTTATTACAACTAACATATCATTAATCCAATCCAATCCTTATTGGAATTTTTTAGTTGACTTAAGGTATGGAGATACAAATTACAGAAATATCCCTTATCTGTAAAAACCCAAGGTCCCAAACATTCTGGATAACTGGTCCCATACCTGTACTAGGTTATAGTGTTGGCTTGTAGTGTCAGTGTGTGCCTTAATTTCTTACTTTATCTTGTTCAATCTGGTGGGACAGAGCCAGCTTTGGCTGGTGTTTAGCCTGGCATATTCCTCAGTCAGGAGTTGAAGTATCTCTGAGTAAACTATTTTGCTGTAACTTTATTGTGATGATATTTTTGGTGCTTGTGCAGACTATTTGTGTGCTCTTTGCCTTGAAGAAGTCATCCTTTATAATGATGATGCTTTAAATAGCTTTAAATACCTGCAGCTGTGGTATTCCAAGCCATCATTTGCTATATCTTTTAAAGCTGCTGCTCCAACTGCAATTCTTCTTTAGGCATTTATAGCTGAGCTTTTACTGCATTATTTAACCTTTCTCAGAACCGTTGCTAATAAATATCAAGTGGTTCCTCTAAATTTGAAATAGGTGGCAGAGAAGAACCAACGGGTTGTCCTACTTGCCCTTCCTAGGGTTTATTGAATTAATTTGGATTTGTTGCGGTGGCAAGTGCTTACATTTATATTCTATCTGCTTATTTCTCTATTGCATTGCTCTATTAGTGCTCCCCACATCTGCTGGAAAGCTGTTCTGTATAACTAACACCCTCTCGGGTGTGACAGCAGCACTTTCTTATGGTGCTTTGCAATCCTCTTCCATCCCTTGTTATGACTAAATCGCATGCAACAAACCTATTCCCACAGGCTGCTATTACTACTAAACCTTAGTAAACCACAACTGTATATAACTGAGATTTTGGCAGGAAATTGACAGAAAATATGTGACCAGAACAATAAATAGCCCAGCTGAAACCAACATACTTCAGAACTCAATGGATCAAATGTGCGCATTAAAGGGCATGTTTATAAAGCTGTGTAAATAAACGGCACTGAAAACTCTACACATCGCTTCTGTGCCGCCATGTTATACCATGTTAAACTGTGTGCAGTTAAAAAGTTGAATACATTTTGGCATATGCGTAGCTGTGTATTGAATTTGGTTACAGAAAGAGATGTAGACTTGAGAAAAAGAAGTGCAAGAAAACTAACTGAGCGATGTTGCTGCTTCTACACAGCCCTTTCCACCACTTTCTTTTGGGAGGGGTACAGACTGTTTCTCTAGGCTCCACTGAGTTGTCTGGTGCTAAACTGGTCCTGCCCATTCCACAAGTATGTATATGGTCCACCGGGTGTTTAGAGTCAGCTCTGTTATCACTGCAATTGGAGTCCATTAGGTAAAGTACTCCATGAGAAGAAGCGAGACAATGTGTATCACAAGACTGCTGTTGAATAGCCCCCCATAGAACCAGCTTTGATAGGGTACTGGTCAAAGTAAGTGTGTTGTCACATCTTTGTTGTAAGTACTGTATCTAGGGTAAGCAACTAGAAGTCAGAACTGCACTGTTTTTTAATATAAAGTCTCTCAATGGACACCCACAGCTTCAGAAGAGGAATGGACAGCACACAGAGCAGTTAATTATAGAGAGAAAGTCTTTATTTTTTTATAGTTTGATAATTCATTGACACAGATCACAGCCACTACAGTTTTGGGACTACTCTGGCCTTTTATCATGATATTTAGCAGACCCAACTAGACCTGAAACACTGAGGTTGCCAGTAGGTAGTAGTAGTAAATCTAAATTGCCAATATTATTGCTCTGCTCCAGGCAGAAAACACAGTTTGGTACCATGTTTTCAAGCTAATGAATTTTCCTAAGGCTGGATGAAGAGCATAACCCTATTTACTCATTATTCTCAGTGAATGATGTTCTCTGTTAACAGATCCTGACATTATTCCATAAACTGCACAGTAATTTTGCTCCCATTCTCATATTAAATTTTTTTTAATTTCAGCCTTTTGAAGACACTATTCAAATTGGAAGCTTTCCTGTACCTTTCCCTTCTACAACCCTCAACATTTTGCTTCATCTCTCAATCTCTACAAATGTCCATGCAACTGGCTAATAAAAAGGTATTGGACTTTTTGGGGTTCAAGCCTACATTCTTTCTTACAGCAGTGGTTCCTAAACTATGGGGCTAAAGCTGGGGGCGGGGGAAGGGGGCTCTGCCTGAAGGCCTGTTAGGGGTAAGATTTGGGGTGAACACTTATTTGCTTTCCTAGATGCACCTGAAAGCTAAGCTTGAAGGTCAATTAGAGTAAAACTTGTGTTGATTGTGCATTTGCTGTCCTAGAAATTCATGGAATTATGGTGAAATGGCTGAACCACCATCACTGTATATCTATATCTGAAAACTTGAACTAAGGGGGGCCTGGACTAAAGAAATCTGACAACTTCTGCCGTAGAGTGTATTAAGCATAGGCCAACTCTATAAATGTAGAAGAATAGAGGATAATAATAACTTTAAAATCTTTGTATCCAATATTTCCTTTATTTTTCATAGTTATCATTACATGTGAAAAAAAACGATATGTTTCAAAATAGATTCAATAAATAAAAAACATATTTCATAAATAGAAAGGACGATATACATGCATTCTCTTGCATTAAATCTGCTTGTAGGAAGAAAAAAAAACCTTAGGCGAGGACAGAGTATGTATAGATTAGAAGAAATACTCCCTATCATCCTAATTTTTGCCTTAAGGTATGTCACTATCTTAAAACAAATTAATGAACTATCACATTATTAATGTCTCGTATGTGTCTGTATACAGAGCAGTCTTGGGATGTCCATGCAGTGTAGCTGGCCAGAGCTCCCACAGAGCAGCTTTTGTGTGAAGGAGAAGTGGGAGGTTTTGGGGTATAGGAAGTCATGGTACAGACAGTAGATCAGATAGTCAAGGAAGGACCTGCAAAGCCTGCTTTGACAGAAGTCCACCTCCATTAAAGACAATTATGGTGAGAAGTTCCATATGCTGAAGTTCACCAGCTAGAGGTGACCCCACAGTTGTCTATGTCTGCTACAAACCTTTGTTTTGAAGAGTTCCATGTAGGGTTGCCACCTGGCCGGTATTTTACCGGCTTGGCCGGTATTTTTGATTGTTGATCCCAATGCTATTAATAGGAATAAAAGAAAAATATATAGGAAGGCCGGTATTTTTTTCGAGAAAAGGTGGCATACCTAGCATGCAACCTAATGTATCACTCTCATCATTGCAGAATAACTGTCTTGAATAATTGTCAGAATAACTTGCTTAACATAGTTTAATGTATTGCTTTGAAGCATGCAGAAATAACATAAGCATAATAGTTTGCAGTGCTGGAGTGGTTAGACAAGGGCCACCCATCTATTGCCCAGTGTGAATCATTTCATGAAGAGCAAGCTTAATCACCATGCATTAGGGAATGTGACAGATTAGCTCCCAAGGATGTTATTGCTAATTTTCCATCTAGGATAAGTACGATTGGCTTATTTTTCAAGCAACCAACCTGAGATATGTTGCCTCCAGTTGTTGTTATGACTTTCATCACCCTCCATGGTCTTCATTTAAAAAAAAAAAAAAAAAAGGGTTTGTAATTTTTCCAACTTTTTTTAATGATCTGCTGTTCTATTCTAACATAGCCATGTCAAACTGCAAATGGCCTTAGGCTGACACAATCTACATTATAGTAAAAGTTCATTTTGAGGTGGCGGGTCCCTTTAAATTAGAAGAAGCTGATACTAAAGACCATGTGTTAAATGTCTGGAGTAGGGTAACAGGTAGAAATGTGAGATGCAGGACACAGGAGATGAAGCAGAAGAATATTATTGAACAGGCTGTGACCTAGATGCTTCCAAAGAGACCTGTAATGCATAGTTTTTTCATAGTGTTTATTTTTTGCCTTTAATCTCATGCAGACCCCACTGGCTGGATAAGAAGAGTTTAGAAATTTGTTGGCAAAGGCCACAGAAATGAGTTTCCCAGTTTTTTTGGCTGCTGCGGCCAACCTCAGTCAAGTATCTGTTAACAGTGGATGCATTGTCCAAGGCTCATTATTTCTGCCACCAGTCGCTGAGGTCTTTGTTATTCTATCCCGGCTCTCTGTTTTGTTGTGTCATTGGATCGAACAATTTGAGACTGAGAAACAACACCATGTTCTTCTATGGGAAAATGCATAGCCATCTGAAAAAAAGGGGGGAAAAGACTCAAGTGAGGAGGGTGGAAAAAATTTAAAGAATGGCACACTTTAACAAAAAGCTGGAGTGTATCATATGGCTCCTACTCTGGGCAAGAAAGGAGATTTTTTAAGGGGCCCATCTCCCCTCCCACCACTTACTCCTTTAAGGATCATTATGTTGTGCAACTGCAGCCATAAGCTGAAAACGCAGTCAACTTCATGCTGTAGACCTTTTCTTTTGGCAGAAACAGAAACAATTATACCTGTCAGATCCTGACGGCCTTCCCAACATTTTACCATCTTGCTGCCATGCCCAGAGGCAAAGGAGCACAATGTAAGGAATGGGTGCCAAAGACCAATTAAATGCTAATGGAACCATTTCAACTACAAAGGGTCAGATTGTTAAGGGGCTACAGGGGCGGCTAAGGGACTACAGTACTGCTTTGGTCTCATCGCAAATTCTCTGTCAATCTTTTCAGCGCTATTTATTCATGTAATAAAAGTAAAAGGGCCGAAGAGGACTGTGATACTACATTTGTCTTATGTAACCGGGGCTCAAAAAATGATTATGTGGAAAAGAAAATATTTTAAAGAAAAGTATCCAATCCGGACATGGTTTGAAAACAAAATGTGTTTTAACAAGCGTTTTCAGGGCCAGCATTTCCAATTATTTCAGCACTGTGTTTTTTCACCCCAATTCCCCAATGCAGCCTTGACCTTCACTCCTTTTACATCATCTGATCTTGACAGCCAAACAGGGTTTTTTCCAGCTGCCGGCGAACATCTCTAACTCGACATTTGTCTGGTTTTCTACTTCCAGCAGCCACACACACGTTGTCCCTATGGCTCCTGTGCAGCCACACACCAACATTCATCAAGCACCAGCGACCTGCTCATTATTCCTTTAGCTGAGTTTTACTTTATGCAGACATAACTGATACTGATTGCTGGTATGAACAGCTTTTCCAGGCCTCAGCACATACATGGCTGGGTGTGTGCTTAGACTCTGTGGGGCGAATTCACTAAAGCGCGAAGCGTCTAACGCTAGCGCTAATTCGCCAGTGTGACGTCAATTCGCAACTTCTCAAATTCACTAACACCGACTCTGGCGAATTTTCGCTAGCGAAGTAGATAGACTAGCGCAATTTCGCACCCTAACACCAGGCGAAGTTGCGCACTGACGAAGGATCGTAATTACGCAAATTCACTAAGATGACCATTTTACTGAACGTTACCACTTACGCTAGACGTTACTTCACCAGGTCAGACCTGGTTAAGTTCAATACAATAGATAGGAGGTTGAAAAAAAAAATGGAAATTTTTCTAAGTCCCAAAAAAACGCTGGCGTGTTTTACCTTTTGTAGGGTGATAGTCTGAAAAAGAGCGAAATTTATTTCCTAACATATGGCAACACAACTATACAGGGGGCACATGTAGGGCAATAGGACAACTTTATTTTATTTATTAAAGGTTTCCTGGGCTTGTGTAGTGGAATGTAGTGGCTGTAACATATACTTCTATTATACTTTGAAATTTGCGCCGTATGCAAATTAGGCATCGCTAGCGTAAATGCGCTTTGCCTTGCGAAGTAACACTAGCGCAACTACGCTACCGTTGGCCGACCTGAGCGTAAATTCACACTTTAGTGAATTTGCATAGCGCGGGCAAAAATTCGCCTGACGAGGTGCAGCGAACGTTAGCGAAGGCAACGCTAGCGTTTTTTCGACGCTTAGTGAATTTGCCCCTGTGAGTACAGGGTCCATGTGAGCAGTCACTCTGCAACTCAAAAGACAGTTTTGGCTCTGATATCTCATGGTCTCCAGGATTGAGAGTGCGTTGAAATTATTAGGGCGTAACACAATCTTTGGCCACAGAGCAACACTTGTTGTAAATACTAAAGCAAAATATTGCCGGTGTCAATATCTTTCGTACTCTGCAGATAAAATGTCAGCTCTTGTTGCATGGCTACCATAGGACACACCATAACAATACCTGACAAGGTCAAAGCATACATGCAAACATATAATCCAACAATCATGTACATTCATTTACATAAAGTTTCTTTACATTAAACATCCCACAATTGTGTCCCTAGAGTCTCCTCACAGAAGGTCAGCCCTCTGGCAAATCTACAAGTCTAGGTTCATAACTGAATGATATAGCATATAAGGCATTTTTTTGTAGCTGTATGCACAAAATGTCTCTGTCTTAAATATATTGATAATGGGTTGAGTGCAGAGGATCTCTTGTATTTGTCTATATGGATATTGTGGTCACAGCCTCATTGCACCCCCACCTAATGGTTTTATAAATTAGTGGTGAGCACAACTTTCCCTTGTTTGTTTAGTTTATATAGGAGTAGTGACCAGCTTTTTGTTGTAGCTCCCACCCTTCCAGCTATAGTCAAGTGACTCTCATTATCAATTTGTTTGGAACACTGAGGCATCTTTGGGGTTATATAATAAAAGGTTGTAAGTTTGCCTAGGAACTGTTGAAAAGCAAATATCTTGATTGACATGGGCACTGCTCTTGGGCAATAATGTAGTGCCTTTTATTAACATGGGGGTATGGTCTTAATCAACTAAAAATGCCCTCTCTGGAATCAGAAAACCCCTTCTCTGCCAAGTCTTCTATTCATTCATTTGAGCGTTGAGTGCAAGCCTTTACAGCTAGGAGCTGAATTGGTAGTAACCATACCTGCTGTACACTTTAATTAAACTCCAATCCCCACTTGCCTGAACTGCACCCGTGTGAAGCTCACCTGCCGTATAGTTTACAGGGACATACTGACACGATACACTTTGCTGGACAGAATTAGCACAAAAGAGGCTCGGAGGGGTTTTTCTCCCAAGTCTCTTCAACAAGTGGTCACATTCGTTTTAAGCTGCAATGAGATCAAATAAACATTACTTTCCGTGCATGTCAACCAGGGCGGAAGCAGCTGCTGCTTCAAATGTGAAATAGTCTCTTATTACCAGACTACAGTTCCCTGATATGGAGATTTCAGGCTGTTGGCTGAGCAAGAGAATCTACTGTACATGCAATGCAAGAAGGAGAACGATGCCAACAGCAAATCCTCAATACCCTCTAAGCCAGTGTTGCAAGTAGGTGTTTTGCTTTTAATGAAGAACAGTTTGTCTGTCTGTATAAGGACACACATTGAGCTCATTGCTCTCCATTGATATCTAAAAGATAGAAGGAAGCACAC
Organism: Xenopus borealis; assembly: GCA_024363595.1. Taxonomy (NCBI): domain Eukaryota; kingdom Metazoa; phylum Chordata; class Amphibia; order Anura; family Pipidae; genus Xenopus; species Xenopus borealis. Next base: position 146,079,936 of record CM044434.1, on the reverse strand, counting down.
ATAGGGCATTATCCATCTCTCGCTAACCAGCTTTGTGTGAAGGTTGGAATCAAGGATGCAGTGGGGAAAGTTAGTGAAGTGGGGCGGTATTGAGAAAACCTTCTCCAAGTGCTTTAATTGCTATTGTCTCTCCATTGATATGAATGGCTGACATCTGGATCACAGGTCTGTCATGCATTGTCGCTGGGAAATGCTGCTTACCATGTTTTCCATGGTGAATCCATGATTTCTGGTGACAGCCAATCCAAACAGCCGGAGCTATTGCAGTTGACTGTCTTTTATATTAACAGGGATCCGTTTCAGTTGGTGGTCCAATTGCCATGAGCCCGACCATTTAAGACCACTCATTAATGTACAGTATTTATTAGTGCTACACAAATGAAATAATAAAGCAGTACCTTGTACTTGATCTCAGCTGAAATATAATTAATCCTTATTGGAGGCAAATAATCCTATTGGGTTTCAATGATTTCTTGGCAGACTAAAGGTATGGAGATCCCTTATCTGGAAAAACCCAGGTTCCAAGCTGAATAACAAGCCCCATACTTATATATATATATATATTTTTTACTCCTGTGAGTAAATTACAATCTACAACTGAATGGAACTGCACATGCAGAAACTCCATAAACTTTGAACACTGTAAGCTTCATATACCCCTGGTAATGTCTCCAGTGAATAATAAAGGAACCCCATTAAGCACACAGGATATAACATAGAATCATTCTTAAAGATTAAACAAACGTTGCTTTGAAATCACACAGCACATTGCAGCTTAACATATCACAACATTCATTTCGAAACAAAACAGTGTGGTAATTAGTGATGAGTGAATTTGCTGCAAATTCCCACGATTTGTCGCAGGCGAATAAATTTCTCGAAACGCCAACAAAAATCCGCTGGCGTCTCGTCTCCAAAAACGGACAACCGCATCCAAAACGAGACGCGCAGCGTTTTACAAATTTTTCGCCATTTCATGAATTTCTAGAGAAATTTGGAGAAGCGAAATGCCGCCGATTCGCCCATCACTAGTGATAATGATCAATTTTAAGATAAGGGCACACGACAAGATTCAGGGAGATGTAGTCGCCTGGTGACTAATCGCCTCTTCTTCTGGGTGACAATCTCCCCAAACTGCCTTCCCGTTCCAAACTGCCGGCTCAAATTAAAAATTGCCAGCAATATGGCCCTTGCGGCAATTCGTTTTCCGAAATCGCACTGAGTTTCCTTGTGAGTTGCTGGGACGACTAATCTCCCCGAATCTGCTCTGACCTTAAATGGAGTAACGTGGAGGCACACATTGAGTTATCTGAACCAAATCGTAGATATTGGTGCTCCATCTGTATAAAGCCCATATGGAATTATAGAGGACATTGTAATTACCCTCAATTATTTTGCTCATTGTTTAATGTGTGTACTTACATCTCCCTGAGGATGCAAATGGCCATATACTGAGGAACAGGTTAAAGTGGGACCCATGGCTGACAGGTCTCTAACACAGGAGACCAAACCCAGAGCCGCCATCAGAAATCACGGGGCCCCGCACAACAAAATTGTCGGGGCCCCCT
>CM044434.1:146003303-146075767 GCA_024363595.1 Xenopus borealis | reverse complement strand
CGGGCCCCCCTTCAGCCCCGGGCCCGGGACACTTGTCCCCCCAGTCCCCCCCTGATGGCTACCCTGACCAAACCTCAAATTACAGGAGAAAAACCTAGTGCTGATGAGATGAGGTTACAATCCCATATTCTTTCCATTCCTGCAGGGAAGATGGTTCTTTACAGGGTGCAAACATGCAAATAGGACTTTGTTTTTAGGATTATCTATATTTGTAGTTACGTGTATATTCAGCTTTGCATATGACAGAACAGAAAAAAAAAAACAGAAAATAGAGCAGCAGGTGCAGGTTCTGTGTTTCACTTCTAGCAAAACCAATGGATTTGGTTTCCTCATCTATGAACCAAATCAAGAACATTTTGTATAGTTGTTCCTGAAACAATAAACAGACTGTCTGCTTTCTACCTGAGGGAGGCAAAGCTTCTGACAGTTGTTTTCAATGCTTGCTTGTCATTTAGTCCCTTGGCAGTTCCTGATCCGTATCCCCATGATAAGTGCCAAGTCGTGTTCCCTGTAATGTTGGCACAACTCCCTATATCTGATATGTGAGGGACAGTAGCATCACACTTAATGCCACACAATCACTGTATCACAGGGGAAACTAGATTATTTCCTGTGCTTTTCAAGAGAGAGACAAAGCTTACTTTCCATAGATTTTTCCTAGCAATGGTATTTAATATGTGCAAGTGGAGCCGGTTAGAAAGTAGAAAAGGCTCTTTGTAGCCTCAGGTGCAAGCAGTACCCTCTGCCAGAGTAAAATCATACAAATCAATAAAAGCAGCAGCACTCGGGTACTATTTTTAGAAAAATGAATAACTTTACTTAAAGGGGAAGTCAACCCTAAAACCCCTCCCCCCGATGGATTCTGTCATGATTTTTATGATGTAGTTTATATTTCTAAATTACACTGTTTACACTACAAATAATTCACTCTACAATATAAAATGTAATTCCTGAACCAGCAAGTGTATTTGTTTTAAGTTGTATTATTGATGTGTAGGTGCATCTCAGGTCATGTTGCCTGGTCATGTGATTTCAGAAAGAGCCAGCACTTTAGGAGGGAACTGCTTTCTGGCAGGCTGTTGTTTCTCCTACTCAATGTAACTGAATGTGTCTCAGTGGGACATGGATTTTACTATTGAGTGCTGTTCTTAGATCTACCAGGCAGCTGTTATCTTGTGTTAGGGAGCTGTTATCTGGTTACCTTCCCATTGTTCTGTTGTTAGGCTGCTGGGGGGGGGGGGGGGGGGGGGGGGAGGGGTGATATCACTCCAACTTGCAGTACAGCAGTAAGGGTAAGGGCACATGGGCAGATTCGGGGAGATTTAGTCATCTTCCTCTTCGGAAAACAAAGCGGGGGTCACATTGATACGTGATCCACCCTTGAGAGTATGTATGTATGTATATTTTTATTTGTATAGCGCTCCTTGAGGGCAAAGCACTGTACAGTAACAATAAATTAGTAGTAACAAACAAGAGATCATTGCAATAATAAGTAACAATAAGGGCATTATTAGAAGTACAAGTCCCATAAATATAAAATATAATTACACAGTGTCAAGGAGACAAAAGGATGGAGGACCCTACCCCATGGGGCTTACAGTCTAAACGGGAGGGAAACTTACAAAAACAATTCAGAGGGGTATTAAAGTGCTGTAATTTACAGTGGGTGACACTGTCATATAAGTGCCAGTTAGGGTTGCCACCTTTTCCTGAAAAAATACCGGCCGTCCTATATATTTATCTTTTTTTCCTAATAATAACATTGGGATCAAACATCAAAAATACCGGCCAGGTGGCAACCCTAGTGCCAGATCCCAGTTCAAGTGTTATCCAGGTGCTCCCAGAGGTAGTCTTTGAGCTTCGTTTTAAAAACATTGAAGGAGGATTCTCTCCCCGGAGAGATTCAGGACATAGGTACCCCAAGTATCTACATCGCTCCATGTGCAATTTGTATAGTTTTCAGGGGTTTCCGCCTGATATTGCTCATATTTATTGGCACAAAATAGAAGCATGCTGGTAGGTTAACTAAACCGTGTAAAATGCTACATTATGGGGCTTATTTACTAAATTCACATGAAGGATTTGAAATTCCATCGAATTTAAAAAAAAAAAACAAAAAAAAACTCGAATTCGAATTTTGAACCTCAACCATCGAATTTTCTATATTCGGCCGATTCGAATAATTCAAATAAATCAAATAATTAGAATTTAATTGTATTCAAATATTCGATGGTCGAAGTACTTCCCCTTAAAATCAAATCAAATTAATCCTATTCGATCGTTCGAATATTCGAATAGCGGTACAATCCTTTGAATTCGTTATTCGAATGATTTTACTTCCCTAACTAGTCACATGAATAGTTGAAAAAAAATTTGAAATTTGACCAATAGTAAATCTGCCCCTATATGTCGGTGGTACATAAATAACATAAATCAAACGGTTCGATTACTTTTTTAAACGTATATGGACGAATAAGCAGGTGTAAAAATGGAGAAGGTCTAACAACAGGATAGCGCCCTTGTCATAAACACTGGCAGTGTTCCTAAACCTAGTACTCCTCCAGTATTGTAATTTCCTATTGTGTTTTCCTATGGTCAGGCTTGCCCAGAACAGTCTTATGCTGGTGGCACATAGTAAGATTTGGAGGAGATTAGTCTTTGGGCAACTAATCTCCCTGAAAAGACTTCCTGCCAGCATGAATGTGAATCACCGGGGGATGGCATACGGATCGCTTCGGTTTTCCCGAACTCGCCCAAAGTTTCCTCATGAGGCAAAATGAAGAGCTACATATGCTATCCTGCCAGAAATTCGAATTCTTGATGGCGGGAAGGCATTTGGAGAGATTAGTCGCCCGAAGAAGAGGAGATTTGTCGCTGGGTGACTAAACTCTTCAGAATCTTATCGTGTGCCACCAACCTTAAAGATGATATTAGTATAACCTTTCTACGATTCATTGGTGCAGTAAGGCTGGGGACAGACAGGGAGAAGGAAATTCGGGAGAGATTGTCGCCTGCTATTTAACGCCAGGCGACAGAATCTCCCCGAATCTCCCTGTCTGTCCCCAGCCAAGATGCTAAATTCATTATTATTCATGTGGGGATTTACTGGTGTTTATTTAAGGAAAACGTGCTTTCTCCTTACTTTCCTTATGCTAACAGCTCTGGGGCTCCTGGGCTGACACCCATCAATCACTCTTCTAAAGAAATGCAAATGATGAGCATTAAAAGAAGATGAAAGCCTATCATGTCCCTCATCATGTTTTCTCATCTCTAATTACCTTAACAAACACAAATTAGCTCTAATTATATAACAACAGAGCACTGGTTTGCCCTAGATTAGCAAATCTCTGAGAAACAGGAAAACCAAGGGCCCTTACACACAGGCGTTTTGGACCTGCGTTCCATTGTGTTGCGTTTGGCTGCGTTCAGGCGCAGGGGAGCACAGGTCTAGACGCACCTCATTAGTTTCAATGGTGTTGTACCCACGAGACGCGTGTAAGCGCTGAACGCAGATTCAGATGCAACATGCTGCGTCGTGGGTACGGCTGTGATCCAACAGATTTTTAGTCCCGTCTGATCGTCAGCTCGGGCCAATAAGCTGTCAACTCAGTGAGATTTAGAGGACACTTTGGGAGACTTCGGAGAACGAACCGCCGGGAGTGCCATACCTCTAGCATTTTTCCATTCAAGCCATGGGAAGGCAGTTCGGGAAGATTGTCGCCCCAGCGGAAGAGGCGATTAGTCGACTGGCGACTAAATCTACCTGAATCTGGTCGTGTGCCCTTACGCTAAAGGTGGCCATAGACATGATGTAGGTGATACAGGCGCAGTCGGATCGCGGGACCGCATACACGCACAGATGTGGCCGCTTTCCGACTACGTTTGTTAACCTGCCCGATCGAGATCTGGCCAACTTTCGGACTAGGTCTATCGGCAGCTTTTATCTTCCCGTGTATGGGGGCCTTTAGGGTAGATACACACGGTGCTATTTAGGGGAGATTAGTTGCCTGGGGACAAATCGCCTCTTCCTCGGGCGACTAATCTCCCCAAACTGCTTCCCACTGGCAGAATGGCACTTGGAGTGCTTGATTTTTAGAAGTCGCTAGAAGTTCCCTCGTGAGGCAATTTTGGACAACTTTGGAAATTGAAGCCCTCCGAGTTCCATCCCACCAACGATTTTGATTCTAGCCAGCGGGTAGGCAGTTTGGGGATTAGTCACCCAAGGAAGATGCGATTTGTCGCCAGGAGACTAATCTCCCCCAAATAGCACCATGTGTCTCTACCCTAAAGGTGGCCATACAACGCTCATTTGGTGATGTTTCCTTGAGGTGGGCGATATTGGGATGATCCGATCGTTGGTCCCTATAGATCGGTAAATCCCGTCAGAGGGCTCCATACATGGACCAATAAGCTGCTGACTTGGTCTGTCGGCAGCTTTTATTGGCACCGTATATGTCCACCTTAAAGGAACAGTTCAGGGTAAAAATAAAAACTGGGTAAATAGATAGACTGTGCAAAATAAAAAATGTTTCTAATATAGTTAGTTAGCCAAAAATGTAATGTATAAAAACTGGAGTGAGTGGAACACAACATCCTGCTTTTCAGCTCTCTAAATCTGAGTAAGTCAGCGACTTGAGGGGGGGCCACATGGGACATAACTGTTCAGTGAGTTTGCAATTGATCCTCAGCATTCAGCTCAGATTCAAAAGCAACAGTTATGACCCATGTGGCCCTCCCTCAAGTCATTGATTGGTTACTGCCTGGTAACCAGGGTAACTAGTCAGTGTAAACAAAAGAGAGCTGAAAAGCAAGAAGTAGTGTTCTGTTCTATTAGGTTAGACTTGCAGTCACTCCAGCTGTTATACATTACATTTTTGCCTAACTAACTATATTGAAAACATGTTTTATTTTGCACAGCCTATCTATTTACCCAGTTTTTACTTTTATACTGAACAATTCCTTTAAGACAATTTGTATTTTTGCTGGCGGGAAGGCAGTTCGGGGAGGTAGAGGAGACTTGGTGGGCGACTAATGTCCTCATCTGCCACCACCCTTAAGATATGAGAGGTAATGCATGACTCTCCCCCAAATGCCAAGGAGGGAGGGATCTGCATACCGAGTTCATCTTTAGGCAAAAATGAAAAAATCAGAAGGCACACACGGCAGCTGTAGTGCAAACAATCTTTAAATGGTTTATTGGAGATCTCCACAACGTTTGCGAGAGCACTTGAGAAAGGAGGTTGTACCTCCGAAACGTTGTGGAGATCTCCAATAAACCATTTAAAGTTTGTTTGCACTACAGCTGCCGTGTGTGCCTTCTGATTTTTTCATTTTTGCCTGAATTCTGAGACCCTGTGCAGCAAGGTTTCCAGAAAGAGCACCACATCATAATTTACACAGTCTTTTGGACTATTGTCTTGTTAAATCGAGTTCATCTTTAGACATCAGTCGGTTAGGCTTTCCTGGGAAGGTATAACAGAGGCAAAGCCAACACTCTTCATTGCATTGTGTTCAGCCAACTCTCATTGATGCTAACTCTTTGTATTGTATTGCAGTAGTGCTAATCAGGCCAAGGCAAATAAAGGCTTCTCCTAGTGGGCTCTATTTCCTTTATAGCAGACACTGCTACACTGGAATTTCATCAACATATATTGTATTTCAGTGGGCTCTATTTCCTTTATAGCAGACACTGCTACACTGGAATTTCATCAACATATATTGTATTTCATAATACAAATTTCATAATACAGATGGAACACACCCAAAAGAGCCACAGGGCATTTGCCTGTAGCACCAGTGCACAGCCAAAACATGGGCAAAGAAACTCAGGGAGCATTGAATACACTGTATACTCCTTACTGAATATGGCATTCTAAGGCATTGCTACATCTTCATTTATCTGAGTTCCATCTATGCAGTGTTAGACTAAACGATACCAGGAAAACTCCTTGTAGGTCAGGGTTCCTAGTCATTGGTTTTAAGTAGGAATGGGTGGGATTACTTTGGTATTAAATTTCATGATTAATGTGATACTGGCATAAACACCTATGATTAAGTACAGGAGGGTATGAAACGCGTAAGGTGGGTCATATGTGAGTCAAATGGGGTTAGTGTGTACTAACTTTTTCATATGTTATTATGCTAATTGAATACATTTTGGACTTTTTATGAATTACAAGTCACAGGACATATTTTTGATAAATGGCTATTTAATGGTTCCCTGGGAACTGGGGCAAGTTCCTGGTAATCTACTGCCCAATACGGACTGGCGGCACAGACTCCCCTTCAAGTATTTTTTCTTTTAGGGTTCCAAGTGGGCCTTTCACCATTTGGTGTAATTCGTGGTAAGTCCCTGTTTTTGTATCTCTTTATAAAAAAAGAAAGAATAGATTATATTATGTAAACATAAGAGATTAGTTGGGGAATGTTATATGTTTCATATCGCAAAAAACACCTTGTGTTGGGAAACGGGCAAGGGGCAGGCCGGTTGATGTCGGGGGTGGGCCAGTGACGTGGGGGGGGGGCAGGTGACATAAGGGGCAGGGTGGTGATGTCGGGGACGGGTAATGTGGGGGCGGGACCTATGATGTGGTGATCTGTGATTGGCTGATTGCCATTTTCCTAATTTGGAAATCTGGTCAGGCACTTTTCACCTTGGCAGCCCTTCCAAAAACCCGGGCTGTACGGGTGAAATCTCGACAGGTGGCAACCCTAGTTAACAACTATGCTGGGGCCATTTTTGACTGATTAAAGACCTCAAAGACTTTCTTGCAAAGTTTGCGACCAAATTGCTTTTGTGAACATTCTTGTTTATGCAATAAAATTTCACAATCGCAACCCATGCATGGATTGGAAAATGTTCTTGGGAGGTTCTGTTAGCAAGCACAGTCTTTATACATCCGAAACTTGCTTTCAAGTCAGAAATTCATAAAAGAGCACCTGTTTGAGGCCATAGGGAGCAACATCAAAGGCGTTGGCAAGCAATTTACTGCTCTCCAGCCACTGGTTGGGTATCACTGATTTACTGTAAGGCCAGTCAGGTGGAATTCCTTACAGAGAGGTGTAATATAATAGTCTAAATGGGTCTAGTAACCAATTGCTTTTTAAAACAAATCACCAGCAAAGCCGCCTCAGCTGGGGTTGAACAACATTTTCCATGTAGTCGGCCCTTTTCGGTTGGAATGTGCGATAAACCTAACACATTCATTTCCCTCAGTTCATTCCATGCTGCTCAAGTTGTACAGGAATGATTGAACCATTTCTATTCCTGGAGGAGAGTTTACATTTACTGATGCTTAACTAAGATTGATCACAATTTGCTGTTGCATATGTTCAGCCCAATAATCGCCCTGCGCTTGCTCTCGCCAAGCAACAACACCAAGTGATTGATTTAAAACATTTTAATCTTATTTAAACAAAGATAATTCTGACTGCCCTGTTTATTATGTATGAGTTGGAGAAAACTAAATTCCAGGCTACAGAATGTTATCTGTTGGAAAGATAAATGGATGGAGGATACAAGTTGGTATCTCAAACTGCAAATAGAGTCAGGCTCCTTAAATCGCTCATGCTAATATTATAGTATTTACCATAGGGTAATAATCATTGTCTATATACTCATCGACAGAGACAATTAGCATAGAACCCCTGTGCTGAAACAATGCAAGGAAGGCTGATCAGTGGCCTATCTCCAAAAGCTGCTGTCTGGGGATGGGGAGATAAGGTTTGGTTCAATGAGGGTAGATGCTACCACAATAGGTGCATTTTATTTGTAGGGCATAATCCATACATGCCAATATTGGGCTGGGCAGTTAAAGACATTTTGATCATAATAATCATCTGGGTGTATCCAAGCATTACCTTTTCTAAAGAAAAGTGTCCTTGGTCAGCCTAATGGAAGAAGCCACAGCTCCTCTTCACTTATGCTGTTCTGTTTGCTTGGCCAGTATATGTAAGATCATCCTTCCAGTCTCCTCCTAGTTCAGTGCCTTACTAGTAGTGATGTGCGGGTCAGGAAAAATTCAACCATTATCCAACCAGCAAAACCTAAAATTACACCTGACCCAAACATGCAAAATGTTGACATTGTAGGACCTTGGTCTGAACTGTACCTGTGTCTTCTCCCTCTGTGGACTAATTCTGTGCACACCTCTGGATTCAAGTCAGGAAATCTTTGGGATCAGGGTACAATACTTCCTCAATCTGACCCACACCCAAACTTAGCCTGTAATGGCTGGCCAAATTTCATCCTGAATCTGCCCATCTGGTGGCCAAATCGTGGGTCACGATGGGTTTCAGATCAACCCACACATCACTACTTACTAGCTTTCTCATTGGTCATACTAGAATGTCATGTTTCCTCTCCATTCTATGGCCATTTTTTGTAAGTATGAGCAGACACCAGACCCACAATGCCATAGTCAACCAAAAACTCAAAGAAGGGCACATGTGGACCTGGGACTTGGATTTCCCAACTGTAATGTCTAGGAGCATGGACTACAGAGAAGCCTTTTTGCGGCATCAGGCCTCAGGGAACATTAATTTTCATTTCTAGGACATATAGTTTTGCACATGCATATGGTTGTGCATTATGGAGAGATGCACACCAACAACATAACAAGATGCAGAAGCCTGCATGGCAGGTGGAGGTTTAAATTAATGGACTTACAGACTTCAGCTTAAAGGTGTGCTGTTTGCATCGATATGGGTCCATCCCTATTTTTATTCCTCTTTTTTCCTTGTGATGCAACATCGGCGACTTTAGAAAATGAAGCACTCTAAGTGCCATCCCACCGATTTAGATGCTAAATGGGAAGGCTTTCGCGTGATTAGTCATACGAAGAAGAGGCGATTAGCCACCGGCTGACTAAATCTCCCTGAATCTTCACATGTCTCTGCCCTTAGGGCTTGCTAAGCCTAAGGAGAGAACTACACGGACGATTTGGGTCTGTTTATGCCACTGCGACTCCATCCAACTTTATGTTACTTACCTTGTTTCCTGTCGCATCTGACTTGTTGCATCTGTTTTGACGCCCAGCATTGGAAGCTCAGATCGTCCGTGTAGTTCTACCCTAATTAAGCCACTTGTCCAGCTTTCAGCTGCTTTGCCTATCAATAAGAATTAGCCCCCTCAAGCTATGTCTCTAATGCTCAGCTCTTGTTAAGCAACACAAACAAATCTTCATTCTGGCAAATGTTAAGTTCCATCAAATATAGTATACATCTTGAAATACAGGTATGGGATCTATTATCTGGAACATATGACCTCTCCCATAACTGATAACTCCAGGATTCCAGGACGTCTATGACTCGGACCTACCAGCCTGCTGTTATTGCCTTGTCATTCCACACACTCATACCACAGGTTCATATTATAGGTCAAATTTGAAGCTATCTCTCTGTATGTGATATGAGAAGACTCCTTTACTTTGTCTAATTTTTGATCTGCCAGGGCAAGCCCAAGGTTGTGTGCAAAAGAATGATCCGAGCAGCTCAATGGGGTTTGGTGGGAGATAAAGAAAATAACTGGGAGAAGAGAGGAAAATTACAGATTGGTGAAAAGTAGAATATACAAGCCAAAATAGTAATATTTTATAGGAGATCATAAAAGCCCTGCAATATTATGTTTCAGAGTTGGCCATGCATTGTGGCTCATTTTGACCACATCACCTAATCATCTAGTTTTTAAGCTCAACTGAGGCCAAATCAGTTATTTTATATAGGCTTTTTTGTTAAGGCAGTTTAGGTCAAGCCAGGTAACACCATGCAGTACTTGTTGTGTGCATTCTGCTACATTGGTATGTCACATCACTTACTTTCCCATTCCCAATGGGGGCTCAGTACCTAAACCGAACAACTGGTCAGTCTGAAAATGTTGCTAGGTATGTTTATGTAGTTACTCTTTTAAACCAACCAAAGCAAACCAACTACAACTATGTCACAGTTGGAATAAGCAGATAAATGCTTGTACCAACTATCTTGCCTTAAACCACAACTAAATCAGTTAACCACTAGGAAAAGCAGAAGTGATGTCATCATAAGCACAGGTGACATCATCAAAAGGCAGGTGCAAGCCTGGTAGGAAAGCGGAGCAAGATTCTCTAGCAATGTTGATCATTCATTATCCACCCTGTGCTGTCAGCTGCAGGCATCCAACCCACTGCAGGACCTTAAATTAAAGGAGAGAATATGAAATAAAGATTCCCCATTTTCCAGTGGTGCAATAAAAACATAATTAAGAAAATTAAAATGGAATGTTTCCTTTAACTTTGAAACAATGCAGGGACCCGGGTCAGACTGGCTGCATTTCAGCAATGCTAAAAGGACCCCATTCAATTCCCTTCCTTCATTAGATCTGTGCTAATCACAGTCAGGGCCTCAGCATTAGGTTTCCTTGACTGTGTTTGGAGAGAGCTCTCGGTTTCTTTCCTTCTAAGTATTCAAGAGGAGCCTTTGAGTAATCAGGCCTGTGCACATTCTTTACAGTAGCTGCTTGGGGTCACGTCTATTGAAATGACCAGATACAAATCTGTATTCACTGACTGAACAAAAAGGAAGAGAAGATAAATAAGATACCGGTCAGACTAGTCACGCAAAGGCACTGGACAGGTTTGAAACTTAGCAAAGAAAAAAACACTTACAGTAAGTGAAAGGGAATCTCACAAATAATTGTGTTGCTCGTTACAAAGTGCAGAGAACACAAGGAGTGGCCCTGTGCCTTTAATTCTCTTCTGATAAGTCCATAAATACATTAGAATGTTCTGTGTACAGTGACATTTGTCACCTTTGTTAAATACTAATGTGTTAGATGCAGTGATGTGAGTAAGTGGCCCACAGGCTAGAATAAAATATGGATCTAGGCCCCCCTCCTACACAGTGCTGTCAATCAACACCTGTTTCCTAATTTATTACCTTCTACCCACCCACATAATTCAACTCTTGCATGTAGGTGGGAAATACGGTATATACTGTAGTTCTGCCCAACTAGCCTTTTTAGAACCCTAAATCTAGATGTGGCTGTACCCCTGGTCAGGGGGCTAACTACAGAGGAAGCAAACCCTGCAGTTGGCAAGGGGCAAGAGGTATAGGGTGCCAAAGAAGCCCCAAGTAATGACAATTACAATATATATTGGTAAAACAGGACAACTTCTGGTGATGATGGGGGCCCAACAATTAAAAAGTAACATCTAGTTATGTCACTGCTCCCTGCATTTTCCTCTGGTTACACAAATAACAGTTGAGGAGAAAGAATGTGAACCTGCAAGGAGGATTGTAAAAGCATAATGAAATCCATATACCTAAATGGATACTGTCATGGGAAAAATGTTTTTTCAAAACGCATCAGTGCTGCTCCAGCAGAATTCTGCAATGAAATCCATTTCTCAAAAGAGCAAATGGTTTGGGGCGGGCCAGGGGCCTTTACAGATTTATCGGCAGCTACATTGATGGTAAATTTGCAATACCGGCCCCGGCCTTGGCCAGTGTTTTACCAGCTAGGCCTGTAAAATACTGGCTGGGTGGCAACCATACCTAGGTGTGACTACCAGGGATGCACCCAATCCATTTGTTTTCATGAAACGTTCAGTCAAATCCCAAACTGAATGCAAAAAAAAAAGAACTGTGAACATAATGTTACAATTTCCCTTTTCACTTAACCAAAAGTAATGTGATTTTATGGTTTTATATGTGGTTCGGCCAGGCATTTGGATTTGGTTGAGTACGATTCCTGCTGAAAAAGGACCTTTCCAGATCCTGGATTTGGTGCATCTCTAGTGACTAATACCTGAACTACACCACTGTGCACTAACAGCGAAAGTATAGTAGGGGGGTTTGTGGCCCCTAGTTATGTGTGGGTCAACAAAAAGTTGACCCACACCTGACCCTAACCTGCTGCTCCACCACCCACATCTTACCCTGACCCAGCACATGTCCAAATTTATAGACCTGCCCCCACCGTGCTTGGACATAACAAAGCCAAGTAGGTGTGAGTCTATAAAAGGAGCACACTGGCAGTGGAAGCCAAGACAGTAAGCTCACAGGTGGGAAGATTGTTAGGAAAAGCTCAACCCAACCCGTAGGTGTGAGAAAGTATTGCCAGGGTAAACCCACAGATGTCGGGACAGCTGGCACATCACTAGTGGCCACCATCTTGCCCTTCTTGGAAGCCATTGCCAAAGCTGAGAATGCACAGTTGAAGTCAGGTCTTGAGTAGCCTCAACTGCGCATGGTCATTGACTGATTAAAGAAAAGATTATGGGGCTCCTACCAAACCCCACTGAGCTACAGTGCTTTTCTTGGGAACAGGTAGGGCTGTTTGGGTGGGTGGCCACTCAAGTGTAACTACTGTACACAGGTTTCATTCTTATTTAAGGACATGGATAAAACAATCATTGTAATATTGTGGGGTTTACCCATGGACTGATTGATTGTTCTGGGTTACCATAAGCAAAAAGCTGAGTCTGCATTGCCAATCATTGACTAACAGGATAGGCTGTCAGCTGATTGATGGGCTGAAAACAACTTTCAGGCAACCTGTCTCAACTGTAAGAAGTTTTTGGCCTACACTCTCCCACCTACAGCCTTCAAAAGCATAGACATTGAGCTTAGTCCTTACAGAAACACTCTGGGGGCCATTTATAAAGTTTGCGCATATTTATTTGCAAAGGGTTGTTTTGCCCATTCTTTTTCCTGAACACTAAAATATTGCACTGCTGATCTTTCCATTTTGCAAATGTTTTCTCCTCCACCAAAGTCGTGAGTGTGCACTTAAATATTCACAATTTGCGAATATTTAAAAAGCTGTTATGGACTTTTGCAGTGCGAAAAAAATATGCAATTTTGTTTGCACACTCTGATCCAGCTTTATAAACCTTCACTGTGTGAACCCATCTGCCGTGACTAAATTTTATGAATGAGCCCCACTGTATCTGGTAGGTTGCACTTAGTGAGCAAAGGGTGCCGAAACCCTAGCCTAAAGTTCTGCATAACTATCAAATGTATAAGGCTTAACCAGTAAAGAATGACAAAACTGCTTTTGTACTCATGGCAAGAACATGTTGTAGAATGTACTATTAAAGGATTTCACAAAATAAATAGTAAATGTTTGCGTAAAATCTATTTTTAAATGCCAGATGTTCAAGCCCTTCTTTTCCCCACCCCTTTGCCCTATTTTTCATTCCGAAAGACAAGATTTGTGTGCGGGTAATACAGGAAGCCATTAAAAAAACAAACTCTCTTATATGACATTATCCAAGGAACCAGGAAGATACTTTTTTCCTTGGTTACGCACTGATCCGATGTCTAAAGGCAACTTCAAAAAGAAAGACTGAATGCGACAGGTAATCCGCGAGTCTCTGTTGGAACTTGCAATTGCTAGATGTTCTACAACTGTTTGTTCACCTTTTGTGCATTGTTTGGAAGTCACTAGAACAGGCAAGATGTTGTCATTGTTCCCCAAGAAGTGGAATTCTCTATTCTATCTTTAACAACCGTATCCTTTTTCACTAAAAACCAAAGTGTCCAGAATAATGGCAAACCTGCCCTTGAAAGGGCTTATGGGATAGTATCACTATGCGGTAATGGCATTTCCATTTAAAGGAGTCATCTGTCATCAGGGAACAAATGTCTTCCTTTAAAGTTCATTTGAAAGCTGTTGAGAGTTTTAATTTAACAACAGCTGAGGGACTGCAGGTTGGACTGACCTACACTAAATAATAGGGCCGCAGAAAGGCCTGAGCTCATGTCACAAATGCAAGCATGGAATATGAGGAACAGGTGGGAAAAGCCGGACACTTGCTGTAGACTTGGCAATCAGAATGCCTTCACTTGCTGGCAACTGCTCTCATTATTGTATATGGGATTTACACTAAGTATTTACACAAAAGCAAGGGACAGAAGGATGCCCAGGTGCTCTAATTCTCACTGCAATGTGTCAAAACCAGCTTTACCCATAAACTATAAAGTAGAAGGGTTGCACCTTTCATCATGACCATGGACATGACTATAGAGAGGAACTGTGACTACAGACAGGCCCAGTGAGATAGTGACCACAATTATGTCCTTAAGTTAATGGGTATCCTTGTTCTATGGGGGCTCATTACCTTCTAGTTCTATCATTGCCCATAACCTTTACATCAGAATCACAACTGATCAATTGCTTAAACCATTTAGAGAAGTGCAAGAGCACTAAGGAGTGCAAAAGCAACCTTCATTCAGTGTTTGACTGCACCCTGCACCCCACATGACATACACAAATCCTCCACGAGGTTCAGGGTGCATCAGCTTTTGAGGAGTACCCACAGATAAATAAAGGCAAATTGAACTTAGATCACGTACCAATTATAGAACAGTCATGTAGATGAGATAAACCAATCAAGTGATTCTCCTTAGGGCTCATTTATGAACACAGGCACAAGTGTATTTGAGCTAAATGGACCCAAATAATGTACTTATTGACTACATTAATCAAAGATACGTACGTCCAAACACACTCTTTGGCCTTCTGAAGTGCCATTATGTTCATCCTGCTTCCTCTTTGACTGAATAGTGTGCAACAAATCTACTGAACCCTGGAGTTACCACTAATAAGAACTTGTTGGTAATTCCAGAGTTCCCAGAGTGGGCTGCACCGATAAGCAGAACACCCTTAAACCAAAAAGTCAGGTCAACTTTTTGTCGAAATGATGTCACCCACACCTGCCCAGCCCGAACTCAGCTCACACTGGCAAGCTTTCATTCTTAATTCAGCCATGTCATTAACACCTGCAACATGCAAAGTGAAATTCTGCATACAAATTACCATGTTTTCAGCCAGACTCCTAACAAGAGATCGCCGTGCCACCCCCAAGGCAAAAAATATAAAAAATTTTTAAGGGGCCCAGCATGCAAAAATCTCCGGAGCGATCTAGAACTGCTCCTGCCCACCCACAACTCTACCCCACTGTTATAAAGGAAGCAGACCCCAAGGTCATGGATGAGGCAGAAAACAGGGGGGCCTGGACTATGGGTAGGGTTGCCACCTGGCCGGTAGAAATGTTGCTCAATGCCAATTTTATTGGCAGGAAAAAAAGCATAAAAACGTAGGATGGCTGGTATTTTTTTTTACAGAAAAGGTGGCATCCCTAACTATGAGTCGGCTTCCTTTATAGCAAGGCAGCCCTAGACCCCTCTGAAGATTTATTACACAATGGGATCCTTCAACATTTCTTTTTTTTGGGGGGTGGCAGTGATCTCTTGTTATGAGTCTGGCTAAAAATATGATCATTTGCAAGCCAAATCATGATCAAGTGCATGTTGCACTTGATTGTTAATGAGTCCTCCTATATACAAAGGTTTCTGGAAGAGGCTTCTGCAATTAACTCATGATCCTTCATGCATCACACGCTGCACAGTCTGTGGCCCACACAAAGCAATGGACCCTGCAGGGCGAACCCAGCAGGTTTGTTAGAAACAAGCCGGTTTTGATTACCCATTCCTGCTAAAACCATTTTGCTGAAGGAGAAATGTTCCGGCACATGGCAGGGGGGTGGCAATCAGCAGTGGGAAAGAAGCTGCTTTTTAACAGACAGAAAATACACACTCCACTGAAACAGATTTCAAACACAAACAAGTTTAAAAGGCAATTCCAGCACACCACTCATCTACTTTATAGTGCCTGTGCCCCCCCAGAGACATGCATGAGTGGGGCAGGTGTAAAACACCAAGATCCATACTGAACAGATGAAAGAAGCCCATTCTGAGGAATACTCATGAGACCAACCATGACACACACACAGCAATCCTAAGAAGATTTAAGCACTTCACCTTTATCTTGTTCACAGATGGACCACCCAGTAATCTGGCAGTCATTAGCAGAGTAGAAAACAAACAGGGTCTGGTAGGAGAGGTGGGAGGCAGTGTTGGGGGTTGCTTACATGCTCTCTGGGTCCTGTGAGTGTGAGTGAAATCTGCATGGAGGGACACACAGACAAACCTGCCCTGAGAAGACAAGAAAATAAATACAAACCACTAAGGATTTTTTTTATGGGTTGAGGCTAGGGTTGCCACCTGGCCGGTATTTTACCGGCCTGGCTGGTATTTTTGATGGTTGATCCCAATGTTATTAATAGGAAAAAAAGATAAATATATAGGAAGGCCAGTATTTTTTTCAAGAAAAGGTGGCAACCCTAGTTGAGGCCCATGTTTACCAAAAAACAGAGAGATTGGAGATGACACGTGAATCCAATCGCAGGGATTCATCCAAGCAAAACACGTGGGGCAGGAGTGGAAGACAGTAATCATCACTTCTCAATGTAGAAATGTTGATTTTAAACCTTAAATGCATTTACCATCTCACGCTCCTCAAATATCTTTTGTGTTTAACGCAGCCCCTAAAGTGTGCGGTTTTTCAAAGCGAGCCTTCTCAGTTGCCTTTAACCATTTCATGGCCATCAACTGTGCTGCGTTACTTACCCTTGTGTGCTCTATGGGGCCAGGTTCTAGTTACAAAGCCCTTATGGAAATGTATGATGCATAGTTGTTTTTTGTGGAAGTTTGGGGAAGTCTTGGCCTTTTAAATTGAACTGAATAAAAAAAATGAGGGCCCTTTCATAGTAAAAAATTTTTCTTTCTGTGAATTTGTTTGAGATGCAGGTTTGAGCAGATTATGGTGCAAACAGCCATGTTTTTTTTTTTTTGCTTATTTGCACCCCTTTGCAAAAACTAGTGATGGGCGAATTTATTCGCCAGGGGCGAATTCGCGGCGAATTCCCGCGATTCGCGAAACGCCAGCAAAAATTCGCCAGCAAAAATTCGCCAGCAAAAATTCGCCAGCAAAAATTTGCAAAAAAAAAAAAGAGTCACGCGTCGTTTTTGATGCGGCGCGAAAATGACGCGAAGGAAACGACACGACGCACGTCGGAAACGACACACCGCGATTGACGCGACACGCGTCAAAAACGGTGTGCGACTCGTTTCGCAAATTTTTTCGCCAATTCGTGAATTTCACTGGAAATTCGCGAATTTTTGGGCGAAGCGAAACGTGCACAGGAATAAAGTACTCCACAGGAATACAGCACTGGCGGCATTGTGGACTGGTAGGTAGGTGGGTGCAGGGTGCTAGGCAGTCCTTCAGAGGGGTCTTGATTGCCAGCACTTTGCACTGCATCTCTTGCCAGCTAGTGCATACAGGGGCCCAGATTTAAATACTTAAAGCGATACTGTCACAGGAAAACATGTTTTTTCAAAATGCATCAGTTAATAGTGCTACTCCATCAGTATTTTGCACTGAAATCTGCTTCTCACAAGAAGATTTTTTGTATTTAATTGTGAAATCTGACATGGAACTAGACATATTGTCTCCCAGCTGCCCCCAGTCATGTGACTTGTACTCTGATAAACTTCAGTCACTCTTTACTGCTGTACTGCAAGTTGGAGTGATATCAACCCCCTCCCTTACCTCCCCAGCAGCCTAACAAAAGAACAATGGGAAGGTAACGAAATAGCAACTCCCTAACACAAGATAGATATAGAACAGCACTCAATAGTAAAAATCCAAGTCCCACTGCAACACATTCAGTTACATTGAGTAGGAGAACAGCCTGCCAGAAAGCAGTTCCATCCTAAAGTGCTGGCTCTTTCTGAAAGCACGTGACCAGTCAAAATGACCTGAGATGGCTGCCCACACACCAATACTATAAATTAAAAAAAAATACACTTGCTGGTTCAGGAATTACATTTTTAAATGGTATAGTGAATTATTTTCAGTGTAAACAGTGTAATTTAGAAATAAGAGCACCTTAAAAATCTTGATAGAATCCCTTTAATGAGTGAGCAATAAGTGTGTGATTGTGCAACCCTTGGTGCTCTAACACTTGTGTTGCAGGGCCTTTATAAATGACTCATATATATTTTGTATGCATTTCAAGGTTAGGTGTAGCAAATTCAACTTGCACCACAAGCTTTCTGAACTGGTGGCAATACACAGTATATGATTAATGGAATAAATGGAAGAGAGAAGTGCTAAGGAACACTTTTTCCCATAGCCATGAAAAATACCCTTTTACAATAAATCCCTGAATTTGCATTTCAAACTTTAATTGCCATCTACCCTGTAGGAGGTATGAATTCCTATATAGA
This sequence comes from Xenopus borealis, assembly GCA_024363595.1. NCBI lineage: Eukaryota > Metazoa > Chordata > Amphibia > Anura > Pipidae > Xenopus > Xenopus borealis. The sequence goes on along the minus strand of CM044434.1, from coordinate 146,057,653 downwards.
CCAGCGTTTTGTGCAAGTGCCATATTCACACGTACCCACCATTAATCTGCACGTGATTTTTATAAAGCCTCCTGGCCAGATATGCACCACTGAGCTAGTCGACACCCGATAACACTATCAGCTGCCCAGGGGACTAAATTAATTTCTAACCATATGCACTCTAGCAGGCAACAAAGTTTAGTCTAAAAGAAGAAAATAGCTGCATGTGGTCATACATTATTATTACACATTATTAATTAATTAGAAGGCTCCTTGTTTAAGGGCAGATGCAGCTACATCTAGAATTTCAATAACTAAAAAGTGTTTTAAAAATATTTTTTTTCCCTTGAGTGTGATGAGCAAACATAGATGGATGCACTCCATGAGTGGCAGGACATGGTAGAAGGGCCCGGACTGGCAATCTGTGGGTTCTGGCAAATGCCAGAGGGGCTGCTGTAAGATACATATTATACTTATGACAAAAATTCTGGGAACATTATTTCTGGGTAGCAGGAATGCCATCATTTTGTGTAGGACAAGTTAAGGGACTCTAAGGGTGTCTTGTCTGCACCAAGCATGTTCAGTTCTATGGGCTTATGTCTTCTACAAAGCCACATCCACATTACCTTTTCACCAGTCCCTTAATGGAATTCCTCCAGGTTCTAGCATAAAAAACCTCTTTATTAGGGACATAAATAAATGGTTTCTAATACCATCAGATATCTGATGCATCCTCACTCTACACTACAGCCACTAACCAAGTAATTCTTGCTAATAGGAAATTGATTTTGGTTGCATTACTAACAAGTACTTTTGGTTTGTGATCTTGGACCTTTCAACCAGCATCTAAGAGGTACAGTAATTCACCTAATTTAGTCATGTTCACAGGATAACTCCTGAGATAATATATTTAACAAAAGTAACTCAAAGCAACTGGACTTGCTGAGAAATTTTAATGAAGACGTTTCACTGCTCATCTGAGCAGCTTCTTCATTTCAACTGACTGGTGTAGGGGAGTTCTCGGCATATAGACTCTTCCAACAATCCAATCACAAGGGCACATTGTAACTCAGGCCCGGACTGGCAATCTGTGGGTTAGGGCAAATGCCAGAGGGGCTGCTATAAGGTGCCATAGAAAGTCAGTATTTAGTGGGCTGGTGGGGGCTGTTTGGGCCTCTGTGTGGGCTCATTGGGCCTCTGTGTACCTGAAATGCCAGGGCCTATTTTGACTCTCAGTCCAGGCCTGTTGTAACTCTTCAGAGAGGTGATATCTGAAATTCACAGAGGTGTTGATTCTGTGTAGTTACAGTAATAGGATTAACATTGTGCCATGCAACTCCTAGACAACAGGTGAGAGTTGCATGAATGGATGTGTGAAGAGTTCTGAAGCTGCCAGGGAACAGATGTTAGAACAGCATTGTATGTAGCAGACAGGTGGTGTCGAAGGCCCCCGCCTCTGTTCAGGGATGGTTTCTCCAACTTAACATGAATCGCCTCTTTCACACCTCTTTCAAACCAGCGGTCTTCTTTATCCAAAATTTGGATATTGCTATCTTCAAAACAGTGTCCCTTGTCTTTTAGGTGTAGAAAAACAGCCAAGTCTTGCACTGTAGAGTTCACCCTCCTATGCTGATCTCGTTTATGGAGCTGTTGTTTTGTCTCCCCAATGTATAGATCAGTGCACTCATCGCTACACTGGACTGCGTATATACACATTTACTGCTGTGCTGCAAGTTGAAGTGATATCACTCCCTCTCTTTCTCCCCACTGATCAGCAGAACAATGGGAAGGTATCCAGAAGACAGCTCATTGACACAAGATAACAGTTCTTTGACACAAGATAACAGCTCCCTGGTAGAGCATAACACTCAATAGTAAAATTCCAAGTCCTGCTGAGACTCCTCCTATTGTGGGAGAAACAATAGCTTATCTGAAAGTAGTTTCATTATATACTGCTGGCTGTTTCTGAAAGCAGAAGAACAAAATGACCTGAGTTGGCTGCCTAAACACCAATATTACAGCTAAAAAATACACTTATTGATTCAGAAATACATTTTATAGGGTGAATTATTTGTAATGTAAACAGTGTAATTTAGAAATAAAAACTACACCATAAAAATCATGACAGAATCCCTTTAAATTGATCTTCCAAGTCACAAATCTACGTAACCCAAGAACTGAAATGAAGTGCATCAAACCCCCTCATGTGTTTATCCAGGCAGGCACCAGGCATTTCAGAACACCAGGATTCTCAAGCAGGCAACGGAGCAGCCAACCTGCATAAGTATCTCAAAAACATGCAGAAGAAGATTTAGATTTAGAAAGATAGGGAACGCTAAACATACAGATGGAACAACACTAAAACAAAGGAGCCCTTTAACTTGAAAGAAAACAAAAATAAAATAAAGGTATAAAGAAGAGTGGAGTGTCGAGCATGGAAGGAATGATTTTGTTCTCAGGAATCTGAAGGGAAAGCTTTCTTTATTTACACTGTAATTAGAGCTTATCATTGCTTTGTTTTGTTTTCTGAAGGGACCAGTGATACTTGATATAGGTAATACCATTCAGAAATCTTTAAAAAAACAAAATGGCAGAATAGTGGTTCTTCTAAATTTTTTTGTACACAAAGTGCTGAAAACTGTTTAGTCTTTAAATTTAGGATAGAAAGGGCAAGAGAGAGCTACCCATCTGGCCAGTAAATCACCAGTTAGGTCTGGGCCCGTAGCTATAAATTTGTCACCATTTAGTGATATGCAAGTGGACCCAAAACCCACAGGTTGAGACAACTTCCATACACATTTTGGGGGTTGTGGTCGGGTTTGGTTGATCTTTTCTTCCACTCTCCCCACCCACAACCGTACTCTGCCGGCTTTTGGCTCTGGCCTTCATTTATAGAGATGGGCAGGTCAGGCGTCAGTCTATAAACTGAGGTGCTGGCTGGGTTACAGTTGGGTGTGGGTCGAATTATTGTGGACCCACACATCAATAACGGCAATGTAATTGCATTTTGGCATAAGTAATTTTAATGAAAGTCATTTTATGCACAAGTGTGGGGAACTTATGCAGTTACAAATGACCCCTATTGAATTATGAGTTTGATTTGTGCATAAACAAACTCCCCAAAACTTTTACTAAATTAAGTTTAAATAAAGAATATTCATTATTTTGGCCTAAAGCTGGTTTCATGTTTGATAACCAAGTCATTGCATTCTGTAACCTGTTAACCAACTGGAAGATGATTGGTATAAGTACTGACACAAGCACCAACGAAGTTAACACGCCAAAACTCAATCATGGCTGAGTAACATGTAACCAAGATTGCAAGAGCCATTCAGAAACAGCATGCAGCTGTAGTTCAGGGGAGATACATTTAAATGCCCCATGGGCCCATTTGATTAAATCAAATCAATCTCCCATGCACATGTGTGGCCAAATTGTATGATATCTGATGGTAAAGCCAACAGGTCCTGTCTATGAACCCTGTGTCAAGGGCTCAAATGGCCAGTTGTGAGCTCCACTTGGCATTATATGCATAATGCATTGCATATATAGCTACATCGTTACACTGGGTTGAAAAAAGACAACGTCCATTAAGTTCAACCCCTCCAAATGAAAACCCAGCATCCATACATACCTCCAGTCTTTCACACAAATCATATATGCCCATAGCTATACTATGTATGTATCAAAATAGCCTTTGATATTATGTCTCTCCAAAAAATCCCCCAAGCCCCTTTTAAAAGCCATCACAACATCACCCGGCAGTGCATTCCACAACCTCACTGTCCTCACTGTGAAGAACCACCTACACTGCTTCAAATGAAAGTCCTTTTCTTCTAGTCTGAAGGGGTGGCCTCTGGTGATCCTCTTTATGGGTAAAAAGGTCCCCTGATATTTGTCTATAATGTCCTCTAATGTATTTGTAAAGTGTAATCATGTCCCCTCGCAAGTGCCTTTTTTCCAGAGAAAACAACCCCAACATGGACAGTCTCCCCTCATAATTTAAGTCTTCCCTCATCCCTCTAACTAGTTTAGTTGCACTTGGTCTCTGCACTCTCTCCAGCTCATTTACATCCCCCCTAAGGACTGGAGTCCAAAACTGCACTGCATACTCCAGATGAGGCCTTACTAGGGATCTATAAAGAGGTATAATTATGTTTTCATCGCTTGAGTTTATGCCCTTTTTTATGCAAGACAGATATGAAGGCATTGTAGCGCAAAGGCTATATAACCACCACCAAGAAGTCCATAGGGGACTTATCATACCTCCCCCCTAGTCCCAGCAGCACCAGGTTGATTTCATGATAACATCTTAATGTATCCACTGGCTAAACAGAATTCCTATTATTGCATGATGCTGAGGCTCTGGTTTCAGGCAGCGAGGCAGTTAAGAGTTGGTATTTATATAAATGTACATGTGCTTTGTTATAAACGAGCAACAGGTACATTTCAAGCATAGTTATATTTATCCGCCAAACATTTTAAACATCTATAAAAATCTAATCTGTATAATGTTAGCAGATCTGGCAGCATGCTCCTCACAACTCCCTTTCCTCTCTATGAAACAGAAGAAATGTGCCAGACCTGCCTATTTTCTACAGCCCCATAGTTCTGTATATGTATATATGATTGTTACTAATAATAATGATATTATTATTATATTTATATACACATACACACACAAGGGTATGGGACATGTTATCCAGAATGCTTGGGACCAGGGGCTTTCAGAATAACGGATGTTTCCAGAATTTGGATCTTCATACCTTGCTTAAGTCTATTAGAAGTTCAAGTAAACATTAAATGAAACAAATGGACTGATTCTGCTTTCAATAAGGGTCTTCAGCCATGTTCTTCAACTGCGCATGCCCCAGAAATTTCCATGTGCTGCTGAAGGGAAGGAAGAGGATCTGAAGAAGACTGAAGACCCGGAAAAAGGCAAACATTTTGGATAACAGATCCCAAACCTGTGTGTATAAATAAGTAAGCATGCTGTCTAGGTGTCAGGATCGCGCCGCCCGGAGGCTTACCTTAGCTCCGGGCGGCGCGTCCTCTCCTCTCGGCGGCATATCCACAATGTCGGCGCCCATAGCCGCCATGTGGATATGCGGCGCCGGGTAGTGACGTCTTCGCGTCGCGCCTGACACGATGACGTCACGGCGCTCGTTTTGGCGCCAAATTCGGATATTTAAAGGGCCATTGGACGCCATTATGGCGCCCAATTATAGGACCTTAATGCTATGATCCTGGGTTTGTTACTGATCCTGTTTTCCTGTATATTTAACCTTTTTGCCTGGACTTTGACCTGTGTTTGCCTGATCCTTGCCTGTGCTGCATTATTGGAACCTTTAACCCCTAAGCTTCCTCCTTGGTCCACTACTTCCCCTGGGCGCCTATACGGCCTACCCGAAAGGGACACTTTCTGGAATACTACTGGAACACTGGAATACTATGCGGGTAGGAAGCATGGAGGGAGGGACTAACAATGGTAGCAGATTGGGCTTTTCTTATTGGGGGAGTTTAGTTCTCCTTTAAAACCCTCACAACACCACTACACGTAGCACAGAGAAATTGGCCGCCCCTCTGTTTCACATACAGTTCAGGCCAGCAAACTTCTCCTGGAAATAGATCTTTTATATGCACAGTGCAGATGTAAACTAGCTAATGCCCTGTGTAATGTTTATCCTGCTGTTGTCTGTTAGAGCCCAGATCTGTTCAGACCTTCCTGTAGCAGCAATACATGAGTCACCTTGGTTATCCTGTTATTATTACCCTGACAACTACTAATCCCTCCAAAGACAGCCGATGATTTGTATAGTACTTACTAGCCAATACTTTGAATATATTGGGCAAATTCATCATCAAAGACTTGGTTGTCTAATGGGTTGCATGGGCTTGTTACATCAGTTAGCTGGAAAGTGTTATGGAAACTGTGCTTAAAAGGGAATTATTCTGACAGCCGTAGACTAAGCCATGTCATGTTACATTTATACAGTTCAGCTGTAAAACTTTTACTGATGGAATGCTGTGCAATAAACTTTATGCTTACTTTGGGCACAAAATCCATATCTTCTGCCTTAGTATGTAACACTTTCAATCCTTACACCTGAGATTCTTGTAAAAATGCTTGAAAAGCAATCCGTGGTCTTTAAAAGGAAAGCTGCAGTTTACAGATGTATGGAGAGTAGCCACAAACTCTCTTGCACTATAACTTTTACAGTGGAAACCGATTCATTGTGCAGAATCTGCATTACAACAAACCAGTAGTGATATAATAATAGAGGAGCTGACTCTATATTTTTAGAGGTGGCCCAAGAGCTTAGAAGCCCAAGCTGGGTCATTGTTGATGCACAGTTCCTATAAATGTTTGAAGTTTTGTGTCCAATAAATGATTGATGTAGGGCTCAGTGGCTGCTGGCACCCAAGTTTGTCCCACAATGGATAAGGGCAGTAAGGACTGTTGGCTGTCCAGCTCTAATGAAGATGTAGAGACTCAAAGGCCATGGAGATGGGCTTTCCATTCAATCAGAAACAGCAAGAAGACTAGAAGAAATGATAAGTAATGGAAGGGTGGTAGTTAGATGGATTCTTAGCCATAAATTGAGGTAAAAAACTCAGGACACCTCTGCAGGTTGCAAAGAAGATCCAACAGCAGAATTTTTAACCTCTACTGCAGAGAGGATCTAATTTAAAGTACCCTTCTCCAGGGTATTTATACAGCAGTGAAAATAAAAATTGAACACATTAACATTTTTCTCAACAATTATAATATAATGGGGTTATTGACATGAAATGGACACCAGATGTTGGTATCAAGTAATCCGCATGCAAAAAAAACCTCAAAACAAATAAGTCTATAAATTTGGCTATGTGTAATAAAGTGGAAAGGCACAGGGAATAGGAGGTGTAAAAAGGAATAGAAAGCCAAGGATCCTACTGAAACATGTCAGTATTTGGAAAGCAATCCTGCCCCCATCAGTGCAAATTAATATCATCTGGCTTAGTCCTAACTGATGGCCTATAAAAAGGTTTCTCACTACCCAGTCAGTGGCATCTGGATATACTGAAGAGACTGATCTAGAATCATACTACTACCAGCATACACACCATAGTATCTGTGTGAGGATGCTTTCTCAAAGGCATAATGCTTACAAACATACTCTCCAAGTCACATTCCTTAGTAGACATGTAGTGGGGACCAACAGTAACCCGAGCCAGAATTACCCACATGTTAAAACCATCCCGGCCTGGAAAGAGACAGAGGAAAATACATTAGGGTCCTTAATTTTTACAATAATGGAAGGAAACAAACAGTTACCAGTACTTTTAGATCAGGAGTGCCCATACTAGTATGTGAGGTCTACTTTTAGTGATGTTGTCTCATAGGATCTATAAAATAATTGTTAGCATTTTGTTCCATGTAAAATATTACCTTAAAACATTAAGACAGACTGTCACTGTGTACATTATACCAAAAGTAAATTTTAAAGGGGACCTGTCAAGAAATTATTCCAAATCCTATTTTATTATGTTAGTCAAGCAAAATAAACTTTACTTACACTATATAAATAATTTCAATATTGTTCCCTTTAGCCTGGGAATTTCCAAAGACAGTCAGACAGGAGGTGCCTGTAATGCCTGCCTTCAAACGTCAGCGCATAAATACTGGTGCACATCAAGTCAGACGCCCATGCCGTAATGGACGGCCTAAGGCCCCATCACCTTGAAAGTGTCTGATCTTGGAAGCTAAGCAGGGCCAGGCCTGGTTAGTACCTGGATGGAAGACTGCCTGGGAATACCAGGTGTTGTAGGTTTTTTTATACCAGTATACTTAGGTGTTATGACTAGTGATGGGCGAATTTATTCGGCAAAGGCAAATTCCCGGCAAATTCCCGCGATTCGCGAAACACCAGCGAAAACTCACCGAAAAAAAGGAGTCGCGCGTCGTTTTTGACGCGACGCAACGAAAATGACGAAACGCGCGTCAAAAACGCGACTCGTTTCGCGAATTTTTTTTCAGTCGTTTCAATCCTTGACAGTACCTCGATCTCGGCTATTCCCTGCTCCTTTGCCTTCTCCGCCGAAGAAAGCCCGGGGCCCCAAAAGGGCATCGGTGAAGACCGGAGCCGTAAAGGAGTATCCGTGTCCACCAGTCTTCCTTGCACCAGTGGCTCTCCTTCGGGATCCAAGCTATCCATAGGATTCAATGTAACACATTGTTACAGTGCCATTTTGTAAACACTGTTATTAAGGCAAGCCTTGAATTATCCCAACATCTTATTCATACGACAGAATGGGGGGCCCTGATGCACATGTCCATACACTGGTTATAAAATTAGATGGTAAGGAGGGAGGGGAAATGTGGAAAGATGTGCAGAATAGAAAGTGATAGCAATTGCCTGCCCGCCTCTATGCCTAGGCCATAGATGTGGGGCAGGAAAGAAATGACTGACAGCTGAGATTTTTAAATGTGTTAATTACAGGTATGGGTGTTTTACTTTATTATACATTTTTGTATGTCTGGGTGACAGGTCCTCTTTGAAGGGAATGTAAAGACAAAAAGATAAAATGCCATTTTTACTTTCTTTAATGAAAAATAAATGTATCTCCAATATACTTCAATTAGAAAACGTGTATCGTTTTTATAAGAAACCTGACTGTATGCAGTGAAATTCTCCCTTCATGTACTGCTGTGGATAAGAATTGTCAGACAGTCCCTAACTGCTGTTCAAGGAAACAATCATACTTCTGAACAGCAGGAGGAGCCCCCGCCTTACTTTCCTGCATCTATCTGCAATAGATTAAATGACAACACAGGACATATCTAACATAAGTAATTCTAAAACAACTGTACTTGCTGAGTAATCATTGAAGATGTTTCACTACTCATTCAAGCAGCTTCTTCGGTTTAACTGGACAACACAGGACCCAGTGCTGTCTGTATATTCAGATTATTAATCAGTCTTGCTGTATCGGCTTTTGGCAGATATTATTTGACTTGTGCTGTTTTAATAGTTTATGACAATCCCTAAGCATAGCCTAGATCACACTGAGCATATGCGCAGTCTTGGCCTTCCAAAGATATATAACAAAGATACAAGATGACAGCCCCCTGTGGCCAACTTTGAAAGCATAAATCATTTGTTTGATTAGGCTTGTGGTGCAGTAAGTTCATGTTTATGTTTAGTATATAAAATACAGAATTCTAGCCTTATTCTATCTTAGACTTTCCTTGTCCTTTAAGTTAAACATTCTCATTAATGTTTCCAGGCTATATGTCAGTAGAAAATTTAGTTAAGGAATGAGGTTATAGATTCTTTTCTAGCCAGGGCAATACCTCTCCTGGCTCTTTATAATTGGCTCCTTCTAAAAGTAATCATTGTTTGTTTGAATGTGAAAAGGATCATAATTTGCAAGCTACACTGGGGCAAGGTCTAGGGTGAATGATGCATAATCTCTTAAAACACTACAGAATATGTCAGCACTATATAAATAGATTATAAACAGCTAATATTTTGCCCAAGAAAAGTGGACAGATGTGAGACAAACTGATCAGGAACATGTTTCAGTACTGCCCAGGATAACTCTGCCGGCACTTCTGCTGCTCCTCTCACAAACGCAAATGGAACAAAAATTCATTGCAGGTTTCTGTTTTGGAGTAAAATATTTATTTATAAGTCCAAAAAAGTTTGTCCAAAATCAAATAAACTTTTCCCCAGTATTAAATGCACTCGTCCAGTTGAGACCTTTTTTTCAGTATTGAATACTACTGTCCAGTGGAGGCTTATTAGACTTCCTAAAATCCAAAAACATGGTTTTGGACATTTTTGGAATTGATTTTTCAAACACTTCTTTAAAGTGGACCTGTCACCCAAAAAAAATATTCAAAATCCCTATTTTATCACATTAGTCAAGCAAAATGAACATTAATTACACTGTATAAATTATTTTAATCTTGTTTTCTTCAGTCTGGGAATTCATAATTATAGCAAGCAGGCAGGAGCCATTTTGTGGACACTGTTATTAAGACAAGCCTTGAATAATCTCAGAATCTTGTTTGTGCACCAGAATTGGGGACCCGATGTCTATCCCCATGTCCTGGCTACACAATTAAATGGTTAAGAGAACTGGGGGAATGTGTGGAGAGCAGTGGCATCTAGGAAGTGCTGAATGGAAAGTGAAAGTAATTGCCTAAGACATAGAGGAGTGTCAGACAATATTTGATTGACAGCTGAGATTTTTAAATGAGCTTAAAACAGCTATGAATGCTTTAATTAAAGTTTGAAATTGGATTTCATGTTTGATTTGAAAAGGACTTTTATTATACAGATTTTTGTGTCTGGGTGACAGGTCCACTTTAAGAATCGAAAAGGATGAAAATAAATATTTTAGGATTCCATAAGGTGATAACTTTGGTGACAGTCCTAAATGGCCTGAGAATTTAAATAGACCCTCTCAGACACTTCTGATACCAGACTGTGTCCATCCAATACATCTTCACCTTGTGACTAGAACAGGTGGTGAAGGAAAGGAGGGGGCATTGAGAAACTGGACATAGCACTATGTGATTGGTTCATGATAAGTGATAGCCAAATTGCTATAGGGATTGCAGTGCAGATGGATATTCCCAGCAACTGGAGGCTGATCTATCTTTATGTAAAAGCAAAAGCTACAAAGTCAGAAGCTCATGTGACTTTCCCCCCATACCAACGCACATTTTTAGTTAATTCAAATGATTTTTGTTGTCGGTTATTTTTATCCAAAATCAGATTTTTTTTTCTCTAGCTTTGCTAGACATGTGCTATATTCTGTTGATGAGGGATATTGTATCCACATTAGGAATACATACCTGATATATTTAACTCAAGCTACGTGTTAGGCAAACATCGTAAGAATCCAACCTTCCACTATCTACTTTTTGTGAAGAAAAAAAACAGACATGCCCTCCAACTTAGGCCTGCTCCACTACCCATCCTCAGGCTTGCTCCACCACCCAGACTCAGACCTCTTCACCACCCTGGCTCAGACCTCTCAAATCGTCCCCTCTTCCTGCTAGTGGATGCCATGATGAGGGCCTCTTAAGCCCAGACAGGGCCTGTCTATAAATTCTTGGTACTTTGATTAATAATATTAATTGGTTAGATTTAGGGATGGGTGAATTTGACCTGTTTCGCTTGGCCAAAAATTCACTAAGCATCAAAAAAAATTCGACATGTGGCAAATTTTTTTTTGATGCCTGTCTTTTTATTTATTTTTTTAAGCTCAACGCCATTCAAGTCTACGAGCATCATTTTTGTGGCAAAACAAGTCGAAAAAGTTCACCCACGATTCATGATATTTAACCTTGGACTCTTTAAATTCAAGAGGCTCTGCTTTAAGGATGGACACCCAAAGTTGGTATAATCAGATGTTATCCTAATCTATGGCATTTGGTAGCTCAGACCTGTCATTACTTGGGGGTGGATTGAGATAATGACGGCAAAATATATTGAATTTGATTGAATCGATCCAATGGAACTATTGACTCTCAATCAACAGTCCAGTTAAGAGGTTCATTGTTTAATCTTTCATAACTCTAAATTGGGTTCCTTTGGTGTTGATTTTTTTATGGTTTGAAGAGGATGCAGTGATACTAGTGAAATAGTTTTACAGTTGCATAACAAGAGACCACATCCGTAAACTTTTTTTTATTGCTCAAACCCTTTAATCAATGTGTCATTTCAAGCCCACATCATTGTCAAGTCTAGTGATGAACACTAACACACTGTTATTCTTTATAGATTAGGACCACCGACTTATTTCACAAGAGCTGCCAGAGATCTGTCAGGTGGCAATGACTTTCAGCCGTTAACCTTCCCTGAACTAAAATTTAAAAGACGTCATATAGGTGTAAGGCTTTCTGGTCTTGTGCAAACTCAATGAGCCGTTCTTGACTTGGTGGAATGCCTGTTACTTCTCTGATGGTTGGCTGCTCCTAGAATGTGGCATTGGAAAACAGCCCTAGAACATAACACATGAGAATATCCACTGCTAAACTGCTTTGCTGTGTTTCGACGGCTTTTTGTAACCGGGAAAAAGGGAAATCTGCTTTAAATATTAAGTTCTGCACCGTCTGGCTTCTATCCACTTTGGGTCCTATCAAACTGCCGCACAAAAGGCACAAAGGAATCCCCGGAGAATGCTCAACTGAGATTCTGGCAAACACAGAAAGAGTTTATTTGTGTAACTTTTTTTCAGAGTCCTTCAAAGGACCTATTATACTTTTTAATAGCCCGATACACCTGCAACACAGCGGATACGTTGAACTCCTTGCAATAATAGTTAATAGGATCCTATCTTAAGGATCCCCAGGGGGAAATCTGTGAAAAATGACATTGAAATAACAGAACAGGTCTAACATTACTCCAGCAACAAAATACAGGCAATATGGGCCCCATTAAATCTGTTTGGATTGTTAATCATTCTACATAAATTCCACCTTTCCTGGCAATGTAAATACATTGAGTTATTTATGGTTAACCCTTAAAATAAATACACATTTACAATTTAGTCAACTATTTCCCAGTGATACCAATCTATCTAATGTATCCATTTAATCTGCACTTCATTTCTATTGTTTCTTAGTCGATGGTTCTTTATCTACCTTGTGCCTGTCTGTCTGTCTATCCATACATCCAACTAGCATTTTTTTCTAATTACAATTTTTAAATTTAGATCTAGAATGAAGGTGGCAGATTTAAGTTGCCAATTTACTGTATATCAATTTGGCAGCCTAGCTGCACATGTATACAGCCCTCAAACAGGCCTCATTGATCAATATCTGGTCAAAAATGGGCTTGTTTGGGCAGGCTTAATTCTTCAAGGACCACATCAGCTCATTGATACAATCCTTACTCCAACTTTTCAAAATGAAAAGCACAATATCGCCCACAAGGTGGGTCTATCCGGGGAGAGATTTACTTTTTTCGGCAACCTCACCAAACCAGCGAATATTACACTATATGGTCACCTTTAAACCACAGTAAAGGGATCTAAAACCAGAGAGGAAAGGGCTATGACAATTAAAGGTATCCAGGTATTATTCAGTGCGTGTATGGGAGGAGACTAGATGACCATTATTGGAAAAAGACTTTGATATCAGTCACCTCGACGATCGGCCAAGGCAGAAACATTTTATCGGGCACTTTTGAAGATAAATGCAGTTTGTCAGATACAGATAGAATTCTTTTGTTTTCATCTGTATAGCTGGAGCTGGTTATGTTAGTAGAGAAAACACACAAATTGCAGGAAAGATCATTATTGTAAAGTGTATGGCCACCTTAAGACAGACAATCCTCCCACATAATTCCACCTACTCCAAGTATAGCATAGAAAGTATAGAAACATCTTGGCTCCAAGAGAATAGGCAGCTCCAATATTAATGGCAGTGAATACCCTGGGGTTGGACAATGCCATGTTTTTTTGCTATTACGTCTATTTATTTGGCTTGGTATACATACAAGATATTACTTTTTGCAGAATATATTGCTAACTTAATTGCCACAGTATGATGTAGCTGGGAAATCTCCCTTGACAATGGGTGTGTGCTTGGATTAAGCCTTCTGGGAAATCATTTTGGTGATTGCCTTGTGATTATAAATGATGAAAACCATGGACAATAGAATAAATGCTGCTTATCCCTGAGCTCAATTTAATTTTCCTACATGGACATGTGGAGACATACATCACACCCATGTGCTTGATGAACAGTTAAGTTTAAAACCATAGATATTAATAAGGAGTTGGTCCTGTCTTTGCTGTTATAACAGTCTCCACTCTTCTGGAAATGCTTTCTACCATCCAGACTCAAGAAAAATAGGGAGGTTGGGCACTGTTTGGGCTTGGCTTACAGCTGGTGATTCAAGGGTGTGCTGTTGGGGTTCAGGTTTGGTCTCTGTGCCAGTCAGTCATGTTCTTCCACATAAGATTCAGTTGTTGGCCTCAAGCTAAAGGTGGTCATAGCCTCAAAGATGTGTTGTTCATGTTGCCAAATGAGCGGATGTCTCCCTGATATGCAAACCCTGAGAAGGGCAATATTGGGCTCATCTGATCATGATCCCTATATCCCAATGATTGATTCACAATGTCTAATACTAATACTATAGGCATATACCTTAAGGTGGCCATAGATGTAACAATTACAATCTTTCTTGGAAAAGATCTATCCAAGAAAGATTGTTCCTTTCAATAAACACATGTAGAGCTGAATCGTCAGATATACATATAGAAACAATAGAATTCTACCTGTATCTGACAATTCTGCACTAACAATGGTTGATGTTTGGGTGCCTTCAAAGGCACTCAATCAAAATTTTCCGACCAGGCCGATCAACGAGCCAAGTCTTCTGCTGATATCGGTCAGCTTGTTTCATACCATACACGCTCCAAATATAAGGTTGCCACCTGGCTGGTAAAGATGATGGTTGATCCCAATGTTATTAATAGGGAAAAAATTTAAATATACAGAAAGGCCAGGTTTTTTTCGAGAAAAGGTGGCAACCCTAACCAAATATCATACGAAAAGTTGTTTGATATGATATTATTTGTGCGTCTATGGCCACCTTAAACCATGCTTCCTACATTGCTGCTGGAGCCATGCAGTTGCAACTGGCTAAAGCCCACATTAGACAGCTCTGGCAAAAGGTAGGACCACATATTTAAAAAAAGACATACAATTATATATTTGCTGTGTCCTCCTTACATCTGTTCCATGTTCAGCTCACGCCAACTGTGTGAAATTGCAAGTATCTCCTGTCAGCATTGGCACAGATGAGTACACATATCAGCACTTGTGTCAGTCTCCATGTGATTTCAGCTGAAATTGCTAACCACAAAGCCATATTCTTATTTAAACCTTTCCAAATGTGAAGGAAGCACCTGTTTATCAGCTACCCAAAATAAACCTAAAACAGCAATAAACCCAAAACAGCCGATCCGATTGACAGCAGCAGTTAAAAAATTAATGCTATACAATTCACTGCTATCTTTATTTTGTTAGCTGGCCTGCAACTTTGATTCTTTATGTTACAGGGCTCAGTATAAAGTCCACTTTACATGGTAACAACATTACACAGTGAAACAATTGTCTGGGATTATTCAATGGCACATAACGTTCCAACATTCTGCCCGTATCTTAACATTTTTCTGGTAATTCAGCAAAAGGGTTCTAATCAGAGTCAGAAAGTGTAAGTATCTGAGATACTTTATAGTTGACAGATGTGTACAGGTCATGATGGCTGATTCCATGCATAAACCCCCCCCCCCAGTATCTATATACAGACATATTCCCCTGATTGAAAATTCTTTGTATGAAAGTGGTTGATATATATCTTCATATCTATCTATGAAGAGGTTTTGCCCATTTATATTTGTCAGACAACAATTGTACAAACGTTATGTCCCAGAAATATATTGTAGGTACATGGATATCCTCAGATTAGCAAAGACATTATCATTATTCAACAGAAATTGTGTAACCTGTCCAATCAACGATAATGGGAAAATAATTTGGAGCCGATGGTGTGTGTTTGTCCAGCTTAAGTCTCTAAGGTTACAACCATAATTTTTCGTTGCTTCTCTCACTTTTTTCAATTGATCTAATATTCTTATTAGCTCCTGTAAACTGTTTGGTCTGGGGCCCCCTATTTATTATCAATGTCCCCAGTTACCAAGAGGTAATTAATTGTACCTGATCTATCCACATTTATTCCTCAGCTCCTCCATATTCACCTGTATATGTATCAAACAAATCCAAGGTTTTACACACCCCTTAGGCCAGTGGTTCTCAACCTGGGGGTCGGGATCCCTTTGGGGGTTGAACAACCCTTTCACAGGGGTCCCTTAAGGGGTTCCAAGAGCAGGTTCATCCCTCTCCCCACTAGCCCTGGGGCAAGGTTGTAGATATCCGGGTGTTGGTGCTGGGAGTTGTAGTTTAGTAATCTGTGTAGGGAAGCCAGTTGCACTACAACTTTCTATATCCCCTTAGTAGGGACTGACATTCAGATCTCCCTGCCCATTTAAAATTATAAAATTAACATGGTAAATGGGGTGTGGCAAATTTTTTTGCTGCACTACACACGGAAAACAAACCACACTGTCTCCTGTACTTTCATAACAATCCGTTCTCGGCTGGCAGCGAAAATATTTAAATATTTTATGGTTGGGGGTCACTACAACATGAGGAACTGTATTAAAGGGTCGCAGTATTAGGAAGGTTGAGAACCACTGCCTTAGGCCTTAACATTGGGGTGTAGGACCCGTTACCCTCATAACAATGTTTCTGTACTGTAAATAACATATCACCACTGAAGCTCAAGCACAACATTCACAGTCACACCCATAGTTGCCACTGTCTCATGTTAGTAGGAGCATTCTATGGGCCTTAATATTCTCCTCCAAGCTTCTCTTTATATTTTCCAATTCTAGGCAGAGGACAAAGCTTTGCTACAGGTTGTCTTCTGAATTCTGGCAAGTGTATTATTCTACAATTATTCTACCCCCTCACTGATCATATGTCCACTGTCACAAAAGAGTTGCATCAGATCGCTATTTGTGCATCGGTTTTGGTCAAGTTTTTGGTTACGGCTACTGTGAAACATTTCAGTTGTCTAATGTTGATCAGTTGTCTGTTTGCTACATTTATTTAAATTTAGATTGTGAGATTTAATCATGTGGCAATAGAACAACTCATAAGTGTATTTAAGGATTTTTTTACATTTTTTATGGTGCTTAACCAAAATATAAACATCCCTAGGGATGGCAACGCTACAAATCCTGTCCTCATACACTTTCTGGGAATGCTTTAAAGATAAATCATACAAACAATATACATGGTTTATAAAAGGGCAGTGCACTACTTAGTAGAAAAAAGTGTACAGGCTTCAACAGCAAATGGAAGCAGAATGTAACAGCTGCCGAACTGCTCTTCAAACCTATGGCACTAACAGCTGGTGCGTTGTCATGTCATAGACCCTTTCTATAGTATGTTTGGAGGCTGATATGGAAAACTAGCACAGAAGTTAATTGTGCGTCTCACTGAAGGCTCCAGCAAGAAAGAAAGTAAAGAAACTGGGCCAATGGAAGTGGCAGAGCACTAAGGACACTAAAAAAGATACAAAATATGTGGAGAAGAAAGACACCATTCTCCATACCACAGCCAGAAACTAAGAGAAGAAATTACATAAAGACTAAAATGTTCTAAGGTAATCAAGTCCTCCATGAACATCTTGGGTGCAACAAAAATGGCGCCATAGATCAAGCTGGGGTTTCTGCAACTAGAAATGGCTTCACACAGTGCAGAGAAATGTTCCAGTTCCTGGACTGTATTTTCCAATATTTGTGCCATTTATGGAATAAATTCTGGTCTTTTTATGTCACTTTTTCCATTTCAGTAACATTGACATCAAGAACCAATGTCTCTGCACAAACTCATAGCTTAACTCCCAGTACAGCAATACTGCCAGGCCCACCTGCAATGTATTCCCCTGTATTCCAATGAGATGAGCAAACTTTTTTGCGCTATTGTGGTACAGTTTGATGGCAAAACTTGCAGCTTCACCAGAGCCCTGGTTTCCTGAATTTTTCAGCAAAGCGACGGTACCTGGGCCATCCCAGCATACCCCTCAATAGGCCTGTCCCAAACTCATGGCTGGCTCTCTATGAACTCCCTTAACTTTCAGATGCCTGTCTTCGCTCATCCCCAGCAACTTTGCATTTGGATTTCATATTTATTTATTTTTTATAGTTTTTAAATTCTCTTTTGCCTCTTTACAGCAGAAACTAGGGTCACTTATCCCAGCCAAAAACTATTGTTCCGTAAGGCTACTATTTCATGTTGTGTTACTTTTTATTACTTATCTTTCTTTGCAGGCCCTCTCCTCTCCTTATATTGCCATCTCTCATTCGAACCATTGCCTGGTTGCTAAGGTAAATAAGACCTAATAGCTGCTGAAATACCAAACCGGAGAGCTGCTGAACAAAAAGTTAACTGAAAAACCATTAAAAAATAAATAATGCAGACCAGTTGTAAATTGTCTCAGAATATTGATATCATACTAAAAGTTACTTAAAGGATGAACTACACATTTACATTTTTATCTTGTATTGGAGCGATGTGTAGCTCTTATGGTGTCCTGTGGTTGGCAAGTTTGATTGCACCTCCTGCTCCCCCCAATTATGCCACTGAGAATAATAATTTAGTTATCTTGTTCATAGACATCTGCTCCAAGTTAATTAAAATAGTGCCTATAACAATGTGATAGAACAGACTGCAAAGAAAAAAATAACCCCAAATCAGCTAGCACATTAAATCTTAGCCTAAATTCACATTTGCATCCCTTTGCATACTAAGGCATATAGAGGAAATCAGTAGATAATATTCTATGAATTTAGCCAAAACAGCCTTTGTCCCTGCCTGGTTGCCTGATATTGGGCCTTTTAGCAAAATGTATCTTTCAACAGGAGAAGACAGCTGATTGACAGTCCAGTCAACATAAAGATTCCTTAAGCTCAAATGTATATAACCAGGCTAAGATAAAGGCAAAGAGCAAACTAGAAAAAAAGAAGAATTTAGAGTTGGAATAAAAGGAAAGTATGTTGATCTTTTCCCGGTTGTTTAAAGCTATTTCCTTCCCACACAAAATTTCCTTCCCTACAAAGGCATATGCAGATGTGAAATGAGAGGAAGATAGGCAGGGCCAGTTGAGATTATTTATCCACAAACTGAACATATAAACCAAAGTGTATTTCCAGGCACCACAGGGAATCGGCTTTGCAATTCAAACCAAAATGATGCCCATCACAGAAACTAAGACAAAACGACCAAGGCATCCAACTATTCATATTCTGCATTCCTCTGGGCAGGGCCAAGCAAAGCCAGAATGCATGCTCAGAAAACTAGACTGGTAGTAATGTTTTGTGCAAGGATTTGTGTGTGTGCAGATATATATATATATATATATATATATATACAGTGCATAAAAATTCCCCAAGGAATTTAACATTTTTAAAGTTAGGTAAGGGGAACCTATTGCCTCTACACTATTCATTTCCTTAATGTGTTATCCATGCTACTGGTCTAGAAAATAACTAAATAAAATTCGAGCCAGAACTAAAGTATGGAAAAATCACGTAAATAATGTTGGAAGAACCCATTTACAAATGCAGATGCAAGTGCAAAGTGTTACATGCAAGAAAGCATGCAAATTGTAATTATTCCCCCCCCCCAAAAAAAAATAGCCAGCATCTGTTAGATAGCATGCTGCACAACCTTTGCTGACACCATTTACACACACCCTCACTAAGAAAAAACAGCCCTTCAACTTATGCAAAATTACCAACATGCCCGGATTTGTGAAAAGGCCACCTAGGCCCGGGCCTAGGGTGTCAGAATTTTAGGGGGAGGCATGCTGCCCAGCCAAACACACACAATGGTCCAGAAACTCTGGAGATACGCAGGAGATACAATCGTTTTTTTACATTTACCATGCACCAATCCCCATTGCTCTGGTCTTGATGATAAAACTTTGCTCATAAAGGGCAGAGTATGGGGGTGATGAACAGCAGTGGGCCTAGGGGCATCCGCTATGTAAATCCGGCCCTGATTACCAATATAGTCTGCATTGGTAAAGGTTGCAAAAGTTTTGGTGTCAATGGTGGCCTTTTTTGTACTTTGAGTACTGCATTGAAATTTAAAGAATTATCCAGTATTTTTTTAAAATACCACATATTGCAGTATCTCTAAATAAGACAAATATCAGGATTCTCATAAGTTATTAGGCCCCAGGTGTAAAACGTGCACATGCCAAAACACCATACATAATGCACTTGTTTATATATTCTGTTGCCCTAGCATAAGTTTACCTAGCACTATTACTGTGACTGCCCTATAAGTGATGGGCGAATTTATTCAGTTTGGCTTCGGCAAAAAATTAGCGAATTTCCAGCGAAATTTTTACGTTTTTGTGGCGCGTCGCGGCGTTTTTGACGCGAATTGCGCCATTTTCAACGCGACGCATAAATTTCGGTGCGCGACTCGGTTTTTTTTTACGCCAGTGAATTTTCGGCAGGCGAATTTATCGGCAGGCGAATTTTCGCGGGAATTTGCTTCGAATTCGCACCTGGCGAATAAATTCGCCCATCATTAAGCCCTATTCATTACTTCTTCTATTGTCCAGTAGGTACAATAAAGTATATAATAGATGAGGTGAAAGAAAGGCATGTGTCCATCAAGTTCAACCTTTTTGTGTTAGTGCAGTGGTCCCCAACCACTGGGCCATGGACTGTGCCCACCTGGGCCTCCTCTGGTCTTGACGGCAGTCTATAATAGCTGCAAAAAGAATTAAAAATTCCCCAGTAACCTACAATTTCAGCATGACAACAGCAGTGCAAAGCCCAGGAAATGTTCTATTGATCATGGCAAGGACCAAAATACTGTTTGGACAGTGCTTTATGGTAAGCCAGAAATACACCCATGTATCAGCCCGTCCCCACCTGGTCTTCGCTCCTGCTTTAAACTGGTCTCTGGTGCAAAAAAGTTTGGGGACCGATGTGTTAGTGAAACCGGCCTAAATGGTAGTTGATCTGGGGAAAAGAAAACAAAAAGACTGTCTCAAGTAGAGTTGCCACCTTTTCTTGAAAAATATACCGGCCTTCCTATATATGTTTCTTTTTTCCTATTAATAACATTGGGATCAACCATCAAAAATACCGGCCAGGCCGATAAAATACCTGCCAGGTGCAAACCCTAGTCTCAAGCCAGTCCCTTTTGATGACAAGATTCCCTTTGTGTATGGAATTCAAACACACTCTTCCTTTTGCATCTAGGAGATAGAGCACAATTGTAGGCTACACAAGTTAAGGCCAAACCCCTGCCTGCATGATGCCCATAATGAGGAAAATCAAAATAGCATGCCCCATATTGTGCGCCTCTTTCTATGGCAGCAGAGAAAAAAATGGAAGTTACTGGGACAACTTTCAAACTAAAAGTAATTTATGTATAACTTAAATAGCAATAAACCATAGACCTTATACCTAGTGAAGAATCATATAGCCTTGGAGGACTATAGGAGCATAAATTCCGACATTAGGTACTTCTCTAAATATATGGTCAAAACCATTCCTTGTAATCTATCTTTCATCCAGAAAATGTAATCTGAAGTATATCAAATACTTTAGATAAGCAAATCCCATAATGTTCTGCACCTCCAAGGCCTAGGTTTACGATCAGCAACTTTCCAAAGACACTAGCTTTATATTGCAGAATCTATTAAGAACATAACCCTCGTGCCAGGGCCTGAACAAGGGGTAGACAGAAGAGGAAGCTGCCTAGGGCGCAATGATAAGACATCAAAGAATCATGGAGAATAAGTGACCTCACAACTACAGAGCCAAGTCCTGTAAGTGCCGGCAAGGGTATAAAATCATGTCTTGTACCTTGGTTTATCTTCAAATGAGCTAGTCTTCTGTACTTACTATTAAAAAAGGAAGTTTAACCTTCAATAAGGGGCCGATATACTAACGTTAGTATTTTTTATTTTTTGCTTCCACCAAAACTTTTTAGCACAAAAAAAGTATTCCAATATTTCCTCGAAACCATAAATTTTTCGAGTGTAAAAAAAAAGCACAAAAAACTCTAATACAAAACTTCTCCCTCTAAAAATTGGTGAGGTCATATAAAAGTCATTTCTTTGCTTTGAGCTTTTAGAGGTTTTCAGGGTTTCTTTTTTTGTAATCACAACAATGTCTTCCAAAAATAAGGATTTTGAGGTTTTGGTATTTGGATTCAATCCGTGTTTTTATTCCTTTGTGCTTTTTAATTAAAAAAAGTGGACATTTTTGTTTTTATGTTTTTTTTTTAAATGTCAGTTCAGTTGAGGTTAAAAAAAAACGATAAAATCACAGAAATCTAAATTTTAACGAATAAGGCAGCAAGGAGGGTTTTACTGAAACTCTACTTTTTCTCACTATAGTAAAGAACAAACCGAACCCGAGTCCCCTTAATTTACCAATAAATGTGAATGAAAAGAGCATGTGCAGGAAAAAGTTGTGACAAAATCATGTGTCAAACCATGCAACTTTTCCAATTTGACCCTTGAAAAACATGAAACCCATGAAGATCATGAAGGCAAGAATCATCTTAAAGGGACGTCTGCCATTGACTTATACAGGTATGGGATCTGTTATCTAGAATGCTCAGGACCTTTTGAGATAAGCTAATAAGTAATTGTAACAATTAAGATAAGCAGGTCTCTTGGGAAAACTGTACTTCCAACGTAAAAGAGAATTCTACCCTTAAATTAAAAAAACCCTGACTCCTCTAGCCTACATAGACCCCACTCCCTCCTCCTCCCCCCCCCAGCCTAGCTTCTACCCCAGCAAATGCCCCTAACTTTTTACTTAACCTTCTGTGCAGATTCAGATTCAGAGTTCATGGGCGCCATCTTCCGGGTCTTCGGTAAACATTGTGTCTTCTTCCGGGGCTTCATCAATTTCAGTGAATGGGCAGTGTTTCGAGAACCAGGAAATTGCTCCAACTGCGCATGCACCAAAATGCTGTTCCATTCATGAAGATTCAGAAGACTCAGAAGATGGCGACCTTGTTTTTCAGACAATGGATCTTTCCGTAATTTGGATCTTCATATTTTAAATCTACTAGAAAATCACTTAAGCATTAAATAAGCCCAATAGGCTGGTTTTGCTTCCAATAAGGATTAATTATATCTTAGTTGGGTTCAAGTACAAGCTACTGTTTTATTATTACAGAGAAAAAGGAAATCATTTTTAAAAATTGGGATTATTTGGATAAAATGTAATCTATGGGAGACAGGAATTCCAATAATTCTGGATAATGAGTTTCCAGATAATTAATCCTATACCTATAATTTCTACAGGTTTTACTTTGAGTATTTCTGGATTCTGATTTTTGGAAGCTTTGGAGCATAACTAATGTCGAATCATCTGAGGGTTTTTTCCCCCTCTAAAAATGTTTTTCCCCCTAAAAAACTTGACTACAAAAATCAAGGCTTCACAAATAGTGTGTTGTCATAGGTGTAAGCAAAAAAAATTGTAAATATGATGTTGAATGCAATGCTGGTTACTCATCCATAAGAAAACACATTTGCAAAGACAGAGATCATAGAAACAAGAGGGACAAGTTCCTCCACAATCATTTACCCACCCAAAGAGCAAAATGTGTCTCTGTTTCATATCTTTATTTTATAGGACACAAAACTGTAGACTTTAATATGAAAATTGATATTCCTGTACCTAAAAGAGTTCTCTTTATCTGAGGCAAAGACTCATTCACAGTTGTAAAACAGGAGGCGCAGTCTCTTTCACTGGCCAAAAAGACGTTCCGTGGCTTTATAGTCTTGAGTTGCCATAATTACTAGCAGTAAACAAGCCAGAAAAGAGGTAAACTCCCTGTGAAATAGTCTGTTTCAAATTAGTGACCTTAAATAAAAACAAAAAAAAGCACTGGTCATGGCAATATTATTTATAGCCTGGTTAATTTCCAACCTCAGCAACCCGCGAGATTTATAGTTACAAATTTTGTCCAGGCAAAATAGTGTTAGGCTGGAATGAATCTTTATTGAGTTTGCCGGCTTTGTCATGTAGAAATATGACATTGGCAAGATATTTGTGAAATGATGCACCACTGAGAATAGGAAAGAGTTTGGTTTCTATATAAGGAATTAGTAGCCTGCAAGGGTGGACACTGATGCACCCGCAATTGACTGGAGATTTGGGTGCTTGCGGGGATTTAAAAAAAAAAAAAAAAGTTTATATCTTTGGTATTTGTGGCTTTGGCTATTTGTAAACTTGTTGTAAATTCCTTATCATTGAGGCAGCCTGACGGGATGTGAAGGAGGAGGTTGGTTAGGCTTTACGTCTACTACAATGCTGTGACAGGCAAAACAAAATAAATTTGTGTATTTATAATGAACCAAAAACAATCGGACTCATTTACAATTACAAGCACAGAAATTGTAAAATTTGGGATGCAATAATTAGCATGCACTGACGCTATTAATAACGATGCATTCTACATACATGCAACTTGCAGCTCCACCCTGCAATGACAGGAGTGGGGACTCAACATCCGCACTCATCTCCCGCTGCTCCACTCCCTCACTGGTGAACTACTCCAACTTGCCCTTTCAGAAACCTAGAGTAAGCAAGAATTAAGAGTGGCCATTCACTTTTGTAATGAGAGCATCTTTCCCTGATAAACCCACCTTAGGTGAACAACAGTAACACCAACAAATGAAAACGTTTTAGATTAATTGAAATATAATGTACTGATGTCCTGCTCTGGTAAAAGTTCTGTGTTTGCTTCAGAAACTTTACTTTAGTTTATGACAACAAGCAGCTGTGTAGCCATGGGGGCAGCCATTAAAAGCTGAAGAAGAAGAAGTGTAACAAGATACACAGCAGATAACAGAAAAGCTCTGTATTATCCAATGGAATTCTGGAGTGTGTATCTGTTATCTACTGTGTGTCCTGTACTTGAATGGCTCCCCTAGGGTTGCCACCTTTCCCTGTGGCTCAAGCCGGACAGGGGGGTGGTCCCATGACGTCACAGGGCGGTCCCGTGACGTCAGTGGGCGGTCCCGTGACGTCAGTGGGCGGTCCCGTGACGTCACGAGGCGGAGCTATGACGCCGGGAAAGCCGATTGGCCGATCGCGGCGTCAATCAAGCTAATCCCGCCCGGTTTTCCTTATATAGAAAACCGGGCAGGAAGCATTGAACCGGGCAGCCCTTCAAAATACCGGGCTGTCCGGTTCAAAACCGGACAGGTGGCAACCCTAGGCTCCCACCATGGCTACCGTACTTCTGTAAAAAACGGTCCGCACACACTTCTTTAGC
Source organism: Xenopus borealis (assembly GCA_024363595.1). Taxonomy (NCBI): domain Eukaryota; kingdom Metazoa; phylum Chordata; class Amphibia; order Anura; family Pipidae; genus Xenopus; species Xenopus borealis. The sequence goes on along the minus strand of CM044434.1, from coordinate 146,032,767 downwards.
AGTCGGGGAGTGAACCCCTTTTATTCATGCCACCATGGCTACACAGCAGCTTGTTTATATAAACTATAGTAGTGCTTATCTGTTATCTACTGTGTATCCTGTGCTTGAATGGCTGCCCCCATGGCTACACAGCAGCTTGTTTACATAAACTATAGTAGTAATTATCTGTTATTTATTGTGTGTCCTGTGCTTGAATGACTGCCCCCATGGCTACACAGCAGCTTGTTTACATAAACTATAGTTGTGTTTCTGAAGCAAACACACCAGTTTTACTAGTGCAGGGCAACACTTTATTCATTACTTAACAACACTTTCATATTTTGATGTAATTGTTCCTTTAATCTAATCATTTGGCCCTGATCTCTCAGATTGCAATGGCAGGTATACCAGCAGTCGTAGTGAGAACCATATCAACTAGCTGATGCCGTCCCTACTTTGATGGGAAGATCAAACCCGTCCAATCGAAATCTGCCAGATATTTGAGCAGAGATTTGTCGGGTGTGCCTGTTAGAGGTCAGGGTGGGCAGGAGTTGATTTTTATATTTTACCCCTTCCCAGATGTGCCCTAGGCAGATGCCTATACTCTCTAACACTAGTTCTGACCCTGCTACCTGGCAGGCACCTGCAAATATAATAACATTCTAAGAAAATATTCTGCACTGTGGGTCAAAAAATGGTGATTTGCAAGCAAGCTTTGCACTTTGCATATAGTATTGTGGGATACATAATAGAGGTTGGCACCCAAAATGGAACTTTACATATATCGATGCATTTGTAAATTAGCCCTAATGAAATATACACAGGTTAACTATAACCGGTTATAGTTTTAATGTCATATGTGCGACTCTGTCACCCTATATGACCCTTTCAGACAGAGGGGCCTGTAGGCAGCTGTGGATGAGGAGTTGGGCTTGCTGTAATGTAATTGAAAATAAGGACAGGAGGACTGGTTATTGTTCATTCCTCTGCTCATACACGCGATTGTTTCCTACTCTGCACTCACTGATCTCATCACAGATACAGTAGGGGAGCTGCAGATTGTTCAAATTAAAAAAAAAAAAAAGCATCTAGTCATTAATTAGGAACAAACCAATAAAATTTTTAAGTGGGTAATTTGGATAGCGAAGACAGGAACTGAGCTACTGCTGAACTATTACTCATTCTCTGTCCTTTCAACCTTCCCTCCCCTTCTAGTAAAAGGAATAAAGCATCCCAAAACGTTAACTGTTACTTACATGCTACAAATGTAATTACAGGGGGCAATTTTATTTACAAAGTCCTTACCTGACTCCTGGGTTACAGGTAACATTGGTTTGGAAAGTAGGAGGAGCACATTATTACGTATTTAACGTATGTGTGTATGAACGTATATCTTTATATAGCGCTACTGTATATGTACTGTACATTTGTTTATCAAAGATAAGACAGTGAAATTAGAAGTGATAATATGAAATTCAAGGTAGGGCCGGTTGTTAGGCCAGACATCTCAAACAATGGAATTTAAAGCAACCACATAGGGCAGTAGAATCCATCTGCGTGTGGCCAGCTAACATTCCATATTTACAAGGGAGCGTGGAACGTTGGGAAATCCTTTGAGCAACGTTAACCCATGTACGGCATTAAAAAACATTTGTTAAACTGAAAAGGAAGAACAGATACAACCAAGCAAGATTAATATGGATAAAGCACCTGGCCCAGATGATATAAATCCACATGTGCTGAAGGGATTGAGTTCAGAAGTAGAATAGCATTTACAGATTCCTGTACAAGCCATATTCATGGAAAAGTAACATGGAAACCACGGAGGAAAGCTACACTGAAATAGGCCTGGATTGGTAAGACGGTCTCAGTTGCCAAGGTTTACAATGGTTGGTTGACCCTTCTGTATAAACAAATAATTAAAGAAATAAATACATTTTGCTATTCAAGTTTAGTGTTGTGTGTATGGGAAGATCAGTGCTATACAAAATGGAGTGCTCAAACCCTTGCCTAGACAACCCAGATTAGGGTAACGTGCTCAAACTGGATGACCTTCGCCTGCCCTTCAGGTCCAAATATTCCATGCGTAACAAAAACCAGTAGCACACTGATAAAAGTGAAAAAATAAATAAATTTGATTTATTCAGCCCATATGCATACAAAAAAAGGGCAACGTTTCGGACTCCACTGAGTCCTTTATCAATAGTAATTGTGGCTGCATGGGAGTTGTGGCTGCTGCAACTGGACCTGATGCATCACAGCAAACATTTTCAGATTTGTTATTTTCCTATATGATTACTTTCAGGTTTTGCCATATTATTCCATTTGTCTATGTTTATTGCTGCACTGATGTCCAGGTTCTGCCTGGACATCAGGGGGGACAGGGGGGACAACTGTCCCGGGCTTGAAGGGGGGCCCGGCAGTTCTGCACTTTAAAAAGAGCCGGGCCCCCCTTACAACTGCTGATGGAGTCCTGCCGCTTCCAATGTCCCAGCAGAATGGGAAGTTCCAAACAGTACTGGCTAGAGTGGCGGAAAGACCAAAAGTCACCGACACTGAAGTCCTGAAGAGGCAAAAATACCCAATGTCACGAAAGGAGCTGACGCTGAAGTCCTGAAGCCACGAGTTCAATTCCACTGACACCAATGTGGGGTTTTTTATTTTAATCCCCTGGCCACCAATGTTTTATTTTAATACTCTATAGGCCCCACCACCAATTTTTTAAACAAATAATTAAAAAAAAAAAAAACATTTTTTTTTTAAATATTTTTTGGGGCCCTAATTTTTTTTTAACTTGTAAGGGGGGCCCTGGCACCAATGATTTTTTTATTTTTTATTTTATGGGGGGACCTGGTGCCAATGTTTTTTTTACTTATAAGGGAACCCTGACCATCAATATGTGTGGGCGGGGGGGTTACTTTTGTAGAGGTGATGTCTGTGTGGTTTTTAACTTTGATGTGGAGTAGGCGGGATCAGGGGTGGGGCTTGGGTGCCAAGGTGGGTGGGGCCCAGGGGCCTCCAAACAGGGATGGAATTAGGGGTAGGCAGAAGAGGCACCTGCCTAGGGCACAACCAACGGGGGGCGCTGGGCAGGTACCTGTCTTCTGCCTACCCCATGTTCGCCACTCTTCCATCCCGGCGCTCTGTCCCCTTGACCCCCCGCTGGCGCTCTCACCCCAATGTCACTCACCCTCCCTGGCGATCTGCACATGTGCGTGTTCACCGCTCTGGGAACATTTGCGCAGATTGCGCACACAACGTCCGCACACAAAGTGCACGCATGGGGTGGCGGGGGGAGCGGCGTGGCACCTGGTGGCAACAGATCAATTTGGCCCGGCACTGCCCCCAAAATTTATGTTGTGCCGCCCTGGGTGGGAGAAATTCTTAGAGCCCTTGAGTTGACACAACCACTCACAAGTCTTGTGTTCAGTTTGACTGTTTTTGTTTAACTTCTGACATATATGCAGTTTCGTAAATTACACATTTCAAGAATATGACAAACCCATAAGATTTAACACAGATGACCGAAAGCTCAGCTGCTCATGGAACAAGCTAATCACAGTCGCTGTCTGTGTAGGCTGAACAATGAAGCCTTTTTGGCAGTTTAGCAGCATGGGGTCCATACAGTTTATATTCATAAGATCACATGAAGCATTTGGGGGTCTTTGTTTTAGCCTGTTTTGTAATCTGTCTGGTATATTTACTTGGGACAATGTGTTTTTTTTCTCTGCAGCCAGTTGATCTGAAGATGCTTCGGCTTCATATATATTGGACACAAAACCCACCAGTTCAACTGGCCAACTGTTAATAGGTCATTTGTCAAGCGTTTCAGACCATGGTGAATTTATCATGTCACATCTGCAGGAGCTGCATTTGTTGGCTCAAAAGAGCAGTGTTTTTGTCAAAGGGCAAGTCAAGGAGGCCACAACAAAATGAATCTATTTTTCCATGACCTGAACTTTCAGCGGATAAGACAGGACAAGGCACATTTGTCAAGCAGGGAGCTTGACCTCTCTAAGAACCCACTCCTTTCCTGACATCTTAAATAACACACTGGATGCCAAGCTTCCATGCATTTTAAACATAGCAATGCACTTACTGTTGCTTAATTAAGCTTTACAAAGGGTTGGCAATTTAAAAGCTGGGTTTTAATAGGCGCTAGAGAGACATTTGTTATATTATGCACCAGACCAAACAAGAAGCTGATCTGTGACTGAATCATTTCCCACAAATATGCAGTGCACTATTATTTCCTTTTAATTCATTCTATAAATCTAATGGGATACACTTTGACCCTAGCCAGACACCACAGGCAATCCAAAGCCTTCAAAATCTTCTTGAGTCATCACAGTTGACCAAAGTGCAGAGCCGTTCTGTCATAACCCCCAATATTACTAATATTCAGCTATGGGACCTAACCACATATGCACTAACCACAGACCCATGTACTGTAAAACAAATCTATGATAATCACCATACCATCACACTTTTTTACAGTACAGATATGCTTGGAGCTGGGGCTTTTCAGGATAATGGATCTTTCCGTAATTTGGATCTTCATACATTAAGCCTACTAGAAAATCATGTAAACATTCACTAAACCCAATAGCCTGGTTTTACTTTCAATAAGGCTTAATTATATCTTAGTTTGGAACAAGTACAAACTACTGGAGGTGAACATATTATGCTGCATGCACGCTACTAAAAGTTATTGTCAATCATAAAGGTTCTGGATAACAGATTGAATGTTATCCTTAAAGGGCAAGAAATGCTGTATTTTGTATACTAAACATAAACATGAACTTACTGCACCACAAGCCTAATCAAACAAATGATTTATGCTTTCAAAGTTGGCCACAGGGGGCTGTCATCTTGTAACTTTGTTATACATCTTTGCAAGACCAAGACTGTGCACATGCTCAGTGTGGCCTGGGGTTCTTAGGGATCCTCATAAATTATCAAAAAACAAAGCTGCTGGAGTTCTGCATGGCTGGTAAGTAAGGCAGGGGCTCCCCCTGCTGTTCATAAGTATGATTGTTTCCCTGCCATAAGTAAGGGACCGTCTGACAATTCCTATCCACAGCACTAAATGAAGGGAAAATTTCACTGCATACAGTGAAATTAAAGTATATTGGAGATAGATTTCTTTTTCATTAAAGAAAGTAAAAATGGGATTTTATTTATTTGCCTTTCCTTGCCCTTTAAAGACAGTGGTTATGATGTGATTGGTGTCACATGACTCAAAAATTATTTAAAAAAATAATGTAATTGCAAAATATGAGGATATTAGAAGATACCTTGGAATTCCATGACCTGGATAAAAGCATTCAGCCAGCAGCCTTGCGCTTTTACAGTATATAGTCATTGAACTCCTCTGTGACGTCTAATATTCTTGTAATATACAACAGGGAGTAAATTATTCCCTATATATCATTTATTTCTTGGGAGACATATACTATACTTATACATGTTGATGCGTGCACAATGCAGATTATTACACATGCATTGGCAATTTTAGCCCACGGCAAAGGTTCTAATTCAGCATTCACAGAGATCCAGTGCAAAGGATTCAAAATTTGTCCAGAATCAGAAGGGTTTGGTGGATCCCTAACCATAATGGACATTTTTGTCAATGAAATATGCAATACTGAATCACCAGGGTAAATGTGTAACCAAAAGTTGTTATCCTAGAAACAAAGCAGGTTAAAGGAACAGTAACACCAAAAAATGAAAGTGTTTTAAAGTAAAGAAAATGTCATGTAGTGTTGCCCTGCTTCAGAAACACTACTATAGTTCATATAAACAAGCTGCTAAGTAGCAATGGCGGAAACTGAAAAACGGCTATATGGCACAGGATAAGTAATGGATAACAGATAACTATTGATGGGCGAATCTATCCCGTTCTGCTTCACCGGAAAAAAAACCATGTGTCCTGCCAAAGAAAGTCTTCATGTAGGGGCAACCAAATGGCCAATCCCAGCACTTATTTGGCCTCCTATTACTTCTGAATATTGCTCATGGGTTCAAAAGGTTGGGGATCCCTGGCCTATAGCAATTATACAGTGATCCCTGCTCCAGTTGAGCTTACAGTCTGAGGTCCCTATGTTTTTGGAATACAGGAGGAAACTGAAGCAACCAAAGGAAACTTACATAGACATGGGGAAAACATACAAACTCCTTTCAAATAGTGTCCTTACACAGGCCCGGATTTGTGGCAAGGCCAAAAAGGTCCAGATCTAGGGCAGCACTAATACAGGCCCACCGGAATTTTACTTACTTATAGAGCACTGGGGTCTAGGTTTGCTGAAGTTTTCAATGCATCCTGTCCCCAGTGCTCCATGTGTGAGCTAAAATGATTCTACTTGAGCATGATTCTGGGGAGGGGGACAGGGGTGACCTCTGGGCACACGGTATCAAAATCTGGCACTGCCCTTACTGGAACAGAACCACTGTGCCGCCTTGCTGTCCTATTTTTTTTATTTAGTTTTCTCCCTTATTCCAAGATGTAATGTATTAAAAATTTCTAGCCTGATCACTGCTCACAGAAATTTCATTCACTCTCATATGTTGGTTGATCGTCACCAAGGGAGCTGGGTTTGGGTATTTATGGATCATACCAATGCATGGATCAAGTTAAAATGAGAAAGACCCCACATCCTGCTCTTTTCATGGAGAGAGCTACCGTGCAACAGAGACATCTCAATAAGTATAGAGGCAGCGGGCAACCTTCTTGTCCCTACACAACATCAGCAGTAATTAGGGCTATTATAGCTGTTCTTCTCATTTATATTTTAGCAGCTTGGAGGTAGCAAAAGATTGCACTTTTATGAGTATTCTGCAGTGCTTATAGAACAAATATTGTTACCAGCTATGAAAATAGCCCTGATGTTAACTCTTGAGTGCACAGCACATAATCCATCAAACCCATTGCAATTAAGGAGTTCATTTTATAAAGTCAGTTTCATGCTAATGTTGACATCGGAGTATCAGGGCGGCAATCTTGCAGGTCAGGCTTTCAGCGTGTTCCAGGACTGGACTGAGAATCAAAATAGGCCCTGGCATTTCAGGTACACAGAGGCCCAATCAGCCCACATAGAGGCCCAAACAGCTCCCACCAGCCCACTAAATACTGACTTTCTATGGCACCTTATAGCAGCCCCTCTGGCATTTGCCCTAACCCACAGATTGCCAGTCCGGGCCTGGCGTGTTCCACCAAACATTGTGGCCATTTGCCCAAGACATATTTTGTTGGCTGCCTGAACAGCTTTTGACAGTGTTCTCAAATATTTTTAATATTGAGCAATATACCTATTTTTATTAACTTCATGTGACCTGTTCAAAATGGAGGAAAATATCAGTGTTTGAGAATATGAATATGAGCACATTACAGAACAGAAAGCTTTTATGTAAAATTATGAATAGTTGTTAAAAAGAAAACAAATTAGGAATAGTTGAGCTTCTCTTCTACAACCTACAAATGAGCCCCACCCTCACGCTTTAATTGAGCGTATTTAAAAATACAAGGAATCACAGCTAAACACTAAACCTTCTATACCAGCAGGTTGCCCCCCACCCCCCCAGAATTCTGGCCATATGTATCAACTAATATTGAAGCCTATATGACAGTTTTGAAAGTGCCAGTATGCAAACAAGGCAGTCATAATTTTGGTGTAATTATATACAATGACCCATAAACATATTGCAAACAACAATAATATCAGGAGCAAAGAGCCCACTTAGGCCATACCAGACTAACAAACAAGCTTCATAGTTGGAGAAACACTGTATTATGCAGATGTATAAATTAAGATAGGGATTCAGAATCTCCTTTCAGCTAGGATTCACATGAACCATAATTAGGGATGCACCAAATCCAGGATTCAGCTCAGAATTTCCCCATATCAGAGACTTTTTCACAGGATTCGGGCAAGTGCTGGGATTCAGCCTTGACGGAACTGAATTTGAATGCTACACAATCTGAAAAATTTCATACATGCTAAAAAAAAAAGCACATACTCTTAAGCAGTATAAACAATTTAGGTCATTTTAGAATTAAATACATTACAAGTATAGTAGACTGTGGAGGACTCTCGTCACAAGGTTCATAAAATGCCTGGTTGCAGTGTCCAAAATTTTAGAATTTCTATCGACAAAAAAAGGTCCGCACTCTCAGGTAAGGTCTTATAAAACATAAAAATGTTTTATTAACTAAAGGACTATATATATATATATATATATATATATATATATATATTTATTGCATAAATTGACAGCATTCCAAGGACGATTTACAGCACAATCAAATAGTAAGTGGAGGTTTATTTGAAGTCCAACGTTTTGGTTCTGAACAGAATAATAGCCATTTTTTGATTATTTGATTGTGCTGTAAATTGTCCTTGGAGTCAGGGGTGTAACGACAGAGGACCCAGACCCTGCACCTGTAGGGGGGCCCAGGAAGTATAGGGGGCCCCATGAGGCCCCAAATAATGAGTGATTACAACTTATATTGGTAAAACAAGACAATCTCTGGATAGGCTGGGGGCCCTAACATTAATTTGTGTGGGGCCCAGTAACATCTAGTTACTCCACTGATTGGAGTGCAGCCAATCTACTAGTAAAAGCATGTTGCTTGATTTGGGTAGCAGGAATGTTATCTGGCTTGTATTGTTGACCTAGAGCTACCCTACTCCCCGGGATTCCACAGACACATGACTGCATGACAAGCTGAGTGCAGCAGAGTTGCCTTAAAAGACCTATCAGCCTATAATAAGGTCTTATTGAGAGAGTTCTTTTAATTGGAACTAATCTCACTAATAGGAACATCTGCAAGCGGTTTGTTATCCTGGGTTTTATGGGTGAATGTGTATTTTAATGATAGTGCCAGATATGATTAGTATAATAAGGTGCAGACAAAGCCTCATTATTGTGTTTGGGATATTTAGAAGCTTAGTTTGTAAGCTCAGCCTTATGTTGGTATCCATTTACCTTAAAGTTGATATGGATATTGAATTAAAGAGCAACTAAAGTCTTTATAATGTTCCCATCTAATTAAACTACTGCTTGCACTGAGGTTGTGTAGGGTTTTGATTAATCAATGGTCTGTCTGAGGCTAATATGGTTTTAATCAGGTATTCCTTGCTGCTTTTTCTCTGTCTTGTCCTATGCACTGTTGCACTTGGCCAGCCATAGTGCCCAATGAACATAATGGACCAGTCCCAGACTGGCAATCTGTGGGCTCTGGCAAATGCCAGAGGGGCTGCTGTAAGTTGCCATAGACAGTCACTTTTTACTGGGTAGGGGGCTGCTTGGACCTCTGTGAACTTGGAATGCCAGGGCCTATTGTGAATCCCAGTCTGGACCTGTATTGGACACAGACTGTATAGCCACAAATATGTTGAATACATCTACATTCCCAGTGTATTCTGTGGCCATGGAAAGCCACTTCTGCCATAAATAGAGCTGGCTTTCCATGACCTCCATGACTGTGTGCAGCTTGTCGATGTAAATTCATGGAGAAAAAAGCAATGTTATGGCCAGTGCATATATAGTATTATGTATGGGACCTGTTATCCAGAATTCTCGGGACCTGGGGCTTTCTAGTTAATGGACCTTTTTTGTAAATTGGATCTCCATACCTCATTTCAACAGTAAATAAACTCAAAAGGGAAACTATTTTAGTGCAGAGATCTTTACTGCTAAAGGGCTGTGGTTAGAGTCCTGCGCGGGTCCATTTTTTGGGACCCATACCTGACCCGTACCAGCAAACTGCAACCCGGACCCACGACCCGCATTCTTAGCCACTTGGACCTGCGACCCGAACCCGCAACCCGCAACCCGCAACCCGCTGACCATCAAGAATCAGGAAATGCTGTCATTGTAAACCGGAAGTGACATCATCGGAAGTGCCCACGATCAGGAAAAAAAGGAGTAAAACAGGAAGTGCTGTCACTGTAAACCGGATGTGACATCATCAGTAGTAGAAATGCTCAGAAAAAAGAGTAAAAACCGATATAGCGAGGATCCGTGACGCGCGTCAAAAACGACGCGCGACTCGTTTCGCGAATTTTTCGCCAATTCGCGAATTTCTCTGGAAATTCGCACATTTTTCGGCGAAACGCGGGAGTTTTGCCCATCACTACTCAGAGCTCATACGCAAACTGTACTTTTATCAACTGTCATGCAAAATGAACATTCCCATATAACTTCAGCAAATCTCTCTGCCCTGGAGCACGTGTGTATCCCATATTTTACTCAGGGGTCCTGTGAACACTCATAGGTTCTGTTATGTTTAACCAGTTGTTTGTTAGGATTTACATTGCAGTGTCAGCACAAAGAATTTAATGATGTCTCGACTAAGGTTAAAATTTCTTCAGTCAAAATGTAGGTTGAGGCTGGCCGATTCAGTCCTTGGGGTACTTCAAAAACTGTCATTTTCCTTTTATAGTAGGGGATGTCAAACTGCTAACAAAATGTCTTTTATGTGCAAGGCTTTCATCTTGTGGATAAGCCTAAATTATACCCCTGTAGTTTCATTCTGATAAAGGCAAATTAATCCCAACCACTTGGCCCCTGCTGTGTTCTACAGAATTCTCCAAGTTTCTGGCTGAGAAAATCTCAATTTTAGCTCAAGAAACACCTCTCTTATCTGCTTCTGCGACTTGGATCATGTCACTATTAATTACATAATAAACCTTTAATGCCAAGGCTCTGTAAGTCCATTGACCAGGCCGCCCCAATGGTTCCCACTCATTAAAAAATGTACTACTTGTGTGAACTTGGGAGCATAGTGAGAGAAACATTGGACCTTTTGTTATTCTGGCAAAGAGAATTATTCCCTGTCAGGTCGATCAATTAGCATCATTCACTGGTCCCTGTCAGATTGGACTTGGAGTAATTTAATTACAATTGAGACAGGATGGTGGGTAAGAGTTGCACCCAAGGTGCTTTCATAGTCTTATGAATAAAGCTGCTTGGGTGTTAATAACCCTGTAGAAGTAATTAAAAGCGGTGTCTGTGCTCATTATTAGCATACATCGAAACATAAAATGACTGATCTCAATTTATAAATCCAATTAACAAACAGAAATTACCCTCCGACCCCCCCCCCCAGGAAAGAGATTGTCAAATTTTTGGTTTATATATTTCTGAGCCCTGAACATGACATTTAGCCCACTGACCCAGTAATTCAAGTAATGCTGACCTGCTACATGTTAAGAGTTTTGTTTGGCTCCTGCTGCTTAACTCACTCATGTCCTTCAGAGATGAAAAGAAGTGCACTTGAGGATTTATGGGTCCATTTGGTCTTAAAACAATACTCAGCAGGGACTGCAATAAAGTCACTGAAGACTGAGATTTATTATGGTAGGAAAAAAATGGCAGAAGAGGTTGGAAATGGTTCTCTAGTTACGGTTTTCTATTTGCAGCAGGACTATGCACTAGCTAAATAGCAACAGGTTGGTATCCTTATTCTTGTATCTGCCTCAACATTCAGGTGATGCATTTTGGTAGTTTCTATTCCTGGATAGTTTTCCATGATGATGATGAGGATGAGGATGATTAACAAAGAGTGACGCTGTTTTTATTCATCATCATCATGATACATAGCACTTTCCAATGATTGTTTGACCCAGATGAAAAAACACTAAATACAGACTAAACCATGATTTTCTTTTATTCTATAAAACACAAAAGAACATATTTTTTTTCAGAGTGTTGCATTCTATATATTTCCCATGAAAGCTGACATTATCTGGTTCTAGTTCTTCCAAAGTAGGTGGCAATTATCTTTTTATTTGGTAATCTGGACACTCTATATATATATATATATATATATATATATATATATATATTTATATACACAATAACATGTATAGCCAGCTTTACTCTTCATCTCTTCATCATCATTATCAAGGGCAACAACAAACTGGAACCTGCTTGAATGCACAATGCCATGGAGGAGAAGGATTAATGTTCTAAGAGCTTTAAGTCATAGTTTGGGATAGGGCCTCTGGTTTCAGTGAAAGCAGATGTCAAAACTACAACATTATTCGCAACAATGTTATTATTCTTAATTCTTATTATCATACATTTGTAAAGCCCCAACATATTGCACAGTAATGGACAATAAATGGGTGTATACACTAGCGTATTTTTTGATTTGTGCTTCCAACTTTTGTTGTAATACTTTGGGGAAGGTCCTTTCCTGCCTCAGAAAAATAACAATGATGGAAGTAGAAGAACTTCACTGCCCTGCACAGAGCCCTGACCCCAACTGAACACATGTAGGGTGTATTAGTACAGAAACTTTAAACCAGGTCTGATTCCCAACATTTCTGCCCAACCTCGCTACTATTTTGGTGGCTGAATGGAAGCACATCACACCAACAATGTACCAACATCTTCCCAGAAGACTGTTACAGAAGCAAAGGAACCAACTTTTTATGTATTAACTGTCTTGGTTTGGGAATGAGATGTTGGAAAGCCAAGTGTCCAGATACAAGTGGTAATCTACTATAGTGTATATGCTAAGGCCCAGACTGAGTGCAGGGCAATGTCGGACTGGGACACCAAGGGCCTACCCAAAAACCTTAGACTAAGGGCCCACCCAAAAACCTTATACAAGGGGCCCACCCAAAAACCTTAGACTAAGGGCCCACCCAAAAACCTTATACCAGGGGCCCACCTAAAAACCTTAGACTAAGGGCCCACACAAAAAGCTTAGATAAGGGGCCAACTCTCAGTACTATCAGTGCTATTATCCTTCCTCTCCTCACTCAACCTCTATTCTCTAAGTCTCTTTTCTTTACATGCTATAATCTATTAGTCCATCTATTTAGCCTCTTTGTTCTCAGAAATAGAAATAGGGAATGGCTAAATTTTTAACATCATGAAGGCCCACTTTTGATACTTTAAATTACTTTAAATGTCTCCAGAGTTAAGCTTTATTTGATGTTCTTTGAGATTTGGTGGTGTAGTGGAGCCATTGACTCTGTTGAGAAAAAATGTAAGAAAAAAAGACTTAGTGGAGACCTCACCTCAAGTTGATATTACCTGTGATATAAATCTAACCAATGTTCGGTGTTTGTACAGAGCCAAAGGGGCAATAGAGGAGAAAATTTCACCAACAGAATTATACATATGCATGTGACCATGAACATTTCTGCTTGAATAAGGATGTTTAGCTCCTTATAGCCATGAAGTTGAATCTGATGAAAGAGCAGTGCTTTATGGTGCTTTCTGTTCTTTGGAACTTGGAGGCATTAAAGATCTCTTGTGGAATTATTAAAACAGGAAAGCTAAGCAAATTTTCATTCATATATTCATTTCAATATATAGAATTTTGCAACATGCTCATGTCTGCTGGTTTATAGCTGAAGATATTGGACATCATGTAACAATAAGCCATCTGTAAGCAGTAGCTAAACATTCAGCCATTGTTGGGATGTCTGGAATTTGTCATGTGTGCTCAATCTTAAAATGGAACAGCTGCTGTGACAGACCACTGGCATGTCCCCTATCTTGGTAGCACTGACAATCATATCATTGGAGCTTATCGCAAAATCCCTCCAAACAAATGAATAACAGAAACCAGGAAAGAAATACAATCTCAATGGAATAACAATTCATTTGGCAATGCATGACACAGTCAAAATGTCAAATTTGATAATTATTATTATCCTTTGTTTATAAAGAGCCAATACATTGTTTATCATTTATATTGCACCCTGCTGTGGTGGAATTTACAATCTCAAATCCATTCCACACGCACCAGAGGCAATCTTATCAGGAGAATATAATCCTGCTTGTATGTTTTTGAGGAATGTGGTAGGACACTGAAGCACAAATGGAAAACTCAAGTAGACACAGAATAGACATTCTAGCACTTTTCTGCCCAGTAAATATAAATAGAGATTAGCAGAAGATCTCATTTATTTTTCAAACTGAGTTGATGTCTTCAAGCAACTTCTGCTACAACAAACCCTCACTGATTTGATTATAAATGCTCAGTTGAACATTAGATAAATCCTAAAAAAATGCAAGCAAATATATTTAGATAGTAGGTTGAATTTAATGTGATATTGGAGCTTTAATGCTATTTTACTGTATATCACTCCCTTGTGTTTTTTTTAGTTCCACTATTTTTGTTTCTATTATTGAAGATTTTTTTCCAGGACTTAACACAATCATGTTTTTCTGATCTGAATATTTTTGTATATATGATGGTGATTGAAAAAAAAAGAATGGTTCAGTTTAAAAATTAAATAATTCTTTGACTTTACTAAAAGAGATGAAGTTTTCTCTCTGTTAGGTGTCCATCCATGATCAGACAAAGGCCATTTTTGAGATATTACACATTTCCCAGAGACAAGCTACAGCTCCTCTCCCCACAGAAGAGTAATGTTGGGAGGAAGAGATGAAGAACTATTTGTAGCATTCTTATCCTCTTAAATCCACAAAAGACTAGAATGTAGAAACATGTCATCTGACAGATTAACCACGGGCAGCTTGAAAGAAAGACAGAAGATAAGATTGTAATAGATATGGTTTCCTGCTGGGAAAGGCCAATGCTTGTCACAATCCTACAAAAACAATTAGCTAACAATTATGTATTTAGTTTAACATCACACTAGGAAAATGTAAATAAATGATCAATTTCATGTTATTATAGTCAGGAATGTGAAGAGCTATTTATAATAAGAGGGCCAGCAGTTCTAACACCAGCACAGCACTAGTTATAGTTGGAGATTTTTGCACCCAGAGGCTTAAGGTTGTCATTCACTGGCCAATAAAAGCTGCCAACAGATTGAGTCGACAGCTTATTGGCCCATGTGTGGAGCCCTCCAACGGGCTTCCCCAATTGATATGTTGCCGAAAGTTGGGCAGATGTCAATTGGGCAGGTTTGAAAATCCCATTGAATTGAGGACCATATCTGTTCGTTGATGTGGTCTGACTGCCCTTATTGCATACATTATGATTGGATCATTGGGCCCTAGGGCTCATGATTGGATCAGACCGATATCGCTCACCTCAAGTTGTTCATATCGCGGAGAGATTCACTCTTTTGGCAAAATCATTATGTCACGGTCAGCACCCAATACCAGAACAAATGCCAAGCACCCTGGTCTCGGCTCGTGCTTCACCAGTAGTGTGACCGCCTTTGGCTTCGGGAGGAGCCCTCAGCTACTCAGATGCCACTTGGACTTAAACGAGAGGTACAGGGCAAGAGTTCTGGCCAGCAATGGGGCGCGACTCTATAGAAAGTCTTTAAGGCCAAAGGTCACGGTAAAGGCAGGAGGAGGCAGATTCGTAGTCAGGCTGGGTCGCGCGAGGCAGACAGCATCCGACTGGGATGCCAGGGGCCCACCAGAAAACCTTAAACCGGGGCACACCAGAAAACCTTAGATTAGGGGCCCAACTTACCAAACTATTCCTTCTCTCCTCACTTAACCTCTTTATTCTCCTATTCTTTTAGATCTACTTACTGTACTCTATTCTTCCATTACTAAGCCTCTTTTTCCACATAAAGAAATAGGGAATGAACATGAAATAGGCCAAATTGTTAGAGCAAGACGGCCCACTGGGAGTTTTCCTGGTATCCCTGTGGGCCAGTTCAACACTGCAGGCAGATAACTAGGGTCGTCAGGCAGGCAAGGGTCAAATCGGGTGATCAATCAGATAAGGATGAGGCAAGATCGGTAGTCAGATAACAGGCACGGGTTAGGATACAGATTTCAGAATAGTCAAAGCCAGGCAGAGTCAAACACAATATTCAGGAACAAACAGAAGCTTAATGCAAAGGTCAGAGGCACCAGGAACAACTTGCTATCACAGGCAATGATAAAAAACCTAATGCCCCTTTAAGTACCTTTAAATTTTGCGCCATTGCATGCTGACATAAAAACCCCAGAATACATGCACCTATAAAATACGGAAGTGCGTGCCGCACCACTAGACCACCAGGGTGAGTAACTCTCACACGTTAATTTTTATGGCCACCTTTAGGGTTGACCAAAGGTGGCTGTCACGGTCGGCACCCTAAAACCAGAACCAATGCTAAGCACCCTGTTCTCGGCTCTTGCTACTGCCTCTAACAGCCGCTTTTCATAAGGATGTTTGTGACATACAGATATTCATGTAATGATTTTGACATCATAACTCCAACAGACAGAAGCGATTATATTGCCCTTTTATGTCTCTTGCCTTGAATCCCCATTTGGTGATGGTCTGTGTGCTGCCTCAGAGATCACCTGACCAGAAATATTTCAACTCTAACTGTAACAGCAAGAAGTGTGGAAGCAAAATTAGACAGCCAACAAGAAAATCCAGCACACGTGTAATTCTTAAGGGATTGCTCCCTTGTCTAATGTCTGTCCAACAAGACAACGTTTCGGGGGTGTACCCCTTCATCAGCATTGAACGTCAGTGGCATACCTATCCACAGGTAGTGCCCCTCTACAAAACTGTGCAGCAGCAAGCTCCCAGCACACGCTCCAAGAAAAGCTTATCAAAGCTCCAGTGGCCCCACAAGGGGGGTGCAGGTTCAGGTGCGATCAAAGTTACGCCACTGCTGAACCTCATTTTCCAGTTTCCTGCCCAGATTTCCAATTTAGTCACATTGCTCTGCAAAGTGGCAGCATCCTGCATAGAACTTTACATTACAATTATTGCATATCATTCAAGTGTCTTACATAACTAAAATGCATAAATATAATTATTATTTTATTGAAAAAAGTTTCAGTAAATCTAATCATAGTTCCCCTTTAAAACCCTGTACCATTTAAAGAGTATATATTTATATATACTGTATGGATATAGGTGGTGTAAAGAGGAGTATAGTACTACAGCTTTCTATACCAATGTTATGGAGTTATTTAGTAAGGATGGTGTAACAACAGACATAAAAAAATGCATAAAATCAGGATTTTCATTACGTTATTTTGGATATCATATAACTTTATGGCATAATTGTGCAAATTACAGCATACGTCTCATGTACCAGGGCTTTCAATGCGGTTTTCTCAACCTAATTTGAGACAATTATTGCATAAAATGCAATCATTTCTGAAAAATGCAGAAAGTAGGTTTATAAGAGAAATTCTATTACATTGAAGTATTACCTACAACTGGGAAAAAATACAGACAAAAGAACGAAGTACCCAGAAATGATGTCATGGGATGCATTTTAGATAACCGTCTCACACCTACGCAACCCAGATATTTCATTAAAAGAGGGGCCAGTCATTTTGAAATATAATTTAGGCAAATGTGTGTTTGCAATCCTATGTTAAAAGTAATATGGTTCAAAATAGTCCTCAAAGGCCGCTCAAGAAAGAAAATGTGCCCAGCTGTGCTCATAATCCCTCGATTTCAGTAAGAACAAAGGCAACTCCCAAAAATGTGATGGACATATATAGCAACAGCCCCAGCCTCCGTCTCCTAGGGTGGAACAAAGCGTTAGGGCCGTAAATGTACCCAGAAGGTTAAATTCAACCTGATGAAGTGAGCGCTTTTGGCACATCTGAAACCAATTGTACGTGTTCAACAACATACAGTAACCACAATTAGTGATGGGCGAATTTATTCGCCAGGGGCGAATTCGCAGCGAATTCCCGCGATTTGCAAAAAATCGCCAGCAAAAATTCGCCAAAAAAAAACGATTCACGTGTCGAAAACGATGCGATGGAAATGACGCGAATTTCGCTAATTTCACTGGAAATTCGCTAATTTTTCGGCGAAGCGAAACGGGTGAGATTCGCCCATCACTAACCACAATTGTTATTAGCCACAACAACAAAAAAAGGAAAATTTTAAAAAAAGATGTGCTGGACATTCACCTTGCAACACAGCAGCATTCAGGGATGTTTCTTCCTTTAAAATTTATTACCCTGGAAATTGTGCTATGGTTTTTATTTAAGAAATTCACAGCCTTAGGGCGATACAGCTTGTGTGGAGCTTTCTGAGCCAAGCCATTCACTGCACTGTTTAAAAAATCACTTCTTGACTCATTGCTGAGGAACATAATTCAATGTAATAGACTGCAAGGGTAGACACAAGAGAAAAGCTGTCTCCTGGCCGCCATTAGGGGGGCCATAAGGGGGACCAGGCTGTGCTGCACTTTTCAAAATATCAGGGCAACCCTTGGCAGAGCTGAAGCCGTGTCACATCTTCCAAAGTCCTAAAGAGGCGAAAAGATCCATAGCCACGAAAATAGCTGAAGTTCAAGTCCTGAAGCAGCAAAAAAAGACCCAAAGCCACAAAAATAACCAAAGTTGAAGCCCTGAAGCCACGAGTTCAGTTCTACTGAACACCAATGTGTTTTTTTTTATTTTATTAACCCCCTGGCTGCCAATGTATTATTTTAATACTCTATAGGCCCCTGCCACCAATGTTTTTAAAAAAAAATATTTTCTGGGGCCCCAATGTTTTTTTAAACTTTTATGAGGGGCCCTGGTGACAATATTTTTTTTAACTTAAATGGGGATCCTGGTCACCAATTATTTATTTTTTTTACTTGTAGGGAAGCCCTGACCACCAATTTTTAAAAAAACTTTTATGGGGGACCCTGACCATCAATGGCTTTTTATAACTTGTGTGTGTGCGTGGGGGGGTTACCACTTTTAGCACTGATATCTGTCTTTTAACTGTGGTGTAGACTGGGTGGGATCTGGAAAGGGGCAACTTTTGTTTTATGGGGCCTCGTGATTTCTAATGGTGGCCCTGAGTGGAAGGCAGAATGCTTAACCTTCATTTTCCTTTATTATTATTGTATTATCTTACTATGCCATGCACACGTTATTGCCAATTACCATGTCTGCATAACATGCTGTAGGTATCTTCCAGGCCACCATAATACTGTATACATTAATAAAGAAATCAAATCATCCCAAAAGAAACTAGAAACTAGCTTTTCTCAGGAGTAGTTTTCACCAATGACATGTTCCAGTGACTGGACGGAGTTTGGCCAAACCTGAAGGCAGTAGTGCAACTGACAAGAGCTTGGGTTCTCACTCAGAAGAAAAGGACTTCTATATGATTTGGGTCACAGCATTACATTTGATCTAGCAATTTGTGCCCTTTAGATGAGACATAACAAATCACTTAGTAGGGAATCTATCTGAGTATTCCCAGCTCTGTACTGTCCTGACGAGACTATCAGGATTATATTCTTCTCCAGGACATCAAGACAGGTATTATGCTTGATCCTGATTACTAGCAGATAAGGTTTCCCTAATTAATTGTAAATTTAACACCATAAACATTTATCCTTAGTGGGCTCTTGTGGTGACTGGCCAAACATAAGTCCTAGCTCAGTGTTCCCCAACCAGTAGCTTGTGAGCAACATGTTACTCATCAAACTCTAGAGCAGAGAGTAGGAGCACTTATAGCTATATCTAACTTTTGCTTTAAACAGCTAAACATGACTTAACCATAGTCAGCATGCTATTTATTTTAGTATATCTGCAGGTGATTTCCATTTCATGATACCTGTTCCATGTAGTTCAGTCCTTTAAGTATTGGGCAGGATAAAAATGGAATAATATACAGGTTTTGGACCTGTTCTCCAGAATTCTAGAGACCTGGAGTTTTCCTGGAAATGGATCTTTCTATAATTTGGATCTTCATACCAGGTTGGCGGACCCACATAAGGCCTCTAGTTTAGCAACCGTGTTCTTCTGATGACATCCACTTCTTCTTAATATTTCATCAGCACTGGAGAATAAGTCCATCCTTTCAAAGAACTATTCATGGGGTCTTGTACTTTCATTCGTGCTGCTTGGTTGGCAGTGCTAGATTTGCATATTGGGCACCCCTAGGCCCACTGCCATTCGTCGCCCCCATACTCTGCCCTTTCTTTGCAAATTTTCATCATCAGGACAGGAGCAATGGGGATCGGCACATGGGACATTTAAAAAACTATTGTATCTCCTGCGTTTCACCAGTGTTTCTGAACCAATGTGGGTGTGACTGTGCAGCATGCCGCCCCCTAAAATCCTGCCGCCCTAGGCCCGGGCCTAAGTGGCCTTTCCACCAATCCTGGCCTGTTGGTTGGTGTGTCTGCTATTTGGCCCAACATTTCATTGGTATCTTTGTAAGTTTGTAACTATGGAAAAAGCTCATACAAATTGATCTTGTTATAGTTGGAAGACTATCTAGACCATGTTTCAGATATTGGCCAAGGAGGAAAGCTCTACGAAAATATGTCGATGCTATAGAAATACATGTTAATAAATAATAACACCTTGTCTACTAAAAAATCATTTTCAGTAAGGATTAATTATATCATAGTTTGGATCAATGCAATATTTAATTATTTACAGAGAAAAGGAGATAATTAAAAAAAAGTAATGAAGTCTATGAGAAATAGACTTTGTGCAATTCTGGACTTTCTGGATAACAGGTTTCCGGATAATGGATCCCATGCCTTTATCACACATGCACACATATAAACAAAGGACAAAAATCATCCATTTAATAGAGAGAGCAATGATGTCTATATAGGAAACGTAAAGAGCAACATGAACATTATGAGCTTTGAGAGAAGCAACAGCAGGAATACAGAAAGCTAAGCCGGTTAACATAGAGCAGCAGGTGTGACAATAATGGGCAGTGTTCTTATGGTTAGTATACCATTGTTGTTACACACTTCAATACACAAGGAAATAGAACAGGACATGGGTGAATAAACTGGATACCAGATTAAAACACAGTCTGAATGTGGCAGGTTGAGGCATTTCAGAATCATAAGTTATTTTAACACTATATATAAAAGCTAACACACCTGGGGAGATCTAGCTCCAGCAATGATTTCAGCCGCATGATCTCTTTATCATTGCCACCAGTTACTTATTACTTGTTGTACTTCCACAGTATTCACAGGGCTAAAATACATCCCGTCAGATGCTTGGGGAGTTAAAGGGCACCAATCGTATAAAAAAGTTACCCCCAACCAAATGTGCAGGCTGATAGAGCCCGCATTCCAGTTGGGGGTACTAGCCAGCGCCGGCAAGCTCGCACTGGGAGGGAGCTCCAAGTGCGAGCCGCCATGACAGTAGCTGCGCATGTGCGTTTGCGCTCGTGTGATATCATGCGCATGCGCATTAAGAAAAGTGGTCTCTGTTGGGGCCACTTTTTTTAATGCGCATGACGTCACCCACATTTGGTTGGGGGTAACTTTTTTATAAGATTGGTGCCCTTTGATTCAGGTTAAAGGGGACCTGTCACCTGAAAAAAAATATTTAAAATCCTATTTTATCAAATTAGTCAGGCAAAGCAAACTTTAATTACACTATATACATTATTTGAATCTTGTTTCCATCTGTCTTGGAATTCATAATTCTAGCAAGCAGGCAGGAGCCATTTAGTGGACACTGTTATTAAGGCAAGCCTTGCATTATCTCAGAATCTTGTTTGTGCACCAGAATGGGGGACCTAATGTCCATCCCCATGTCCTGGCTACACAATTAGAAGCGAAGAGGGAGGATGTGGTGAGTATAGTGACATCTAGTAAGTGCTAAATGGAAAGTGAAAGTAATTGCCTGCCCCTCCTCTATGTCTAAGGCATAGAGACGGGGCAGGCAATATTTGATTGACAGCTGATATTTTTAAATGAGTTTATAACAGCTATGAATGCTTTAATTAAAAAAAAAGAATTTGGATATCATTGTTAATTTGAAAATCTATTTATGTCTGGGTGGCAGGCATTATGTCCAATGGTATTATGTTTCAGCTCAGTGTTGAGTTGAACACTTCCTTCCAATAGTCGAAATGTCAAGTAGCAGCTTAGTACAGAAAACCAAGTTTTTTCCAATATTCCCTAAAACAGTTTAGTTACTGTTTAAACAGACATAAATCATTTTAACTGGAAGTTTCTCTGATTGGAGTTGGCCAATGTAACTTTTAGATTTTTTTTATCATTGCCACCAATTACGTATTGTTGTACTTCCACAGTATTCACAGGGCTAAAATACATCCCATCAGTAATATGAAAGACTGAGCCTATAATCTGAACCAGCACCCCATACAATGTACTACAGCTTCCCTAGAAAAACTATAATCTTGGTGGTGTAATGCCTAAATACAATGCTGTCTATGTTAGCCTTCCACTTAAAGATCCTACATTTGGGAATCCAAAGCACTAGATGTAGGATGTAGAAGAAAAATCATTTTGGGTGAAATTTGAAGTTGATGCTTATTTGCTATTCTACATGTCATTAGAAGCCCAGCTTGATATGGGGGCCAATTTACGAAATTCACGTGAAATGATCGAAGTTCGATCGAATAACGATCGTACGAATTTTCCGTAAAATCGGATATTCTAATTTGGCCTCTTTGATCATCGAATACCGAATTATCGAATAGATCGAATGATCGGATATTTGCTAATTCGATCATTCGATGATCGAAGGATTCAAAATTTTAAAATAGTTAGACTGCCTACTTCGCCAGATTGAACCTACTGAATTGCAATAGAAGCCAATGGGAACCCCCCCCCCCCCCATAGGCTTCTGAGACTAAATCCTGCTCGAATACCATTCGTAAGATCGATCGTACAAATTTTACGACTTTTTCGGGAAAATCGGGCAAAATGATAGCCTAAAACAATTTCTAATAGGATTGAGCAAATTTTAGGGAACAATAGTAAATTTGCCCCTTAGAGTAAATAAGTTTGTAATACTCTCAATAATCTTAGAAATGCAGATGGATGACTGAGACTAATATATCTTCATAGACCTATTTATGAAGTAAATGTACCCTGAAAAAAGTCTGGGTTACAAGCGGTTCTTGAGCCTAAAATAAACAGCGAAATATACAGGGTTTACAATACATTGACTTTTCAATGAACCTTTATTGTCCAACTTTAAGCCCAGTGCAGCTCCAAAGATATTTTTAACATTTATATTGTTAATTTAGGTTAAATAACAATATTAGCAGTGGCGTAACTACTTCCTGGTGGGCCCGGTACAGGATGGGCACCTGGACCCCCACCTCTATAAACCCATGCTTGAGTGTTGATACCATGTGTGCTGTAAAATTTCCCCCAGATAACCACTTGCCATAACCATTTTTGTGGCTCCGATGGGCCCCAAGGGGGTGGGTGCCCTGGTGCAATTTCACCCCCTGCACCCCTGATAGTTACGCCACTGAATATTAGTTCTTCATAGTTAACTCCTCCAAATGATCTCCAGGACATATATGTTTTGCTTTCCATGTATGTGCTTGCTGGAAGTCATGATTTCATTATATTCGTCCTGTCAGCATGCAGAATGATGGTATTGGAGGTTCTCATGGGTAAAGGTTCCTTCTTAGATGCAGGTGTGCATTCTGAAATATTCTAATGGTCTGCAATATTCTGACTGAGGAGCAGACACGGACATACCTCCAATTCACCAGTTCTGCTCCAGTTGGTGAACAATTATTATTTCAGAAGACTCTTAGCTGCCATATGTTCTATTCCTTAAATTCCTGTCTTAGGCCATAGAAATGGGAGCCCCTGCAGCTGCCAGGGTTTATTTACACACATTCCTCCCTTTGCCTGAACTAATGAACATCATTTTAAACTGGGCAATGCCCTTTGCTGCTGTTGTTCCACTTTGCATGGACTGACATATTTCTTCTTGGCCGAGCAGTAAATTATGACATGTTGTAATTACACACACTAGATAGAAACACTTCGTTCTGACAAAATAAGCATGTGGTCTCCAATATCGGATGCTTGGGGAGTTAATGTCTAATGATATTATGTTTCAGCTGGTTGCCGAGATGAACACTTCCTTCCAATAGTCAAAATGTCATGTAGCAACTTGGTACAGAAAACACAAGTTTTTTTCTTATATTCCCTAAGTCATTTTAATAACTGTAGAAACAGAAATTAATCATTTTAACAGGAAGTTTGTCTGATTGGAGTTGTCTCAAGTGCAAAACGCTACCTCCTTGTGTCTGATTTTGCATTGACCTGTCCCAACAATGAAGATAAATGAAAAAATGGGGAAGCAATATAAATTCTTCTCTGCACAAGTTTCTAATACAGAATTTTACATACAAACAGTTTATCTGACATTCATAGACCGGCCTCATTTGAAAAGCTCATTAGGGATCTGCTAAGACTGCCATATACGCACAGAATACGCAATTCTAGACCACGAGGAGGGAAGAGGAATGTGAGGAGTGCAGTAACATCTAGGAAATGCAAAATGGAAAATTAAATGAATTGCCTGGTCCGCCTCAGTGCCTGAAGCATAGACACAGGGAAGGCAAAATATGATTGACAACTGTGATTTTTAAATGCGTTATGGATGTTTTAATAAAAAAAAAATAATTTGGGTTTCATGTTTATTTTGAAAATGACTTTAATTAAACAGCCTTTTATGCCTGGGTGACAAGTCCCCTTTGACGGTACTTTACTGTGCATGTGACAAAAAGCCCTAAATTTGCCCAGGTGCAGCAATTCAGATTGACCTATAAGATGTTTACTGTTAAAAAGGGGACCAGTATTATGTGATGATTGGCTACTATGGATTGATGTTTCTGGGTAAATTTTAGTGTCTTATTCCATAACCCCTTCTATATTGATTAAAAAATAAAATACACAGAAGTTAAAAAAGAAGCAAAGAAGCAAAGTGAAACTTCAGTAACCCTTAGTAAACAATAAGCAAAGGCATATACTACACTTAGGTATTGATTAGTGATGGGTGAATTTATTCGTAGAGAAATGTTGGCGCAAGGCACTCAAATGGGTCACGAATGGATCAGACCAATAGTAGGTAAATTTATTTGACAGGCATAGATTCACAGCGAATTTCCGGATTTTGCAGACGGCGAATGTTTTTGCAAAACTACCGTGAAAATTCGCTGTTATTGATTTTGATGCATTTGGACAAAAGAGTTGCTTGTTCAAAAATTGTCACTCATGTCAAAATAATGTTGATGATATAAAAATGGTTCTTTTTTTCCCCAGCCTCTCCAATCCTTCAGCCAAGTGTTTGGAAAAGAAGTCGGCACCTCACAATACATAAAAAAAACTTTACCAAAGTGCGTGTTTATTTCACGTCAATTTTGGGGCTGGACCCTTTTGTCAGACATGTCTGTTGAAGGGGTCTGCCCCTGAAACCTTTACATCATTGATGTGAAATAAACATGCAGGGTTTCGCCCTGCCGCTCTTGCCTTCATGTGTTTGGCAAAGTTTTTCAAAATTATTTTGATGCCCATCTACTTCAATGTGTTTCCCAAATTTTTGCCATTTCGTGAATGGGACCGATTGACCCATCACTAGTATTGATGAAAGCAAACATCTTATGCTGTATGGCATAGGGAAAATTAACCCCAGTTCCAGCATAACCAAACCAGCCCCTAGGTCCTCCAGTGTAAAGCTGCCACATTTTGCATGCTGCTGCAGAAGAAAATATATAAATAAATATAGATATATGTTTAATGCGTAGTAATGATAATAAAACCAGAGGTGAAAAAAACTATATGCAAGTGTGAAGTCAAGAGGCTGGGCCAATAATGAAAAACCACCACCCACAACTTTCTGATTAACAATATTTTACTTCAAGGTTTCAACAAAACAGTAAATGAAACCTGCAATTCCAAAAAGTAATTGCAAGGGTCACATCTGTATGTTCGATCTGTTGGTCGTGGTTTAAATGGCTGATGCCATGTACTATACATTAGAGAATCACTAGTACAGTGTGGGCTGGGATACATACTCAGCCACACTTAATCACACATGAAGCATATGGGTATAATCAGACTATAGTGAGGATTTTATTCTCCCTTCTACAACTTTATTGAACCAGCAAATGTAATAAAGCGCCATGGACTTTGTTCTCCGTTGTAAACCGAAATGATTGCCCGACGGGCTTCTTAACCATAAGAGAAGTTAAATGAAAACACTTTGCCGTCTTTGTTTATAGATTTGAAATAAAAATGGACTTGTAATGATTATGCCAGCGCTAATATTGCTTAATCCAAATACTGTAAATGGAAATCTTATTTCTTAGAATATCACGTTGCATTATAAATCTCTTGTGTTTTTGGTTTTATAAAGTGACGTGGTCAACCCTGTTTGTGCTTTGTGGCGAAGAATAAAAAACGATTTCTTAGGGTGATCAATGTCTAACTAAATATTTATTGTACTTTCACATCGCCTTAGAGAATAATTAGGTGGGAATGGGTATTTAGCCGGCAGCAAATAGAATTTAGGGGGAAAGTGACTGTGCACTAAATCCCTGTTTCAACCTTTAACAAATGAGAAGCTGAGTTTGGCTCAGGTTATCATTGGCTAGGACATAAAAGATAACGAAACCCTAAAAATGAATATGGCCATTTTTTATCTACTGAAATTATTGCACCAGCCTAAAGTTTCAGCTTGTCAATAGCAGCAATGACCCAGGACTTCAAACTTGTTACAGGGGGTCACCGTCTTGGAAAGTGACACTCACATGCTCAGTGGGCTCTGAGCAGCTGTTGAGAAGCTAAGCTTAGGGGTCGTCACTAATTATCCAGCAGCAGAAAAGGAGGTTGGTCTGTACTATAAGCTGATGCTACAGGGCTGATTATTAAATTCTGATGCTAATTGCACTGGGTTCTGTAGTAATTCTCTGTATTAATGACTAATCAACCTTATATTGTGACTATATTTCTATTCTATGTGTACTGTATATTGTGAGTGGGCCCCTAAACTCAGTAAGTGACAGCAGCACAGAGCATGTGAATCAGTGAATCAGCAGAAAAGAAGATGGGGAGCTACTGGGGCATCTACTGGGGAGACACAGATCTTTACTGCTAAAGGGCTGTGGTTGACTTGGGCTGGTACACAAGCACAAAACATAATATAAAATATTTCTAGCTACTTCATTAGTTAAGCTTTAGTTTCCCTTTAAAGAACAACTTAATTCATGGACTGTAGTCCATGCATTTAAGTTCTAAGCCAGTTATTGGTTTATTTAAAGAGATAAAGAATTCAATTGATGGCTGACATAAGTTAATGGGAAGCAGGGTTGGACAGAGCCAGCGGAACCCCGGAACAAAAACTTGGTGGTCACCATTGGCCTAGACCTGGCTCCCTGGCAGAATCACTGCTCCCCTGATCTCTCTCTCTCCTGCCCAGGTCACTGAAATGACGCATGCATGGGAGGGCTGGAAATGGCTTGCAGCAGGGACAGGGGCACAAAGGGGGCTTTGTGGCAGGGACAGGGGGATGGAGAGGACCCTGAGACAGCAGCCCCCAGTCCTACCCTGATGGGAAGACTAGTCAAGTGAGTTCCAGTAGCAATGTTCACTTGTGAACCTTGCTGTAATAAAGGACATTAGTAGGGTTGATGTGTTATTAAGACCCTATCCCAGAAATAACCGTGAGCTATCAGACTGCTATGCAAGCATTTAATGTCTTCTCCTTGGACTTGATAACAGCCTTAAGGTGGCCATACACAGAGAGATCTGCTTATTTGATGTTTCGGCCAGATATCGATCGGGGAAGCTTGTCGGAAGGCCCCACACATGGGCCAATAAGCTGCCAACTTAGTCTGTCAGCAGCTTTTATCAGCCTGTGTATGGGGGCCTTTAAGGGTTGTGCCTTTGGGCCCAGTAATTCCTGTATTTGGCATGACATAGTAATGATAATGTATATGTAGGGTAAGGTTCACTTGACCACAAGTGATTGGCTTGACACTGGGGAAACTACCATAACCTAATAACAATCTTCTAAAATGTGGTGAGTGGCACAATACCCATATAAAAGGGGAGCCACTGAAATTGACAGAAAAGTTCTGTAGTGTGATCCAATCCAGTCTTTCTCTTGGAGATCCCCAGGTTAACTACTGTGAGCTTTTATAACTATTTATTTTGTTTTGAGATGTAGTACCGTGTTAGCCATTCGAAAAAATGTTTAAAATATAAAGTTTGGTGATACCTTTTATTGGCTACCTGAATAAGTAACAATTGCAAGCTTTCGGAGCACACAGGCCCCTTCGTCAGGCCTGACCCCAAACTTTATATTTTATTTTGTTTAGGCACTGGATCTGGGGAATGCTCAAATTTACAAACTGCAAAGCATGGTAACTCCTCTACTTCCTGTTTTAGCAGGAAGGTGCTGGTTACCATGACAACTAGAAAAGTTGCTGTCATTTATGCTCCTGGAATTAGAGCTTTTAAAGGAGAATTCAACCCCCTAGGTGCAGAAATCCCTCCCCTGAGTAGGCCCTCCCCCATCCAGGCCTACCGCCCCCTGGGAAAATGCCCCTAACTTGTTACTTACTTCTCTTTCCAGGTCCTTTCCAGTTCACGGCAGCCATCTTCTCCCGAGTGTTCTTCTTCCTGGAGTCATTGGTTTCTTCTGGTGCAAGCGCAGTAGAAGGCATTTGCTGGTTTGGATCTACTGTGCATGTGTCAAAAGTCACAAAGTTTCTATAAAAAGAAATCGTTAACTTTGTGACTTTTGGGCGAAAGTCACAACGTTTCCGATTTCTGAATACTGAAAGAGCGCTCAGGAGAAGATGGCTGCTGTGAACTCTGCTGGACAGGACCTGGAAAGAGGGGTATGTAACAAGTTAGGGGCATTTGGCTGTGGGGGGAGGTAGGCCGGATGGAGGTAGGCCGGGGAGAGGAGGGAGGGGGTCTACTCAGGGGAGGGATTTTTGCACCTAGGGGGTTGAATTCTCCTTTAAGGCTTTGCTTGGAGGATCTTTCTTAAAAACTTTAAAAATTCCCCCGATGTATCCAGAGTACCAATGTCTTTTTTTGCCTAAAGCAATTATGCCAGGCCCAGGCAGGTAAAATACCACTAAATATGCAAACTATTTACGCCAGCTAAATATCATCACATTACATTTATAATAATGTCATTATGGTTCTAGTTTAACAGGCAACGTAGCATCAGAAATACATTATTGACACACACAATGTGGAATTCAACCAGGTGGAAATTTGAACTTAACGTTGCACCAAATTTGCACTAAATATGCCCCTCTGTCTTCTGATCTAAACATTCTAAGAAACCAAACAGAAAAACATTTTTAGAACAATCTTTCGCTTATTATTCTCACTGGTCATTTATAAAAAAAATTTATAGAGAAAATCTCAAGGTGTTTCACTGGCTCTCTGTCGGACTGTCTGTATAAATAACCATAAACTCTTACACAAAATGCAAACCATCATCCAAACGTGCCCCTGCACTTAATCATAGCCGATGATGAACTGCCGCTCTATATTACAATGAATATTGTCTACAAATATTTGTCTCACTATACAGTTATCTGAAATTCTTTGGAGCTGGGATTCCTGGAAACGAAGACTTTAAGCATGCAAGTATGAGTACAACGCACAAAATAAATGCATTAGGATAACACAATAGTATTCTGTTAGTATTTTGTTTGCACTTTTAGTGCAAATGTGCCCCTTCAGCAGCTCCGGACTGAGAATTAAATTAGGCCCTGGCATTTCAAGTACACAGAGGCCCAATCAGCCCACACAGAGGCCCAAACAGC
>CM044434.1:145896846-145983600 GCA_024363595.1 Xenopus borealis | reverse complement strand
AGGGGCTCCCCCTGCTGTTCATGAGTATGATTGTTTCCCTGCCAGAAGTTAGGGACCGTCAGGCAATTCCTATTCACAGCACTAAATGAAGGGAGAATTCCACTGCATACAGTCAGGTTTTTTTTAAAAACGGTACACATTTTTAGATTAAAGTATATTGGAGATAGATTTCTTTTTCATTAAAGAAAGTAAAAATGGGATTTTATTTCTTTGCCTTTCCTTGCCCTTTAAACATGAAATAAACCAAATAGAATGTTTGGCTGTTGTAAGGATTTATATTTGTAAGCTGGGATCATGTACAAGATACTGTTTTATTATTACAGAGAAAAGGGAATCCCCTTTCAGAAAAAGCTGAAATATTTTATTAAAAAGGAATCAATGGCCTTCTTGTAATTAGGAACTGTCTGAGGTTTGAGGTTTCCATGTAATTAAACCCATACCTATACAGGTATGAGCCCTGTTATCCAGAATGCTTGGGACCTGGAGTTTTATGGATAAGGGGTCTTTCCGTAACTTGGGTCTTCAAACCTTAAGTCTACTAGCAAATCATATAAACTTTAAATAAACCCAATAGGCTGGTTCTGCTTCCAGTAAGGATTCATTATATCTTAGTTGGGATCAAGTACAAGCTACTGTTTTATTATTACAAAGAAAAAAGAAATAATTTATAAAAATTGGGATTATTTGACTATAATGGTGTCTATTTCGTTTTCTGGATAACAGATCCCATACCTGTATATGGTCGCTTCTCACAGTGCTGAAATGTAGCTCTGATTCCTGTATTTTTGTTTATCATTGGCTTCAGAAAAGTTTACATATATGAACTATGATTGCTTGGAAGTTATTTCTCAATTCCAGATAAAAGGTCTTTTGGTAATTTACAATATTATACCTAAAGGCTACATGTAAAAAAAACAATACGGTTGCTTGGCCATCAGCATATTTTATGGTATATACAGTAGATATTTGGAGGTTTTCCGGACAGCAGAATTCTGTTGTTGTGCTCAACATTTTCCATAATGGGTTTGCTAAACAGGTATTGGATCCCTTATCCGGAAACCTGTTATCCAGAAAGTTCCCAATTAAGGAATGGCCATCTCCCATAGGCTCCATTATAATGAAATAATCCAATTTTTTTAAATTATTTCCTTTTTCTCTGTAATAATAAAACAGTAGCTTGTACTTGATCCCAACTAAGATATAATTAATCCTTATTGGAGGCAAAAGCAGCCTATTGGGTTTATTTCATGTTTACGTGATTTTGTAGTAGATTTAAGGTATGAAGATCCAAATTACAGAAAGATCCATTATCTAGCAAACCCCTAAGCATTCTGGATAATAGGTCGCACACCTGTAATGTATACTGTAAAAACATTTCCAAAGCTCCCATGTCCCTTTCATACAGGGAAATCATATTTTGTATAATACAAACTTTGATAGAAATTTCAGTACAGGGTATTTTCTAGGTAAGATGTGTATTAGAAATATTTATTCATTTAATATATGATTATATGTTACATAGAGCGGCAGAATGAAACCTAATTTTGAATGGGCATTTCAAACAGAATGGCTGTTTCCACTCACTGGTTTCCACAGTGTCCCCAGCTGGTGTTGAGGGCTCAGAAGAACCTAAAACAGTAATGCAATGCACATTAAGCACTTGGGAGAATGTGTCTCTAATGAACATTACCAGGACCACTGGGTTTTTAAACTCAGTTCTTCACACTGTAGCATGGCAGACAATCCCCATCTATTAAATGGGAATCCAGCAGCTTGGTAGACCTGACAGGGGACTGCAGTCTATATTTTTCTGTGCAAAAGCAGAGCTGCTATTGGCTACCCACATCCTACTGTACTCCAGAGGAATGACCAATAATAAGTTCCAGCTGTCGGAGGCTTCTAGGAGTACTTTAACAATAATTGGATGGTTGCAGGTTGTTCAACACTGTCTTTCTAAACCTCCCCTCTACATAAAGTTCACTCTGGAGAACCATGAGTATCAGCGTCTGTTTATTCTTTGCACTTGCACAACATGTTTCAAAGCCACAGATTCTTCACCAGGTGATGATGAGCACCTTTGAATTCAAAACATGTTGTGCAAGTGCAAAGAATAAACAGACACTTATTCTCATGGTTCTCCAGAGTTAACTTCATGTATGAATTTGGAAATTAAAAGGTGGGACGGAGCCATTACTCTGTGGGATGAAGCAATTTATGTAACTTATACTGTGAAGACATCACCATAAGCTATAGATGATCTAATGAGTGAATCTGTCCCATTTTGCATCACCGAAAAATTAGCAAAATGCATTGACGTCAATAGATGTTTTTCTCATGGCTGTGTAGCAGTTCTTCATCTCACTCCACTTTTTTAAATAGGAATTATTGCTGCAGTTTAGCAAAAATTCACAATGGATAATGCAATATTTCACTGCAAAAACAAGCATGAGGAGAACATTTGTTGCTGATACTTCCACCACCTTGCTCTATTGTCTCTTTCTTGCCTTACCTACTATACCTACTATTCCCCACTCTTCCCACCTATAAGTGCTGCTCTGAGGGTCCCCGCTATGTTCAGGGCTGGGGCAGTTTTCCCTATGTGTCCGCTAATAACAGTTCTGGCTTAATTTAGCTGCTTGGGGCAAACTGACTCTCAATAATATTTAGAACGTTACTTCCTACTTTAACCTGCTGTGACACAAATCACATACAGAAGATGCACATTTATATAAGAAAACAACAGCAGACATTTCTGACCCCCCCACAGTGCAACTCCTAAAGGGAATCGACCTCCTGGGAAATTGCCATCCCTGCAATAAAATACCTATTTTCCAGAAACATGATATTGTCCCTTAGAGGCAGAAACAACAAACAATCAAGGCATGAAATGCATATCTTGAGAATTAAACTGACATTGACTTTTGGTTCCAGGAAACCTGATGCTCTGAACTCCTTTATGGTGTCTTCTAGTGACCTTTATACACCTTTTATAAATATTGCATATTCACTTGACACACACATATAATAGTGAAGCTATCTGCCAACATTTAGTCACCTAAAGCCCTTCAGTCATAACTGAAATATAATACTATTGAGCTAAACTCAAGGCAAACTTGAGGAGCTTTTCTTTTGTGTCAATAATTACTATGATGAAATAGGATGATTCTCCCAGCTTTGTTGTAATCAACAGCATTAACCAACTGTGTCTCTCACCCAGTCCAAGTCACTTTTATCTTTAAAAGGAAAAAGACTGGAATATATTAAACTTCTTTATGTAGAAGTTAAAACAGCATATAAAGCACATAATAAACATAAGAGGTTTTATTGTGAAAATACACAGAGTAGATCTGAATAGTCTTGGCAGGGGGATTGTCATATAATTGGAAATAGTAACAGTAGATAACAAACAACTAGAAAAGCTGTTAGAGTGGAAACTGTTTTTGGTGTGGTTGCCTTACTGTTATCAAGTATCAGAAGTCAGTCCCTGATGTCCATCATCATAGTAATTTCTTTATGGGTCCCCTTATTAAAAAAAAACTTTGAACTTGAGGCTTGTTGGGGTATGGGATTTTCCTGGAATTTGGAATACTATATTTTAGTGTAGCAGTGACCAGTTGGATGGGGAGTAATTCTTTTTTAGTTTAAATGCCCATCTTCTTCACTTTAACATTCCTTCAGATATTGGTGTTATAAGGGTGAAGCAAAGGTGTTTACCCATGGCCTGGGTGGGTTCATAGTCAAAGGGATTCTGTCATGATATATATATTATGTAGTATTTATTTTTAAATTATACTGTTTACTATGCAACAACACTGCACTCTACCACATAAAATTTAATTCCTGGTCATGTACTTTCATAAAGTGCCAGCACTTAATGACGGAACCTACCCAATGGTTTGTTGTTAGATTGCTTGGGAGAAAGGCAGGTGGGTGACATCACTCCAATTTACAGTAAAGAGTGACTGACGTTTATTAAAGCACAAGTCACATGACTGGGGGCACCTGGGAAGCTGACAACATTTCTAGCAACATGTCAGTTTTCAAAATCAATAGTTTTCCCATGACAGTATTCCTTCCAACACTGTAGGGGTTGTGCAACTATTTTTTATGCTTTTGACTGTGCAGGTTTTACATCTGGAGAAATGCCCACAGGATTTGGAGGACAATTTACCTACCAAGTACCTAAAACTACGTTGTCACCCAAACCAGAACAGATGCCAAGCTCCCTGGTCTCAGCTTATGCTTCACCAGTAGTGTGGCCACCTTTGGCCTCGAGAGGAGCCCTCAGCTACTCAGATGCCACCTGGACTTAAGGAGAGGTGCAAGGCGAAAGTTCTGGCAAGCAAGGGGCACGACTGTTAAGCAAAGTCTTTGGGCAGAAGGTCACTGGACTGGATGGATGCAGATAATGAAGACAGATCAGGCTGAGTTAGGGCAGTCGGAACACAGACGAAGTCAGACAGGCCAAGGTCGAAACTAGGAATCTTAGCAGAGGGTCAGGCAGAATCGGAAGTCAGATAACAGGCTAGGGTCAAACCAGGAGATCAGATCAGAATGGTCAGGCAGGCAGGGTCAGAATACAGAGTGTAGAATAGTCAGGTCACAAGCCAAGCTCAGGATCAAGGAAGTCAGGAGTAGTCAGTAGCAGGCAGGGGTCACAACAGAAATCAAGATCAAGAAAACTCAATAACAAGGCTCAGAAGCACCAGGAACAAACTCCTATAATGGGCCGTGAATTTGAAGCAATTTCCCTTTAAATACATTTGAATTTTGCGCCAATGCGCGCTGACGTCAGAGCGCCTGCACCTTTAAGGGAACCCGGAAGTGTGCCGCATGCGCCTAAGGAGAAGCCGGAGCCAGGAGGAAAAGGATGTGGTGGGCGTCCCTGCCACCCCCCACTAGACACCAGGGTGAGTTTCATACGTACATACAACCTACCTGTGGATGGAGCTCTAGATTTTCTGGAAAGTGATAAGAGATGCAGAAAGTATATGCCTCCACTCCAGAATATACATGAACTATGCAAGTATAACTGTGCTAATACTGTTACATTTACAATGACTAGAGATGCAGAACAATTGTTAGACATATGGCCATACCTTCAGAATTCTCTTTCTCTCTCAACTTTTTTTAACCGTGATCCACATTCACATGTAAAAAAAGTAGAGGAGCAACAGAAGCATGAAATAGGTCACTGGTTATGTCAAATAAAAACGGTGATTGGCTATTTGGAAGTACCTATGTGGACTAAAGGGGAGGTCTGTTTGGCCATAAATCTGGTTTTTATGCAACCAAAATTTGCCTCCAAGCCCAGCATTTAAAAATAAGCACCTGCTTTGAGGACACTGGGAGCAACAGCCAAAGGGTTGGTGGGCAACATGTTTCTCATGAGCCACTGGTTGGGGATCATTGGCCTAGATAAGTGATCCCCAACCAGTAGCTCACGAGCAACATTTTGCTCTCCAACCCATTGGATGTTGCTCCCAGTGGCCTCAAAGCAGGTGCTTATTTTTTAATTAATGGCTTAGAGGCAAGTTTTGGTTGCATAAAAAACAGATGTCCTGCCAAACAGTCTCTCCTGTAGGCTGCCAGTCCATATAGGGGTTACCAAAAAGCCAATCAGAGCTCTTATTTGACATCCACATGGACTTTTTCATACTTGTGTTGCTCTCCAACTCTTTTTTAAATTTAAATGTGGCTCACGAGCAAAAAAGGTTGGGGACCCCTGGCCTAGATAGTGACAGGTTATGGCAGGTTCTATGCACTTTGCTGCTCATCTTCTCGGAC
Source organism: Xenopus borealis (assembly GCA_024363595.1). NCBI lineage: Eukaryota > Metazoa > Chordata > Amphibia > Anura > Pipidae > Xenopus > Xenopus borealis. The sequence goes on along the minus strand of CM044434.1, from coordinate 145,977,813 downwards.
ACTGTTGCAGAAATCTCCATATAAACAGTATAGTGACAGCAGAATTATAAATTGTATTCTACCACGTAATTCAGTTACACTTATACAGATACAGTATATTCCAAAAACAGATCTAATTATATGTAAAGGAATACTAAACTGCAAGTATCTCAACTGTGAACATCCTTTGGGGCAAGTGTAAGAGAGGCCAGACAGTGTATGATCTGTGAATTCCACATTCCTACAAAACATTAAATCAATCCATACTCCTATTTTTATGAAGCCATTATGTTTTGACAAACTGCCTTTTCTGGCCATGACGGCAGATCTGTTTGTTCTAAGATATTATTCATCTGAACCCAAATAATGACAGCGCTGTGGCATAAATATTACTGGGTTTGTGTTCTAGATCACTTGCCATCAGTACGCTGTCAAGCCCTGGCAACTCCCGCAGTGATTTATTGTATTTACAATTAGGCACGCTCAAGAATGTGGTGAAAATCGGATCATTAAATGGGTTTGATTTATTGCCTTGACTGCAATCCAAAAAGTTACGTTTTCAAAAAAGCATTGCTTTCACTGTATATCTTCCTGACAACCTTTGTTTTGGTTTTATCTAAAATATGTTCCTCAAAAAAACTGTTTTAGCAAGAATATATAGATAATCATATCTACAGTATATATAATCATGACACTCCCCTCTGGAAAAAGGGGAGGGTTTTTTTTTTTACATTATACCATATATACTGTATATTAATAAGGAGTAAGGGGTAAGTACATAGGCTTTGCCCCTTCTGCCACTTAAATTGCATCATTAGACATAAGAGCACACCTAGACCCCCAAATCCCCCAGGCCTTTACTTTTGTTTCCCTTCCTGAGTCTATAAAATATAAATCTATATGATGCAATTATTACATATATAAGAGGACCTTTACTTACCATGAGGGCTCAAGTGCAGGAGAGCTAAGGGGCACTTACAGAGCGCTTGTGTCCCCAGGGTTGCTGGTCTCTCCACTGACCACAGAATCAATATTTTGACCTGTCTACGATTGCCATATTTCTTTTCACAAAGTCCATTCAGGGAGGAGGTGCAGATAATGGTAGGATAGGTGCCTTCAAGGGATATGACATCACGGGCAGTGCTGTTGTTATATGACATAATGATTGCCAATCGTCTGATTGCTGCGTCAATCAGTGCAAAGTTCTGTCCAGATTTTCTAATTTGGAAATCCAGAAAGGAAGACACCTATCCCCCTTACTAAAATCAGGCTGAAGATCAGAACTGGAGGGATGGCAACCTTAGCCCCACTCCACCTTGTTTTACACCTCAGAAGTGGAAGAGGAGATGCCTATGTGCCAACCCCTTATCCAGTGGTCAAATTAATGACTAGGCTACATCCATACAGGCCCTAAAATCAAAAAAGCATGCAAAGTGACTCACTTCAAACATTTATGTGTGCAAAATCACCACAGCAAATCATTTTGAAGTGTATTAATCAATATCAAAACATTGCATGACATACCACGGTTTTTGGGCGTTAAATACAAAAAAATTGCATTTTTCCCATGATTTTTTTGTTTTTTCCCCCGGAAAAAAAGTGTTAGTAAATAAGGGGGGAAAACCCATTTTGAAGTGTATTAATCAATATCAAAACATTGCATGACATACCACAGCGCAGTGCAGTGGCATAGCTAGATATTACTGGGCCCCACAGCAAAAAAATTTTTAGGCCTGAAAAATGTCTAGACGTTTTACCAATATTTATTAAAACTGTGAATGAAATAAGGCCTCATACTGCCCCTATACCTCCTGTGCACCCCTGCAGACTCAGGGTCTGCTTCCTCTGTAGTTACTCCCCTGACACAGTGGGGGTAATTCACTAAGCAGCGAAAGTGCGCCAGCGTTAGTCACTTCGAACTTTAGTGAATTTGGGTCAGTGTCTTCCCTCTGTCTGCCTACTTCATTTAAGCCACTCCCTCCTGACGCATTTCATCAGAGACCACTTCTGATGAAGCACTGTGTGAAATGCGTCAGGAAGGAGTGGCTGACATGAGGTAGGCAGACGGGGGAAGGCACTGCATTGTGGTATATTAGGTAATTCTAACACAAATACTGTAAATGTTTGAAGCGAGTCACTTTTCATGCTTTTTTGAAAGATTGCTGTGTTCTTTTGGACTCTTGCATAGTGCTCACACGTAGATGGCATATATCCACATTAAAGGGGTTATTTATTAAAGTCTGAATGCCAAAAACTCAAAAAAAATAATTTAAAAATTTTTCTATAAAATTTAAATTTTTTGTGAAAAAAACAAAACATTTTCAGAATTTATTAAACCCAGAGGGTGTTAAAAGTCCGGATTAAAAGGTACTCCAACTCAAACCTGCCAAGTTTATGTAGAAGTCAATGGAAGAAGTACTGAAGATATCCTGATCTGCACTGGGTTTCATGGTTTACAGGCAAAAATCTGAAAAAATCTGAGTTTTTGGGCGTTAAATACAAAAAAAATGGATTTTTTCCATGATTTTTTTGTTTTTTTTCCCGGAAAAAAAGTGTTAATAAATAAGGGGGGAAAACCCATGCGGATTTGGTTAAAGAAGCTTTCGAGGAAAGTAATGATATATTTTAGATTTCTCCTACGTAATTTAAAATGGTAGAGTTGCGGTGGGACTTGAAGTTTTACTTTGGAGTGCTGTTCCATACTATAATGTTGGTTTCTGCTTCTTATTATTGCATGCCTTACGTGGGAAATTTAGTTTCTGCTTGAATATTTGAATGAATGATTATTTTGTTGAAGACCTAAAGGTGTACGTCTGCTGAGGTCTAATATTATTAATACTAATAAAATGCAAAAATTGTAAATATATGTGTGTGTATGTAGTATGTATGTGAGTGTAAGAAGAGTAGTGATGGGCGAATCTGGTGTGTGTCGCTTCAACAAATTTTTCGCTAATATCCTGAGAAATTCATGAAACGGCGAAAACTTCTCGAAATGCCGCCAGTGTCTCGTTTTGGATGCCGGCACACATTGCCAGCGTCAAGAAATGCTGATGTTCAAAAATGGATGCCCATGTCCAAAATGGTGAATATTCGGCAGGCAAATTTTTCCAGGCGTTTTGAATCGAGGGAATTCACAGCAAATTTGCACCAGGCGAATAAATTCGCCCATCACTAATGAAGAGTAATAAGAGTTGAGCTCTATCAGGAAGCTTCTGAAAACTGCAAATTCATGATCAGCCTTTGAGTGCTATCACACAGCAACCATTTACAATGGGAAATCTGCCAGAAATAATTCTGTAACCTGCACCCTATTACCATAAGCCTCCTGTAAGTTTTACTGGAGGCCACTCATCAAGGTCTGTAACATGATGAAGGCCTCAATTATAACATAATTGCTATATCTGTCCACAGAAGGAAAAAAAGAGCATTTTTTTAAGTTAAGAAAAATTGATGTATCCTTAAGGTCATAAATTCTTATCCTAAAGACGTATAGCACTGGTTTAATATAAACAGAGCTGGGATTTCAGCACTATCCCAAGCTCATTTCAATTGCAGGTTTTCTCTACATCCCCTGGCTACTGCCCTATTCACTTTCAGTTTATTTTCTAAAGTAGATTGTCTTATTAAATTAGCTTCATATAACTCGGGTTTTTACTTATCTAATAAAATAATTCGCCAACCTATCGACTGAATCCATTCTGCTGGATTTCCATTGCAAGGTCACACTAGGTCTGTGCTAGTGGTCCCCATAGGATTTACAATAATGGAAAAAATTAACTACTATCTTCTTTATATCTTTGCCTCATAATGGGAAACCAAAATCTAATTTTTTTCATTCACTTTCGGTTTACAGCCCAACGGAAAAAGTTCAAAACATTTGGACAATGCCTGGCAGTTAGAGGAAACATCACGACTGGCAATTAGCGAAGCAAAGTCCCAAAAGAGCTTCAGCATCTGTACTGTACTCAGCAGCTGGGTTCAATGGTAATGTATAGAGTTTTAATGATCTCTTCTTAGAAAAATCTGTAGAAGATGAGTCATGTATTTCTGGTTTCATCACATGGTATGTAGAAAAGCTTGTAAATAAACACAATACACTCATGGAATTAAGCAAACACAGCAGTAATGGAGTTTGGAGGACTAGGCAATGATCCTGTTTAGTAATCTCCTCTAATTGCATTCAGTTTCTGTTAAAACCAGGGGCAATCTTTAAGTTTCATTTGTAGTGTTTCTAACAATATTAAGCACTAGAGAAAGTGCCTAATGGGCATATTCATGGAAATTAAGGGACCTTGGGGACACTGTGGCCCCAAAATATTCATATTTGTGACTACATACGCAGAACCTAAAGTATGATGGCACCATCTCAATTCCAAATAGAAGAATAGTGGTGGATAGTGAGGTCCTTACTTGTACGTTAAGGATAAGCCATGCATTTATTTAATCTTGCTCCAAAGCCTACTGGCCTTTAGTTATTACACTGAAAGTAGAGTGCTTTTATAGTACAATTTAAGTATAGATATGTAGTATAATACAGATTGAGTAGGTAGGTTCTTTTACCCAACATTTGTCAAAGTTACAAAGTCCCTTATGAATTCTATATTCTGCAGTAGAACACATGCAACGTCTTTCACTTTCATCCACTTGCCTAACCATGCCAAAAAGATTTGCCTACAGTAGTAGTTTTACTACAAATACATTTGTGTGAAGTGATATCCTGGTGACATGACTATTTAATTGGACTGGATCCAGGCATATATATGTGTGTGTGTATGTACATATATGTATATGAAACTGTGTACATTTAAATATACTTATTGGCTGGCTCTGCCACCAGTAAGGATTCATTATATCTTAGTTGTTGGGCTCAAGTACAAGCTACTGATTTATTATTACACAGAAAAAGGAAATCTACATTTTGAAATTGGACTATTCCCTAGTCGAATTACACTAAAATAAGATACGAATTTAAAAATTCTGCCCCTAAATAACAGAATACTTCTGATTAGAATTAGAATTATGAACTATAGCTATTAGTTAGCTATGTGTCTAGCCAAGCCATTACAAGAACATTTTCTTACCCTGGGCTCTGTGGTCACAGCCTCGTTCTACACCACACTAGAAAATATTGTTCCACTAGGGGACTTAACATGGAGATTTCCTTTGGGGTATAATCTGCTAATAAAAAATGAGCAACTAATTACTTTCTGATAAATGTGTTTTTTCTTGACACTTTTTGTAAGTTGCAAAAAAGATAAGAAAGGTAAACAAACTGAAGTATTATATCTCTACCCTTTAATGTATTACAGAGGCACAGTTTTCAGAAATAACACTTTACATATTTTTAGGGGTTAAGGATAAGTGAGCTTTGCCCATTGTGCAGAGGTTATTTTGGTTCCTTCTACCAGGCAAATTTGATATAGGTTTTTCAGATTAGTTGAACAATGTTTGAGAACTTCAACTTTTAAACAGTGCCAGCATATTTACACATACTCAAATTGATTCAGTTTAGGACTCCAAGAGGTTGCTCACCAACCCCTTGGATGTTGCTCCCATTGGCTTAAAATCAGGAAAGTTAGAGGCAAGTTTTGGTTGTATAAAAACGTGTACTTCCGAACAGAGCCTCCTGTAGGCTGGAAGTCCACAAAGGGGCTACAAAATAGTCAATAACAGACCTTATTTGCACCCCAGGGACTTTTTTTCATGCTTTTTACATTTGAATGTGGCTCACTTGTATAAAAGGTTGAGACCCGCTTAGGTAACAGATTTGAGTAGGTAAACATGCTGGTCGCAGGTCTCTTACTTGGACCAGTACAATGTTTCTTTGGATATATATTTGGTCTTTGAAAGAATTTTGACAGTATTTCTGGACTGGCAGAGGGACACGTCTTTATTTGACAAAAGGCAGAAGGTTATGGTTCAAGAAGTAGATGAAAAGGTCAGACAGGCCAGGGTCAGTACAGGTGGAGTTCAAGCGAGGTCAGAGAGGCAGTGATTGGTACAGGTGGAGTTCAAGTGAGGTCAGACAGGCAGTGATTGGTACAGGTGGCATGCAAAAGAATATTCAAGCAGGTAAGGGAAATGTCTTTATTTGACGGAAGGTTACAGTTCAAGGAGTAGACGAAAAGGTCAGACAGGCCAGGGTCAGTACAAGCGGAGTTCAAGCGAGGTCAGAGAGGCAGTGGTCGGTACAGGCGGTGTTCAAGCGAGGTCAGACAGGCAGCGGTTGGTACAGGAAGAGTTCAAGTGAGGTCAGACAAGCAGTGGTTGTTACAGGTGGCGTTTAAAGGAGTATTCGGGCAGGTAAGGGTCAATACCATTGGATCTCAGAATCGTCAGGCAGGCAAGGGTCAGGATTAGTGGAGTTCAGAATAGTCAGGCAGGCAAAGATCAAAGGTCAAACGGGATTCAGAATAGTCAGACAGGCAGGGATCAAAAACCGGAATCAGATACAGAGAAATCACATCCAGAAAACTAACAAGTTAGACCTAATAATGGGCAATCAACTTGAATTCAAAGCCCCTTTAAATATTCAAAAGTTCTCACCAAAAAGCGATGGCATCATGACACCAGTGACACTCGCGACCCACAGAACCCTGAAGTGCTCGCTGGAAAAGGAACAACACAGTGGGCATCCCTACCAGCTCACTAGACCATCAGGGTGAGAGTGTTCTTTACAGTATTGCCTGGCTTCAGAGTTTGTGAACATTGTAGACCATAGATTATCCCCACACACCACTTAATTGAACATAATTTTATGGGCAGAGAATAGGGCACATGAGTGCAGTGTGTGAATAGAACACTCAATTTTATAGTATATCTGGAAACTATACAGATTGCTAGAAGCTGAAAAGAAACCTATAGGCACAAAGTATAAACAAATATATTCACCAATACTATAATTTTCCCCACAAAAGATCACAAATTGTTTGCATGATTGAGAACAAATTCATCTTCTGCTCTGGAACCTGTTTAATGACCATGAATTTATAGTCACATGGAACCATCTGCAGGTGTTACAGTCAGATCATTAATTGTGAAAAAAATTCCAACCTCCTCTGTCCATGTCCTGTAAATTCACAAGACTCAGGAAATCAAACGATCAAGGTTAATAGAAGCCAAGTTTTCACATTTGAGGGAAATACCATTGAACAAATTAAACAAATCCAAACTCTTGCTGATGTTTGGTTTTTTGCTTTTTAGATAGATTTTGTTATCTGTAAAGAAGGATGAAGAACTGTGTTGTACCTTTCCAACAGATTTTCAGGCCAGGCCATGTTGATGTTTCTTTCTCATATATATTTATACATTATCTGACACAATAATCATAGAAAAGAACATTTCCCCTTTGGTCTCCCATTTTGGGTCCCACCTGTACTTCAGTGGAACGTTAAAGATCAGCAAAGGAACATGAGGTGGTTCAGAAACATGTAATAAAATGAAGGAACAATTTAATTCTTGAGTGGTTTGGATTCGTTGGAGTCCATATTGTGAAGCTATGGGGATAATTATTTCCCAGAGAGTCCCAATCATTTATTACATCTAAATAGGTGTATGATAAGTAATTGATTGGAAATTGGTCTTCAATCATTATTATCCTTGTCCCTCATCTTCTATATTTTTTTATTGATGGTTGAAAATCTAGAAGAAACAAAAAGTGGTTCCCAAACATCAGCAAAATAAATTTGAAGTGAAGATATCAGTCTTGCATGCCCTAGATTAATTGAAGTACATCAAACTAAACAGCAGGACATGACTTGTATAGTCCATCAAGCTGCCAGTCGTAAAAAAAAATCAAACGTTAAAAAAAGTCACCCTGTGATCAAACTGCAAATAAACTTTATATTTATAGCTGGAAATATTTCTAAAATTCTTTAACAGGGAGTAGTAACTGTAATACTCATACATTGGAGCCCATAGAAGGAGTTAAATTCAGAAGTCTATCTGATTACCAATACAAACTACAACTAAAAGTAAGTGAAGACGGTGTTCATGAACTCTTGTGTAACAGCTGCAGGCTACGCGACCACAGATGGTGATTGTTTAATTTAAATATTTTAATGGCATACACTGTTAATTTGTTCTTGTGGGGGAAAAAAAGCTTTTAATTCCTTTTTGTAGGTCTGAATTAAATAGGTCAGAAATATGCTGATCAAACCTTTGCTTCTCCAGATGCAGCCGTGGCTTGAAATAATTAACAGAATCATTATTGGAGACATTCTCTCTATCACATGAGCCAACATACGCCTTGCTAATGCAAGTTGTATTCATTAGTATGATACAGGATGCTTAAAGGTGACACGGGCCGCTAAAAGTCAGCAGCTTATTGGCCCGTGTATGGGGCCCTTCGATGGGCTTCACCAATCGATATCTGCCCAAAAGTCAGCCAGATGTCGATCAGCGAAACTAAAAATCCCGTCAGATTGCGGCCACATCTGTTCGTTAATGTAGTCCCATGATCGGATCACCCCAATATCGCCCATATCGGGGAGAGATCCGCTCGTTTGGTGACATCGCCAAACGAGCAGATCTCTCAGTGTATGGCCACCTTAAGGGGGGAAGGATTCTATCACCAATTGGGTTGACTTCTCCTTTAAGGTGATTCTGCAGTCTTACTGTTAACCTTTTAAAGGGCAAGGAAAGGCGAAGAAATAAAATCCCATTTTTACTTTCTTTAATGAAAAAGAAATCCATCTCCAATATGCTTTAAATAAAAAATGTGCACCGATTTTATAAGAAACCTGACTGTATGCAGTGAAATTCTCCCTTCATTTAGTGCTGTGGATAGGATTTGTCAGACGGTCCCTAACTTCTAGCAGGGAAACAATCATACTTATGAACAGCAGGGGAAGCCCCTGGCTTACTTACTAGCCATGCAGAACTCAAGCAGCTTTGTTTTTTGATCATTTATGACGATCCCTAAGAAGCCCAGATCACACTGAGCATGTGTATGTAGTCTAGTCTTGCAAAGATGTATAACAAAGTTACAAGATGACAGCCCCCTGTGGCCAACATAAAAAAATTTCTTTGATTAGGCTTGTGGTGCAGTAAGTTCATGTTTATTTTTAGTATACAAAATACAGCATTCCTAGCCTTATTCTATTTTACACTTTCCTTGCCCTTTAACAACCAGAGTGGCAGTTATCTAAAGATTTCAAAGAGTCTATTCACAGATTACGTATTTGTAGACGGGGGTTTACATGTCCTTTAATACTTTACCTTTATTTTGCTAAAGTGAACAAATCTACCATGCCCCAATTCACACAATGAGCTTCTCTTCATATTCTTGTTGACATAGTTACCTTTTAAAAACAATAAATACAAAGTCATATCATTTCAATGCAATAAAAGGTTGTGTCTTCTGATCAGTTGTGCGCCAACTGCAACATTTACAGGGCCACTGGGGTTTTACCCGTACAGCGAGATAATTCAAAACACCCCTCCGGTGTCAGGATCTCAAGAAGCCTTGCTTTACTTTGGCTGCGTGTCCTGCTCAGAGCAGTCTGGGAAGTAGAGAGTAACACAGCAGCCAATTACACTTTCTGGGGATGTATCCATTTCTGCATTTTTATTTACTGTTTTCTTTCATTAACCTAAAAAAAAAAATGCTGCCAGTTACGAGGTGACATAAACGCAATTGGCAACCTATTAATGGATGTAAAAAAAAAAATGAAGTCAATGTATTTTTTTTGTATTGAAAGCAGACATGTGCAAAAATATTTACTGTGTATTCCATAAAACTTTCTTTCACTCATCTACAGCCACTGCTCTCGCTGTGTTGCCAAGAAAAAAAGCCAATGTTGCTACAGATCCAATAAGACAAAATTGTATGAGATCAGGATATTTATATACCTATTACCGTCTCTGCCTTGTTATTTTAGGTTACAGTTGTAAGAATAGTGCAAAGATGTGTGCCAATGAAATCGCCAAACTGCATCTTATCTCCACTCTCCCACACAGTGCAAGAAGAAAAAAATTGCTGTTTATAATGAGAATTCCCTACACTATTTATATTGCCATTGTATTAGGTTCATTATAGTGTGGAATCAGCTCCAGGACCAGGAAAATGCCTTAAACCATTCTCCATGTGGACAGTTTAAAACATGCATTCAATCACTTTATTTATACCCCACAGTAACATACAGCACTATTAACATAAAGTGCAAACAAAACCAAACTAAATATGTTAAAAGGAGAATTTAGTAGTTATAATATGGTTTTATTTACCAATCAACAAGTCCTGCAGATCCATTCAAGGAGCACTTAGTCTGTTTCATTGGAAGGATTGCGCCAGCTTATAGGAACATGGTATCTTCTTGGGTCTTCTGACACATGCGGAATGACAGTTTAAAAAAGGCAATGTTGGGGGGGTTCACCCATGCAACATTAAAATTTTATGCAGACCTTAAGGTCACCGCAAAATGACATGTGAATGGTGCAACTATTTGAACTGCATTTTGCAAGGGCAAATAGCTGTACTTTTAAGTGGTAAAGTGCAAGAAAAAAATAGCACTATAGAAAAACAGCACTATAGATGTAATTTATGGCAGTGTGCAAAGTGTGGAGCACAAAGACCTGCGGCTGCCCCAAAGACTTTGAGCACTATATAAGGAGTATGAGGCATGTAGGTGTCCCCCACTCTTGTTTCAATAAGTCCCCTAACTTGTATGCCATTCAGAGTGCAAGTTAGGGAGCAGCCATAACAGAAAGTGTGGCCTGCATCACTCTTATACTGTGGTCTGCAACTTGTGGGTATTTTTTTTTATCAAGGAAGAACTGCTTGCCAAATGAGCACTAAGGTGCAAGCTTGTGTACCCCTTGGCACTTTGAAGTTCTGCCCCTGGTTAGTGGTAAATGACCCCTTATGTGTATTTTGCACTTTGCACCCTCCCAGCCATTTACCAAATTATCTTTCCAAGGAGTTCTAAAACTAAATGTGTTTGCTTTTCTGCAGAACTACCATTACTGTTTTCTACACAGCAATCCAATCCCATTCTGCAGCCTTATAAGTCTTGTGTCCTCTGCATTTGAATAGTCACGGGGCATACTGTGACAGCTAACATACATACAGTTAGAAGAACGGGGACATTATATCCTTACATTTTACAGAAGGATGCTCATTATCTCAGCTATATATATATATATATATATATCCATCGTATTATTCTGGACAGCACCTCATCTCACTGGTAAATTCTGCCCTTGTGCACGGTGAAATTAAAATATAGAAAAACAGGAAACCAGCACAAAGGGTCTTATGATGCAAAAATCTTGTTAATATTTATTACATGTGCAAAAACACATGTAATAAATATTAACAAGATTTTTGCATCATAAGACCCTTTGTGCTGGTTTCCTGTTTTTATATATATATATTATATATATATATATATATAATGTGACGCAAGGGCAGCCTCGGACATTCTTTGGAGTTTATACTAAAGGCACCTTCTTCTTCTGTGTGTGCCAGCCCATTCCACTCAAGAAAAGTACTGTAGATGAAAGGCAATATAACGTTTAGGGGAAATGCTTCAAAATTCTATCAATACATCAATATGGGTTCTATAAAATAATACCTAACATGGCTAAAACCAGACACGTGACATTTACAAAAAAAAAAAAAAATGCTAACGGCAAGCTATTTCCATGCCTTCCAAAGTGTTTCTGGCATGCCTGTCAGTAGATATTCGGCTCATTTTTAAACCTGCAAGACTTCTGAACAGCTTCTCAGAACCACAAATATTTTCTGTCAGACCAGCCAAACCCCATCCCTCCATTCAGCTAGGAAATAAACACAGTGCTCAGAAATCTTACCCCTGCAATCAGAAAAGCTTCCAAGCAATAGGGGAAAAAAAAGGCAAGCGGGATCAATTAAAATGTTTGTAATACATTTCTGTTTTAGCATAAAGTATTTCAAGCAATTATACAAATATTTGACTCTTGTAAAACGTACTGGAGCTAAAAAAGGTGCCATTACAAACACACGAGTAATTCTTAGGGGAATGCAATCTTCTCCTGTAGATTGTGGGAATCTGTAATCAAAACACAACCACTGCCAATTACCTTGAAATAATTCATAATTTAAGGAAATGGGCTAATTTGACTGTTTTTAGGCAGCAGTAATCTACACAAAACTATAAGTAGGGACATGGCACAGCACTCAAAATACTTGGAGAGTTAAACATATGTCCCATCAGTGCATTTTCTTTTGTTATACTGTACTTATTTAAAGGAAAAGTAAATGTTTTTCTTTTTCTTTCTGTAAATTTGCTCTAAACAGCCCCCCAGATTAATGTACCTTAGTCCCTGCTGCAAGTCTGCTCTGGTTTCTGTGTTATCAGCAGCTTGTTTCACCTTCTTCCTGGTGCAGAGTGAAGCCCAGCCCCTTAGTTTACTGAGCAGTCCATTTGCTGCTGCTCCACAATAGAGAGGAAGAGGGAGCCAGTGTTTCATTAGTAAGCTAGTTTCCCCAAGCAAAAGCTGCTACACACACTGGTCTCTGCTATGTCACATTATGCAAATGATCTTCTGGACTAGTCTAAGATATAAGGTCAGCTCAGAAAGCTATGGGGCGGGGCTTCACTCTGCACCAGGAAGAAGGTGAAACAAGCTGCTGATAACACAGAAACCAGAGCAGACTAGCAGCAGGGACTAAGGTACATTAATTTGAGGGGCTGTTTAGAGCAAATTTAGAGATAGAAAAAAAAAACGTTTACTTGTTCTTTAAGGTTACCATATAACTGACATTTATATTGCGCTGACATACCGACTAGGCTCTCCGTGTAATTCAAGTTTGCCTGAGGGCCAAATAAGAACATTCAAAATGAGTGATCAAGTGATTAAAGTGTTTCTTGATGTACACATTCAATATTTATACTTACTTTACATCATAGGTAGGACCATTCCAGGGGCTGGTGCAATATAAATACACCCATAAGCCTTAAACTAAGCTGACCAGGGCATGGGCCCCCTCCGCAGCTGCAACCCCCCCCCCCCAGCATTTATCTTTTTTTCCTGTTCATGGACACCACCAGTCTGACCCTGTTCTCATTACCCAGTTGCAAGGTTCTCTATAAATGATGTGTAAGCTAGGAGCTGGAGGGGGAAGCAAGGCTGGAAGGCACTAAACGTCCTACCTTCCACATTATAAATGTCCTTTTTGGGTTTTTTAGGTGAGCATTTTCCTTTACCAAATATTAGACTACAAAAGATTTGGCAAAATGCAAGTCAGACTGGGGGGCTCACAACACACCCGCGGGCCCCCCACCACAGCCACAAAGCCCCCCCACCACCACCCTGCCCAAGCCTCAACCCCCTTCAGCACCTCTGTGCCTACCTTCTCCTTCTTGTCGGCTTGAATAGAGCCAGGGATGGAGGTTGAAAGCTTGTTGCACAGGGAGCAGGTATGGGCCTGGGTCCAACAGGATTTTACCAGGTATCACGTCGGCCTGGTCCAACCCTGCTAATGGGGAATGTAATGTGTTTCATTATCACCAAAGAATGTTCACATACACCTTAGAGAACCTTAGTGCACAAGTTTTTGATTTTTCATGTCCTTTATGAACAATTTGAGACCTAAATGACTTCTTTGCAAAATTTGCAAACAAATGAGTTTTGCGATCATGCGTTGTGTATGTAATAAAATTTTGCAATCGCAAAGGGCATTTTGCCACAAAATATTTAAGGAAACTCCAGAGCAGGTGTTAACGCTAACCTTTGCTTAGCAATAACGAGCAATGGAATATTTGCCAGTGAATTATTTTACATTGTGAGCAGTGCTAAACATGCGCAAAAATGCAATTTTCCACAACACTTGTTTTTAATTACATTCCCCCTTTATTCACCAAGAGACCTTAAATTACTTGTAAGTATACACTTGGGGGGTTATTTATTTAAACTCAAATGTTCCCAATATATTAATAATAAAAATTCGACCTAACTCTCAACCATGATCTGACTTAATTTTCTAAAAATTCAGATCTAAAATTGTCTGTGCGGGAAAAGACTCAACAAAATTGTTCAACTTTTCTGAATTGTCGTCCGGAAAACTTCCGACATGGAAACCTCAGTTTTTTTAATATTATTCAATGAAAACCAGCGTCAAAAAGCCCAAAACTCTGGACAACCATGAAGGCAAAAAATATATTCCAGTTGTAAAAGGAACCATCTGCCATTGACTTTTACATTACTTTAACAGGTTTAAGCTGCATTTTTAGCAGCTTCGGAGCTGCTTTTTTTCCTCAAAAAATTTTGGGTTTTTTCCCCCTTAAAAACTCAACCAGAAAATGGCCCCTTATTGCAGAGCTGTTGGTTTGTGAATATGACAAAGTGAATTAAAACTATTTTTCCACAAGCAGTTGTACAGCTTCCCTCCAAGGGGCAAATGGTTTAAAGAATAAATGGACAGTTTCTCTAGAAAACCCAAATACAAGTGTTCATAATTGTAGAGTTCCTGTCTTGCAAACTATGAAATATCTGTTCCTCCTTTGATAGATAGTCCCCCAAGAGAACAATCTTACATTCTGTAGTTGTATTACACTCATTACCAGGCAGATATAATTCATGAGCAGTGGCATTGTAGTAAGTTGTTAGCTTTGCTATTTGTAGATCCAATAACTTTCTTTTTAGCTTTAAATATATGCTGAAATCTGATGCAGTTTAATTTACATAATTCTTCCAGGCACCTACTGTATTAGAGATATTTGAAAATATAAGATTGGGTATATCAATTCCCAAATCTATCATGCTAGAGTTTTATTTATCTAAAATGTGTTCCTTACTCCAGGTTATTATTTATATGTGCGCCATTGATTGTGGCCGGTGCAATGTCATCATTTGTTATAGAAGCCAAAACGTATGCTCACGATGTTATGTGATCATATGTTGCCAAGCAGGCTAAAATAACCTGGAGCATAAACAAAGCCCATTTTTGATTGGCACGCTCATATTGGAAGCATTTCTAACCATTTGGAACCTATATTAGCAAATATCTCAAATCCTCAGAATAACAAACATAGAACCGTTAACATAAGATGCCGTAATGATGGGAAATCTAAGCTACACGGAAACTAAATTGATTTTTCCTACACTTCTTTGAGTGTAATCGTTGTATGTGTGCAATTTGAGTTAGAAAAACATTAAGATATAGATGGGAGTTAGCCATAGCTGTTCTGTTTTTTTAAGTGAATTCAATATTTTAGCAGGGCCATTAAGAGATGTCCAAAATGTTATTTTTGGATCTAAAGCAATATAATGTTTAAGAAAATCCACAATATTCTTTTTTTTTGTATAAACACATTTCCATTTTCTGCACGCAGCCAATTTTACAAGAAAAGAATAATATGGCAGCCTGCGAAGGTCAGTTGACTTGCAGATCCATCCACATATAATATAGTAGTGTATTTTGCACTATTAAACCATTAATAATATAAAATAGACAAATGCACATCCTTTGCGTGGCTCAGGGCATTCAGTACTCTTCCAAAAACTGTCTAGTTTACTATTCTAACAGTCTTTCACCTAATGGCTGGATTATAATTTGCTTGCACCCGTCCAGCCATTTGAAGCTCCTGATAAACATCCAGTATTCTGCTGAGAATTAGCCCACCTTGTTAGTATGTGAATCTACTTTTGATTCTGTAAGTCTGCTAAATTCTGCTTAAGCGAACCATTTGTGGTAAATGCTAAAAAAAAATCATATTATACTGGCAATCTGCAAACTGCTAGGCACATCACATTAATATTTAAAATAATGTTTCCATTCTTCTGCCATCAGCAGTTTTAATGTTGAGGTGAGCACTGTCTTATAAAAAACCAAGGCACAGACTGTTTTGAGATTTAGGAGTTGGGAAATAAGTTTGTTTGTTCAGACAGCTCTCATAAAAATTGTAGGTTGTACGCAAATGTTCTGGAATTTGTTTTTCCCACATGAGGTCTTCCAAAGAACATTCCCCACACCATTTCTGAAGCCAATTCGATTTAATGTACAAAATCAACATGTCAATCAGTTAAGCTATGAAATGCCACAAGGGTCCTAGAGGCAGAAAGAAAAAGTCTTTGTTGAAGAAATGAGTTTTAAAATCCTCAAGAACAAAAGAGTAGCGGGAACACAAGATCATTCGCAATGTGCAATAATAAGAACTGAATCCAAATATTATCCTCTATCCCCAGAGCTTCCAACTGTTTCAAAGCAACCCAGTCTTGCTACTAGTGAAAACGTGGTATAGAAATTGTCTTTACAATTATAACAGCCTTTATGTTTCCTTTCGCTGAGGTGCATCTTAAATGTGATGGAATGGGCCTAGACAGGACTCTTGGATGCCACAGCAGGTCATCATATTAGCAACTGTTACAACCATCTTTTATATATATTTAACCATGTTGTAAGTGTCAGGATCAGTCATTGTTTGTTTCTAGTCTTCGTGGATGACCTGCCAACCCTGGCTTAAGAAACCTTGATCCTGATTTACTTTGTTCCTGAGATTCTTGTCCCGCCACCTTGTCTTGTTACCTGGATTCTTCACCTTGGTTTGTGTTACCTGGATTCCTTGTTCCTGCTTGTTCCCTGCATTTTGTAAAGACTTTGGTTGAATATTTCTGTTATTGCACTAACTCCATTGAATCTTCTATTTCACCATGCCTGCTCCAGTTGTCTATGGCTACACCCCAGGGCTTCCGCCATATCCACCCCCCATGGAGTGGCTCCCCTTGTTTACAGCTGCTCCCCATTGTAAACCTGACAGTAAGGTAACGAGGGCCGAACCAAACCTTGATCCAGCAGGGAACAAATACACAAAAAAACACATTTAAAGCATATAAAATATTTTTAAGGCAGTATGGGGTTTTCTTGCTAAAAATTTTCCTGTGATTCAGGAAAATATAGAATTTTTAAGATTTGTGTTTAACAAACTAAAGATCTAGCAATCTAGCAATCAGAAATATAGAGATCTAGCAATCAAATTATCTTGCATTTTTGTGTTTAACAAATTAATTTTTTTAGAGCTGTATCATTCAAATTAAATCTCAATAATTGTAATGAAAATATTTGGTTAAAACCTGTCAAGTTTCTATAGAAGTCAAAGGTTAGGTGTATTTTCAACCTTCAAACTATTTTATATTTTCAAGTTTTTTATAGTCATATTTGAAAATTTAGAACAATGCAATTTTCATTGATGCTGAGTACCATCTTCTACCATGTCTTCCTCTTCAGTTTCTTTGAGACATTGAGCCTGCAGGAACATAAGCAGATGAACCTGATTCCAGACCTAAATTCAGCTGTGTTGAGTTGGAAAACTTACAGAAGAGCATCTAAACAGTCAAAAGAGGTGGTTTTTGAACACCACTTCTTTGCATTTTTAAGGCAGGTTCACAAATAGGAATACTTTAGAGTGTAATAGACTCTGTGGGGAGGGAAATGGTAGTGGCCAATGAAGGTCAGTTGAGGAATTCCAGGATGGGGGGGGGGTGATTTTTCCTTTTAAGCAATCAATTTCTGAAAACAAAAACCTTGAATTAAAAAAATTAATAAACTTACCTCTCCAAGTCTAAAAACCTGATATTGTCATGTTTTTTGCTGCATCAACCTTTTATTTCCCAGTGTGTCTGGTGTTATCTGCTGCCATGCCATACAATAAGGGACGTAATACAGAGAAAACTTATGTTAACTTATGTTATTAAAAATCAAGAGATCTTTGCACTGACATGAAAAAATATGGGTAATTCATTTTCATAAAAGAAATCAAAGAGAGCAGCAGAAGGGATTGGTCAATTAGTATCTATTAAGAACAAATTATCACTACAGGTGTGGGAGTCATATCCAGAATGCTTGGGACCTTAGGTTTTCCACATATGGGATATTTCTTTAATTTAGATCTCTTTACTTGCTAAATAAAATAAAAATTAAATAAAGCCAATAGAATTGTATAACCATCACTAAGGATTAATTCTAACTTAGGATCAATTACAAGGTACTTTAAAAAGAGAATCAAAAACATTTAATAATTTGCTTAAAATTGATTTTGTGGGATGTGGCCTTCCATGTAATTCGGAGATAACAGGTTTCTAGATAATAGATCCCATACCAGTAATAAAATTGTGATCTATGACAAAGGCTGATGCTGAAAAATTAAGATGATGTTCATTTATCCAAATACATAATAACCAATTATATTATTGTAGCTGGGTGGTGTGTACTTAAGGGCACCATTTATTAATGATGGTATGTATTTCTCTAATTCGGATAGTATTGATCTAAAACTCTTGAATTTAAAACATGGTTAAAAGACACCAACGTTCATTATTTATTGGGCAAAATAAGGCAAAAAACTTTGGGATCTGAAATATTCCAAGGTCATGTCGTAGTCATCAGGAGCCGTGCTAAGCAAATGTAAACTATTTATTTGAGGGTTTTTTTTTAGCTTGTTGACCCATTAACAACTATGATTAAAATGCAATTTCAATGTATTCATATTTTTCATGGTTTTATTCAATCAGACTTTATATTTGGCTTTTTTAACATATTAATGAATAAGTTAACTTTCAATTCAGTAGGCCGCCACGTGTTTTATTGTGCTATATAATTCTGTCATTACTGAATATTGTGAGCAAATGATTTTTTTATGAAAGATACTTTTTTCAGTGTTCCACCTTTTCTTGCTATAGTTACCAAGCATTGTCCTGAAATCATAATGTAATTATTTGCAAACTCTAGAAACAACCTAATAAAGATATTGAAATGATTATTAATGTCTTCTTATATAAGGATGAAGATAAGTCCTTAATGGATCAGCCATTGCTAATTAAAAACTTGATATTGTTTCAGCAATTGAACTAAAATGATCAAAGCCAATATGACCTTTCAGCTACCGCTTCAAGGCAAATGATATCCTTTTCCAATATGCAATATCACTAGAGACCTGACTGCACAGCTGTGCAAGTAATCATGGTGTACACCTTGGGTGAATGGGTTTCCATCTGCTACACAATTTCATACTTGGTGGCATCCATCAAGCTGATTTGCAACAGTTCCAGGGTTTCACATATCCCCTTTCAATGCACATGACAGATTATGGGATTCTAATCCATAACTGTTTTGAAATAATAAAGGTCAGGTACATGAGGTTCTGGCCATTACAGAAGAAAATTTTACTATATAGCAGTTGATAGAGCATTTGGGAGAACAATTCCATCCTTGTCCGACTTCAAGACTTCATTTTTCCCACTAGGGGGCCCTGTAACTGGGGATGACGGAATTCCCAACAATGCCTTCATTATATGTGAAAACTATAATGTCCCAAATGGAGGAATCTACATAATTCATTTTACTTGAAATGATGATTGAGGTAGAATAAAATAAACACATCTCTGTGCATGTTTTTGAGTATAATAAAGAAAGTCTGCACTCTGAAATATAAGCCCACATGAGCCTGTCTGTAAAGTTCTTTAAAAGGAGAAAAGGGGCAAGAAAAATATTGATAACGAAAATAGGAAAACATGCTGTCATTCTATATTTTAAACAAAAATCTGCCGTTCAAAAATATGTGTTGTTTCCTAAAGAATTTTCTTGTAGAAATATTGTAAGATGGAACTTATTATTTCATAAAAGGAAAAATTCAAGCGCTTTGGGTAAGTGTTGCGGGGAAGTTCCCCTGCAGTTTATTCAAGTCGAGTGATGTAACGTTTCGGGGGCGTGCCCCTTCGTCAGACGTCAGGCACGCCCCCGAAACGTTACATCACTCGACTTGAATAAACTGCAGGGGAACTTCCCCGCAACACTTACCCAAAGCGCTTGAATTTTTCCTTTGGTGATTTATTAGGAGAGGTGCCGATCCCCTCCATCAGGCACAGGGTACCTATCGATTTGAGAGGCGAACGGTGCAGGTAAACATATGTACTGACTTATTATTTCATAGCCAGCAGCCTCCTTTTTTTTTTTTACTCTGCATTATAATGGACATAAAGTGGCCTGATATCCACTTAATTTAATAAGATTCATAGAGGCTGTGATTGGAATAGTCAACAAGCAGAACAGGAAAAACAGTATTCAGAATGGCCAACACTAACTACACCATGTGTAATGAATCAATAGAGACAAGATTCATAACTATTTCAAAACTGGAGCCTGGACTTCGATTGGACTGTAAGAGTGGCTGCAGAATATAACACACACTGGGCGAGTGTTTGAACTCTTGGAACCACCAGCTAAAGAACCACTATCCAAATGTGACTGAGCCAGAAGTGAACAATTACTTAGACAAGAGAACCCCTAAGCAATACAATTTGCCATTTGTCAGGATGCATTTTAAATATCACATACCCACTTACTAAGCATTCCAAAAATACTACATTCTCCCTGTAGGTAAACTTATTCCCATTACATTACATTCACCCATTAAAGCACTCCCTGAATTCGATCAAGACCATAATGTATGCACACATCAGTTGCAATAAGAGGCTAGTGCTGGTTTCCTTTTCCTTCTATTTAGAAATATAAATATAATTATGGTATGCCAAAACGGGGGGGAGGGGTGGGAGCACTCCAAGGCTATGTAAAATATATAAATACAATGAAAGTGCGACTGATCTGACCAAATTAACAAAATCATACAAATAGGAGGGGGGGGGTTGATTAATGCCCATTGCCTGGCCCCCTGTCCCACTATCTATGCAGCTGCATTACAAAAACTGGGGTTTCCTATTACAAAGTTATGATGATAAAATTGGTAAGCCACCAAACCATGTCATATGGTGGTCCCTAATTATTTACCTTCAGTCATACTATTCAAAGGCTGGCATGTTAGCATGTGTCTCCTGACCTGGGCATTGGTTTTAGCCTAAGGGCTAAATCATTAGCTTTTAGAAGAGAGAGATTGCCAAGACCACAGCATTGGTTCCACAGGCTTAATCCTCCTCCGCTTGCAGTTTTTCATAGACAGAGGCTACTCAGACCAACACACAGTTATGCTGCAGGCCAAGCTTCCATGAGGTTGTAGCACCACCACACCAGCCCATTTAATTTATAGTCCCATGCATTTAAAAATGGGTGTTATGGACCACCATATGGGGGTTAACTTGACTCAGTATGATGACATACCAATTTTATCATCATAACTTTGTAACTCAAAGCCCCTGTTTTTGTAATGGTCTGTATAAATACTAGAATAAATAGGGACTGGTGACAAGGGAATGTGCCTTGATCATATAATTATGGCATCTATTGTTCGGAATGCTTGTTCCTTATTAATACAGAAAAAGCTAACTGTTTTCTATGGTAAATTGCATTCCCATATTTCAGGGGTTTCTGGATAATGGATCCCAGCATAAACTAGACTGCGACCTAGACCCACAAGGTCATGTGTTTTTTATTATAGTGTAGTTTCTGTTTATTCCAGCTCCTGCAAAATGGCATTCCTTTTGAAAACGCAGACCGTTTGCCAGTTTAAAGCTGAACAATTTGAGGAGAATTACAGGGATATTGCTTTCCACGCAGACTAACACACTAGACTGTGAATCAGCTTCCACATTCCTCACTCGCTGCGTGAGTATAAATAAAATCAATTTGAAATCGAGCATGAATTCACACACACAAGAAGGCTGGGTGTATGTGCTTGTGCATACAAATCCCTTCTTTATTATGCACCTTTGTGCTGAAATCAGATTGCCTGTCATATAGCATATGAATTAGTTGAAATAGTCACACTTTTCCATAAGAACTAGCCATGCTTCTATTACAACCGACATGCAGTTTCCATGGGATTTGTGAATGCTACACAGATGACTAAAAATGACTTTTAAATGTAAATGCACCACGGGCCTTTTTAAACAGTTCTCTTATGGTCCGGAAAAGAGGTGAAGAAAATATTTAAATAAAATAAAATGCATAATACGTGTTCTGGCTCCTGTTATTAATGGTGAGCATTAAACAAAGTCCACGTATTCCCTTTAAATGGTGTTGCAAGTGATCCATTCTACTTCCCGAAAGAATGTGCTTCTGTAAATATAATAGTGAAGAGCAGGTTGCTATTGGACTTAAAGGCAACTCAGTCACCTTATTAACCTTATACGGTTGCTTGATGATGGATGTCAAGTTGCTTTGAAATCAGATCAGCTAATGTATGCCTCTGCCAGTAAGATTTAATACCCTTTTTGTTTCTAAACTAAACACTGTTAAACACAGATTTCCACAGTCAATGGGATGAGGATGTGTCTAGAGTTTATGTACTTTTCTGCACAATTCCATAACAGACCATTCCCTTCATCAGCTGGGCATGTTTACTAACTCTCAGTGGCTGTGCACACACCTCTGTAGGACAAGAAAACAAACAACTCCCTTTATTTTGTTTTAACTTCTAATTTATCACTGGCTTGCGGGCTCTGCGTTAGACATTACCAGTACTGTTCAAGTGAACGGGAAGCAACTACTGGAACAGGCATTTTGGTTGTTGTATTCCTCCATGAGAGGACACAACAGTCAAAAGAAAGTAAAACGTAAAACTTCTTAGAAGCTCTGTGCTGTTCTGATGAATCAGCCTAGTCTACAGAGTACCTTTTAATCAGTTTTTTTTAAGTTAAGCAATTAGAATCCTAAAGAGCTGCTGTTCTTTTAGAACAATTAGGGCCAGACCAATAGAAGACAACTAGGAAAATAAGCCGCGGGATAGTCCAAATAAACTCAACTTGACATGGTTACTAGTGATGCATCAGCCAGGAAAAAAATTAACCTGCACCCAACCCTAACCTGAAAATCCTTAACCCGCACCAAATTTTGCCATTGTAGGACCCACACCCAACTCATACGAAATTTACGTGATTTACGAAATTAACATGAAATGATCGAAGTTTGATTCAATTCGATCGAATACCGATCGTACGAATTTTTCGTAAAATCGGATATTCTAATTTGGCCTCTCTGATCACCGAATACCGAATTATCGAATAGATCGAATGATCTGATATTCGATAAAATTCTTCGACTGCCTACTTCGCCAGATTGAACCTACCGAATTGCAATAGAAGCCTATGGGAACCCCTCCATAGGCTTCTGAGACTAAGTCCTGCTCGAATACCATTGGTACGATCAAAGCATTCGATCGTTCGAATCGTACAAATTTTTTGGAGGCTGGAAGGAAATTTTACGTTTTTTTTCGTGAAATCGAACAATCGGTATCTGAGTCGGTGTTAGTGTTGAATTTGCGAAGTTGCAAAATGACGTCATGCTGGCGAATTAGCGCTAGCATTAGATGCTTCGCGCTTTAGTGAATTTCCCCCCTAGACTCTTCCAACAATCAAATCACAATGGCACATTGTAACTCTTCAGAGAGATGACATCTGAAATTCACAGAGGTGTTGATTCTGTGTAGTTACAGTGATAGGATTACCAATTTCTCATGCAACTCATAGACACAGGTGTTACTTGTGATAGTTGCATGAATGGATGTGTGATGTGTTCTGAAACCCCCGGGGTACAGATGTTAGAACAGCATTGTATGTAGCAGACAGGTGTTGTAGAAGGCCCCCGCCTCTGTTCAGGGACGGTTTCTCCACCTTGACATGAATCCCCTCTTTCATGCCTCTTTCAAAACAGTGGTCTTCTTTATCCAAGATTTGGAACTTAATATTTTCAAAGGAGTGTCCCTTGTCTTTTAGGTGTAGAAAGACAGCCAAGTCTTGCCCTTTAGACTTTTTATTGGTGTTGATAACTGGTGTGTCCTCTTTTTTTTTTTTTAATTTCTTATATTAGCTATACCATGACCTGGATGAATGAAAATCATGAAGTCATATATGAGGAGTGTACTTCCCCAGTCTAATCCACACCAACCTCAAACTTACTAAGGTTTCCCAAATGTATACCCAAACCCACCAAGTGGCAGTTTTGGGCCAATGCACACATCACTAATGGTTACCAAGGATCCTATAAACTATACATTCTGGACGGTTGAGTTTTAACTAGGTCGGAGGGCTCCGTACATGGGCCAATAAGCTGCGGACTATGTATGTCAGCAACTTTCATCGGGCCGTGTATGGCCACCTTTATCCCGCTCTTCCCATCTCTTCTTTTATTTAGCTTCTGTGGCTAAATACACCATCCATTACAAAAGAGGCACATCAAATGTGTCATATTTTCAACTTTTAAACTCTTTTCTTACTTTTCCAAAAAGATTTGGAATGCTGTGAATAAAAATTAAGTTAGTCCATTGAGATGAATGTGGAATGTCCCAGAGGTATGGGGAGCATTGTTGCTCCAGTTATTACAGCATTGAAAAAATACATTACTATTTATTTTGGAAGTTCAGTGCTTGTGCACTTTTTTTCATAAGGCCAGCATAATGAGCTCATGTTAAAAAGGGGGGTATATGTGCCCTTTAATTTTCTCAATAAAGGGGACAAGTGAGCTGGAACCAGTGCTCCCTCAACTGGCCAATGTAATTAGTTGTAGACACAAGCAAACGTTGCAGGTCAACCAAGGAAACAGCCTATATGTAAAAAGGCAATTGACTGCTCTACATTTATTCTGTAATCACAGAAAATACAATAAGGGGGTTATTTATTAAATTCTGAATGCTAAATACTCAAATTAAAGTTTTTTTTTAATATGAACTACAAGTTTTTTGTGAAAAAAAAAATCAACTTTTTGGAGATTTTTTGATAACCCCATGCTGCAAAAAGTCCAAATCCGAAAATACTCCATATTCAACCTGTCAATGTCCTGTAGAAGTCAGTGGCAGAGGTCCTATTTGCCATTTGAAGATATTGTCTGTGTTGGGTTTCGTATGATAATCCAAACATTTCTGGCTTTTCAGCTGATTTCACAAAAAATTCTATGTCAAATCTGAAAAATCTGATTTTTTAAATGATAACTACAGATAAATTGCGGATTGTAGCTTGGTAAGATTTTTTAAAATTAATTAATCCAGATTTTAGTAAATAACCCCCTAAACGTATGACATTGCTTTTCAAATAAATAAATAGCCCCCTAAATGTATGACATTGCTTTGAATTTGTCTGAATTTAAGTGAGTAAGCTGCTGTATCCTTGGGATTTTTATTGGTAAGAAGTCTAAATATTTCTGTGGTGACAACAGCTTAGTAATATCACTGTAACAGGAATTAAAACACTTTTTTATTCTTTGTTTGCTTTGCCTGTCCAGGGAGGAAGTAGAACAGCTGCTGTTTCCATTTCTCTGGAATTAACCCCACCATTAGGAAAGTTAATGGCCTCCTTGTTTAAGATGCTAGGGTTCTATAGTCTTCAGAAATATCTACAACTACTTAGGATGCATTTTCTGGTTGAGAAAATGAAGAGGACCTGAGAAAGTTTTGGAAGAAGGCTTTGTATGTATGTGTGTTGGTGCATGATCCTGAGAATGAAGCTGTGGGTAATATGAACTGCAGAGATAAATGCCTGTGATGCTCTACATCATTTAGCACTACCAACAAAGAGGATGTTGCTTGCCGACTACAATCAGAAATGGGCATCTAGCAGATCCTTCATGGATTATTTGTAGATAGCAGATGAACTGCTGCTCCTGGGCAACAATGTAAAGTAGTGATTTTTCCCAAGGCATGGATCTGCAGTAAAATTCCACACTTCATCAGCATTTTTTTTTTTGCAAAAATCCACCACAAAAATTTTCACAGTGACAAAAAGGTTGCCAAGGCAAAATTGTTGCTGAAACAAAAAGTGGCCATAAGAAAAAAGTCCATTGACTTTAATGCATTTGGACAAAAAGGTCCCAGAGACAAAAAGGTTTGCAGAATACAATAAAATAAAATGTTTGGCTAGGGAATTAGGGCAGTATATTGAGCAAACAAATATTGTACATAGAGAAAATAGACATTGTCAAAGTGTTGAAAGATTATGGGCTGGCCAGTTATGGACAATGGCTAACTGACAATGATGGACGTAAATAGATGGCAATGACTTACAGGCTAACAGGAGGAGAACAGCTGGTGTAAAAAATGTTTAGCAGCCTTACCCAGTAATCCAAAGAATTTATTTCTGTGTAATTACAAAGAAGTCAATATATCTGTCACACCAAAACTTGGAGTCAAGGAGCTAATCCAAGCTATACATAATGTTATAAAACCTGGATTTATAATTGGGATTCTGTTCCTGGGTCAATAATGTAATGTACACAGTGCACAGTGAATTCTTGACCGTAACTCTGAGTTTTATAGAGACACAAAGTAAAAACAAAATCATTCCTGGAAGGTATACAATCAGATCCAATGATGATCCTGTCCATTCAATGCTTTCAACCAAGGGAATTCAATGAAAAACATTAAATTATCTGATACACCGTGATTGCAGCACAACTTTGCTTTTCATGAAGTCAGACACAATAAATACAAACATACATGAAGGAACAAACTCTAAGGATACTTAACATTTCTTGAAGTTAAAATATACTACTTTCCATGCTTACCCAAATGGTTATTAATAATCATGATTAGTAATAAGCAAACTTTTTCTCCAGGCATGGATTCGAGGAGAAATCCTCCATTTCATCATCTGAAAATCTTTTCCAAAAACTGCTCAGCGAAAAATTTGCAGCAACAAAATTGTTGCTGAAGCAAAAGGGTCTCCACAAGAAAAAGCACCCATTGACTTTGATGCATTTAGAGTAAAAAAAAAAAAGTCAGCTGTGTATAAAAGTTTGTTGCCTATTGACTTCAATGTGTTTTTCTTCACTAATCATGAGATTTTCTCCATCTCTTGCATAAAGCTATACCCTTTTCCCTAACACCCCAACCTTCGCCTATCACCTTCTCCAGCTCTTGTTCTTGTCTTCTCTACTGCAATATTTTTGTTGGTCCATAAACTTTACATGGCTTCCCTCTATTTCTGGATATTTAGCACAAAATCTTCCATCAAACTTAGGTACTAAGTCATGTACACGTACAGTAAAGATGTTTATGGACTATTTACTGTAGACTACATCTTTGGACATAACTAACTTCACGGCATTCCTTGCAGCTTTCCATTCCACACAGATGAATGCCGTGGCTGGGCTTACTTTACTTACTAACATAGCAATGTAGTTCACGGTATAATACGATTAATGCACATCAAAGTAAAAAAGTTCCTAACAAAGTATTTCTTGACTTCTTTCTGAGCGAGAGAATTCTCCAGTGTTGGTGACCCTTATATATCCTCTCTCTCTGGGTTCAGCACAAATATTCAATAGCTGCTGTTATAAAGGCACTAAGCAAACCATGACTTTTGTCATAACTGTTAAGTACATGGCAATGCTTGTCAGAATTACGGATGATAGCATGACTAATTAAGAATGCACATTAGAAAAACAGTCACCAAATTCTTTCGGTACAAGAGAGGGAAAGCATAATTACATTCATAACACACTGATTAAAACCAAAATAACCATAACACTTCAAACAAGAAGGTGTCAAGGGAACACTAATGAAATAACCTCAAATCGAGGGTGGCCTCCTATTATCACACTCTTTCATCAACAGTTTAACACAAACATATTTATTACCATAGTTTATTAGCAAAAAGGCACATCCAGTAGGTGTCATTAGTTGGTTTGGTGTGTGTGTGTGATGTATAGTATTTTTTGGCATCAAGTCACTTAAACATTCCCCCATTGCTACCATGTTCCAAGCAATAGATGGATGTGATGTTTGACAGCAATCACCCACAGATTGTGACACAACGGTCATGCGTTTTGGCAAAAAGATTTAAAGCAAAGGACACCAGAGACCTGGGTCCTATGTGGAATATAGTTTTTTCTTGGTAAAGTTCCTGGGAGTTCCTAAATTGCTATTTTTACCTGATGCTTCGGGGGCCTGGCTTTTTGCTTGGATTCTGACCTTGCTTTTCACTGCCTGCCCTGATCATTTGATTGGATACGACTCTCAACACTTCCGATACTGAGAATTGGACTACCTGTATACAGCTTCTGCCCAGGCCTGGATTTGTGGAAAGGCCACCTAGGCCCGGCCTAGGGTGGCAGGAATTTAGGGGGTGGCATGCTGCCCAACCACACCCACATTGGATCAGAAATACTGGAGATGTGCAGGAGATACAATAGCTTTTTGAATTTACCTTGCACCAATCCCCATTGCTCCAGTCCAGATGATGGAACTTTGCCTGAATATAGGGGAGGGGACAGGGGTGATGAACACCAGTGGGCCTAGGGGCGTCCACTATGTAAATCCAGCCCTGCTTCTGCCTTGGTAACAACTCCTTCTATTTTTGTTATATTTTACAGGAGTACACTAATCTTAATACATATAACAATGCGCTAGTGGTTTCTGACATCAGAACACAAGATTAATAACAGGGACACACACAAAGACTAGGGATGAGCACTGCTCTGACAGCATACCCATTACAATGCATATCGCACTGACATGGGGGTCCAATCAGAACAGGGTCCACAGAACTGTTGAGCACCGAGAAGAAAGTCAACATCAAGATCTTCTTGGTGATAGTCAATACACAATACACCCATGTTGCTGACAAATTTGCATCCAGAGCAAACTCTTTAAAATCAGCAACACACATGCTTTAAGAGCAGCAGTAAGAGGAACTTTGTGTCAGCGCACTTATGGCCACTGCCCCAACATCACTGACTATAACATTGGCTACTAGCAAATATAACCCCTACTGAATTTAAAAGACTCTTAGGGGCAGATTTACAACATTCACATGAAGGATTTGAAGTTCGATCGAATTTCCAAAAACATTCGAATTCGAATTTTTGATTGGTTTTTATGACCACTTCGACCAGTGAATTTTGTAAATTCGATCGAATCGACTCGAATAAAATTTCATTGGAATATTCGATCATTCGACTGTCAAATTACTTCCCCTTTAAATCTTTTTTCAACAACCTAGTTCGCCAGATCAAAGCTACTGATTGGGTTTATTTATTTTTGATTGAATAAAAAAAAAAATCGATCAAATTTTTCCTATTCGATCGTTCGAACAATCGAATTGCTGTAAAATCCTTCGAATTCGATATTCGAATTTGAAGGATTTTACTTCACTTCCTATTCACATTTTTTTCAATTAAAAATTTGGCCAATGATAAATCTACTCCACCTTGGAGTTCTGTGACATTCAGCACTTGGCGTGGTGTTTTCTAAGCCTTATGAATTACAGCTGGATCATCACATTTCTATTTTTTTTATTTAAAACATCAGAAAAATTTGGGGTTTGACTGAAAAAAAAAAACCCTAAATGGAGTCTATGTCAGATAGATATCCCGTAATTCAGAGCTCTCTGAAAAATGGGCTTTCGGATAAAGGATCCAATAACTGTATTTATAAGACATTTTTTCTATATTCCACAGCAACAAAAATGTCTGTCATACCAGGAAAAGAAACCAAATATATATATTTCAACTGGGCACAAAGTAGAATTACCCTTCACATCACAGCTCCATACATCTGCTATGAACGTGTCTGGCTTTTATTTTCCAAAATAGTTTCTTTTTTTTGCTTAATATGAAATTCATTAAAATGAAAAGTGACTGCTTTATTAAATTACATTTCAATCCTGTCCCCCAAGACCGCTACTTTTTTCAGGGAGATTTTCCGTGCAGGTTTTCAATTTGTATGTGTAAGCTGTTCATAAAAGAGAAGAGAAAGAACAATGGATGCCACCTGCTTCTGTACGATGGACCTTTACTTCATTGTCATGCTGAGATGTTTGATTACATTAATCCTCTCCAGGAAGGTGTTTTTTCCATTAATACAATATCAGCATATAAAAAGAAACCATAAAAAAAAAAGAATGTAGCTAAGGAAGAAATAAGTGTTTCCCATCAAATATATAACGGCATGTACTTCTCAGAATCAAGGTATTGTATCCAAATTAGCTCCTTATACTACCAGTCCTACAGGGTTGGGACCATTGAACCTTATTTAGAAACCATATCACATAGCACATGTGGACCATTAAACTGAATTAGAAACGGTTGCCAACTACCACTATGGTATCCCAGATCTTGATTCCTCCTACCTAGGAAATAAGGGTTTTTACTAATATATGAAGTTCAGAACATGGCTCAGCTTGATAATGTGATGATCCTCTTTACGTAAATAAAAGTGATTGATATTTATTTATTTATACAATAATAATAATTATTATTATTTTTAAAATTAAAATTAGGGAGGGACACCCTTTTTGGCACAATATAATGTATAATAAATGCATAAACAATATCCACATTGCCACAAATAAGTTTTTTTTTAAACAACTTCCTGTATACTGGATTCAAAAGATTGAAAGGACATCATGATATTCTATCTCATAGAAACCATTTCTCAGTCTATCTCCTAATCATATACAGCATTTCCATTCATGCAGTCACAAAACACCCACTCACATTGTCCCATTTTGAAGTGAAGGAAAGAATTGAAGACCATCTGCTTTCCAGAGTGGGTGAAGCACAGCTTCTATGGAAAGCAGAGGGATAACAAATCGTAGAAACCATAACTTTACAGTAGAACAAAGTAAAAGAGGAGCTGCATGACTCTGTGAGCCTAAGGCTGAGTTGGAAATGGTTTCTGTGAGTCAAAGATAGACTATGAGGGTTTCTTTTCAATCTGTGACAGTCAGTATAATTGAATAAATATGCATATATGTTTGGCTGTTCAGATAGTGATTATACACATTTTCTATAGTATATAGGAAAATATAAAAACCATGTCTTTGTGATTTTTTTTAATTCAAATTTGTCAAAAGGAATGTATGCATATTATTGTTTGCTCGGATGTAGTTTCAACATGTCCAGTCCCTCTCTAAACTCTGCTTAATTCTCACACTTGTCAGACTGCTGCAAACAAAACAAAGTCAAAGGAGTTCTTGGAAAGATTTCATTTCCGAGCTAGATTGTGAAGTGTGTTTGATGGATATTAGGAAGGGAGAGATAACTGCATGAAATTGCATGAGTGGTGCCTTCTCAGTCAACCTAAAAGACCAAGATGAAGAATATATTTTGGAAGCAATGTTTTGACATGGGGGCATTCTGTCCATATGTTACACAGTTACATTGTTAGATAAGGTTGAAAAAAGACCAAAGTCCATTAAGTGCCACCCCTCCAAATGAAAACCACAGCATCCATACACATCAGCCCCTGCAAACACTCACATAAATTATATATAACAATATCTATACTAGCTATAGATTTGTGTATTCCAGTAGCCATGGAAAATATGCTTGTCCAAGAAATCATCCAAGCCACTCTTAAAGGCAGGCCCAGATTTATGGCAAGGCCACAAAGGCTTGGGCGTAGGGCGGCACAATTTTTGAGGCCGCCCGTTTGCGAACAAGGGGACGGCTCTAGGACCATGCAGTGACATCGGGGCCAGCGCTAGGACCAACGGCCTCTCCTCAAAATCCGTCCCTGCTTAAGGGCATCAACAGAATGAGCCATCACAACATCACCCGGCAGTGCATTCCACAACCTCAGTCCTCACTGTGAAGAACCACCTACGCTGCTTCAAATGAAAGTCCTTTTCTTCTAGTCTGAAGGGGTGGCCTCTGGTGATCCTCTTTATGGGTAAAAAGGTCCCCTGATATTTGTCTATAATGTCCTCTAATATACGTACTTGTAATAAGTAATATACTTGTAAAGTGTAATCATGTCTCCTCCCAAGTCTTTTTTCTATAGCATTTACTGCTTGGTCTAGATAAGGAAAACAGCCCTTTAATATTCAGTATAAATGTAGAACATGAAAAAGTGCACAGCTCCAAGAAAAGTGGTACCAATGTATTATTACTGAGAAAAACAAAATTCATCTGAATTTTTTGATTAAAATGGGGTCTATGGGAGACTGCCTTGCTGTTATTTGGAACTTTTTGTGAACTCTTTAAATGAATGTGACCTAAAATATAATTTGAATTTTAAACAAGTCCTAAAAGTAGATGAAGAAAACCTAGTTAACGAGCTTAAACACAAATTATTATATTTGGTCATGAATTTATGGCAAATAGTGATGGGCAAATTTGTTCCGTTTCGCTAAAAAATCCAAGAATTTCTAGCGAAATTCACTAAACAAGGAAAATTTGTGAAACACGGGTTTTGACGGCAATTCAAAAATTGACGTGGGCGTCAAAATTTACGCCGGCGACAATTTGCCACATACCTATTTTTTCCATCTTTTTTGATGCTCGTGTCAATAGCTTTTTGATGCTGGATGCCGGCGTCAATAGATTCAGCTCTTGGATGAACCTTTTGTTTTAGGTCTTTCCAAAGCATTAAGGTCAGGACTTTGACTTGGCCATTCCAGAACATTTACTTTATTCTTCTTTAACCATTCTTTGTTAGAATGACTTGTGTGTTTAGGATCTTTGTATTGCTGAAACATTTTCCCAATTCTCTGGTCTAGTTTATAATTTAATGTTCCATCAATGATGGCAAGCCATCCAGCCCAGATCCAACCCCTGTACTAGTACAACAGAGATTGGAAGTTGAACAATTGGACCGCATACCATTTTTCTCCAGATATAGTAATATTAGCCTCAGATTGCTAATATTCTGCGCAAACACTGTACTAAGGGATGGGATCCCAGGTATTCCTAGTTTCAATGTACCTCCCTTGATGTCATATAAAAAGAAACACACTATGGGATCCATGTTAGTACAGTCAGACATAGGTTGAAAAAAGGATACACAACAGCTATTACTTCCAAAAAGACGGGGAACGTTCCCATGCCTTAACTGTAATTATTGTACGAATTGTTTGAAGGGTCCACATGTATATCACCCACGTAAGGGAACACCAGTTAAATTTAATGGATATTATAGTTTGCTCTATCACATTTGCGGTTTATGTAATTAAATGTCCCTGTGGGCTACTAGATATGAGTCCGACCACCCGCCAAGTCAAGGACAGAATTAGAGAGCATAAATCGCCCATAAAAACTAAGAAGCTTGATCAGGCAGTAGCAGGCCTTTTTATAGAGATGGGGCATAGAATACAGCAATTAAAGTTCCAGGTGGTGGACCATGTCCCTCTTTCACGACGGGAAAAGGACAGAGTGAAAGGGTTACTGAAAAAAGCAAGCCCATTGGATCTGCCATCTGTAAACTTTAGTACCAAATGGCCTGAATAGAGAGTATGAATTGCATACCATTTTTTAATCTTATCTTTCTATTGGTTTGCTTTATTGATTTTAATTTTTGTGTTTTTGCAGACAGAATTGACCAGCACACAACAATGAAGACAAGTTAATATGTTGCTGTTTCAATATTTATTGTCTTATTGGATACATGTTGATTATATGTATAATTTTACTTATCTAAAACACTTTGTAACTAAATGTAACAAACACTGGAAATACTTTGTTACTAAATGTGCAATTTTTTTTAGCTTTAAAAGGAAGTCCTAGAGACTATGGGGCAAATTCACTAACTTCCCAAAATTCGCTAGCATTGGCTTCTCTAGCGTTTGCCGCACTTCGCCAGGCAAATTTTCGCCAGCGCTACGCAAATTCACTAAAGTATGAATTTACGCTCAGGTCGGCGAACGGTAGGGTAGTTGCGCTAGTGTTACTTCGCTAGGCAGAGCGCTGTTACGCTAGCGAAGCCTAATTTGCATACGGCGGGAACTTTAACTTATAATAGAAGTGTATGTTACAGCCACTACATTCCACTACACAAGCCCAGGAAACCTTTAATAAATAAAATAAAGTATTGCCCTACATGTGCCCCCTGTATAGTTGTGTTGCCATGTGTTAGGAAATGTTGGGGGGAAGGAGGGTAACCCCCCCAAAAAAATCAAACTTTTTCAAACTATCACCCTCCAATGGTAAAACATGCCAGCGTTTTTATGGGGACTTTTTTCAACCTCCTATCTATTGTATTGGTCTGACCAGGCAAAGTAAAGTCTAACGTAAGTGCTAATGTTCAGGAAAATGTTCATCTTAGTGAATTTGCGAAGGGGTGTGAAGTTGCACAAGTCTATCTACTTCGCTAGCGTAAATTCGCCAGAGCCGGTGTTAGTGAATTTCCGAAGTTACGAATTGACGTCACGCTGGCAAATTAGCACTAGCGTTAGACATTAGTAAATTTGCCCCTATGTGTGTTAGCTTGAAAAAGAGCAAAGGAATGGCTTGAAACATTGCTGAACATGCTTGACAAAGGGGTTTTGCCCTGAAACGTTGCACTCACAAATAAAGTTGCAAGGGCTTTGACCCTGCTTGTATTTGCCTTGTGTGCCGGTGGATTTTTTGTCTGAACCTGGTTTGAGCCATGTGAGAATAAAGGCTTTTTATCACTACAGAAAAGATGCTGTTCAATATGTTATTGACAGGACACTCCCACCACCATGTTTCACAGATGGGATAAGGTTCTTATGCTGGAATGCAGTGTTTTTCTTTCACCAAATGCAATGTTCCTCATTTATGACAAAAAGTTCTAGTTTGGCTTCATCCGTCCACAAAACATTCTTCCAGTATCCTCCAAAATTTGGGTAGAGCAGTAGCATCCTCCTTGCAACCTTGGCATACACACCATAGCTATTCAGTGTTCTCCTGATGGTGGACTCATGAAAATCAACATTTGCCAAGCAGGCTTTCAATTGCTTAGAAGTTACCCTGGGTTCCTGTGTAACCTCTTTGATGGTTGAACATTTCTTGGTAACAATGGTCTTGAATGTCCTCCATTTGTACTTAATCTGTCTGTTGATTAGTCCAAACTGTTTAGAGTCTTGTTACCTTTAATCAGCTTTATGGGCATCAAAAACATTTTTCTGAGGTCCTCAGACACATTATTTGTTTTGAGGAAATATAACCATCCACAAATGTGTTGTATGTGTGATCAGGGTTTTACTGGAACCCAAGTTGTTTAAATAAAACATGGTCTCTCACTTCCATTGTCTGAAATTACTAGACTCTGATTTCACCTTCAAATTATATGATAATCCTAAGGATTCACTTACTTTTGCCACATGCAGATATGTTATGTGATCATCTTTTCAATAAATATTAAATAAACACTACTCTACAGAGCAGAAGTCCTTAAGTCTTTCAAAGAATTAAATGCTCCAATTTTAATGCCAAAGAAAGCTAAATGGTTAAATCTTCCATAAAATTCCTGGCCAGGGAATGAATATCATATGGGAAAGATGTTTTGGGAGGAAAGGACTGATTTGGTTGGCACACAGGATTGAATTAAAATCAAGGGTTATAATTCTGATGTCTTTTTGAACGAAAAAGAAAGTTATTTTAAGACCAACAAAAGTGCAGTTGTACCACTTCCCATGGGCAGAATTCCAATTCAGCATAATCTCCTGCCACTTTGGCTGAACTGGACTACAACCTAATTGCTAAAGATGCTGGGAGTTTCAGTTCCCAGTGACCACAGAGTCACATAGATGTAGATCTACACGCGATTAGAGTGCTCTACCTGTTACTAATTGCCTCTCGGGTGTCAGGTGCTGTGCAGTCAATTAGACCCCCTGCTCAGAGTCATAACGCTTCCATATACAAATTCAAGAAAACCGCAGCACACCGATCCAATGTTCAGTTTGTGAAAAGTGATTTATTGGCTCTTGGTAGACAATAACTGGCAACGTTTCGGAGCCCACTGGGCCCTTTATCAAGCCTGGGCCCAATGGGGTCCGAAACGTTGCCAGTTATTGTCTACCAAGAGCCAATAAATCACTTTTCACAAACTGAACATTGGATCGGTGTGCTGCGGTTTTCTTGGATTTGTATATAGATGTAGATCTAATGACCGAAAAATTCTGAAATTATTTAAATTGTTGAAATAATAATTCAGCTGTGTGAGGTCAGTATTTCATTGTATGAACTTCCCACATGAGAACATCATTCCATTGTTGATGAGTGAACACAAATATTTAGGTAATTCAAATGACACTGACATGCTCCAAGTTAAAATGAAACCTTGATTTCCACCAGATTTGGATTTTTACCAAATCCTGATGAAAAAGGCAGAATCCTAGCCTAATTCCGAACCTGAGTCCTGGAGTTGGGGCACTCCTACTTTGTAAGAGTTTGAGTGTGAGGTTGTGGGATTTTAGCCAGCATGCAGATACGGTTTTTCTGAGCTTTTCTAAAATTTTCAGTTTCCAATTTTTCTTAAAGAAGTGAGTTCAAATATGCACAAATCAAAAGATTATTACTTAGATGTGTTTTGCCCTTTAGCAGCAGAAATGAATGAGAATGAGGGGAACTGATGGTTCTCACGTGAGACATGACAGGACCTCACACAACTAAAGTGAATAAAAACATATATTTTCACCATATTCCTTATCAAAGTCCATTTGTTCTTGTTTCAGAAAGTCTTGGCAGAGCTCCTGTCATTTCTGTTGACTGTCAGGTCAAACCCTTGATATGGAGTAGAGCATGCAAGATTAAATAGGAGGGCCGTGCATGCAAGGAAGTGGCTGATATGGTTTATGTGGCACAAATGACCTGGCATAGAATGGCTTATTGTCACAGAAAAGATAAGATCTGCAGACATACCATAAAAATCTGCATGAGAATTTCCATCCCAATCTAAGTTTGTAATGGAATCTGGCAGTGACAAAGAGGATCAGATGTACAAGTGCAACGAAGCAGCTCCTTTCTGGAGACTTCTGCCAGACAAAACACTTCCAGCCTCACCAGTTGGAGCAAGAAAAAGAATGATTTTGTTTTACTTAGTGTATTGCACAACCACAAATACAGCATTTTTTCGTTACAGGGAGATGTCAGAAAAAGCCGACAGAGGCCACAGTCAACATTAGGATATCTTCGGCTATGGGAAACATTTGATAAAGTATTCTTTCCCATGTTTCAGATGTGAATGGATGTAGCTGTTTCAAAATGAAGTACTGGGAACTTGCACTTATTCCTTATCTCTATGATTAGTGATGGGCGAATTTATTCGCCAGTGAAATTTTGATGCGACGAGATGAAAATGACGTTGACGCTCGCCGAAAACGACGCGACGTCAAAAGTGTGCCGCAACTCGTTTCGTAAATTTTTCGCCAATTCGCGTATTTCTCTAGAAATTTGCTAATTTTTCGGCGAAGCGAAACTGGGGAGATTCTCCCATCACTATCTATGATATGTACCCTTCATAGATGATACAGGATAATAGAAGCTCTTACTTTAATATATAAGGATATAACAAGTTACTGAGTAGTTCCATAGCCATGGAAAGTCTGCAGGCTGCAGTTCACTTGATTAGGTGTTTTTTACTATCCTTATGTTCAGAGCTGTAATTAATTTTGAAAGGGCTGGAGCAATGCAATGGGGATTGGCCAGCCAATGATCAATTATTAGTGATGGGCGAATTTATTCGCCAGGTGTCAATTCGTTTCGAATTCCTGCGATTCGTTGCCAGCTAATAAATTCGCAAAACGCTAGCAAAAATTTGGCTGCCAAAAATTCGCTGGCGTAAAAAAAAATGAGACGCGGGTTAAAAAAAAGCGACGCGTACATGCCGAAAATGACGCAATGCGCATCAAAAACGCTGCGCATCAAAAACGTGACGCGACTCATTTCACTAATTTTTTGCCAATTTGGGAATTTCACTGGAAATTCACTCATTTTTTGGTGAAATGGGATAGATTCGCCCATTACTATCAATTATCTGTTACTGAGCCAAACGTCCTTTGGCTGCTGGTGAACATTGGAATTTGTACTGAAGAGAACTAAGGGGCCCATCTACTAACAATCAAATTTCTATTTTTTGCACAAATCGAACAATTTGTGGTTTTCCTATATTTCTTAAAAGCTTTAAAAAAGTGAAATGCAAACCTCTAATGCAAGCTGCTGGTTCAATTTGGCCATGCAGAGACCGTGTGAGGTATTCTTCCTGAGCGTAGTTAGTTGCAGTTCACTGTAAGTAGTTTCTTATTAGTCTTTTTTAGTGATGGGTGAATCCGCTGCGTTTTGCTTCGACAAATTTTTTGTGAATTTCAAGAGGAATTTGTGAAACGACGAAAAATTCACTAAACGCCCCAGCGTCTCGTTTTGGACACTGGTGTCCATTTTTGGATGCTGGCGAATTTTCGATGGAAGGTTTAGTGTGAGCAGTAACAGAACCAGTGCTCCTACAAGTGACCCCATCTGTTTCTGGGACAACCGGAGTTAAAGTAGCAGCAACACCTAAGGTTCAGCCCCAGGAGAGGGCAACAGACAGTGTCTCAGATATATCGGAAGAGGTGGAGTACACTGTTGTTTATGAAGATTCAACTTTTTATACTGATTTAGTGGAGCCATGGATTCAGGAGATGTGTAAGGCTTTGGATTTGGAAGATCAGGATCAGGAAAAGAAGCATGTTTAAAGCTTCTTCTAAGAGAGGTCTGGTGTTCCAGTGAATGAGTATGATGATAGAGTATTATGATAGAGGAATGGGGCACACTTGATAAAAAAAAAATTATTTCTAAGAAGTTAAATAAAATGTCCCCTTTCAATGAAGCTGAAGTTGGACAATAGACTAATCCTGTTAAAGTAGATGCGGCCATATCTAGGGTGGCATGTAAAACAACTCTACATTTGGATGCGGGGGGTGTCACTCAAGGATCCAGGGGAGAGAAGACAAGACACTTTGCTTAAAAAAGCTTATTTGGTTGCGGGCCTTGTCTGTAAAACATAAGTGTGTCCTGTGTAGGTAAAGCTGTGATAGAGAAGGGTTAGAGACGAACATTCAAGTGGGGCTGCAAGATAACCTTATGCATACCATGGATGGCATACAGTAAGAGTGGCAGTTGAGTATATTATTAAAGTTTAAAGCATCCATGGATATGTTGAAGATCTCTACCAGGAATACTAGCATTGGCAAGCAGATACTCCATTAAAATTTAACCTGTGTTCCCTTCCTTTTGAAGGTGAGCAGTTATTCGGCCCCAAGTTGGATACAATTACATCCAGAGCTTCCAAAGGAAAAGTTTATTCTTGCCTCAGGAGAGAAGGGAGAGATGCCAGCCCTTGAGGAATGAAAAACCTCTTACAAAGAGGCTAAAGCTTATAGACCTAGTAGAATATACCGGAGAAATTTATGATGCAGCTACGTGGTCTTCCATTTCTACATTTTGTTGTTTCAATAAATTGGATGCTAAGGCAGCCAACAGAGCATTCTTTGGTCATAGGGTGCTGTCTTCTGCCATTTTTGTGTAATTAAATTTTATTCAACACTCCCTCCCTTGTGCATGTTATTGCTAGGGTATGTCCAGTTAGTGCCCACTGCTATGGGGAAGGACAGGAAAGGGGAAAATTTCATCATACCTACCATCATTTTCTTTTCCTGGACTGAAGAGTGGCAGTGATAGTCAGTGGCATAACTAGATCTTACTGGGCCCACAGCAAATTGTTTTTCAGGCCCCGAAAATGTCCAGTGGTTGACCTGTTTTACCAATATTTATTGTAATTTTATATGAATTAGGGCCTCATGGGGCCCCTATAGCTCCTGGGCCCCCTTGCAGCTGCAGGGTCTGCTTCCTCTGTAGTTACGCCCGTGGTGATAGTGACTTTCCACCCTTACATATACTTCTAAGCTCGGTTGGAAAAGAGAGGAAGTATGGGGAGTTTGGAGGTCATTTAAATTGTCTTCCTGTCATTTTGCATATGAGGGGGAATTAGCCCATTAAGCAAGAAATCACAAAAGAAAAATATACAAAGAAACCATGAATAAACTGGAATTGCAGCAGTTTTTTCATATGAATTTGTTTTTTTCAATTAATAAATCTCAATAATTAATTAATGTTCTGAAAACTCGAATTTGAAAAAAAAAAAATCAATATGTAATTTTTTCCTTTAATTGTCTTCCAAACAAAATGCAATCTAAAATTTTAATTAGGTCTGAGAGTTTGGGTGCCAATTTTGTTTGTGTTGGGACCCCTGTTCCCCCTTAATTTGTTATCAGCTTTGAAACTCACGCAATATAATTAGAATTTTTCAGCATTTAGCCTGTGGAAAAATTATTTTAATTAAAACAAAGGGTTTTCTTCACAGCTCTGCTTATGTTTATGTTTCTGACATTTCCCAGGCATATGCGTAGTACAACGTGATGAAAGAATCTGTTAACATTTCAGCTGAATGCACAATATAATTTTGACTTAAATCTCACCATATTTGACTAAATTTACATTCTTCTGTTTTATAATAGCTCACACTGCATTCAAGGTTTTCAGATTGTTTCTGGTACTTGCTGAAATACAGATTATTCCCAGGATCATAGGCAAACCTGCTGCTTGGCATGAGTCTAAAGCTGGCCACAGACATGCAGATTAAAGCCTATGTCGGATGAACGATTGTCCATGTCAATCTTCTGATTTGCAACTAACTCAGTGTCAGACTGGGACACCAGGGGCCCACCCAAAAACCTTAGACCAGTGGCCCATCCAAAAACCTTAGACCAGGGACCCACCCAAAAACTTTAAGGTGGCCATAAACTGGCCAACAAAAGCTGCTGACAGACCAAGTCGGCAGATTATTGGCCATGTACGGGGCCTTCCCACGAGCTTTCCCAATAGAAGAATTGGAGTTGGCCAGATGATGATTGGGCAGGGGTAAAAATCCAGTTGGATCACGGACCGAAACTGTTTGTTGATGCAGTCCTGCAATCCGACCACCCTTCAACTTCAATTTTGAGCCGATCATTGGACCCTAGGACCCTCAATCGGATCAGCCTGATATTGTCCACCTCCTGTGTCAGCTCAGAAACTGAGGGAGACACAGACGCCTGCCATGGTAAACTGGATGTAGGGAATTTTTCTGACTTTAACGTCACAAAGAGGGGGTCCGGTTTAGCCAGGAATATAAGCAGTTTGATTTTGGACATTTGCAATTTCAGTTGAAAAAAGTAATTGAAGCAATTTTTTCGTTTTAACAGATTTGCGACATATAGTTTATAGTCAACATTAGACATGCGAGTATTTTACTATAGAATTTTTACTGGAAAAAAACCTAAATTTTTTTCGAGATTTATTATACCCCGATGATGGAATAAGAACTCAGCATCTCAGACTTGCCAAGGTTGTATATAAGTCAATGGCAGAAGTCCCTATCCTATTTGGAAGTTTCTGTGGTCTGTGCAGGAAGAAAGCCTGGGGCTCAAAAAGGGTGTCGGTGAACAGTGAACCCGTAGGGTTTACCTGTGCGTCCGCAAGGTACAGCCACCGAACAAAGTTCCTGACAACGTGGTCATTACAGTTTAATAGTACAAGTCTCACTGCAGCCATATTTAAATTGCTAAACATTTTTTTTGTGTTACTTGATATTCGAGGCAACGTTATACCAAACTGAATCCTTTCAGGATATAACACGCTTCAAAAGGCAATACTTGGGATTTACAAATTCTTCCTCCAGATCGGACACATTTCATGCAGTTTTGTACATTAAGTACTCAAATAGCATGTTGGGTGCCGGAGCATTCTTTCACATCACTTCATCAGATCAGTTCAGTCCTAATTCCTACACGGGAAAAGGCTGACTTTAACAACAATTGCTAAATGATTTGCCATTTACACTTCGTACTGCTGATAAACCCAATATAACATATGAGACAATTTGGAGGAATTATCTTTAACATACAGTAGTTCTTCCTCAAAAAAGAAAACACAGGGACCATATATAAATAATTCTGTAAATAGCAACAAATTATTAAAGTTTACCATGTCCAATTTTACAATAACTGATCATGAACAATATATATTCTCAACAATAAGGGGCAAATTTACTTACCTCCAAAGTTGCACCAGCATTGGCTTCGCAGCACTTCACCAGGTGTAGATTCGCCAGGGCTGCGCAAATTCATGAAGATCCGAAGTGGCGCACACGTTACCGATCGTTTGCAAAGTTGCAAAGTAGTGATATTACTATCAGTGGGTTGAAGTTGTGCTAGCGAAGGTTAATTTGCATACGGTGCCAAATAGAAGTTTGAATGGACGTGTATGCTGCAGCAAATACATAACACTACACAAACCGAGGGAAACTAAATAAAATTATATAGAGGTGTTTTACTGCCCTACACATGTGCCCACAGTATTGTTTAGGTGCCATATGTTTTTAAATGTAGGGGGGAAGGAGGGTACCCTAAAAAAAATTTACAATCTTTTTCAGCCTATCACCCTGTAAAAATGAAAAGACGCCAGCGTTTTTGTTTTTTTTTATCTACTCTATTGCACTTTACCTGGCAAAGTAAACTCTTGCAAAAGGGGCAGCGTTCAGAAAAAAAAAACGTAGCAAATTTGTGTAGTTTCGCCCCTTCCCCAGAGTGCAAGTTCGCCAGGCGTTAAGGTGCGAAGTTGCACTGGTCTATCTACTTCGCTAGTGAATCTTTGCCTGGGACACTGTTAGTAAATTGGCGAAGTTGTGAAATGACATCACGCTGGTGAATTTTAGCTACCGTTCGCCACTTCGCACTTTAGTGAATTTCCCCCAAGATATCTTCCTAATTGCAACCAGAGATGTAGGACTAATGAACTTTAAATAAAACACCCCTCTTTGTAATGAAGGGGGGTGGGAGGTCGGCCCAAACCAACCCGCGGGTGTCCCACAGGTATCGGTATTGGGAAATGGATTAATTTCCCTTCCAGTGTCTCATTTTCCTGTTGCTGGGTTAAAACCTATCATATCTATATGCATACCCATTTCACTGGTACAGGGACCCCGTGAACAAGTGTATAGGATAGCTCCTGTAATAGCACTCTATAGATGGAGTGAGGCAGAGAGGCTAGTTAGTAAGAGCAGCTCAAGCTCCACCAAGAAGAATAGAGGGACTAGCTCTCCCCCTGCTCTCCCCCAGGCTCTGCTTTGCCTGTAGTGAAGGGACCACATTACTGACAAGGGAATAATGCTATGTTCTATCCCTGTTCCACATCTGCTGTGTGTGATCTGGTCCACATGAGGTACTGAACCCCTGGAAGGTGATCCTC
This sequence comes from Xenopus borealis, assembly GCA_024363595.1. Taxonomy (NCBI): domain Eukaryota; kingdom Metazoa; phylum Chordata; class Amphibia; order Anura; family Pipidae; genus Xenopus; species Xenopus borealis. The sequence goes on along the minus strand of CM044434.1, from coordinate 145,934,969 downwards.
TCAACTCCTCTGTGCTATTCCTTCTGAACGGGCTTTCCAAGCTGTATCTGCTACTCTTTGAATGTTCCTCATGTGTGAGTATTACAAACCCTATGGCACCTTGTACTGAAATAAAGCCTGTTCTACTGTTTTGTAAAGAACCCCTGGTGTCCAACTCCTATTCCTTTACACCTTTGGCAGTAGTTAGTTGTCGTTAAACAACATCAACATGCGATCTTTCCACTTAGGGAAATCCTGGTGAAAGAGGGTTGTGTGTAGCCCATGCTCTACCACACTAGTTGTTATTTGTCTATTTTAGGGGTTACAAGTCATTTAAGACCACAAGCACAGTTGTATTTGTCAACCCTATTCATTAAAGGTACTTGTGTCAAAATGCACTTTCATATAGTTGGGCATGGTGCTTCCGGCCTCCTGTTCCAAACTGAGCACTGCTGTGCCTATTGACACCAAGCATCCGTGGGGCTACCACCAACTCCAGACCAGAAGGTAGCTCTAGGGTGCGCCCAGCATGCTGTGTTGATAGGCGCAGTGCGCTTATGTCTAAAGAATTGGGTGTATACATCAGTCTCACATTGAACACCCAAAATTACACCAACAACCAGATTTTCAACACAATTGTGTCTGGTTTACTTCAAAGTGTAAAGACCGAAGTGCTCATTGTCCACAACTGCATCAGGTGTAACGTCCCCTTGAAATGCAAAAATGCTGGAAATTCTCTGGAAAATGCTGCATTATGGGATAAAATATGTCCATTTATCTCAAAATTGCACTCTTCCACTTTACTCGCTGCACTTGTGGTCATAAATGGCTCCTAATGCGACCATACCTGTATTGTGCCTTGTATTGTTCAAATGGAGCGTGCTTTCTGCCTTCATGATTGTCGAGAGTTTCAGGTTGTTGGACACTGGATTTCATTCCATAATTCGAGTTTTTAGGGCGACAATTTGAAAATGTTTCACAATTCAAATTATCGCATGATTTTGAACAGACTTTTTGTGCACATTCAATTTCCAATCAGGTTTTTTTACAAAATTAATTCAGATCGTGGTAGGGAGTTAGGTCAAATTTAAATTTTTAATGGGGAAAAAAAAAATCTGTTTTATTAAAAAGCTCCCATATCTAGCTAATATATTTTACTTTTATTTGCACATTGTCACTCAAATCCTTTCTACTGTACAGTTCTTTGGTTTTCTCCCAAAACACAAAGGCAGGTTCATTGTCTCCTGATAAATATAACCCTAGTTTTAGGGGCCTGACACACAAGGAGATTAGTCACCCCCTGATTAGTTGGTTAACTAACTCCTTTGAATGCTTTCCCAATGGCAAAAATGTAAACCGCCAGTGGGAAGTCATACGAGTGGCCTCACAAGGAAACTTCGGACATCTTCAGAAAGCCGAAAAGACTTCAATGTTTCCCCACCATCGATTTACATTATTGCCGGTGGGAAAGCACTCGGATAAGATTAGTCACCTGCACTAGTGGAGATTAATGGCATCTAATCTCTCTCTCCATGCGTTAGTGGCCTTATATAGAGGGAGAGTTGGAAAGAATTGCTGCAATTTCTTTTCAGTCTCAAAGAGGGTGGCAGATACAATATTATTACCGATATGTCTGCTTTTATCCTTTGTTTAAATATAGGGTCAACAATGTAAAAAATTATTTATTTACATCGGTCCCTACCAAGACATGAGAGTAATCTAGATAAAGCCGCAAAAGCAGAACTTTGCTGCAAGTACGCTTTTATTCACTCAACATGTATTGATGTCAGGCCCTTTATCAAGTGCAATGTCAAATAGCAAAGAAATAAAAATGTATAGGATGTGTACAAGTAAGTGATGTAACACAAACTGGGTTTGTAGTTGGTTCAGTCCATGATGTCACTGTCAGTCCATAAATATTTATAGCAGCGTATTTCTTAAGTGTTCATATGAAATATGTTAAGTCCACATGATATAAGTATAAAAAGAATTTAATTGATGTTTACATTTAGGGGGTTCTTTCATAAAATATGAATTTAATTTAAAAAAGTCAGACCAAACTAAAATCTACTATTTGATCTCATTTATTATTAAAAAAGTTGGATTGAATTGGATCAGGGAAAAACAAGATAGAATCCGGAAAAGTCCTAATGTTTTTGATTTTTTGGCTGAAATGCCCAAAATGATGGGATTTTCGGGCTAATTCCAGCGCAGACTACAGAAAGTTCCAAATAGGATAGGGACCTCTCTAACTGACTTAAAGGAGAAGTAAAGGCTTGCAGCATTTGGGGGTGACAAATATTAGGCACCCACAAGTGATTCTATTGACTTCCCTGAAACCCCAGCCTGATGCTCCTATCAGCAGAAAATATAACACCTGCCCTGGGTTATACCAGTGAGCACCATCGAGTGATCCACTTCTGTCTTCTTCTTTCTTTGAATTTCCTGGGGAAATCGCATGTACAGTAGAACAAAATAGCCGACGTTTAAGTTAATTCAGCTTTCCACTCTACTGAGTATGTGCAGGAGTGCAAAGAAGGAGGAAGACGGAAGAAGATCACTCCGTGGTGCTCACTTGTATAACCCCGGGTTGGTGCAGTTTTCTGCTGATAGGAGCACCGGCCTGAGGTTTCAGGTAAGTCAATACAATCACTTGGGGGTGCCTAACATTTGGCACCCCCAAGTGCTACAAGCCTTTCCTTCTCCTATGAATACAGCTTCGTCAGGTCTGAGATGGTGGATTTTGGATTCAGACTTTTTGCAGCTTTGGGGTATAATACATCTCTTTTTTTCACTTAAAATTCGGATTTTATAGTAAAAAAAAACTCTAAGCGGTATTGTAAACTGTAAAACTATGACGTATTTAAAGGGATCCTGTCATGGGAAAATTTTGTTTTAAAAATGTATCAGTTACTAGTGCTGTTCCAGAAGAATTCTGCATTGAAATCCATTTCTCAAAAGACAGATTTTTTTATATTTCATTTTTAAATCTGACATGGGGCTAGACATATTGTCAATTTCCCAGCTGCCCCAAGTCATGTGACTTGTGCTCTGATAAACTTCAATCACTCTTTACTGCTGTACTGCAAGTTGGAGTGAAATCACCCCCTCCCTTTCCCCCACCCAGCAGCCTAACAACAGAACAATGAGAAGGTAAACAGATAACAGCTCCCTAACACAAGATATCAGCTGCCTGGTACATCTAAGAACAGCACTCAATAGTAAAACCCATGTCCCACTGCATACTATTCAGTTACATTGAGAAGGAAAAACAACAGCCTGCCAGAAAGCAGTTCCCTCCTGAAGTGCTGGCACAAGTCACATGACTGGGGCAGCTGGGAAATTAACAAAATGGCTAGCCCCATGTCAGATTTCAAAACTGAATATAAAAAAATCTCTTTGCTCTTTTGAGAAATGGATTTCAGTGCAGAAGTCTATTTGAGCAGCACTATTAACTGATGCATTTTAAAAAAAACATGTTTTCCCATGACAGTTTTCCTTTACCTAAAGTTTTGAATCAAGTTTACTGTACTATTCTAACTATTATTATTATGTTTCTAAACAACTTTTCCAAAAGACTATTTAAATTCAAACATACAGATAATATTAAGCAAAAACACTATTAGATGACAAAATGTTGAACCAAGACAATGAAGTTTATTTTTCTGTTAACTCTATACTCTTACAGAAAATTGCAACATATACTGTTAAAAATATCTGTTCTAGCTCCAGGCTAAATATCAGATATTATGAACCTCAGTATGCAGGCACTGTGTTTTGTGAATTGGTAAGTACCTACACCCACTCTATACCCAGAGGAAATAAACACACACACTCAAAAAAGTTACTGATAATAGTTTGGGAAAGGTCTCTACATTTGTGTGTGTATATATATATATATATATATATATATATTATATATATATATAATATATATATATATATATATATATATATATATATATATATATATATATATATATATATATATATAGGGATAGATAGATAGATAGATAGATAGATAATAGATAGATAGATAGATAGATAGATAGGATCTGCACACTGACCAAAAATGCAGTGGAGGATGCACTGTCAAAACTGTTTAATACACAAATGCAAAAGAGGACCAATGCTTCTTTTCTTGTGAATGGTAAATATTTATTTATTCATAGTTCAGAGGGGTACAACTGAAAGATTATCTGTTATTACCACACCTTTCAAGGCATGGTGCTGGAAAAATATACCGAGGAGAAGCACAAAGTTTCAAACTGCTTAGATTAAGGCATAAATATATGTTGATTGGCGCAGAGTTTCGAATAGGTTTATTGTCATCCTTCAGGAGTTTGCAGTGCAGGTATGGGATCCATTATCCGGAAACCCTTTATCCAGAAAGTTCCGAATTTCGGAACAATCCACTATTTTAAAAACAATTTCCTTTTTATAATAATAAATAATAACCTAGTAACCTGTACTGATGTATTGTACAAACTACAATATAATTAATCCTTATTGGAAGACTTTTTGTGTTTATTTAATGTTTACATGATTTTCTAATAGAGTTCTATAGAATTCAGAATCAGTTATCCAGAAAACCAAAAGACCCAAGCATTCTGGATGACAGGTCCCATACATGTACCACTATGAGCAAAGTGTACTCCTGGGACTCTCTAAATAGTTTATAACTTAATTATGGTTAGTTGATATTTCTGTCTGTGTCCAGGACTTTTTGAAAAACAAAATAAAAATATGTAGCAAAATGTAGACTAAACTTAATTATATTTAGAAGGTCCAATGAATATGCTTAGCTCATCTGATTGAAAACCAAGGGATATACATACTACATACAAATAAAGGTGAATCTAATGAAGCACAATACAGGTATGGGATCCGTCACATGGAAAACTTTTATCCAGAAAGCTCCAAATTATAGGAAGGTCATCTTTCATAGATTGTATTTTAAGCAAATAATTCAGATTTTTAATAATGATTTCCTTTTTGTATGTAATAATAAAACAGTACCTTGTACTTGATTCCAACTAATATATAATTACTCCTGACTGAAGTCAAACCAATGCTTTTGTGTTTTCGTGCTTATATTATTTTTTAATTTACTTACGTTATGGAGATCCAAATAATTGAACAACCCCTTATCCGGAATATGACAAGCCCTGAGCATTCTGAATGAGAGGTCCCATACCTATATCAGCATTCCACCCCACTTTCATGTGACCACATTGCTCTTCTTTATAACATCTTTTCAAGAATGCATTTTCAGACACACAAACCAAGTATATCTGGTATTCCAGGTTAGAATTCTTCAGGTTTCCCAAAACATTCCTGACTTTCCCTCCAAACCAATGTATTTGCAGACAGCCATCCATAAAACTATGTAATAATTATAGACTTGGCTATTGTCCAGTGTTGCCAAGATCTAGTACGACTGTTTAAAAAACATTCATAATAATGAATCAACAAGCTGGTAAAGCTGTCTGGGGTTGATTCTAGAAGATGCTATGACTTTTGTGGCCTTCTGTCATCAGTACAGTAGGTGTTATTAAACTATGAATTTCACTGGGGTACATATCTGGCTGCATATTATCAGCTCATCCTCAAGAAAATTCAACAACTATTAAAAATGTTGAGGATTATTCTGGATAATTAAGGTAAGAAGTAAAAATCGTCAATAACGGTGTCATCTACAAACAGTAGCATTGGCCAAGGCAATCGCATCTGAAATTATTACGAAGGGCAAACATTTATACTGAGAGATGAAATATAGCTCTCTTCAATGTGTTGCAGTCACTGGGACAGAGCCATACATTCCAAGGGTCGGCTTCTTCAACAACCTTTGAGTCTGGAAGGATTTAAACCATTTGAGCCCTTTGCAAAGCAGTCTGCATAAATCCAGAAGCCACTCTATTAACATTCAGCATTCTACACAATATCTAATGCAGAACAGTGTTCACTGAGAAATAACATGGGACTCATACAAGTTTTTACATTTTGATTAGAAGATCATGTAGTGATCAAAAGTAGCGGAATAAAATAGATGGGCAGCGAATGGGCTACAAACTGAAGGACAAAGTAGATAATTACTGGGACATGTACTAGCAAATTCTGAATGGTTGTTGGATATATTTGTAATTGGCCCACAATGGAAGCAGCATTTAAAGCATTCTAACACAAATATAGGTACCATATTCAGCCTGGCAGACAGGTCCAACCCGGAATAAATAACTCTCAACCTGACCTGCACTCTAGTATGTTCCCTACCTGGGCCCAATATCCAAACCCAGCACCAAGGGGGTTACTAACCATCTGACCCAGGGACCAATGAAATCAGATGTGATGTTACCGTGCACCAGAAGTGACACTTCTCTGGAGGTGGATTAACCATTTAAAGGGAAAACATTGTTTGACTGTTGGGTGTGGGAGGTATGAGAGCTGAGTACTCACAAACTGCTTTGTGGGCACTCTGTAGGTCTCTAGTTCAAGATGATTTATCTAGCAGTTTGTACCCACAAGTAAAGTAAAATTGAAGCTAAGTTGAATTATAACTGGGGTCTGGGACACAGAAATTAGGAAATAACTGAATACAAGCCTCCCCTAGACGCAAGGAATGAACTGTACCACACCATACACAGTATAATTGTCGTATAAAGGGATTTACTTTTATACTGCATAGAAAATAAAATGCAGTTTTAAATAAAAATAAATTGTTTCCCTTTCTTAAAAAGAACTCAAATCTTGTTATTGTATATAACAAACCGGACTGTCTTGACAATTGCATTATTCTTTTCGTTTGAAAAAAAATGTTAAAAAAGCTTGAATGCTGTGTTGAAATTACACCTCCCATGGATTTCTATAGAAGCTTGTTAACATTTTTGAGTTTGTTTTTTTTTTTGTAAGATTATTGAAATAATCTATGGAATATTTCTATATATAATCACTCTAAAGGTAGGGACAGACAGGGAGATTCGGGGAGATTCTGTCGCCTGGTGTTTTTAGCAGGCGACAATCTCCCCGAATTTCCTTCTCCCTGTCTGCCGCTAGTATAACTGACAAAGCGCCAGCGCCTGTGCACACGCTGCACAGCGATTTCCGGAATCGCCCGAAGATACTTTGTGAGGAAACCGCCAAAGGTCTGTAGACTTTCTTGGCTGAAGCCTCCTTTATTTTGGTCAAACATTTGTTTGGACACTCTATTGGTTTATAACATCAGGCAGTTTTCCCCTTCCACTCTTCTCTATAATGAGGCCAGTCCCACAGTTTAAAGACCATTGGTCTAAACAATGTGCAGTTTTATTGAGGTTTCTGCAACAACCTGGAATTATGTATTTTATCTGTCAGATGAAAGAGTAACACAGGTTACATGGCAGGTTGCATGGGTATTACAATTCCATCTCTAAATAAAGCAAATAATTGCAGGTCTTATTCCCAAAATAAAAAGAGCGCAGCTAGGATAAATTATGTTACTATTGCTTGGCTTTATGTAAATACATATTTACCGACTCATTCATGCATTTTACATTAAAGAAAATTACCCCTGAACTGAAATGTAACTAAAAAACTTAAGTTAAAAACACTTTTTTTCATATTTATTTAAGTGCTACCAAAATGTGTTTAGGTCTGTTTCTCACCAAATACAAATATTAGAACATTCCCTTTCAATCTAGCCTCCGTGCTTCAGCCTTTGGCCTTAGCCCAAACCAATCTGCACTTTGACTTTTTGGAAGTTCATAGGATTCTATGCGTTGGCATTGAAGTGTCTAAAATCGAATTCTACTCAGCTTCTAAAAGTGTATGCTGGCAGAATGCCCAATGCTCACAGGAACTAGTATAGATTTCAGATTATGTTCTTCCAAATGCCCAAACGATGTAGAAATAACATTATATTATTAATGGATAACATCTGAATTCTTCATCCTTACTGATTCTACCAGTGGTGGATACACTATTCTCACTTAACTACTGACTTCAGAAGAAATTTATTTAGTGAGCATGGAAGCCAAAGGCCAGGGGCCCCAACTTTTTTTAACTTGTGAGCCACATTTCAATGTAAAAAGAGTTGGGGACCAACACAAACATGAAAAAAGTTCCTGGGGTGCTAAATAAGCCTGTTATTGGCAATTTTGTAGCTGATTTGAGAACTGGAAATCTACAGGAGGCTCTGTTTGGCAGTACACCTGATTTTTATTTAACCAAAACTTGCCTCCAAGCCTGGGATTAAAATTAGCAATACATTGAGGCCACTGAGAGCAACATCTAAGGGGTTGGGGAGCAATACATTGCTTGTGAGACACTGCAATACACGGCAATACATGCAAAATAAAGTAATTTCACTCACATTATTATACATTTGCTGGTCACCATGTAGGACTAAAGAGAAATCCAGGTAAAATACACCATGTAAAATACTTCTTGGGTAAGTTTATTTTTTTTATAACAGCCTTTTTGGTTCAATAAACTATTGGGCCTATTACAAACATATACGGTTTTTCTTTTTTTCACAAATCTTATTTCTCTAAACATTTATTTAAATTTCTCTAAAACTCTAAAACTACCAGATTTATTAAGTATATAAGCCACAAAAATTCAAATACAAAACTTTTTTTTTTTATAAAAGCAATTGAAGTCCTATAGAACACAATGGCAGCTGTGCTGATCCTATTGGACTTTTTTTTTTAGTCATTCAGACTTTTACAGGTATTTTGGATTTCTTTTCCTAGTAATTATCTGAAAAACTCAAATTTTTAGAGGTTTTACAGATATTCATATTTTTTGCAGCATTTTTTTTTTCTGTTTGTACTTTTTATATTTTGATCTTTTAATAACTTTTATGGCATTTGTGATTTTAGAGGAATAGAGTTTAATTATGGTTTCAGAAAGCTCTAATACAGGTATTGGATCCATTATCCTGAAACCCATCATCATCCAGCAAAGGCCAGGATCTCTAGATAACATGTCCCATACCTGTACCACTAAAATTCGACCTTTAATAGATGGGCCTCCCCAACTTTTGTTATGACACAGTATACCTGAAATTTGTCAGGACAACTGCCATTGAATTAATCATGACCTTGCCAGCTTTTCAATGGCAATTGAATTTTGAGTGCAAAAAATTCAAATCATGGAAAAAATCTAATTTGATTTTTGATAAATCTCCCCCTTAATGTTTACATGATTTTCTGGTAGATGTAAGGTATGAAGATAGAAATTATGGACAGAACTGTTATCTGGAAAATGTGTTTTGGTAGCCGAGGATGAGCAGAGTATAACAGGGCTTTTTAGCAGGTTCATGCAGCCTTTGCACAACAGCAGTAACTTGAACTCTATCACTCTCAAGTTGTACAGAAAGTACTGTGTACAAGTCCTGTGCACAGTGACACCCGCAGGCCATTTGTATAAACACCACATTACCCCTATAGTAGGAACGCATTTGGACAAATATAATAAACAGTAAAATTTAAACAGTATGTATCTTAAAGCAATCATATACATTGTTCACATCACATACGTAGTCCTTGCTCCATGCTGGTAGTTTTCTGATTCTTAAAGTATGCCTTACAGGTTCACTTTCTTCTGGCCTATTACAGCTGGCATTAGGAGTAGGAAAATGTTCTTCATCAAATGGAACGTCTCCAAAGTCATATCTAGCAGGAGCAAGACGACTTGCATTCCATATGCGTCCATCAGACAGTTCATATGTGTATGGCCCTCGCTGGCGTCTCACTTCAAGTGGTGTTGTAAATTTTGATTGTCTTTGTTTCAGCATTCCTGGTTTCTTAATTCTGACTAAAGATCCAGGCTGAAAATGCATTTCTCTTGCACTATGTTTTCGGTCAGTATAAGCCTTGAATTTGCCTTGGTGACATTTGACAATGTCAGCAGTAGATGAGTTTGTAGGAACAGTATTTGGTGTAAGTTTGATGTCTGCAACATGTAACCCCAAGCACATCTGTCTGCCATGTAATAATTCAGCTGGAGATGCTTGGGTTGTTGCATGGCAAGTTGCTCTGTAGTTATGTAGTTCCTGTGAGGAGACAGCCTCACTTATAGAGTAGGGCAATCGCCTCAATTTCAGGCATACTGGTTTTACATCTGGTCTCAGCTTCACTTTGTATACAAAGTTCTTTGCACAACCCAGTGATGTGTTGCTTTGTGGTAAAATTTTAGATACAGGCTTTGTGGCAGGCACTTGTGCTGTAGTAATGAGACCATTGACTAATTGCAGGTTTAATGCAGTAAAGAGATCCCTTCCAAGTATAGCAGTACCTTTATTCACAATGTAAAAGTCACATTTTTCAGTATTTGATTCAACTTGTACAGTCACTGACAAGCAACCAAGGACAGGGATTGGATCCTTTAAGTAACTGACCAGCCTCAGGGCAGGTGCAAGAAGCATATTGTTTGCAAGAATGTACGCTGTCCCTCTGCTCCCAGGCAGTGAATAAGTAAAACATGCTTTCTAGCGCCTGAAATCTCTCTTTGGTCTGCAGCAATAATGTAAATATCAAACATACGGATCCAAGCAGTAAAAGGTATTGTAGGGTTTGGAAGAAAAGCTGCAGGATGCTACAAAGGTAGAAGAGACATCTCGTCGGCCAATTTGTTGTGTTTTGGTAGCCGAGAATGAGTAGATTATAACAGTGCTTTATTAGCAGGTTCATACAGCCATTACACAATAGTATCTTCCAACAGTGACACAGTGACACCCCCTTCGTTCGTACGAATGGTATTCAAGCAGGACTTAGTCAAAGAAGCCTATGGGGGTGTTCCCATAGGCTTCTATTGCAATTCGGTAGGTTCAATCTGGCGAAGTAGGCAGTCGAAGAATTAAAAAATTTTGATTCCTTCCATGATCGAAGAGGCTAAATTAGAATATTCGAATATCCAATTAAATCATACAATCATAATTCCATCATATTCAATCGAACTTCGATCTATTCACGTGAATTTTGTACATCTGCCCCATAATGTAAAAAAGACTGTCCTTTCAAAACACGTGCTGTCAACTGTGGCCATATCCCCTCAGCTGAATACCTGAAGTCAAACCCAGCAAACATTGCAACAATTTCACACATGACAACACCACAAAATCAGTGAGAACCTGAAACATGTTTGGGTAAGGGTCAGCTACAAAGCAAAATTAATTTCATGCTTCACTGATGCTGTATCACATGAGGTGTTTTTAAAAAACGTTAAAACGTGTAGTTTTCTTATCCAAAGATGCATTTCCCCACAATTCCACTCAGAAGAATTTGTGTTTTTTGTGGAAAAAAAAACAAGCATAAAAACAATTTACATGCAAAATATAGCCGGCTGATCATCAATACGTTTATGTGCGATGCATATCTTGTAAGAGTTTGGCTGCCATAGTGAAAATACACAATGTTTTTCAGAGAAGTGTATTTCCAAACCTGTGGATCCCATAGAGCTCAATTATATGGAGTTTCATAGCGTATTGGCATTTCTGCTGAAAAATGCAAATACTGGCATCTCGTGGCGGATTTTGTTTCGTAAACGCCCAGTGGGAATTGCTATAGTGTATATTCCATTATTTTCAGTTTTCAGTGTGTATTTACGGTTGACCAGGCATTTTTAAAAACACAATGTAAAAATGTATTGTGTGACCTCGCCCTTAGGGACCACTTGAAAACAGATTGAAGTGTTACAATGACATTTCTTGTAACATATTGAACCTAACAAAAATATTTATCAAAATAATATTATTATAACGTTATTTGAAAGACTTCAGGTTTATGTTAATAGAAGCACTTAAGGACAATAAATGCAAAACTATCTCAACTTTAGCTATTCCTCTACAAACATTTCTATGCATGTAACATGTGAGAATGCAAAAATACAGCAGTGCAGTAAAGTGCAATCATTAAAACATCTCAGGCTTATGGCGACACTCAACACTTCTCCACACTAATTACTTGTAGGCACTGGTGCACCACAATCCCAAGCCCAATATGGTCCAATAAAGTGATGCAAAATAATTTGTGGGCTATAGCCATTCATCATTTATTGCACATATACCCCACTGAAAATTCACCGTGCCTTCTCACCTTCTTCCATAGATGGTGATGTGCTCCATTATCTTCCATCTGATGGCAAAGGTCATACATGAGAGTACGTTAAAATACAGCCTCCCTCCAATGTAATCATTGCAACAGAGAACTATATTGTATATGATTCCACAGAAACTGGCCCTCGGTTATTTATCATAATCCAAAATTTTCTCACTATTTTCTGAAAACAACTATGACCAAATCTGCATGGACTTCCCCCATATTATCAATACATTTTTACGAAGCTCTCTTGTGCATGAAAAGACACAATAAAATCATGTAAAAATCTGAATCGTATGCGTTTTTTTGGATTTATCAACGAAAACTGTGACTTTTTACAGATTTAACTCGCAAAACCTGCAACTTTTTCTCGGATTTGACACCCGAAACCTCACAAACTTTGAATTATTGAATGAAATCCAGCGCAGATCTAATGTCAACAGGACATCTGCCATTGACTTCTACATGAACTCGGCAGGTCTGAGTTGGAGGACTATCTTATTCGGACTTTGAACACCACCGGGGTTTAATAAATCTGAGCTTTTTCTTTCTATGAAAAAAATAGAGCTTGGATGCTAAGGAAAGGTTTTTAACACTCCATGTAACATCATCACAACCGCTACAAAGTTTTCAATCAGAAATAGCTGACCGCTTAGGTGCAATACTCTTTCCTCTCTTTCCAAAATATTGACGGAGATATCTTGCCATGATAGCTAGACCATACAACACAGCGACTTCAGAGCCACAACTTACATACATTCTTAGTTACCTTAAACTTTAATAAAACCCTACATCACTGAAGCCTATTTACAGATAAACTACTAATTCCATAAAAAAGTAACAGAGAAGAATACCACTATCTACAGGAAGAAGATTCAATCAGGAAGCAAAACTTGGCCAAGCATTGTAACCCAGCTGTGTGAAATTACAGATAATCATCACTGGGAAAAACTACACCAGAAAAGACAATGGGGTAAATTCACTAAAGCTTCACAGCCATTGCAACACTTCACCAGACGCAACTTTGCCCAGACGACGCAAATTCACTAAAGTGTGAAGTTGCATCCAGGGCGCCGAACGCTGAAGAATTTTCTCTAGCGTTTCTTTGGCAGAGCAAGCAAATCATAGTTACATAGTTAAATTGGTTTGAAAAAAGACAAAGTCCATCAAGTTCAACCAATCCAAATTAAAACCCATTATACAAACACACCCCTCCACTCTTTCACACAAACCATATATATATATGGCCATGTTCGAAATTCAACCAGGGAATAGCGCAATTCGACGGGTCGAATGGTCGAATACGGAAATTCGATCGAATTTGATTCAAATCTAATTTTTGAACTAATTTTAAACGATCAATCTAATTTTTCCTATTCGATTTTAGGGAATGATCCCCATTTCGGTAGGTTTAATCTGGCGAACTAGGGGATCGAATTTAAAGGGGAAGTATTCGACCATCGAATTTTCGAATATTCGAATAAAATTAAATTTGAATATTCGAATCATTCGAATATGAATATTTGATGGTCGAATTTGGTCGAATTTGCCTAATTTGCATATTTGAAATTCTAATTTGAATCTTTTTGAAAATTCGATCGAATATTCGAATCCTTCATGTGAATACGTGAATTTTGTAAATTTGCCCCTTTTAACTGTAGAGTTTAGTATCACAATAGCCTTTGATATTATGTCTGTTCAAAAAATCTTCCAAGCCCCTCTTAAAAGCATCAACAGAATGAGCATCACAACATCACCCGGCAGTGCATTCCTTATCCTCACTGTCCTCACTGTGAAGAACCACCTACACTGCTTCAAATGAAAGTCCTTTTCTTCTAGTCTGAAGGGGGGGGCTCCTAAATATCAGGGGTAAAAAGGTCCCCTGATATTTATCTATAATGTCCTCTAGTGTAATCATGTCCCCTCGCAAGCACCTTTTTTTTTCCAGAGAAAACAACCCCAACCTGGACAGTCTACCATTATAATTTAAGTCTTCCATCCCTCTAACCAGTTTAGTTGAGAAAACCTTATTTTGTAGGCAATTATAAGTCATGTATAGTGTTCCTTTATATATATAGTGCTATAAATGTATATAATCTTTAAAAATAGCCCCTTTATTAGAGTTCCCTATAGATGTTCACTGGTCCCTGTCTGTGTTTCTAATGAGGGGTGGGTGTGTCCTAACAGTCACTGCTGAAGCACAGTAGAAGGAGGACAGGAGGGGGACAGCCAATCACAGCCCTGCAGTCCCACAAGCACAGACAGGCTTCAGTTCCCTATCAGGTCCTTCTAGCTGCTGATTGGTTCCTGTCCTACAGTGCAGTGTGCTGAGTGCCACCAGCTCCCCTGCACAGCCTGGGAGCAGGAAGTGGAAGGGAGGGATTACTAGGGGTTTTGCAGAAATATTCAATAAATTAATAAATCAGCCTGAAACACTATTTTTTAAAGCACAATTCTTCATTATCTAAATGAGCAAAATGCACTGGTACTGTATGTTCTTATTTTTGACACAATATGTCCCCTTTGACAAAAAAGGGCTGAAACGAGTTCATAGTTCGCTCGTTTCGCTGAACCTTACTTTTTAGCGTAAACAAATTTTACATATATTTGATTCATCCACAATTTTTTTCATAATTTATATAGTATAAAAACCATAACATCAATGGAAGTTCCCTTTCTTCTTTTTAAAAAGATCCTCGTTTCGTTTGTGGTTTTGGGTGTTTCAGATTTCTCTGGCAGCTATGTTCATTTGTACTTTTTTGTATTTGGATCTTGTAATAAAATTACAGGGCATTCATGATTTTAGAGAAATAGCTTAATTGTAGTTCTATAAACCTCTAAAACCATTAAAATGTTGATAAATCAGTCCCTTATAGTCTGATCTGTCCACTTACGATGAGATACAGAATATCTACTTGTCCGTTTAGCCATATGCCCCATAAAGTACTCTCTTCTAATAATGTTTTCGGGAATAGCCAGGATAAAGGGACATAAAGGGACATACAGAAATTAAATCAGGTTTATATGTTCACTAGTCACAACAAGAGAAAAAGGCAGACACTTAATAACAAAAACATTTTTTTTGTGTTCTATGTTCTTTATTAGAAATTCAACAAAGTTTTGATATGATCTTCATTCTGGAAGTGTTGTGCTCCCTGTTACAAGAATATATGCAAAGATATATATTACTTTAATATCCCAGAGCGCTAAGCTGTACCTCTGCTATGGATTTATGAAAGTAAATATGATTTAAAAATATAACAGTTATTCTAAAAGTATCACAACATTACAGATTTTCTAAGGTCTACGTCATGTGAATTGAATGTTAAAGGGGTGGTTCACCTTCAAGTTAACTTTTAGTATATTGTAGAAGGGCCAATTCTAAGAAACTTTTCAATTGGTCTTCATTATATATTTTTCATAGTTTTTTAATGATTTGCAATTTTCTTCTGTTTCTTTGCAGCTTTCAAATGGGGGTCACTGACACCATCTAAAAACAAATGATCTGTAAGGCTACAAATGTATTGTTATTGCCACTTTTTATTACTTATCATTCTATTCAGTCCCTCTCCTATTCATATTCCACTCTCTTATTCAAATCAATGCAGGGTTGCTAGGGTAATTTGTATCCTAGAAATTAAATTGCTGACACTGCAAAATAGAGAGCTGCTAACTAAAAAGCTAAATATTTATAAAACCACAAACAATAAAAAATGAAAACCAATTGCAAATTGTCTCAGAATATCACTCTCTACATTATACTAAAAGTTAACTCAAAGGTGAACAACCCCTTTAAAGGAGTAGTTTAGCTTGACAAATCTTGTTTTCAAATACCCCACCAAAAACAATATCTTTTTCTCTCTATTGCTTATGCGTTTTTTTCCTGATATACTGTATTTAACTGTCTACAAAATGATATAAAGAATAAAACAAAAAATGAATAACTGTGAAATGCCCAAGATTAAATAAAATAATGCATGTTTGTAATTTGAATTCATAGCTACATGCCTTTGCCTGAATATGAAACATTAAAGGAGCAGGAAAATGGTAGTCACTGGGGGGGGGTTCCAACATGCAAGGAATCCCCCCCTTCCCAGTAGTTAAAATTGGTCATCTGAAGAAAAGGGCTCCTGGTAGCTAAAAATGCAAAGTCCAGGGTACTACTATACATTTTCTTCTCTAGGAAACATTTGTGGACAAAGTGCACTGTGCACATACACAGTAGAGTGCAAAGCTGAAAAGAGGGCGTATTGCTCTACAGTGAGGGTGTACCCAGCCCAGGACTGTAGAAAGGATCGGCAAGAGTAAGATGATCATGCGGTGGCATCCCTACAGCTGTATCTTCGGCAAGTGTAGGTTTCAGTGAACAGGAACACCACCCTAGGGGGGGGAATTCACTAAGCGGCGATAATTCAGTAGCTTTGCCTTCGTTAACGTTAGTGATGCCTAATTTGCATACAACGCGAATTTCAAAGTATAATAGAAGTATATGTTACTACATTCCACTACACAAGCCCAGGAAACCTTTAATAAATTAAATAAAGTTGTCCTATTGCCCTACATGTGCCCCCTGTATACAGTAGTTGTGTTGCCATAAGTTAGGAAATTTAGGGGGGAAGGAGGGTATCCCCCCCAAAAAAATTTCGCCTTTTTTTCAGACTATCACCCTAGAAAGATAAAACACACCAGTGTTTTTTTGGGACTTAGAAAAAAATTTTTTTTCAAACTCCTATCTATTAGGTCTGACCTGGCTAAGTAAGTGGTAACGTTCAGGAAAATCATCTTAGTCATCTTAGTGAATTTGCATAATTACGATCCTTCGTCAGTGCGCAACTTCGACTAGCGTAAGGGTGTGAAGTTGCGCTAGTCTATCTACTTCGCTAGCGAAAATTCGCCAGAGTTGGTGTTAGTAAGTTTGCATAGTTACAAAATGACGAGACTTAGCACTAGCGTTAGAAGCTTTGCGCTTTAGTGAATTTCCCCCTAGGTCTCATGTTAGAGATAGTAATCATTGTGGCATGCAAAAAGCCTTCCCCCATCCGTACTATGCCTATCCTTGTGAAATAATGTAGACAGAGGATTGCACTCACATGACTTAAGGGAGAAGGAATAAAATAAAACTGTAACTATTGCCCATTAAATGTATATATTCTTACCAGCAGGCATTTCTTCATTCAGTTTTTCATTCATTCAAAAGTTTTATTTGTTTTTAAAATAAATGGCAAGCTGCACTGAACAGAATATCCCTGCTGCAGTCCAAAAATTCATCTATTCAGGGCACACGCATGCGCAATTAGTCTAAGAGGTGCCCTGGGCAAGCGCACAACAATCTTCTATCTTCCTTGTGAAGAGATTATGTTCGGGTCAGGTGATCCCTGACCTCTCTGCATGCGTTCCGGTCTGTCTTAATAAGGTCTGTAATAGCACACGTTTAAGCAGAGCAGCGTGGAAGCATAGCATAGCGGAAGTGCCCCTAGTATTTAAAAATGGCGGCAGCAGAGTTTCAACTATGGCCAAATTTCCTAATACTCATATACAAAAACTGTAACGATTTTGCACTTTTCAATGTGGTGTTTCAGGAGGGGGTAACAACAAACAGGTAGAGCTAAGTTGTTTTTCAAGTTTACTTCTCCTTTAATGCAAAAATTTTGTTGTTTATTGGAGCAGAAAGCTAACGTTTTGGTTGGCACTCTTAGGAGCACATTTACTAAGGGTCAAAGTGAATATATTTGAATAAAATTTGAATTCCGAAGTAATTTTGGGCTACTTCAACTATTGAATAGCACAAAATTAGTATTGAATAGAAACAATTTGAATATGCGACAAGTTGAATTTTCAAAGTATTGGCCCTTTAAAATCCTTCGACTTTGACACTTCGCCACTTTGCCACTTTAAAGCTTCCGAATTACCATTTTAGCCTATGGGGGACCTCTTAGAACCTTCCCTGAAAATTTTTGTAAGTCCTAGGAATTCGAAGGATTTTGCACAAAATCCTTCTAATCGTTCGATTCAAACGATTTTTATTTGATCGAAAATGGACCTATTTGATCAAAAAAGCCCTTTAAAAAAACTTTGATGATCAAATTTTTAAGTTTTTTCACTTTGAAAATTCGGCCCTTAGTAAATCTGCCCCTTAAGCTGGCCATAGATGCAAAGATCCGCTCGTTTGGCAACATCGCCAAACGATCTGATCTTTCCCCTATATGCCACTAACTGGCAGGGCTACATCGGGGTAATCCGAACGTTCGGCCCTATGGCCGAACGATTGGATAACGAGAAGTGCTATGGACTTCCGATGGGTCGGTCGGAAGAAAATCCAAATTTCCCAATCGATATCTAGTCCAGATATCGGTCAGGAAGACCCGTCGGAAGCCCCAATACGCGGGGAGATAAGCTGTCAAATTGGTCTAAACGACTGATATCTGCAGCTTTATCTGCCTGTGTATGGCCAGCTTTAGCCTTTGATAACAGTGCTAGCCAAAGTGTTAGCTTTCTGCTCCAATAAACACTGGAGTCCTGTGTATGCGGTCCTGTGTCTACATTGTACCATATTTTCTGGCTATTGCACCCAGAGGGCTACAATGGCAGGGATATCCTCATCCTCAATTCACTTGGGGTAAGTGTTTTTAGATTCTTTCCCGATCGCATTCAGGAGTAAAGCCATAGTGAGAGAAGGCAAGTTTTTTAATAAACATGCCAAAGTAGAGGTAGCTCCCGCACACCTGTCTGTGTAGATAAATCAGGTACACTTGGTGCTCAGTGATAGAGGTAATCGGCAACCTCAAATCCAATACTAGGAAAAGGCACACTGGCACACAAGATGTGAATGCAGGTGAACACCTTGCAAAATTTTATTACCGGAAGTGCAACGTTTCAGGGCAAGCCCCTTTGTCAAGCATATGCTTGACAAAGGGGCTTGCCCCGAAACGTTGCACTTCCGGTAATAAAATTTTGCAAGGTGTTCACCTGCATTCACATCTTGTGTGCCAGTGTGCCTTTTCCTAGTTTTAATAAACATGGGCACGAACCAGTATGCACGAGCACGCAATGGATTCACCACGATCAAACTATGATTTATTATATTTTCTTGAATTTATACATTGAAGGCACATTTACAACCAATATGCTAATGTGACAGAGAGCAGTGCTGAATTTCTAGTGTTTAATACCATCCACAGATGACATCAGGCTTTCCTGTTTGGCACCATTCTTTCGTCTATTTATTGTTTCACTGATGTGCAGTGTTCACCTTCCTGAAGACGGCCCGAGTGATGGTGCCGAAATGTTGAAAATAAAAAAGCACCTTTAATTTTTCACTTACCAAGTTCTTGGAGTGTGTTTTCCTTGTTAACTATATATATATATATTCATAACCAACACCGGCACTCACCCAATCACATGCTGAATCATGGGGTGCTTCTCCTTAATTCAATTAGTTAGAAGTATTAGAGGCACTCACAGGAGTTACAGCGCGTGCCATGGTATTTCATGTAGAACAGTATTTTAGGAATACTTTCCTTTTAATGACAATATTTGGAGGTTGTGGACAACATGAAGAAAATATCACAGCCCTTCCTAAAGCTCTTCAAGACAAAAAGTTTACCTGTATCATTCCTTTAGTGATATAAATATTAAAGTTGAGGAGTTTCTCCAGCTGTATATAGGAGCTGTGAGCTGGAGATGAGGATTTGGAGGTCGTGGACAACATGAAGAAAATATCACAGCCCTTCCTAAAGCTCTTCAAGACAAAAAGTTTACCTGTATCATTCCTTTAGTGATATAAATATTAAAGTTGAGGAGTTTCTCCAGCTGTATATAGGAGCTGTGAGCTGGAGATGAGGATTTGGAGGTCGTGGACAACATGAAGAAAATATCACAGCCCTTCCTAAAGCTCTTCAAGACAAAAAGTTTACCTGTATCATTCCTTTAGTGATATAAATATCAAAGTTGAGGAGTTTCTCCAGCTGTATATAGGAGCTGTGAGCTGGAGATGAGGATTTAGCCAAGGATTTACCTTGTGTGTAGAATGAAAAGCATAGCTGCAGCACTCCATACCAGCCAAGAGCGAGCAATTCAAAGTGTTTGAAGTTGAAATATAAAGAGCTGGGAAAGTCTCTCGCAGGTACTTTGAGATTCCTTTTGAATATTATGGCAGCTGTTTTTTGGCACTAAATGGATTTCTTGCTCGGTGTATATTGTTCAAGAAACTCTGTGAGCAGGGAAAGTTGAGCCATTTTTAGAGACTGTGTGTAAATGATGTGAAGGAAATGCACCACTTGATAAATGTGTGTCACTTTTGTGTTTTACTTGGCTCCATCAATAGGCAAACATGCTGGAGGTCCCTATAAGGATGGCCACCATTACTCATATGCTAGCCAGCGACTCTGTGGATTTTCATACATTTAGGGGCAAATTTACTAAAATTCCCTTAAAATCCCTTGAATCTATTCGAAATTCGATAAGCATACGACTATCGAATGCTTATCGAATAGTTGTAGGCTATCTTTTTCCTCCATATTTGATTTCTTGATTAAATCGTACGATCGAATACCGATCATTCGATTTCACAAAAAAATCGTACTTTTGCCTTCGAGCCTCCGAAAAATTTGTACGATTCGAACGATCAAGGCGTTCGATCGTATGAATGGTATTCGAGGAAGTCTTTGCAAAAGTTGGTATTCGGTAGGTTCAATCTGGCAAAGTAGGCATTTGAATAAATTTTAAATTTAAAATCCTTCAATCATCTAATGGTCGAATGATCGAATATTCGATCATTCGATCTATTCGATAACTCGAATATTCGGTATTCGATGATCGAAGTGGACAAATTTGCATATTCAATCCTCCGAAAAGATCGTACGATCGGTATTCGATAAAAATCAATCGAACATCGATCTCTTCACACAAATTTTGTAAATGTGCCTTTTAATAATTAAATTGCATCTGATTTGTTTGTAAAGGTGTTTTCCACCTTCAAATCAACTTAAGTCTGATGTAGAGAGGGATATTCTGAGACAATTTGCAATGGGTTTTCATTATTTGCAGTTTATGAATTATTAAGCTTTTTTTTCTGCAGCTCTCCAGTTTGCAATCTCAGTCACTATCTGGCTACTGGGGTCCAATTAAACCTAGCAACCTGGCAGTGGTTTGAAAGAGACAGAAATATAAATAGAGGCAGGCCTATATAGAAAATTAGTGTGAGAGCTCTCTATCCTATTTGGTTGTTTCTATAGTCTGTGCTGGAATTAGCACAAAACTCCGCTTGCAGATGAGACCAGTGCAAGTGCAATAAGAGGCAAATATTGTGTCCAACACTTTTAAACTAATAAACGTTTTTATTGTAATTGTAAAGTAACTGCATGGAGAGATTGAGTCAATAGACTGACAAATAATACTTTGAAACAACAAGACCTCTTTTCATTGCAGCACAGAGCAGATTGTAAAAGCTATAAAACTGCCTTAAAAAAACAAAGTTCAAACACACCTCTATTTAAAGGAGAACTAAAGTAGCTAGAAATGTTGTGCATTATGTTTTGTGCTTGGGCAACCACAGCCCTTTAGCAGTAAAGATCTGTGTCTCCCCAGTAGATGCCCCAGTAGCTCCTCATCTTTTTTTCTGCTGATTCACTGATTCACATGCTCTGTGCTACTGTCACTTAGCTTAGGTATCAACTCACAATATAATATAAATATAATATTTATAAAGGTCAAAATATATGACTGATTAGTAATTAATACAGATAATTATTACTGTAGCATCACAGAAACCAGTGAAATTAGCATCTGGATTTAATAATCAGCCCTGTAGCATCAGTTTACATTACCGACCAACCTCATTTTCTGCTGGATAATTAGTCACAACCCCTAAGCTTAGCTTCTCAACAGCTTCTCAGAGCCCACTGAGCATGTGAGTGTCACAGACACTACTAACAAATTCAAGATGGAGAACTCCAGTGACAACTTTGAAGTTTTCCTTTAAAGGGGTTGTTCGCCTTCCAAACTGTTTTTCTTCCTTTGAGTTGTTTTCAGATTAATCACTAGAAATAAATAATCTTTTTCAATTGCTTTCCATTTTTTCCATCATTTTTCCAAAATTGAACTTTAAAGGCAGAACTACAGAGCAGACTTCCGTGCATTTCTGTCGGAACTGATTACGGGGGCGACAAAACGACAGGAACAAGGTAAAGTAATAGAAAGTCGGACGGTGCAAGCTTCGTCTTCATCCAACAGCCATGTCGCGTCAGATAAACCCTGCGACACCGTCTGACTTCCTATTACTTTACCTTGTTCCTGTCAGATCCGACTTGAGGCGGGTGTTTTGTCGCCCATCGTCAGATCCGACAGAAACGCACAGAATTCTGCCGTGTAGTTCTGCCCTTAAGTTTAATGTTCGTGTCTTTGCTGTCCAGATGCAGATTCTGAACTGATTGTATCAATTCTAACAGCTGCATTTAATGAAGAACTCCACAAAAAGATGGCACATCTGGATGTGATTTATTGGAAAGACTGCTGCAAACCTCCTAACGCGTTTCTGGAGTATATCCCTTAGTCATAGGCTATGATTAAGGGATATACACCCAAAGCGGTGAGCTGGAGCGGTCTTTCTCTTTTGTTTTTTGTCTGTTGCATTTAATGAAACCCAGGGATTCAGCCCAGCAGGGTCAAAAATAAGAAATGTATCAAATAAACTAAATTTATCAATTTAGAAAAATTAAAGGGGGAAATTCACTAAGATGTGAAAATTCGCTAGCGTTGGCTTCGCTAACGTTCGCCGCACTTCGCCAGCACTACGCAAATTCACTAAGATGCGAATTTGCACTCAGGGTGGCGAACGTTAGCGAAGTAGCGCTACCGTTAGTTCGCCAGCCAAAGTGCAGTTACGCTAGCGATGCCTAATTTGCATACGGCGGGAACGTAAGCGTATAATAAAAGTATATGTTACAGCCACTACATTCCACTACACAAGCCCAGGAAACCTTTAATAAATAAAATAAAGTTGTCCTATTGCCCTACATGTGCCCCCTGTATAGTTGTGTTGCCATATGTTAGGAAATGTAGGGGGAAAGGAGGGTAACCCCCCCCCCCCAAAAAAAACAATCTTTTTCAGACTATCACCCTAGAATGGTAAAACACGCCAGCGTTTTTTTGGGACTTTTTTTTTCAAACTCCTATCTATTGTATTAAACTTCGCCAGGTCTGACCAGGCGAAGTAAAGTCTAGCGTAAGTGGTAACATTCAGGAAAATGTTGATCATAGTGAATTTGCGTTATTACGATCCTTCGTCAGTGCACAACTTCGCCTGGTGTAAGGGTGCGAAGTTGCGAAAGTCTATCTACTTCACTAGCAAAAATTCGCCAGAGTCGGTGTTAGTGAATTTGCGAAGTTGCGAAATGACTTCACTCTGGCGAATTAGCTCTAGCGTTAGATGCTTCGCACTTTAGTGAATTTCCCCCAAAGAGTCAGTGACCCCCCTGCCTCCCCAGAGCTGCTTTAGAAGGTGAAAAAATTTTTGACGGTCAACAACCCTTTTAGGGCTAGTCCAGACGAGAAGATTCAGGGAGATTCGTCATCTGGCGACTAATCGCCTTATATCTTCCGATTCGGGGAGAATATTCACCCCAGCGACAAATCACCTCTTCTTCAGGGCAACAATCTCTCCGAACTGCCTTCTCCTTGCCCTCCATCCACTAAACTGAAGATTTTTTGACACATTTCTTATCACACACGGCCGTTCTTTTTCCAAAGTCGCCCGAAGTTTCCTCGTGAGGCAACTTTGGGTGACTTTGGAAAACGAACGCCTGCTTGTGAATTGCCACAGGCGATTTTCAGTTTAGTGTGTGGAGGGCAAGGAGAAGGCAGTGTGGAGAGATTGTCGCCCTGAAGAAGAGGTGTTTTGTTGCTGGGGCGACTAATCTCACCAAATCTGTACGTGTAGACTGACCATAAGTGGCTGCCAGTGTTTGTGGGGAATTATAGAACCCTCAGCAGTGATAAACATTTCCAAGAAAAGACGGAGCAACAAAGTGTAAGAGGGAAACAGTAGGTGGGAGAAGAAAAATGTTTAGTCAAAGAGAAAGAAGTGGAAATAATGAAGTATTAGAAGAGTAAAAAAAAGTGGAAAATGGCAAAAGAAAGCGAAAGGAAAAAGAGAGTAAGGAGAAGGGGATACAACAGAAAACCGAACAGAAAAATGAGTATCTACAGTATAGCAGATTACTTCAGCGCACTGCCAAGCTTTTAAATTGTCGTGGTGCTTCTTTCCTCCTTCAATATGAATAATTATCAAAGGAATGAGGAGAGCAATCCAAGGCAGAATAACTGCTACAATGTGATTTATTTTAGACTTGATGCGGCACGAAACATGTTGTGTTTGGTAGTCTAAAATAAATCACATTACAGCAGTTATTTTGCCTTGGATTTTTAGAAAAATTAGTACACGTATTTGGATCCCTTATCTGGAAACCTGTTATCCAGAAAGCTCAGAATTATGGAATGGCCATCTCCCATAGACTCCATTATAATCCAAATTTTTCTAAATTATTTCATTTTTCCTCCTCACAATAACATAGTAGCTTGTACTTGATCCCAACTAAGATATAATTAATCCATATTGGAAGCAAAACCAGCCTATTGGGTTTATTTAATGTTTACATGATTTTCTAGTAGACAAGGTATAAAGATCCAAATTACGGAAAGATCCGTTATCCGGCAAACCCCAGGCCCTGAGCATTCTGGATAATAGGTCCTATACCTGTAGTTAACCCAAAAGGAAAGGTAAATGATTCAAGAAAAGAAAATGATGAGAAAATCAATGTGTGCCAAACTGAGGGAGTTCCGCAGCTATTCAAAAAGGGTCTGCATGTACAGCAGAGCAAATATACTATAGCATATAAAGTGATACACAAAATTCTTAATGCTCTGCTGAACTCAAGAACATGTGATAAATTTATATTAATAGCTACCAATTTTATTTCAGGTCAGTGTCTTCTTAAAGTGGACCCGTCACCCCAAAAAAATATTCAAAATCATATTTTATCACATTAGTCAAGCAGAATGAACATTAATTACACTATATAAATTATTTTAATCTTGTTTTCTTCAGTCTGGTAATTCATAATTATAGCAAGCAGGCAGGAGCCATTTTGTGGACACTGTTATTAAGACAAGCCTTGTATCATCTCAGAATCTTGTTTGTGCACCAGAATGGGGGACCCAATGTCTATCCCCATGTCCTGGCTACACAATTAAATGGTTAAGAGAACTGGGGGAATGTGTGGGGAGCAGTGACATCTAGGAAGTGCTGAATGGAAAGTGAAAGTAATTATCTGCCCCGCCTCTGTGCGAAGGCATAGATGAGTGGCAGACAATATTTGATTGACAGCTGAGATTTTTAAATGAGCTTAAAACAGCTTTGAATGGTTTAATAAAAATGTTAAATTGGATTTCATGTTTAATTTGAAAAGGACTTTTATTATACAGATTTTTGTGTCTGGGTGACGGGTCCACTAATTTTTAAAAAATTGGAACTTAGCTGCTAAATAAAATTAAAATTCCCAGAAAGAATGTTAGAAATTGGGGCCAGGTTTAATGAATGTAATTGAGAGGGTCTGGGGGTTATGAAAAAGGAGAGAGCGGGTTGCATGTGTCCAATCAAAACGCCAGTTTAAAATGCCTAATAGAGAAAGACAGAACATATTAAAATATATGTAGGCACAGTTGATCTGTCTGCAGAGGCAAAGTCCCAGGGAAGGCATTAAAAAGAAAGAAAATAATATGCATTTCTAATGGCCCGAAGGCGTTGGAGTGTATGGAGTCGTCAATAAGATATTCACACAGTGACTGTGCAAAAAGGGTTTTTGGTAGCAAGCAGCTGATCTCTCTATTGCAATTTTAAAGCAGCTGCTCTTCTGACCTGGGCTATGGCATAATCACAGTTGTTGGTTACTTGCATGCCCTCCTTCCCACTGATCCCAATTCCAACGTGTGTGGTCTGGATCATTCCTACATCCTTGGCACCTTTCTCCAGTAGCCAGTGTGATGGCATTCACGTGTTTCTTTACCATGTCTACTATTTCAGATTTCTGCAGCGGAGACACTCTGGAAAGGAAGGAGAAAGCCAGTCGGCTACTGTAAGGTTGCAAATAATACGCGCCTTTCAAAAGTGACAGCTGTAAACCAGATTTAGACCCCCTGAGCTGCAATTCTTGGAAAGAACCCCAGTTCAATACTTAATATGTATTGCAGATGTCAAAAAATGTCTTTGAAAATCCTTTATACGAAATGATTCTCGTCTATAAAATGTACAATAAGCGTTCCATGTTCTAATTTACAACTGGTTTGACATCCAAAACCAACTGAAGCCTCACATAACAAAGTTATCTTTGGTTTCAACACTCTGACACCACCACTACCAGTTCAATCCCTATCATCTGCTGAAAATAAGATGCCGTAAACCCCCATGTGGCCTGGGACTACACAAATCACCTGCTTTATGAGCAAATCGCTTCAAATCTCTGTCTGACAACAAGCAGGTAGGACACTGGGGATTGTAACAGAACTCACACTCTTCTGAAGAAGAAAATCCTTCTCTGATTTTGTGAGGTTCCTGTAGGATTCCACTTAATGGATTGATGAATCCAACTACAGAATTGTTCACTCTCCACTGACAGAACTCTTTTATGGAAGAAATGCTGAGCTCCCAAGATATTCAGTTGATATTCAATTTGTTAGTGTAAAAATCTCAATTTGCAAAAGAAATGTGCTGCAATTAGCTGCTACTAGTGTCTCTGCCTGTAAAATAAACTTTAGGGTGATGGCACAAGAGATGTTTTCTCTATCACAGAGTTTCTATATCTCTATGACAAAAGTGTCAGGATTACTTTAAATCAATCAACACAAAGTTTCTATTGTATCTAAAGGGCAAGGAAAGGCAAACAAATAAAATCCCATTTTTACTTTCTTTAATGAAAAAGAAATCTATCTCCAATATACTTTGACTAAAAAATGTGTACCGTTTTTATAAGAAACCTGACTGTATGCAGTGAAATGCTCCCTTCATTTACTGCTGTGGGTAGGAATTATCACACGGTCCCTAACTTCTGGCAGGGAAACAATCATACTTATAAACAGCAGTGGGAGCCCCTGCCTTACTTACCAGCCATGCAGAACTCAAGCAGTTTTGTTTTTTGATCATTTATGACAATCCCTAAGAAGCCCAGATCACACTGAGCATGTGTATGTAGTCCTGTCTTGCAAAGATGTATAACAAAGTTACAAGATGACAGCCCCCTGTGGCCAACTTTGAAAGCATAAATCATTTGTTTGATTAGGCTTGTGGTGCAGTAAGTTCATGTTTATGTTTAGTATACAAAATACACCATTTCTAGCCTTATTCTATTTTACACTTTCCTTGCCCTTTAATAGGGATGCACAAAATCCAGGATTCGGTTTGGTATTCAACCAGGATTCAGCCTTTTTTCAGCAGGATTCTGATTGGGCTGAATCCTTGTTCCTGGGCAAACACGAATCTGCCCCCTAATTTCATATGCAAATTGGGTGGAGAAGGGACATAACAAGCCTTTTTTTTCACAAATTAAGTAAAAATAATGTTTCATTCCCAGTTCTAATTTTCATATGAAAAATAGGATTCGGTGTGGGATTCGGCCAAATCTTTCATGAAGGATTCAGTGCATCCCTAGTATTTAAGTTATATGTATTGATATTGAAAGCAGTGTCTGTCCCTTTCTATTATCTGCCCTGGAGGCTCAGACTGATGAAACAATAATAGACAAGGCAGCTGATTAAAAGACCTGGCTTTGCTGGGGAATTTAAGCTGGCCATAGACGCAACAATTTTCGGACCGTGTGTGGAGAGTCCCAACATTTTTCGTCCGGCGGAAATAGGTCGTTTGGTCGATCGGACAGGTTAGAAAATTTCTGTCGGCTGCCGATAATATCTCTGTGTGTATTGCCGATCGTACAATATTCAGTGGGAGACTGTCACTAGGTTTTGTCGGACACAACGTTCATACGGTTCCTGTAGGGGCAGAACATCGGCTGATCTGTGTTTTTACTACTTTATTTAATCTGAAGGTTAGTGGCAGGTCGGGAGATGGACACAGGTCCGGAAATCGTACGAATCAAGGATTGGATCTTTGCGTCTACCTTTAGACTTTTGCAACATTGTTTCAAAAGCAACAACCAGGATTAAGCAAATGCTGCTTTCAATAGCAACTATTTTTACAAATAACTTTAAAAGCACAATTTTTAATACATGTATATTGGAAAGTTGCTTACAATTATGTTTTCTTTTTTATTATTATTATCATTATTAATAATAATAAGTTGGGGTTCACTTGCCTTTTAAGGTTGATATGTCATGGGTGCAACATACAAAAATACCTTTGAATTAAAGTCCATGTAAATCTCTGCTGGTAAATTTTTTTTACTGTGTAATGCAGGAAACAAAAGTTTAAGAGATTATGTGAATAGAAGTCCAAGAGCACAAAGGGAGAGAGATCACTTTGGTCCAAATATGGCTGTTCCCTACCAGGGCTGTAGGCACTTAGGGTGGCAGTGTTTGGGGGGCATACCCTCAGGTTTATATATAACTCTTTTCCTGTCTACCGCCAGAAATTGAGGTCAAATTTGATGGCAGAACTTGGGAAAGAGGGGCACCTTTTGGCTACGTAGTTGGCTCATGAGCAGTGCAAAAATGAGTTGGGAGCCTTGGAACTTTACTTTAATAGTTAAATGTTCTTTATTCATCTCATCTTTACTCAAGAACATATTTATTCTTTTCAAATAAATTAGCCATACCCAGTCACACAGCATCTGTAATTGGTACCCAAAGGCTTTGCTTTTTTTCAAACATCATCTTTTCCAGTGCTTCCCCCCCCCACTCCAAATGCTATACTCCCATAAGACTGGCTTAAATAAAATCCATCTCCACATCTGGCAATGCTACTACCTGTACAGGAAAAATAAAAACAGAAGGAGCATTTTTCATACCGATTTTTATGCAATTTCTTCCCCTAGAATAAAGTGTGAATAATATTCAATTTTTAGGAGGTAATATTATCCAAATAGGGTTCCTTGGACCATCTGAACACTAACGGGACTCAGTGAAGGGGCAGCAAACACTTTATCAGAAACAGCCTGAAACAAATTGACTGAGCTGTAAAAATAATAATTCTCATGCACAAAAATGGAAATCATCCAGAAATCATCTGGAAATCATTTGTTTGGTGGCTGCTCCTGCACACCTGGGGCTAAGCCAGGCTTTACTCGCCAAATCAGTCTGTAACATGGCTGGACTGATGGCCAAACCAGAAATAACATAAATATAAACTAGCTCAAGGGAGAGATACGACAGAGGAGTGTTTAGGGATTAGGCCATACCCTTTTAGAGCTAGGGAACTCTGCACACCTTGCTACCAGTGACTATCTACCTGGTTGGACCGATTGATCCACCAACATAATAGCCTTACAGGTTTGAAACAAGGAATGGTTCTTTCTTTATTGATTCTCCCTATACACTCGATTTCTCCTCCCCTTTCCCAATTTTTCCTTCGGTACCTATCTAGATCACAGGGGCTTATGGGTGTTGTATGATCTTGATGGGAAAAGTGTAGTGTGTTTGCTACATCGCTACTCCCTATTACTGATTTCAGATCCAACTCCACCTTTCTATTAATTGTTTTTAATTGGTTTTATAGTATTCGCTCACCTAATGCTAATTTTAAAATGGATCAATAAAAGTTAATTTTTAATTGTGCCCTTCCACGGATGATATGGCGTAGGTCCAACCATACAATAGGCACTCGCACTTTATTAATTTCTTCAATGAATTACACATTAATTCACGATGTTTAATTTTTAACTTATTTATTTTCACATGAACTTGTCCTTGAATACATTAATTAATTGAGTACTCATGATGAATTGATCACATGTTTTTTGAATTTTTGATTCACGAAAAAAGAAGTGTTAACACAGTTTGATTCACAATAGATTGTGCGACGCCATATACTCCTCTGTCGTATCTCTCCCTTGAGCTAGTTTATATTTATGTAATTTTTAGGAGTTGTCAGCACATCTTACTTAGCAGGTTTTTTTCCCATCTAGGGATTTCTGAGTGAAAGTACAGTGGGTTAGAAGGTGCGGCTAACTATATTCAATAAACAAACCAGAAATAATACCAAAGTATTAAAAAACAGAGACCTGTGCGTGTTTGCCATTCCTCTTTATCCTGCCTAGTGGAGTTTATAATGTTCATATCAGCCAAGGGGTAATGAAAATTCCACTGAATGATAATGGAAATGCCAACTATTAATTAATATTCATATATGTAATGTTATGTATGTTAAGTACACCAGAAAATGTACATGAGTTGCCCCTAGTTTGTTGCATAAAGCAAAGTCACAGCTTGCTGAGCCCAGTAGCTTCCACCAGCCTTGCCCAGAATCCTAAATACAGGGCTTCCATTGCAAACAGGAAATATAAAAGCCCCATGCTGCACCAGTACAAACACTCTCAATTAAAGGGTAACGTGATCTACAATGTTTAGCAAGCATGCCAACCTTTTCCTTGCAGGAGAAAGTTGCACCCATATAAGCATAATTTAGTATCTTGTGGAAATATTTTGGATTCTGGTATCTGATGCAAATTCTGCACCTAACCCCTAGCCCACACAATACAGGGCCTTTTATTATGTGCAGGGAAGGGTGCAAAGCAGGGTCGGACTGGCCTGGTGGGAAAAAACCCTGTTGGCCCTGACCCTTATGGGGCCCCGCCGGGCCAAACCCCCTTTCCTCTGAGCCAAACATCTACCTCTACGCAGCAGCTACTTTTGCTCAGTGCGGGACCGGGGGCCCTGGACATCAGTCCCAGTGGGCCCTGGACCCCCCAGTCCAACCCTGGTGCAAAGTGAAAAAAGGGCAAAGTCTGCTCCATTCATAAAAGAGGGACGGGGAGGGACGGGGAGGCACAAAGGTCATTTATGCATGAACAGGCAACAGCAGAATCCTTCAAATTTTTTTTATTTCACTTTTTTGCCTTTTGCATTATAAATCATCACTTTTTCTGCTGTAAAAGGGTTGCATGTGAAGCTGTCTATTTTTCCAAGTGGGACCCCTCAGTGGGCAAAATTTTCTAAGGGCTCTTACACACCAGTGTCTGAAGCTGTGCTCCCCTACATGCGCCTGTGTGGGTACAGCCCACTCCTACTCCTGCGCTCCCCTGTGGCTGAACGCATAAAGCCAGAACGCAGGAGAGCGCAGCTTCAGAGGCTTGTGTGTAAGAGCCCTTACACTGTTGGATTAATGATAGGAAATGTGATCTTCTGAGGCCTCCCATGATAAGTTTACAAGATCATGTTAAAAATTTAGGGGCACTGCTAATAAATGCAAATTGATGGTTTGCACTGATTGCATTTAAATAAGTGCATCTAGCTTGATTTTCTTGTAATCCGATCCCATGAGTACATGTGGGGCACAGGGAGTCCCCCAATCAGAAGAGACTGTGCATGCTTCTCACTTCCCTTTGCATCTGTAGCAAATATGTGAAAAATAGAGGTAGATTCTGGGCAGATTTATAACTGGGAAGAAATCGTAGGAGGTCTTTATTTTGCATTCAAAACCATATACTGGGCAATATCTAAGGCTTCTCATTTTCCTGTTTCATTCTGTAACCCATCTGTTAATTTATTGCTAAGTCTGAACCCCCCCCCCCCCCATTTTGTTATAATATTATTCTAAAGTGCTGTGTACTTTTCTGCTACTATAAAAACAAATAATGGTGATTGGAGAGGATATGAGAGCAGTATGCAATCCTTGCTCAGAATGCAAATAATGTTTCTGTTTTGTGTTGAGAGTCTGCAAAGCATGTTAAAGGGATGTTGATACTGACAAAGTCATGTTTCCTATCTGTCAATGCTATGTGCCACACACAGGCAGGTTTGAATTCCCTGTGCGACTGAGTCGGACTGGGCCGGCAGGACACTGGAAAAAAACCCAGCCAGTGCAGACCTGCTCCCCCAGCTGCCACAGAAAATTTAGTTAAGGCTGTGAGGCTTCTTTTGTGCATGCATACGCTTCTTGTGTGGAGGCAAGCAGGGAGCTGGAGAGGTTGGGAGGAGGGCCGGGGTTTGTAAGGACAGGGCCCACAGGGACTGCCGGGAGGGGAGCCCTGGGGACTGCCGGGAGGGTGCCCTGTGACAGAAGTCCCATGGGCCCCAGCACCCCAGTTCGACCCTGCACAGGCACTATACACCTTAAGGAACCCCTGGAACCAACCACAGGCACTATACACCATAAGGAACCCCTGGAACCAACCACAGGCACTATACACCATAAGGAACCCCTGGAACCAACCACAGGCACTATACACCATGAGGAACCCCTGGAACCAACCACAGGCACTATACACCATAAGGAACACTTGGTGTCACCCACTGGCACTGTACACATAAGGAACCCCTGCTGCCAGCATCAGGCTCTGTAAAGATGGGGAACCCATAGTGCCACCCTCAGGCACTATCCAGGAAAAGAATACCTGGAACCAACTACAGGCATTATACACCAAAGGAGGCATTATACACCAAAGGGAACCCCTTGTACCACCCACAGGCACTGTACAGACAAAGCACTCACAGTGCAACCCTTAGGTCCTATACAAGGGGAATAATTAAATGTATTACATAAACATACGTGTCCTCATCTCCAACTATACCTCAAATTACAAAATCTGGTTGAAGACCCCATCTAGCACTGCTCACTCAGAAACCCATTCCAATACATAAAGCCAATAAACAGTCTATATTGCCCCAGCCCAATACATGACTTTCACATTCACCAGTCATGATATGCAAAGAAATAATTGTGGGATCGCAATGTAATGTATCCTCCGATATGTATAATACTATAAAAAAGGATGCTTGGACCTAAGGTTTTCCAGATAAGTGGTCTTTCTGTAATGTGCATCTCCACAGCTTAAGTCTTCTATATAATAACTTAATACATTAAATAAACCCAATAGGCTGATTTTGCTTCCATCAAGGATTAATGAGATTTTAGTTGGGATCAAGTACAAGCTACTATTTTATTATTACAGAGAAAACATGAAATCACTAGGAGCACACCATCCCACAGGGCCGCCATTAGAAATCACAGGGCCCCATACACCCAAGCCCCACCCCTGATCCCACCCACTCAACATCACAGTTAAAAGACCAAACATTCATCAGCGCTAAAAAAAATAACCCCCCCACACACATATTGATGGCCAGGGCCCCCCTTTTATGAAAAAAAAAAATTGGGGCCCCAAAAATTTTTTTTTTTTTAAATGGTGGCGGGGCCTATAGAGTAATTAAATAATACATTGGTGGCAGGAGATTTAAAAAAATAAAAAAACCCAGTCTCAGTAGAATTGAACTTGTGGCTCCAGGACTTCAGTTATAGCTGTTTTCCTGACTCCGAGTCTTTTCACCACTTCAGGACTTCAGTGTCGGCTCCTTTCGTGACTTCAGAAAGTGACTGCTAGAAAGTGTGCCTTACTTATTGACTGCCTGGGGGCAGTGTATATTCTATACATTACCATTACCTGAGGAAAGTTATGAAACTGCTCTTACTGCTATAAAGAACTTTTTCGTGCCAAGAATAAATGTGGATGCTGAAAGATATAAATTCCAAAGTGGACAGCGTAATGGCAAATCCAAAGAACAATTTGTAGCAGCTTTGAGAGAGCTGGTTGTTACCTGTGAGTTTGGGACTCTAACAGATGAAATGTTAAGAGACCAAATAGTGGAAAATTTGAAAAAAAAAAAAAAGAAAATTTGAATTAAATACTGCAAAATGTGACTTTTATTGTGAATAAGGGTACTGCTATACTTGGAAGGGATCTCTTTGCTGTAATTGCTATAACACCAGTGCCTGCCACACAGCCTGTGTCTAAAATGTTACCACTTCAGCCAGTACCATTTCCTGATTCAGCATGGAAAAAACTTGCTATTGATATTGTGGGTCCTTTTGCAGATGCTCCTGTAGACTGCAGATTTGCTATAACTCTGATAGACTATAACAATAAATGGCCAGAGATTGCATTATTTTCTCATATAACATCAGCTACAGTAATAACATTTCTGTCTATAGTCTTCAGCAGAGATGGAAATCCAGAGGAGTTAATATCAGACAACGGACCACAGTTTGTCTCATATGAGTTTTAATCCTTTCTGAGAGAGAGGAATATTGTGCATAGAAAATCTTCAGTGTATTACCCACAAGCAGATGGAGGAATTGAGTGATTCAACGTCTGAAAGAAGCACTACAGACAGCAAACCTAATTTAAAATTTACTACACCAGCGAGGACCATACACATATGAACTGTCTGATGGACGTTTATGGAATGCAAGTCATCTTGCTGCTGCTGCTAGATATGACTTTGGAGAAGCTCCATTTGATGAAGGACATTTTCCTACTCCTGATGCCAACCGCAATAAGCCTGAAGAAAGTGAACATATAAGGCATACAGAAAGAATGAGAACTACCTGCATGGACAAGGACTATGTGATGTGAAGAATGTATATGAACTATTTAATTTTTACTGTTTTTTATAGTTGTCCAAATGCTTTCCTACTATAGGGGGAATGTGATGTTTTTTTACAAATGGCCTGCGGGTGTCACTGTGCACTTGTACTATGCAGATACACAGTATTTTCTGTACAGCTTGAGAGTAGAGTTTTAAGTTACTATTATGTAATGGCTGCATGAACCTGCTAATGAAGCACTGTTATAATCTACTCATCCTCGGCTACCAAAACACAACACTTTGCATATAGATATTAGTGTTTGGATTCAGTTTGGGATTCGACAATCATTCCTGAAAGATTTGGGGTACCCAAAAATAGTAATTCAGTGCATCCCTCATAAATTGGCTTCTAAACGTGTGGCTTAAAAAGATGTTTAAGCCACACTGTCACTGGGGTGACAAATTTTGCTATAATTGCTGAGTGGATACCCAGGGATGCTGCTCTCGTTCTCTAAAAACTGCACCAGCCCAGGTTCCTACTGTAGGAGCAGCACAGGGCCACCATCTTCCTTAGTCAGTGCCCATGCGAGGTACAGTCAAAATCAAATGTGTACACAAACTGGGGCTGAAGAGAACAGTAGCAAGCCAAGCCAGCCAGGCACCTTGGAACCCAGCCAGTCACCTCACTCCAACCCAATGAGATAAAGCACATGCACACACACTCACTCTGATGGCTGAGGGAGGCTAATCTGAGAAGTGGGTAGTTATGGATTGGCCAGAAGACATGCCTGGACTAGGGGTAGCCAGAAAGAAAAGGAACATGTCTGGTGCCCCTCTACGGTTGCACCCTAGGCACATGCATCTTCTGCTTATCCTTAATTCCAGTCCTTGAAAAGAAAAATGTAAGTAAGGCCCTACAGAAGTACCCTGAGCCAGTGGTCTAAGGTATGCAGTAACAGTATAATCAATAATATTTTGCCATCCATTGATTATGCCTTTCCTTCTTCTTTAAGGAACATGAGTGATATTTGTATTATTTTTTAGTTGCAATTTTCCTATCATACTGGTTTGCTGCGAGAACATTGCCTTCTTTCTACTTACAAGGTTGGTCTATTGAACTTTTGGTTTTAGTTGACTGAGAATTTGTTTTTGTCTCTTAATTTCCCAACTTCATTATAAATATGAATCATGAATTGCCTACATGATAAATATGTTTGCATCACACAAAAAAAATCAGGTCTCATCATCAGCCATTAATACATATCTGTCTATAAAATAATCATTGTAGGTCAAGGATCAATTTAAGTTTCCCCCATGGGGGTCATTAAGTTGAGATTACATTCATTTTCCGTCAAAAACTATCTTAACTATAAAGTTACAGTGTTTTCTTAATTTGTGGCTTTCATTGTACCTATGACGTCACCTTCAATTTGTTTTTTATCGTTGTAGCATGATGGTGATGACTGGATGGAGCCCCCTGAGAAATACGGCAGAGAAACTATAAATACAATTCATTGCCAAAGTCATCACAGCTCCCAGAGAGGATGTCACATGTTAACTTAATTCATCCACAAAATTGATAGTTGCAAATTCTTCCAGAAATCTAACCAAAAGTTATTTAGCAGATCTTCAGCCAATACTGGCGCCCATTCAAGGAGCCGTGTCATGTTTTTCACATGCTGCAGAAATAATTATTAAATCCACTGTTCAATACATTAGCACTTCCCACATGGCCTAAAGTGCATGCATTTCATTTATATAATGTATGTTACGCAGATACCGGCTCCCTTTCTTTCTGACTTAATGTATATACATTGCATTTTAAGTAAAGGGAAAAGCACTTTAAATTTTTCATCAGCGGCTCATTGGCTTTCAGTCATTTAATCATACAGGTCATGATACAGTCTCCATAAAACAGACCTAAGATATGTTTTCAAGATGGTGAAATGTCAGTGCATCAAGGAGGAGAATTACTCATAGTATAAAATGTACACATTTTAAAGATGAATCCATGATGAGTAAAGCTGGGTATACATTTTATCATCTCAACCCAAATTGGTGACCAACAGGCTGGACTAAATCAGGAGGATCTAAGTATTCAGTTACTGTGCCATTTATTAAATCATAACAGGGGCCTTTGACCCATAGGGAAAGCAACACATCAATGTTCCAGTATAGGCTTTGTCCAACAAGATTAGCTATAGAAATATATCTGTCTGAAATTCTGAAAGATATCAATGATGCAGGCCATTGGAAGGCTCTGAAGGGACCATTTTACAGGGGTCCCCAACCTTTACCCAAGAGCCACATGTACATAATAAAATGCAATTAAAAATGGTATCCCCTATGTGGATTGGCAGACTACAGGTGGGTCTGTTTGGCAGTGTACATGAGTCCTGCAGCGGGTCGGGTACCCGCGGGTTACCCGCAAATTCCCATGGTACCCTGCGGGTTGCACGTAGAATTTCAGGGTGCGGGTATAGAAGCGGGCCAGTGGTTCTGCAGGTTGGCGGGCTGAGGGTCGGGTCTCGGATCCTCACCATAACGATTTTTACTCCTTTTTCTGAGCATGTCTACTACTGATTATATCACTTCTGGTTTACAATGACAGCACTTCCTGTTTTACTCCTTTTTTTTCTGATCGCGGCTACTTCCAATGATGTCACTTCCGGTTTACAATGACAGCACTTCCTGATTCTTGATGGTCAGCGGGTCTGGGTTGCGGATCGCGGGTACGGTTTGGGTCGCGGGTCCAAGCGGGTAAGAATGCGGGTCCGGGTTGCGGATTGCGGATTGCGGGTACGGGTCCCGCGCAGGACTCTAACACATGTTCTTAAAACCAGAAATCTAAAAATGAGCACCTGCTTTTGAAGCCACTGGGAGCAACATCAAAGGACACAGTGAGCAACATGTTGCTTGAGAGCCATTGGTTGGGGATCACTTAGGGTTGCCACCTGTATTTTTAGGGAAAAAAGACAAAGATATAGGAAAAGGTGGCAACCATAGGATCACTGGTGTATGACCTACTTAAAGAGATACTGACATCAGAAAATAACATTTTTACTATCATTACATTGTCTCTGAATGCTATTTATAATTTTGCCATAAAAGTATTTGCCTGGTGCTTTTTCATTACTTTTCCTACCCCCAAGTTCCTCTATGGGGGGGCTACCATATTTAAGCAGCATTAGTCCATTAGCTTTTGAAATTCTAACTGATAGGCTGAGAATGGACAGTCAGGTTGGCAAAACAGTCAGGTTTAGGAACTTCAAGTGACAATTACTTATGTAACGTTAATCTGTGCTATCCAGACCACAGATAGTTAAAATGTCCAGCTATTGGTATGAGCATGGGTTACATTGGACTCTCTCTGTAGGATCCCGGGACTTCGCTAAGTGTAAGCATTCCCTCTACGATGTAGTGCAACTGCAACACCCAGACACTGTGCATGCAACTTACAAAAATGATGGACGCCAGGAGGTACTTGGTGCAAACAAGGAAAAATGGTTTATTATGTCAGAGACAAATATCCTCAGGTTTACT
>CM044434.1:145877870-145895202 GCA_024363595.1 Xenopus borealis | reverse complement strand
TAATGTGATAAAATAGGATTTTGAATATTTTTTTGGGGTGACGGGTCCACTTTAAAATATAAACTGTACAGTATATAACACATTATCGATACTAACTGCCTTTCAGGCTGACAACTGGATCATACACAGGTGACTAAAAATGCCTGTTGGACATAGGGTTGCCACCTGGCCGGTATTTTACCGGCCTAGCCGGTAAAACACCTGCCAAGGCCGGGGCTGGTATTACAAATTTACTGGCAATGTAGCTGCCGGTAAATTTGTAATACCCTTTAAAAAGACCCATCGGCCAGCCCCCAATCCCCTTCAAACTTACCTATTTCTCTTTCTTCCAGGCTCCGCTTCATGGCCATGCCCCTAAAACGTCACAGGTCCACCCCTTTGTGCTGTCATGATCCACCCCTTTTTTGCCCCGCCCCCACTCCAGCCGGTAAAAAAAAATTCAAAAGGTGGCAACCTTAGTTGGACAAGGGCAGCAATAGGCTGACATGTTTCTAATCTGATGGGATTAAAGGGGAATGAAACCCCCAGGCGCAAACTCAAACCCTCCACTCCCTCGTAGGCCCCCCTCCCCCCCAACCTACCTCTCTCCTCACCCTATTGCCCCTAAGTGCCTACTTACCCCTCAATGCAGGACGCCTCCAGCGATGTTCACAGGGGCTTCTTCCGGGATCTGACGGCGATGGGCGCGCATGCGCAGTAGGACGCCAAGTTCGCCAATTGAACTTCGTGAACTTTCAGGGCATGCGCAGTAGGACGCCAGTACTACTGCGCAGCCCCTTTCACAATAACTGAACGCGCCTACTTCTGCGTTCCCCTGCTACTGAACGGAAGAAATCAGGGGTGCGCAGCAAAAAACTCCCATGTGTAAGAGCCCTTATAATCCTGTCCAATCTGATTGATTGCCAGTTGCCACTAAACTGCCGACTCAGTCTGGAGAATCGCTAGCTTTTATTGGTCCATGCTTGCAGTGCTGTATTTTGGTCTTGTGCCAACCTAGTCACTGGACCTCAGTGCACTTACCCACAAGCCCCAGCGTGCATGTACAGGAAGTGACATATAGCATGTGTGCGGATAGGGGGTTGTGGTGGGGTCCAGAGTGGGTTTGCGGCAGGGGCCCCTAAGACAACAACCCCGGTGGGCACCGGATTCCCCAGTGTCTACAAAGTGTAAACCAGTGCCATTGTTGTACCCTGTAATGTTCAGTATAATACTGTATATACAATACAAGTCTGTGTGTTCCAGCTCCATGTACACTGGCTGCAGCTCTAAGATCACATGTGCAGGAATTTGTAAATAAAGGGGAGTTAATATATTTTTTTAATCATTTCTACATAAAATTAGTACAGTTAATATACTGTATCTGCATAACAAATAGGATCCTGTTGCCTTTATCATATAGTTCACTCTCTTAATTCCAACTACAAGCAAAGCAAATTAAATATCAGTAATACAACTGGAAGACTGGATTCTATTTAGTTCCTTTGCCACCTTTTTTTGTCACTGTTTCCAGGCATTTTTGATGTGGGTCTCTATTTCTGGGGAAAGCACATCTGAATCAAATCCTAGATCGACAAAAGCCCCTTCTCCCCACCCCGTTACACGAGAAAGTGATTTAGAGCAAAACACATGCTTTTCAAAGGCATCATAATGTCATGCGACAAATTGTAAAGTGAGATTTTATATTGTAAATCCTTTAAATGCAAGGGCAGAATGATGACTACAGCACAGCAGCTGTTGTGGATCGAGGAGAAATCTGCATCGGATGTGTTTTAATTGCCCTAATGAAATCAAACACATCGCACAAAACAGAGATGCAGAAAACACCTAATTCATATTACACAAACACATTCGGGTTTAATAGTCGCTCCAGCGGAATTCTGCCCAAAGGAGAGAAATTTCAGAATGTAATAGGATTGTTTGGTTCACTTGCTGTTATTGTTAGAGAATGATTAACCATTTATTCTGGGAGCTTTTACAAAC
Organism: Xenopus borealis; assembly: GCA_024363595.1. NCBI lineage: Eukaryota > Metazoa > Chordata > Amphibia > Anura > Pipidae > Xenopus > Xenopus borealis. The sequence goes on along the minus strand of CM044434.1, from coordinate 145,893,222 downwards.
CCATTACATAAAGGCTGTGGAAAACAATAAGCCAGTGCGGCAGCTTTTTTTTTTATAATAAACCAACTATGCAACAGACTACATATTCTTTTAAACTTAACTTGTATTATGATGTAGAGGGTGATATTCTAAGACAATCTGCAATTGGTCTTAATTTTTTATTATTTGTGGCTTTTTAATTATTTCACTTTGTGTTCAGTAACAGTCTGGAATTTCAGCAGCCAGGGGCTGGTTTAAATGAGAGATTGGTATATGAATAGAAAATAATTAATGAAAAGAAACAATAAGAACAAAACTGTAGAATTAGAACTGGTGATTCAATATAACATAATACATTTTACTACAGGTATGGGATCCGTTATCCGAAAACCCGTTATCCAGAAAGCTCTGAATTGCGTAATGCGGAACTGACCCAAACATAGCAGGTTAGACTAGGACATCTTAAAGGAAATCTATACCCGCCTGGATACAATGTAGGTTTCTATATAAATATATTGCATAAAAAAGCTCATATGTAAAACCCTGCTTCATGTAAATTAATCATTGTTACAATAATATACTTTTTTAGCATTAAGCTCCATTGGGTAATCATAAATAGAAAATTGCCATTTTATAAAAACAAGGGCAGCCCCCTGGAAAAAATGGTTTTGTTTTGTATTTTTTTTAGGGATGCACTGAATCCAATTCGGTTCGGGATTCGGCCAGGATTAGGTCTTTTTCAGCAGGATTCGGATTCGGCCGACCCCTGCTCTATCGCTTGCACGGCCCCCAGACTCCCCCTCTGCCACCTGCATGGGCTCCGCCACAAATCACTGAGCACTCTCTGTCGTCCTTCCCCTGCCAGCGCATACATTCTTTAATGCACATTGCGCAGTACTTAGTCATGCGGCGGGGGGCGTCAGGAAGGACAATGCTCTGTCAGCAGTGACTGGGTCCAGGCCGGTGGGGCCCACAAGGGTTCCCAACCCCCCATCCATCACTCGCAAAGGCCCCCAGACTCCCCCTGAAACTCGCATGCCCCCCCGTCACTGATGCCCAAGCACTGTGCCCCTTCCCCCTGCCAGCGAATACCTTCTTCAATTCATGTTATATACTTACGTGGTGGGGGGAGGAGGACAGGAAGGAGCAAGACAGCAGTGAGTGAGTCTGGGCCGGCGGGGCCCATCGGGTTTTTTCCCAGTGTCCCACCTGCCCAGTCCGACCCTGTATATGATCCGTCCCCAAGCAGCTACTGGATCCACTATTTCTAGACTAGATTTGCACCACTGAATTTCATCATAGAAGCCATATATAGAGTGTTCTAACAGGTGCACGACTCCCTCTATGTCTAGTAACCCATAGCAACCATTCACATTTCCTTTCATTATTCCAAAAGCCGTTTCCAGCCAAAAAAAATTAAGTGCACCCAACAAACAGGAAACTATACAACTATTCACCACTATAGTCGGGTGCAACATCCTTCTTTTCAGCAATATATGAATGCGGGCCCCTGGGATGTCTCGGCTACTACTACGGCATGTTGCTCGCCATATTACACACTGTTTGCAGACAGACGTGCTACTAATAAGGGAAAGTATGGAAAGAGATCGTGAAATTGTTACAAGGCAAGCGCAATTTATCCAGGATTTATTGAAAGCTTCCTATTTTGTACCTATAGCCATCCTGCTCAGCAGTATCTACATATGTTTTCAATATGTCGTAAACAGAAAAACCTGTTGCATTGTTTTTTTAGGAGGCAATATTTAATATAGCAATGAATATCCCATTCTGCCTTTATATACTCGGCAGCAGCACTTTAGACTGTAAAATGTATGAGCAAAAGGGAATAATAATATATGATCTGTCAGGAAACCCCTCGTCATTTTTACCTAGTACCTTTTTTGCTGTAGTAATACTGTATGAATATGACGTAAAGCAACCCAACCTACATTCATGTTAAAGGGTAACCACTGCTACAGAACACACACACAGCTCTTTAGTGAATATTTATCCTATTTCATCTTTCTGCATCTCATCTTCCCCAGACACCACTTGCACAGATCAAAGAGAAACCCAGAAATGAAAAATGTACAGTGCCGGCACATATATCTAAAGGTCCCCATAGACGCAAAGATCTTTCTCTGCCGAACGACCGATCCTAGTGAAGTCCGACCAATCTGTCAAATTATCGTGTTGTAAAGGTCCCCATAGAAACAAAGATCCAATCTTGATTTGTACGATTTTCGGACCTGTGTTCATCTCCCGACCTGCCACTAACCTTCAGGTTAAATAAAGTAGTATAAACACAGATCAGACGATGTTCTGCCCCTACATGAATCGTATGAAAGTTTATGTCTGACAAAACCTAGTGACAGTCTCTCACTGAAAATCCTATGATCGGCAATAAACCCAGAGATATTATTGGCAGCCGACAGAAATTTTCTAACCTGACGGACGAAAAATGAAGGGACTCTCCATACACTGTCCGAAAATACTGCGCTCAGCGTTTGGCTGCGTTCAGCCGCAGGGGAGCGCAGGTCTAGACGCACCTCATTCGTTTCAATGGCATTGTACCCACGAGACGCGTGTAAGCGCCGAACGCAGATTCGAACGCAGCATGCTGCATTTTTCCTGCGTTTGGTGCCTACATGCGTTCGTGTGAGTACAGCCCCATTGAAAATAATTGTGTGCGTCTATACCTGCGCTCCCCTGCGGCTGAACGCAGAAAAACGGAACGCAGGGGAGCGCAGTTAAAAACGCTCGTGTGTAAGAGCCCTTAGAAACTAAAGTAAAACTTTTGCAATCCTTATTTATTTTCTTTTTTGGGGTGGGGAGGTGGAGCTATTTGCAGTTTAAGACTCTCTTTGAAGGTTAGTGAAAGTAGCCCTACACACTTTGTTTGCTGACTCTAAGTTGGGCCAAAACCCAGGTAAAAGCAGTCTATAACTGGAAAACATTGAGTGGAACTAGATTCTTGCAGCGGGTCAGGTACCCGCAGGTTACCCGCAAAAAACTGCGGTACCCTGTGGGTTGCGGGTAGAAGTACTTTCTATAAATGCTTAGTTCATGCTTTTAATGGTTAATATTTATTAACCCCTTGAGTTACAAAATATCACTTAGGGTCGAATTGTCGAGGGTTTTTAGCCCTTGAATTCGACTGGCGAATATTTTGCGAATAAATATTCGCCAAAATCGAATAAAATATTCACCGGTTTTGAATGTATTTTCGACTATTCGCCTGAATCATATGATCGAATGACTACATGTAGGTGCCAACTCAGCTTGAGGCGCAACATGCTGCAGTTTTCCTGCGTTCGGCGCCTACATGTGCCTGTGCCGAACGCAAGTTCAGACGCAACATGCTGCATTTTTCCTGCGTTTGGCGCCTACATGCGTTCGTGTGAGTACAGCCCCATTGAAAATAATTGAGTGCGTCTATACCTGCGCTCCCCTGCAACTGAACGCAGCCAAACGGAACGCAGGGGAGCGCAGGTAAAAACACCCGTGTGTAAGGGCCCTTAGAAACCTCACTGTGAAACAAACAGGTTTAATCATCAACATCATTAGTGCCTAGATTTATGCCTACATGGAATAAGTTAATCAGCGCTGCACCCTGAATGTGAAGACTATTGCGTGAGAAGGACCCAGGGGGTAATATACACATTACTGAGGAGGATAAGCAACACTCACAGGGCCTGTCAGCCTGTTCTGAAGTCATTGGATACACTGAAAATCCCTCATTTTACACTGATGCATTCATTGAAGCAACTATTAATTGGCTCACTAATCCTCTGCCATAAAGTATGCAACAAATCATAGTTGTAACTAATAACATGGAAAAAACGATGACTTACAATGCTAAAATAATGTATACATCTGCACACTGCACTTAATTGCACATTTAATTATAATTAAGAATTATCTTGGCTTGGAAAACTGGAGAAACCCAGCCAAAATGATACCAGTTCAGAACAAATAGATTCATAAAAGAATTCAGAATATAGAGCTCACTACAGTTCATTAGGAAACTCTATTTTTAACCCTATAATATATATAAATATGTGCCCTTAAAAATCCTATACAAGTGAAAAAAAAAAGAGATGTCAGTTCTTCTTGGTGAGGTCTGTTTTATTCCCAAAACAAACACATTCCCTAAGCGCATGAAAGATATATTGAAGATAAAGCATATAGGTGTAAATGTTATAAAATTCACAATGGGCAAAACTTTGCGAATAAAAAGGGCAATGAAACCCCCCAGGCGCTAACTCCCTCCCCCCCATCTCCCCCCCGGCCTATTGCCCCTAAGTCCCTACTTACCCCTCCTTCTTGGTGCCCTCCAGCATTGTTCACAGGATCCATCTTCTTCTTCAATGTCTTCTTCCTGGATCGAACGCCGTCGGCGGCGCATGCGCAGTAGGACACATTTGCCGGTTCATCCTACTCCGCATGAAGTCTTCCGATTACGATTTCTTCGTGAAATCGGAAGACATCGTGAACTTCGGAGTTTCACTTCGTGAAATCGGATTCCGGGGGGGAGGTGGGAGGGGGGCCTACGGGGGGGTGGAGGGGGAGGGAGCGCCTGGGGGGTTTCATTGCCCTTTAAGATTCGCAAGACAATTAAAAGCATAATGAAGCATAATGTTACATTGCAACAAGCTCTTACCGACAAGCGTCTGAAGCTGCAGTGCTCTCCCCTGCGCTCTGGTTTTATGCGTTCAGCTGCAGGGGAGCGCAGAAGCAGAGGCATTCAGTTTTTTTCAATGGGGCAGTACTCACTCGGGCGCATGTAGACGCCGAGCACAGGTTCAGAGTCGGCGCCTACATGCGCCTGGCAAATTAAAACAGGTCAGATTTGTCCATCACTAAAGATAAGTTCCCATAGACAGTTGGACCCAAGTACAAATAAAACAGAATACAGATGGTAGATAACCTATGTGTGTGCTCTACTGTGTCCACCTTAAAGTGCTGCCACCACATTCAGCCCAGGTCCCACTCACTCCGGATACAGATTACTGCAGTACAAATGTTGGTAAAGTATACTTGCGGGACACATTTTCCCAAACTGCTTGATGCTTTCCTCTTAAACTAAAAACTGCTCAGGTTCTGCAATCCATAGGGCCAGTCCAAAAGGGACAATATTTTTGGAATATAGCCCCCAGTTTAAAAAGGGCTCAAATATCAATTGCAAAAAAATATATATTCCAAACTTTCTATGTTAGTTTTAAAAAATCTAATATTTTTACATATAAAGTTTAAAAGAATAGTCATACAGACCCACTGAAGCTCCGCCTAACGCAAAGATTGCATGAATCGGGGATTCATACTATTTTCTGACCACGTGTCCATCTCCTGACCTGCCACTAACCTTCAGATCAAATAAATTAGTAAAAGAACAGATCAGCCGATGTTCTGCACCTACAGGGATCGTAAGAAAGTTGTGTCCGACAAAACCTAGTGACAGTCTCCCACTGAAAATCGTACGATCGGCAAAACACACAGAGATTTCATTGGCAGCCGATAGAAATGTTCTAACCTGTCCGATCGACCAAACGACCGTTCTCCACCGGACGAAAAATTTCAGAACTCCACACAAGGTCCGAAAATTGTACAAATCCTCGATTCGTATGGTCAGATCATTCTAGAACGTACGGACCCATATTTCCTGTTCTATCTCCTTTTTTTCTCTTACTATATATGCTTGGTGACTACAGGTCCCTCAATGTATAGGAGCGCCTGGGAATGCTGTTTACACCTGATTTTAATACCTTATGAAAGTCATCATCCGTATATAGGATTGGCAAATATCTCTTTAATATCGAGTATATCATTAAACTGTTTGCTGTATCTGGTTACAAATGGAACTTTTTCCAATAGCTCTCCCTGTTTCTTGCTCACTTTCTTCCCCCCATGGGTTTACTTTCAACAGCTGGTTCTCTAGCCCACTGGTAAGCCCTGTTTACACTTTTGTTTCCATAGCCTCTATCTAGAAACCTTTCTTTCATATCCTCCGCTTGCTCCCAAAAGGCTCCCAAAAGGCTCTATCTGTGGAGCAGTGCCTTCGCAATCTAAAGAACTGCCCCACAGGTATCCCACCAACCAGATTTCCAATTTTATATATATGTGGATGATGACTCTCATAAAATATTAATATCAGGTGTAAACAGCATTGAGGGACCTGTTGTCACCGAGCATGTATAGTGAGAGATGGAACAGGAAATATGGGTCCCCTTAGGGTAGAAGGGTGCTATAAATGTGTTAGCTGGAGGTGCATAACATGCCAATTTATTAAAATATCGAAGGAATTTAGGTCAACTGTAACAAACAATAATTTTAAAATTAGGGATTATATAAATTGTAACACATCTACAGTGATCTGTTTGGTAATTTTGTGAGATATTTTGCTGTTAATATATTAGGGATGCACCGAATCCACTATTTTGGATTTGGCCGATCCCCCGAATCCTTTGAGAAAGATTCGGATGAATACCGAACCTAATCCGAACCCTAATTTGCATATGCAAAAGTTTTTCTTTGATCTGAATTTGCATATGCAAATTAGGGGTGGGAAGCAGAAAACATTTTTTACTTCCTTTTTTTTGTGACAGAAAGTCTTGCAAGTTCCCTCCCTGTTCCGATTCTGCTGCAGAAGGATTCGTCCGAATCCGAATCCTGCTGAAAAAGGCCAAATCCTTGACAATGAACAACTTTAAGGAACTGTTATGACTTCTGAAGACCGTCAGCTGTTGTTAAGAGGATACAATGGGTGTGCTGTGAGCCTTTCCATTAAACTCTAGTTAAAGTGCTATTATGGGACAGCTCACGCTATTACCAAAGTTTGTTTTTCTCCAAATGTATGAGATCATGCCGCAAACCTCAGCTGCTTCTCAAATAGGACTGAGATCATTTTCTTATGAATTCCATTATTTATCTTTTATTAATTTCATGCTTTAGACAAGAAACCTTTGAAATTATCTGAAACTGAGATTACAGTGGGGAATCCACAGCTCCTGAAGTTTCCCACATATGTTTTAACACTCGGACAGAAAGCAGACAAAAGCGCAAAGTGAAACAAATAACTGTATCATGGTTCCTGTCTTGAATATTAAGAAGCAGGAAGATTCAATCAAATGCAAAACTGATGGGTCATTTGGATTTAGTGTAATTCTTATTCATCTATGATCAGCCGCACTTATCTGACCACAGACGGTAAAGAGAATTAAATGGTATTCTATTTCACAATTGGTAACTACAATTCATATTGTTTGCAGCCGTCATTGTGTGAGGCTTGAGCTACAGAGAACAGATTGATAGAACTATTATTTTTAATCAAATGTAGCCATTTTCTCCAATCTCAACTACAGAGTCTAGCATAATGATGTACTTAAATCTTTTTTTAAAAAAAGCAAACTGTTTTTGTTTTTATATTTAATTTTATAATCTGACATGGGTCTAGACATGTTGTTAGTTTCCCAGGTACCCTCAATCATGTGACTTGTGCTCTGATCACAAGTCAGACTGAAGTCTTAATGTGGCCATAGACGCACAGATAATATCGTACGAAACTAATTTTCGTACGATATTCGGTGCGTGTATGGTGGGAAATGAGCCGACCGACATCATCAGAAGATTAAGATATCGGTCGGCTGGTTGATCGGGCTGGACGGAAAATTTTGATCGGATGCCTTTGAAAGCTCCCTGAACATCGGCCATTGTTAGTGCTGAATCATCAGATACAAGTAGAATTCTATTGTTTCTACCTGTATATTTGACGATTCAGCTCTACACGTGTTTGTTGAAACGAACGATCTTCTATCAACAGAACAATGGTTGGTTAGGGAACAGGATAACAGATCCCAGAACCCTGCATTGCTAGGTTCATATTTGAGAATAGCACTCAATAGTAAAAATACTAAAAAAATAAAGGTCCCACAGCAACTCCTCCAATCACAATTAGTTAGAGGATCAATAACTAATCTGAAAGCAATTCTATTGTGAAGTGCTGTTGTTTTTGAAAGCACAAGATCAGACAAAATTACCTGAGATGCCTCCCTACACACCAATATTACAACTAAAAAATACATTTATTGGTTCAGGAATAAAATGTTCAATGGTAGAGTGAATTATTTGAATGTAAACTACTTTTTATTGCTCATCTTTCTATTCAGAACCTCTCCTACTCATATTTCAGTCTCTTATTCAAATTAAAACATGGTTCCTAAGATAAGTTGGACCCCAGCGACCCAGGCAAAACTTGGAATTGCAAAAAATGCTGCTGGTTAAAACATATTAAATAACCCAAAAACTACAAATAATAAAAAATTTAAATGATTTGCAAATTGTCTCAGAATATTACTCTCAACATCATACTAAAAGTGAACTCAAAGATGAACAGCCCCTTTAATGCCAGGGGGTCTTTCGATGGCAACTTATTCTATGACCTGATTGTCCTTATCATTCATAAAAATCCATTCCTCTTTAAATTATTTTTTTTTATATTACATGGGGATGCCATGGGTAGCATGCAAAATGGCTGCATTATTTCCTTACCAGGGCTGGAATTATTATGCATTTTGAAGCATTCCTAAATTGTATTGTTACATGACTTCTTTTCTGCTACTGAATAATAATAATAATACATTGCACGCTCTTAATCAGGCAACAACAAACTTTTTCTCCTGTGAGCCACCTTCAAATGTAAAAAGTGCTGGAGAGCAACACAGGCATGACAAAAAGTCCATGGGGTGCCAAACAGGGGCTATGATTTGGAATTTGGTAGTCCCTGTATGGACTGGCAAACTATAGAATGTCCTAATGGCAGTACACCTGGTTTTTATGCAACTAAAACTTGCCTCCAAGCCTGGAATTTAAAAATAAGCAGCTGCTTTGAGGGCACTGGGAGCAACATTGAAGGGTTTGGTGAGCAACATGTTACTCATGAGCTACTGTTTGGGGATCACTAACCTAATGACGTAATGTTTAATAGATTATTTACACTTATGACACTGGACAACTTGGCATTGGACTGGATTCATCTTGAAGACTATCCTACTGCACAAAAACACTTAATAAAAAGGCACAGAGCTGTAATACTACCTAGCACAGATTAAATTCCATTAGCTCCATAAACGCTCTATACACTTAGCAGCTACTGGCACCAGTGGCAAACAAAAGTTCCGCTATAATGACATCAGACAAATGTTCTATTAATCTTCCTGATTATATACTTGCTGCCAGTGAAGAGTGATGTGATGTATATGTATTACAACACCGCTTGACATAATTCAGCCTTTCTGTTCTAATTGTGATATTGCACCATTCTTAATCCTGCTTGCAATGCTAACTAGCATGCCCTTCTCGGCACACAACTGCAACACAAGTGTAGGTTATTAAAATCCTTTTATCTTTTAACTCTCTTAAAATGTCAGTGTACTGGCGTTTCTCATTAATTCTTCAGCAAATACAACCTTGTGACCCCAGTAGGCCCTACTGTAAATTGATTTTTCATACAAACATGTAATGCAATGTGTTTGTAGTTTCACTTGTTAAGACAACACACCAATGTTAGACCATAGCAACTATTACTGATGCCCAAAGGCATGTGCATAGGGCAGTCATATGGTGCCTATATATATATATATATATATATATATATATATATATATGTGTGTGTGTCATGCCAGAGTTAACACTGAAAATGTTTGGTCTCAGTCTCACAAAGAGACCCTTGATTGGAGATCCCACAAGGGGGCAGTGGAAAGGTGTTCTCCATATCTACCTCTGAGATTTGGAGTCACACCATTTGGGCAAGGAAGTTGGGCTAGTAAGTTCGCTGATCAGTTGATCAAAGAACAGAGCTGTGGACCTAGAGCAGCAGGGGGGATAGTTAGTAGAGAAATATGGATTATAGGAAAGGAATCACATCCTCATAACTTACATATTGCTTCCAAATGATACCAAACAGGGCCAGCCTATACCCACCAGTTGGGAGGGATGGTTCCTGGGGGACTGGAACAGGAGATACCCTTTGTGCTTGGTATTAGTGATGGGCGAATCTACCCAGTTTCGCTTCGCCGAAAAAAAATTAGCGAAACGAGTCGCGGCACGTTTTTGACGGTTGTTGCATCAAAAACGTCACGCGACTCACTTTTTTTTTTGCGAATTTTCGCCAGACGAATTTTCGCTGGCGTTTAGAGAAATTTATTCACCAGCTGTGAATCGCGGGAATTCGCCGCAAATTTGCCCCTGGCGAATAAAATCGCCCATTACTACTTGGTATCATTCTGATTACCCACATATGGATCACAGCCTGCAATATTTCCATTATTATATTGGGTACTTACAAGTACTAATATTATATTGGGGAATCGTGCCTGAAAAGAATAACCCCATATAGGGGCTCATAAATTACAAGTTCCTGGGCACTCCTACCTCATGCATAAGGTAATGAGGAGAGTGTCCCAGCAGGCAATAAAAGGGTGATAGACCCAGTACCCCATGTCACACAAGGAGGCTCCATATCCATAGATTGTATGCCCAGTGTTTCCCAACTCTTGCCTCAGAGGACACAATGGGAAATTCCTAAACTTGGCTAACTACCTAGGGTTTTCTTAGTGTTTTATTCCCTTTTATTTTATCTACTGTTTCTGCAATTCTATGTCTTCTTTGTCATATATTCTTTTACATTCATGCACTATGTTACTATTAAATATAATAAATTTGAATATGCTTTGTCCTTGTGCTCTAACAAACTTATTGCCCATATGAATGCTTGTGCAGTGTGTGTCGGAACTATTTGTATGTGTGGAAAGGGAACGTTGCCTATTTATATGTTGAATAACTAGCACGGCTAGCAAGAAAAAGTATTTGAAGGTGAAATTAAGCCTTCAGCTGCTGAAGTGCCTGTTGAACAAGTAGTATCTTACCCTCACCAACTATCACCATCGCCATCGCCTGTTAATGATAGATGGCGGCAGTAAATTAATTTTCTGGGTGATTGGTATGTTTTGGGGTACCTGCGTGTAAGGTGATTGAGAGACTGAGTGTAACCCCTTATGCATTTTTAATACCCCTGCCAGAAACTTGTGGGTAGATATAACAGCAGAACTGAAGGAACCAATCATATAGATGAGAAAGTGGGAACGGGCCTTGCCTAAAGCAGTACCTAAAGCTTATAAATATGGCACTGGACACAGCAAGGCACTTACAACTCTTCTACCTAGCCCTCTAACAATTTACTCAGGTAGCCTGCCCCCTACCTGGTAATGTATTTAGAAAGCTTCATAGGCAAGGTAACAATCCTAATATCCATGGGGAGCCCCAAGAGATTTTCCATGGCACACTAGAGAGGGCACACCAGAGACTATAAAGACTATAAAGTACTATAAAGTATACTATAAAATACCCAAGTAGCCATTCTATATAGAAACCCAGGAACATTTACAAAATATGATCATTTATCATCCAAGATGCTGCCAAAATTCTTATTCACTCTCTTGTCATATCACGTGTAGACTATTGTAATTCTCTTTTAATTTGCCTTCCCTGCCAGAGAATGTCACCTCTCTATAATGTCCATGAAAACTGCGCTAGGCTTATACACCTCAGCAACCGCTCCTCCTCTGCCATGCCAATCCCTGCACTGGCTTCCACTGCCCTTCAGAATTAAATTCAAATTAATGACCCCGATATTCGAAGCAGTTCATAACTCTACCCCTCCCTAAATCTCTGAACTCATCTCTATATACTCGCCTAACTACTTACTACGCTCCCCTACTGACCTACTACTCAACTCTTCTCTCATTAACTCCTCACATGCTCACATTCAAGACTTTGCAAGGGCTGCTCCCCTCCTCTGGAATTCTCAGACTTTCTCCCATCCTTTCAGCTTTCAAGAAATTTCTGAAAACACACGTATTTAGAGAAGCCTACCCTCACTCTTAACTACCAAATGCAACACCACAAATAGTACCACATCTCTCACTCACTTAACTCTGATCTTGCCCACTCCCACACCTTGTGTATCATTCACTTCCCTTTAGATTGTAAGCTCTTTCTGCACAGAGCCTTCCTCACCTTCTGTACTGGCATTGATTGTGATGTATGTAACTCCATATGTTCTATGTATGTAATTAATGTGATTTAGTTGTGTAGGGGACTACTAAATTACCCTCCTAGTTTATTTAGCAGGCAGTCCCCAAGTGTTATGGACACCTAAGTGGGTCCTAAAATACAGTTAGGAGGGGGAGCTGTTTCCTATTCCTGCTCTAATCCATGCCCCTTGCTGTTACACATAGTGACCAGTAGATGGCACTGTGTTAAAGTATAAAAGCACTGTAAGCCATGCTTTCAGTGTCCATCTTGTGCTGGCTCTAGCCTGAGCAGGCAGGCAGAGTATTCGATTGGAACCTAAGCAGGTCAGGCTTAGTAAGGATAGGCTACTCACTGTTATAGGTCGCTCTAGGAGTGACAGATAGACAGGATTATTTAGTTGAGCAGTCTGAGGCTCCTACGAGGATTATGAGTGGGATTAAGATCCCGGGTACTAATTGCCCAGAGTAGGGACTAAGTGTACAGACCTAGGATTGAAAGTGTCTCCTCAGGTTCCACTTAGGGAAAAGGCTGAAAGCTGGGTGTACCTCCTCCATGCTGCATGTACATTGTCTCCCATGTGTGAAGGGGACAGTCTCTGACCAAAGGTGCTGTGAGTATTGCCTATCCATTGTTGATCCTGCCTGTGCTATGTTACTGCTGTACACTCCAATGTGGATTGTATGTTCAATAAACGTGTTCTATAGTTAAGTTATAAGAACCACTGGCGCCCAATTATTTGCACCCTGAATATTATTACAGTTGCACTACACCCTGCCTCCACCTCGCTGCGAGGGCTTACTCCCTAAGATTTAAGGTCTCATCCGGAGCAATGTATTGGGAGTGAAGCCTATAGATAGAGACAGGTGCACTCGAGTTTACTATAGCGCTACAGTTGTATAATCACATTTACTTTACAGTGATAGGAGATATGTTGGCGCATATAAATACATGTTAATAATAATAACGGTGAGAAATGTGCTCCTGCTAAGCCTGAAAGACACATATAGGGGAATGTAATATAAGTCGGTAATGCAAAAAACTATTCTGCTTTGCTCGAATATACCTTTTGCGAACCCGAAAACTGTTTAGTGACCACTTCCGACACCTCCTCTGATGAAGCGCCCAATAGCGCGAAACGCGTCAGGAGGGAGTGGCTAACACAGGTAGGCAGACAGAGGGGTAACACTGCACTGTGGATGTTGTAAAAAGATGTGTTTGTAATTTTATTTGCTGTGTTTGCACAAATAAATGTTTTTTCAGTATGAAGCTGTACACCTTTTGCAAGTGATTTATAGTCGTGATATGTGGATCTGAGTACAGCATCTACTGTTGGAAGACAGCGGTTTGCCCGATTAAATATTTAACTATAATCACCCGTATCTAAAGTGTGTCTACAGGTCACCAGCAAAGGAGAGACCATAAGGATATCCTGACTGAGTCCCAACAGTTTTGCAGGTATTTCATGGGTACCCGACCTGCTGCATGACTCAAATGAGTAAACCACCATTCAGGGGAGCTCCTACAGTGAGGCGAGTTGAGAAACCAGGAGAAACCAAACTAAATCATGAAAATATTAAATAAACTGAATAGGCTGGTTCTGCTTGCAGTAAGTATTTATTAATTCATTGATCAAGTAGAGGGTCCTGTTTTATTATTACAGAGAAACAGGAAATCCTTTTAAAAAATGTGGATAAAACTGAGTCTACGGAAAACGGGCTTTCAGTAATTTGGAGCTTTGCCGGATAACGGGTTTGCAAATAACAGATCCTATACCTGTATATGTAATTCAGTACCATTAAGGGAAGTTGAAAGAACTCACATTTGTTAACGTATAACCTGTAACACCGCACAAACCATCCAAATGCTTTTTTTATTTGCAGATCTAGAGCCAATTTGGCACAAGCCAAACTATTCATACCTATGAAACACCTAAAGAATCCTGTTAAACAGAAATTATTTCAATTAAGATACACGCCGTTTTGTGGGGGGTTTTTTTGTTTACTGTTGGAAAAACGCATCCTGGCTCTCACTTACTCAGACACAGATATGGCGCTTGTAGGTATTTAAAAAATGGAAAGGGTACATACGTATATACTAAATACTTTTATGAGGTTACAATGATTTTATGGGGCATTTTGTCGAAAGATTATATACGTTTTTTTTTTCAGCATCTTGAAAAGACCCTTTTCCACTCGTTCCAACAGTTAAATATACAATTTAGTAGCAGCTTGCGTAAAGGATTCTAACTTCCCCTATAAAAAATGCATACCATTCCAGACACACTACTAAATATAGGGACATTTAAAAGGCATCTCTTATATAAGTACGTAGCTGACATTAAATCCATTAGGAAATCGGACTTTTTTAGTGTCGTACAGCAATAAACATCAATTGTTTTGCATATAACAAAAGCAAGCAGCATCCAGAAATCTAGCAAAACAATTCTTGAATTCAGATGATTTGAATTATACTTGCATGCATTTAAAATGTGTCATTCTGAAACACACACAAAGAATCATCATGCCACAAACGGTCTCTAGAGGACAATGATGTTCTGTCACTGAACAAATCCTGATTATTTAGGACCTGGAGAATTAAAGCCTAAGGGTTTACACTCATATTCTACAACCGGATCCCAAGGGTATTATTATACCGTTATCACAAATAATGGCTTGGGAGAATATATTTAAAATAGAAATGATACAGTATCTCTTCTCTATCTGGGGCAAATTCACTAAAGAGCAAAGTGTCTAACGCTAGCGCTAATTCACCAGTGTGACATAATTTCGCAAATTTGCCGATGTACTAACAGTAAAGAAATTCGCTAGAGAAGTAAATAGACTAGTGCAACTTTGCAACCTTATGCTAGGCAAAGTTGTGCACTGATGAAGGGTCATAACTACGCTAATTCACTATTTGATGTCCATTTTAATGAACGTTACCTCTTGCGCTAGACTTTAATTTGCCAGGTCAGACCTGGCGAAGTTCAATACAATAGATATGAGTTTGAAAGAAAACTTTGACATTTTATCTTAGTCCCAAAAAAACACTGGTGTCTTTAACTTTTTTAGGGTTATAGTCTGAAAAATAGCTTAATTTTTTGGTGGTTACCCTCCTTCCCCCCTACATTTCCTAACATATGGCAACACAACTATACAGGGGACACATGTAGGGCAATAGGACAACTTTATTTTATTCATTAACGGTTTCCTGGACTTGTGTAGTGGAAAGGAAAGCCCTGGAGCTATAAACGCAGGGGCTGCATGACAAGGGATCCAAATGA
>CM044434.1:145854521-145874470 GCA_024363595.1 Xenopus borealis | reverse complement strand
ATGGGGTTCAATTGGATAGCTGAAGGCGAAGGGTCAATTGAGGAGTCCCCTTGTCATGTAGTTGCTGTAACATATACTTCTATTATACTTTTAACTTGCGCCGTATGCAAATTAGGCATCACTAGCTTAAATGTGTTTGCCTGATGAAATAACGGTAGTGTAACTTCACTACTTTTCTCCTCCCTGAGCACACATTTTAGTGAATTAGAGGTGAACTGGCGATAATTCGCCTGGCGAAGTGCTGCGAATAGCGGCAAATATCAAATTTGAAGGATTTTACTGCAATTTGATCGATTGAACATTCGAATAGAAATAATTTGATCGATCGATAAAATCATTTAAAAATTTTTTAACCATTTGATTGAATTTTTTTATTCGATCAAAAATAGCTAAATCCAATTCAGCAGGTTGAATCTGGCGAACTAGGCAGTCAAATAAAAATTTAAAGGGCAAGTTATTAGACTGTCGATTATTCAAATAGAATTTTATTCGAATTATTGGAATCATTCAATTCGATCAAAAACATAAAAAATTCAAATTCAAATCTTTTTGAAAATTCGATCAAATTTCAAATCATTCATGTGAATTTGATAAATCTGCCCCATAATGTACAACATTTCTAGCCTACTTCTTTAGTTAAGCTATAGTTCTCCTTTAAATGATCAAAAAATAGGACTGTTGGGAAACCTTTGTAATAAACACACCGGGGCAGATTTACTAAATTTGTGTGAATGATTCAAAATTCTATAGAATTCGGATTCTCAATTTGTTTTTGTGGCCACTTCGACAATCGAATTTAAAAAATTTGATCAAATCGAATGATTCGAAAAGATTGAATTAAAATCTATTTGATCATTCGAATATTCAACGGTCGAATCCCTAGTTTGCCAGATTAAACCTACTGAATTGCTGTAGAACCCTATGGGAAGCTCCCATAGGGTTTTTCAAGCATTTTTAGATTGAATAAGAAAAATACGATTGATTAATAAAATTGTTTGAATCGAAAATTTTCTTATTCAATCGTTCAATAAAACGAATTGCATTAAAATCCTCGAATTCGACCCTTGATAAATCTGCCCCACCATCTTTTTTTAAAAAATGTCAACATAAAAAAGTTATATACCTACAAGCACAAAGGTTCTCCAGATTTAGTAACCCGTAGCTATTAATGAATTCATTCCATTTCAATTTGCCAAATATTTCACAAAACTGAAAAAGTTTGGCGAAGCATTTGTGGAATGCATTGCAGTCAATGAGAATCTTCTCCGTTTTTTTTTAGGTGAAAATGAATCGAAGTCAGTAGACATTTTTTTCCACAGCTTTTTTTCCAACTAAAAATGCACTGAAGTCAATTGGTGTTTCTTTTTGGCTTTTTAAAGGGATACTGTCATGGGAAAATGTGTTTTTTTCGAAGAGCATCAGTTATTAGTGCTGCTCCAATAGACTTCAGCACTGAAATCCATTTCTCAAAAGAGCAAACAGATTTGTTTTATATTCAGTTTTGAAATTTGACATGGGGCTAGACATTTTGTCGATTTCCCAGCTGCCCCTGGTCATGTGACTTGTGTCAGAACTTTAGGAAGGAACTGCTTTCGGGCAGGCTGTTGTTTTTCCTTCTCAATGTAACTGAAGGAGTTACAGTGGGACATGGATTTTTACTATTCGTGTTGTTCTTAGATCTACCAGGCTGCTGTTATCTTGTGTTAGAGAGCTGTCATCTGGTTACCTTCCAATTGTTCTGTTGTTAGGCTGCTGGGGGAGAAAGAGAGGGGTGATATCACTCCAACTTGCAGTACAGCAGTAAAGAGTGATTGAAGTTTATCAGAGCAAAAGTCACATGACTTGGGGCAGCTGGGAAATTGACAATATGTCTAGCCCCATGTTAGATTTCAAAATAAAATATAAAAAAATCTGTGCAGAATTCTGCTGGAGCAGCACTGTTAACTATTAATGAGCATTATTGCAGCAAACCTTTACCGCAGTTTCATGAAAAATAATGCTGTTTATCTATGCCTGTCGAAAAAATGTTGCTCATCACTAACCACAACAGATGATCAACACTAAACCTTTGTATTGCAATTCAAGGTTTTGTGGCAAATTCAAGTTTCCAAAAGGTGAAATTGGCATCTAAAAGCTGGCAAGTTCAAGTACAATTCAGTAGGATTTGTAATAGCAAATTCAAGGCATTATTCGAGTTTTTAAGACCCATTCGATATTTAACAGACTCAGAAATGAAGTGTTGAATGTGTTTTTTTTAATAAATAAGCACCTGATTGAGTTTGGTTAGTTTTTTTCACATTTTTTATTTTTTTAATTAGGGGAAAACGGGAAAAAAACTCAAATTAGATTATTTAGGGCACCCTTGAGTTCTAAACATTCACCCAGATTGTCATTCAGTCATACTGCATCTGAACAACGTGGCCCACAGTGTACGTTAGTGTGTTCAGAAGCAGGCACCCTAGTTAAAGGCAACACATTGCTGATAATGAATAATGACTCAGGCTTCCCTACTTCACAAAAAAAAACATAATTTGGATATCATTAACTATAATGTTTTAAAATATTTTTAGAGACATAATTGGGTGTAATCTATTGGCATTAGCATTAAATAGCTTTTCCCATACACAACACACATGAAAAGCTCCATGTTTTCATTGCCGGCATGGTGTTTTTGTTCTCAGGAATGCATCTGTAATCCGAACCAAAATGTTCAAGAAATGATGTTTCTTATTTCAGGGTGCACACTTCCCATACAGTATATGCATCCCAAGTCTTGTAAACCTTCTTTCAGGCTACTTGGGATCCAATATGGAGATTTAAATAGGACCCGCTGCACCTGGCATCATTAGTGAGGGAGCTGCAAAGCATTGCACCAGTAATACCTTGCAAATCATAATTTAATACTCTCTTGTTACTTTCAGTGCTATTAATTTAGCATTCAAGCCGCATCCACTCTACTTATACATCATTGCTTCTCTAATCTGGCTTGGGCCCGTTCCAAACCAAAGAATTGCAGTTTGGCTCCTCTGTGGTTTCCCTTTTCCTGCTTCCCCAAAAACAATGTCTGTCCCCTCCTTATATCACTCCCAGGGAGTGCGTGCAAAGGGCAAGAACAGGACATGAAATAACTATAATTAAATATAATGGCACACACTCAATTAATTATGCTCAGAGCTACTTGCAGATATTTCAGAAGCTGACTATTGCAAGAGTTGTATGGGAGGCCTGCACTTATTTATGCTATATTTCTTAGCCTCTCTATAACAATCTCCAAATCAATGTTTCTGTTCAAAATCTATGATAAATAGATTCCAGGATGGTACTTTTTACTACCAAATAATGGATTTATTTTTCCATCTATTTGCCTGATAAACTAGATTGTTGCGGTCTTCGATCTGCCAGGAATTTTAAGGCAGCCTGATAGTCAGAGATCAGTTCATACACTGGGCAATAATCTGCCGACTCTTACTAGCCTGTGTAGGGCCACCTTTAGTCCTCAATCACACCCCTCCCTAATGCTTTCCAGAAAGCATCAGTTGGCAATTTTTAAACACTTTATAAGGCAATCACTAGTCTATTGATCCAGAAAACATTTCCTTTGGAACCTCTTGCCTTGATATAAAGGAAAACAACCCCTCATTCCCATCATCAAATACTTTCTTGCTCCAAAAATTGCTATTGCTTTTTCTCTTTAGTTAAACTCTGTACTCTCAAAATAGTTTCCTATAAATGAGTTTGTAAAAGTTTATTGGGTACCCATGTGGTTAACAGATATAAAGTAAAGTGTTAAAGTATACTGAATATTTTCTTAGGAAGTCAGGTTGCCAGGATAAATCAGCTAGCAACAGAGAAAAGCCTGCCGTTATTTAATGTGGTGTATCCGTGGGAGTGAATGAATACAAGGTACTAAAATCTCCAACAAGGCTGATATTCTAAGAAGTGAATAAAACGTGTTTTTTTTGCAAATTAGATTTTTTTTTTTTTCTAACCAAAACAGCAGAAAATGATTTGCTTGGATGAGACACAGGTCGTAACATTATTATGCACTGCTATGTAGAAAAAAAGGATGCGCCAGATGTTAACTCAGGAAACCACTTTACATTGATAGAAAGAAAACATGCATAAATTAAGTTATTTGAAATACTCTTCAAGAGAGTGGATTTTACTCTAGTATATATAGTTATGCAGTTTTCCAGTGTGGTATCCATGACTGGAACATTCCCTCTCCCAGTAAAGGGATCTCTCTCTCTCTCTGCTGAGCAATTCATTTAGCCCTCCAGCACCAGCCCTGAATGAACCCATGTCCTTAAAACCTTTAACTCTTCTGTGTTAGTTTCCATAGAAAAGCAGTCTAGCAACCACAAGGACTTGCTAGATGATTCCATGTAAGGGCCAGGGGCTCCACACACAGACCACTGGGAGAATACACCTAGGAACTAGTAAAGAGCTAGTTCACAAAATGGATTATTTTAAAATACACCAGGAATGTATTCTTTCCCTGCTATTTTTATTTTCTCAACTGTTTTTTCTAAAGAGCGCATTTTAAAAATGAATTTCTTTAGTTTCCCCCAACTCATGTTTCCTAGGTGCGGTGGAATAAGTCAGAGGTCACTATGAGAATATGTGATATGTTAGTTAATGATCAAAAGCTTTATTTAAAGTCAACCCCAATATAAAAATTGTACTTAAAAAAAAAAACATAATTCCAAGCAACTTTCCAATATACGTTTATTGAAAACTTTAAGGGGCAGATTTATCAAGGGTTGAATTGAAAATAAGAATTTTAAAAGTTGAATTTCGAGTTTATTTAAGTGTAATTCGACTAGGGAATAGACCAAATTCGATTTGAAAGAAATTCCAAAATAAGAACAGAATACTACGAATGTAAGTTTAGCAATCTTGTAATGATTGAACTATTGTTAAAAAAGAGTGTAATAAAAAACATGTTTTTCATGCTTTGTTGATTTTATTGACTAGACAGACAAATGATGTGTAGTGTCTTAGTGCTAATTACTTAGATAGGTGTTAGTGCAATGTCTAAGGGCCCTTACACACGGGCGTTTTTACCTGCGCTCCCCTGCGTTGCGTTTTGCTGCGTTCAGCCGCAGGGGAGTGCAGTTTTAGACGCACTTCATTATTTTCAATGGGGCTGTACTCACACGAACGCACGTAGGCGCCGAACGCAGGAAAAATGCAGCATGTTGCGTCTGAACCTGCGTTCGGCGCTTACACGCGTCTCGTGGGTACAACCTCATTGAAAAGAATGAGGTGCGTCTATACCTGCGCTCCCCTGCGGCTGAACGCAGCCAAACGCAACGCAGGGGAGCGCAGGTCCAAAACGCCCGTGTGTAAGGGCCCTTTAGTATTTTTTACCTTAACAGGATATTTATCGATTGGTATCTAACACTATGGACTGTCTCACAAAGGAATTGATGGACACAAGGACTTGGGGGCTTAAATCTGTGTTGGCAATTAATGTATCACATGGGAGTAAGAGGGAGGGAACTAAGAGCCTCCAAAGTATTTAGAGATGTATTCAATTGGCATTTTGTTGTATCACTTGAAAAAGAGATATTTTCTCAAAACATGTCGTGATTTTTCACCAATTAAAGGGTGTTTGCAGACAAAAGTACTGCCTATGTTCCAGTTTCTACTTCTACATTTGTGAAACTTACTACACGACGGATGGTGCGTATATGAAATGGATGGAGCAAAAAAAGTCTATTCCACTCTGAAAAAATCAAGTCTCTTCAAAAATTCCAAAATTGATCATGTACTGTCCTTTTAAAGAAGAATTCAATCTGTTAGGAAAAAAATATGCACTGAGGGGTAAGTAAAAAGTTTGGGGCGTTTCCCCGGGGGAATAATTAGGCTGTAGGGAGGGGGGTCTACATGGGGTGGGGCATACAGGTTTTTTTCCTAGCAGGTTGAATTCTCCTTTAAGAATTCGAATTCGACTCTTGGCCATCTAAAACCTGTTGAATTGGTTTTTTTTGCCTATGGGGGACTTCGTGTGAAAAAACTCTAATTGAATTGGATCAAATTCAATTTGATTTGAATTTGATTTGAGTTTGCAGGTCAATCCTATTCCCCCGAATTAAAAAATATAAAAAAAATTTTAATACATTTTTTTTTTTTTTTTTAATTTCGAGTTTATGGGAGTTTTTAGAAATAAATTCTCGAAATTCCTGCCCCTTAGTTCTTTAAGGGGGGGTGTATTTAGCAAAACTCAAATATTTTCTCATTATTTAAAAATAACTTCCAACCGCGATTCGGCTTAATTTAGTAAAAGCTCTGAACACAAATTGTAAGCGGGAAAAGTCACAGCAAATTCGGGCAATAATTCAAATCATGCAACTTTTTTGAATTGTCGGCCAAAAACCAAAATCTTTTTGAAAACCGCTGTCAAACAGCCAAAAACCCTTGAAAATCATGACGGCAAAAACATCTTCCAATTGTAAAAGGAACATGCCATTAATTTATACGTGAAAGGTTTTAGCTGGAGTATTTATAAATTCAGAATTTTAGCAGTTTTGGAGCATAATAAATCACACAAAAAAATCCCCCCTAAAAAGATTTAATTTCTTTAACCTTTAAAACTCGACCAGAAAAATTTGAGGCTTAATAAATAGGCCACTTTTTGTAAGAAAAATTGCTATTGGAAAATAACATTTGCTTAACTCCAGGTTGCTGCTTTGTGTTACATTATTTCAAGAGTCTGAGCCATGAAGGCAGAGAGTAGAAAGGGACAGACAAACACTGCTGTCAATAGGAATACATACAGTATACAGGGATGTGATTTGTTACCCAGAATGTTCAGGACCTGGTGTTTTCCATATAATGGATCTTTCTGTAATTTGGATCTTCATACCTTAAACATACTAGAAAAGCATGTAAACATTTGCAGCGCTATAGTAAATTGAATGCACCTTACTATGAGCTCCACTCCCAATAATTGTTTTCTGGATGAGACCTTAAATCTTAGGGAGTAAGCCCTCACAAACTTTGTGGAGGCAGGGTGTAGTGCAACTGTAACTGTATTCAGGGTGCAATAATTGGGCGCCAGTGGTTCTTATAACGTAAACAAGGAGCATATTTATTGAGCATACAATCCTCAATGGAGTGTACAATAAACACATACAGGATCAACAGTAGATAGGCAATACTCACAACACCTTTGGTCAGTAGCTGTCCCCTCAGAGGTGGGAAACAATGTATGCAGCCTTGAGGAGGTACACCCAGCTTTCAGCCTTTTCCCTAAGTGGAACCTGAGGGTAAACTCTCATTGCTACTGTAGGTCTGTAAACGTAGTCCCTACTCAGGGCAATTAGTACCCAGGATCTTAATCCCACTCACAATCCTTGGAGGAGCCTCAAGCTGCTCATCTAAATAAACTGTCTGACACTCCTTGAGTGACCTATGAAGGTGAGTAGCCTATCCTTACTTGACCTGACCTGTCTAGATTCCACACAAGCTATGCCTACCTGCTCAGTCTAGAGCCAGCACAAGAGGGACCCTGAGCACATGGCTCACAAGGGTTTTATACTTTAGCACAGTGCCATCTACTGGTCACTGTGAAAACACCAAGGGGGGTGGCTTAAAGCAGGAAAAGGAAAGAGTTCCCCCTCCTAAGTATATTTTAGGACCCAGGTAGGCGTCTATAACACTAGGGGACTGCCTGCTAAATAATTCTGGGGAAGTAATTTCCCAGTCCCCTACACATTAAATAAACCCAATGGGCTGGTTTTGCTTCCAATAAACATTAATTATATCTTAGTTGGGATAAAGTACAATCTACTGTTTTACTATTACAGAGAAAAAAGGAAATCATTTGTAAACATCTGGATTATTTGATTATAATGTGTCGAAGGGAGACGGCCTTTCTGTAATTCAGAGCTTACTCTATTCCCTCATATTGCACAAAAATATTAGCAAATGAAATGGGTATTTGCGTGAGCGCAGGCACTGTGTGAGGTCATTGTACTGGAAAATAGCATTGGCAGTAATTACATTTTCAACTTGCGAAAACTGTTTTGTGAAAATTTTGAATAAATATTCACACTTTCGATTATGCCATGTTTTTAAAAAGCCCTTATAGACCTTTTTAGTGTGATTAATAAATCACACTTCTCTTTGCACATCAAATACACCACCACTCATCCAGATCTATAAAATATAACCATGAGCAAGGCAAATATACTCACTGTGCAAATCATTCCGTGCTGTGTGTACCTTATAAATGATCTCCACAGTTTTTTTTTTACATGGCTATGCCTAGCAACGAGAACATGACGTGAGGTGTATTTGTTCGGCCTTTTTTAATGCAGTTTGATAAATCGTTCCCTAGGAGTTGAATACCTCTTCTAGCACGCTCCAAGTCATATCCCTGGGAAATAGAACATTTTTTAATGAACTGTGCATTTTTTAAATAAGAGATACACTGGGCTGGACAGATGGTTACAACCCTGGCTCAATGGAAAGTGTCTGACAAAATTGCCCCCACTCCTTTTTCTTGTCCGGTAATTTAAAAAAAAAATTTGAATTTTAAAATTTGATTAATCACTTCCCATCACTCAAATCGACCAATAATTAACAAAACCCAATTTTTCTAAGAACCAGTTGGAAAATGAAAGAACTTTTGATTACTCAGTGTGCACCCTTTCTTCCAGAAAAAGGATCCTTCATTAAGAGGGAAAAGTTACAGTGCTGCCCAATATGTTGGTGCTCTAAAAAGAAATGTTAATAATAATAAAGTACGTTGAGCAGAAGCCCTCTTATTGCTTAAAGCATAAGGAAACCCTAAAAATGAATAGCACTAAAAATGCCATATTTTATTTAGTAAACTTATTGTCAGCTTGTCAATAGCAGCCAGGGTCAGACTGGGCTGGCGGGGCACTGGGAAAATACCTGGTGGGTCCCAATGGCCCAGGTCCGCACCCACATTGTTTCCTTGAGGCCACGACCCCCCTTTGCTGGAGGTTGCAGCAGACTGGGAAAGTAGCCCTGGTGGGCCCCAGGCCCCCAATTCCAACCCTGATAGCAGCAATGATCCAGGACTTCAAACTTGTCACTGGGGGTCACCATCTTGGAAAGTGTCTGTGACACTCACATGCTCAGTGGGCTCTGAGCAGTTGTTGAGAAGCTAAGCTTAGGGGTTGTCACTAATTATCCAGCAGAAAATGAGGTTGGTCTGTAATATAAGCTGATGCTACAGGGCTGATTATTAAATTCTGATGCTAGTTGTACTGGTTTCTGTGCTGCCATGTAGTAATTATCTGTATTAATGACTAATCAGCCTTATATTGTGACTATATTTCTATTCTATGTGTACTGTATATTGTGAGTGGGTCCCTAAGCTCAGTAAGTGACAGCAGCACAGAGCATGTGAATCAGTGAATCAGAAACGAAGATGAGGAGTTACTGGGGCATCTACTCGGGAGACACAGATCTTTACTGCTAAAGGGCTGTGGTTGCCTTGGGCTGGTACACAAACACAAAATATCATGTACAACATTTCTACCTACTTCTTTAGTTTAACTTTCCTTGTCCTTTATGTATGCAGAATGCCCTTTAACATTCTCTATGGATAACAACTGGGACCTGAAGTCTGCCCATGCCAAAGTGTGTTCTATCTGCCCATCTGCATAAGCAAGTTCCACATACTGTATGGTTAATGTTAGAATGAGTTTTCATGGTTGGGCGGCAGGGGATCTATTTTCTTAGACTTGGCTGAATGGATCACTTTATCTCTAACTGACTTGCCCCTAAGGTATATATTACTGAGGAAAAACATTTCAGCTCAGTGCTCAGAAATTGGTCACAAGAAATAATAGTCCTTTTCTTCTTGGCCTTAGTGAGTAAGTTACACCAGTGAATGAAAGCTGCAACAAAACAAAATGTCTTTTTAAGTCTAGTTCCAAGATTGTACGCCTTAAACAATTTGTCAGCACACTCGTTCTTGTCGTAATCACTGAGCTGGAACATTTTCAGTCGTTCTAATTGTAATTCATTGTTGTTTTTATTAGAACAGAGTTTCACTACAAATGTACCCGTCCATCCCAATGATATTAATATCCAGTGTTGTGGCTTTATGGTCTGTCTCTCTATTAAATCCAATGTTTCATCACAAAATTGAAAACACTTTGGGGCAGATTTATCAAATTCACATGAAGGATTCGAAATTCGATCGATTTTTCAAAAACGTTCAAAAATTTCTAATGTTTTTGAAGACTACTTCGACCATTGAATTTTGAACATTCGATCAAATCGAATGATTCGAATAATTCGAATAAAAATCTATTCGAATATTCGACGGTCTAATAACTTCCCCTTTCAGGTTTTTTAACCCTCGAATTCGACCCTTAGTAAATCTACCCCTTTGTGTGCTTACCCCTCAATCCTGAATTACAACCTTGGGTCCCCAGATGTTGCTGGACTGTAATTTCCAACATTCTTCGACATATTAACAAGGGTAAAGGCATATGGAGAGTTACACTCCAACATCATGTTGGGACTCCGGTTCAGAAACAGGTAACTAAGCTAAGGTTTTAGTAAAGGGGTAAGGGAAATACTACTTACCGGAGCACCCACCCTGCACACCCACAGCCACCAACACCACCTACCCACTACCGACAATAGGAGTACCATGCTATATTGAGTAAACTATGTAGGGAATGAGCCCTAACAGAAAACTCTCCCTTCAACAGGCCACCTGGACTTGCTATACCTGAAACAAGAAGACAATATTTATTGCATGTAAAAATGTTTCCAGAAAACAGTGTTAGATTATAGCACACAGAAGATGAACTGCAACCCCCCACTCCCTGTTTATTCTTAGGAGAGGGAATACAACATGGCTTCGTCACCAAGGAGTGACCCGCTGATGCAATGCAGTACAGTCATTTATGTTAAGCATTCTGACTAGGTCAATCTTAGAATGCCCACTTAAGAATTCTAGAACACCTGCAGCAAGCCCTGTTCTATAATAATACATAAATATATAGTGCATTAAGTATATATAGTGCTGTAGAAGAGTCTATAGTGCAGGTATTCCTATGTGCCCAAGCTGCCGCATTTTTAATAGGCAGGTTGGGAGGACATACCTGAGGGGAATGTGGAAACAGCCGCCTTCTCTGCGAGGCACGGGGTAAAGAAACACAGAACCACCAGCAGCAGCCTACTGCCGCAGCCCCAAAATGCCAACTTTGCCTGCCATAAAACAATAGTGGTAGACCATCAAGCCAATATCACCACCATCCATTACGTAGCTGCGACCAGCTGTCGGCACCAGTAGTTCAGTGCGCCCCCGCCCCTATGTTCCAGGGCATTCACTTACTGCTTTCTTTATGGTACAGTATCTTGCCCTTGTCAGGAAAACCTTAACCTGACTCCCCTTAATGGCCACCTTCTCAACGAGGCCCTGAGATGGATCCCACAGAAAACAAAATATATACTGCCTGAGGTCCAAGAAAGAAGAAAAAGAAGACACTTGTGTAGGGGAGTAGGGAGGATTTAAAATAGCTGACATGGGAATGGCCAGGGTAAAAGCAAAAACAACACATAATTACAAGAATCTGAATCCTGAATTTCCTTAAAAGTAAATTTTCTTGGTAATTGAATGTCTTGGTCCTGTGTCTTGTATTACAAGAATCTGAATCCTGAATTTCCTTAAAAGTAAATTTTCTTGGTAATTGAATGTCTTGGTCCTGTGTTCTAGTTCTATAGCGATATATAATGAATAAATACAAAATCAAATTGAATATATACAATCTACAGCTAACACAATATGCAACACCTATTTCCCTGTGTGCTAGTGATGTCTGTACGGAGAAAATCTTATCTCATACATATATCCAGCCTCAACTAACATACAGAGGTTTGGTAATCTTTCAAATGTGTGCACGATTTATAAAAAAAAAAATTTACAAATGAACTAAAAAACAGAGGTTAAACAGAAACCTATGTTAATGCACTATATGAAAGATCTTTTTATAAAATCCATCAATACCTCAGAATGACAGATTTATTTTGAAGCTGCTCGTATTTAGTCTATTGTGGGAGTGTGTGGTCTGTGACTGGTAAGCTGAACTAAGACTCATTTGTTGATGGAACTTGGATCTTTATAGGGTAAATCCAAATAATAAGACTTAGTTTAACTTCCCTTTATATTGTTTAGTAAAGGTGGTTGGAAGGTCTTGACCTGGTAGCTGAACTAGACTCAGCAACAGAATCTCATAACCTCCTCTACGTCTACATGGGACAGAGAAAGACAAAGACATGTTCAGCTTTTTATAAGGAAAGATCCCTTAGGAACATGTTTATAAAATATTTATTTTATAAGGCACTTGCTCCTGATTACATTGATGGACCTTCTTTTTCCAAGAGAAGCATCATGCAGATGAAAAGTCTGACGTTGTTGTCTCTCTGTCCCGGTACGCCCTTGGCAAATGTTCCTTTTATATAAACAGCCCTGCTCTAACCCATGACTATTTAACCTTCACTTTATGGAATGAATAAAGTACAGAAACATTTCTGCTAAATGATTCTAATTACAATATTTATCAGTTGACGGCAGTGAACAGAGTTTGATTTTACACAACCCAAAGGGGGTTTTTTTGTCCAGGAATTCCACATTTTCCAAATTTTATGGGTTATCAAAATCCCAAAATATCTTGCAATTTTCTACTCCGACCAAATCCCCACCGATTTTTCCCCTAATTTATCAATACATTTTGCTTAAAATTTCTTGTTGACTTTTTCAGATTTGATGCAAGAAAACCACAAAATCTTCAGATTACTGCACGAAACCCAGAGCAGATCAGGATATCTCCGGGGCATCTCCCATTTACTTCTACATGAACTTGGCAGGTCTGAGTTGGAGTACTTTTTATATTCAGACTTTGAACACACTCGGGGTTTAATAAAGTCTGAAAAATTCAAAGTTTTTTTTTCAACAAAAAATAGTTTTTCCCTTTAAAAGACCAATGAGATAAATCCGGACTTTGATAAATATCCCCCATAACGTTAGTTCACATTTTTTGTATTTAAAATTAAAAGTCATTTTGAAAGAAAGTCAGCAAGTCTATAAAAGTCATACAGTATATTCACATTAACACTGAAAATCCAAACATTGTGTCGGGCCCATTCAACTTCTGTTCAGTTTGGTACTAGGCCTAGTTATCAAAGTCTCCATTCAAGTCAAAGGGAAGAGGCATGGGCAGTTTTGGCTAAAATATGCCAATGCACAGTACAGGTATGGGACCTGTTATCCAGAATGCTTGGGATGTGGGGTTTTCCGTAATTTGGATTTTCATAATATAAGACTTTTAGAAAATCATGTAAATAAACCCAATAGGCTGGTTTTGCTTCCAATAAGGATTCATTATATCTTAGACGAATTAAGTACAATATACTGTTTTAGTATTACAGACAAAAAGGAAATAATTTTTAAAAAAATTGGATTATTTGATTATAATGGAGTCTATGGGAGATGGCCTTTCCGTAATTCGGAGCAGTCTGGGTAACGGGTTTCCGGATAACGGATCACATACCTGTACATACTTCTGCTGCTACGAGACTAAAACGATGTTGACATAGTACTGCTTAAAGGAGACATATAGGATAAATGAAAAAACCCTAATTTTGTAGGCAGTTATGAGTAATATATGGTGATGCATTTACATGGTGCTAAAAATTAATATTATCTTTGAAAAATAGCCCCTTTATTGGTGCTCCCTATAGACGTTCTCTGGTCCCTGTTTAAATGAGAGGTGGGTGTGTCCTAACGGTCCCTGTCAGAAGCACAGTAGGAGGGGGACAGCCAATCACAGCCCTGCAGTCACACAAGCACAGACAGGCTTCAGTTCCCTACCGGGTCCTGCTAGCTGCTGATTGGTTCCTGTCTGATAATGTACGTTGATTGCTTATTGTAGATAATAATTATCTATAAACAGTTAAACATATATATAATTGTTGGGGGCAGAATGGTGACCTTATGGCTGCAGAATGTAGTGTTGGCTTGGGCAAGGCAGCCCTGTCCACAACTAACTAACACACAAGTTAGGAAATGAGAAAAGGGCCACCTACATACCTCCACCCAA
The DNA here is from genome assembly GCA_024363595.1 of Xenopus borealis. Lineage (NCBI taxonomy): Eukaryota > Metazoa > Chordata > Amphibia > Anura > Pipidae > Xenopus > Xenopus borealis. Next base: position 145,860,371 of record CM044434.1, on the reverse strand, counting down.
GGTTCAGGTGGACATGGGTTAGGGTCGGGTGCAGGTCGAATTTTTATTGACCAGCACATCACTAATATCTTCTATCAGCCCTTCTTCAATTTACAAGAAATTTTTTAAGAAAATTTCTTCTGTGTGAACATTTCTACGCAAACATTTTACAGAACGCCAAAAAAATTGCTACAATTTTCCCATAGGTTATAATTATTTTTACTCAGGGCAAGCGTGCACCCTAAGCAAAAACTTCAACGAAAATCATTTGGCTCAATAAACACATTCTCGCATATAACAAAAAAAATACAATGTTTATTCAATACACATTGATCAAAATGTTTGTAAATAAGCCCCTTTTTATATAAATCTATGAGAAATATCTCAACAGAAAACATTTACACTTTGAAGAAGAAGCATTATGAGGGAAAGATAGGAATGCTTGCAAAAGTAACATCTGGTTGCATTTGACTTTCCCATGCGAGATGATCTTTCTGTTCTGTTCACAATAAAACGGGTTCTATAAAATGATTGTTCGTCTCAATTTGGCTGTCAAGCATCTCTGTCGTTCGCATTTTGAAACTAAATCATTTTACAAGGTGCGTTTTTTAAGCCATAACCCAAGGCCATTTAAAAAAAAAAAAAAAAAAATCCAGAGCTGGTTTCTGAAATATAATGTAAATAACTCATTTTCCTACCTGCAGCAAACGACAGCTTTACAGGAAAGCACCAGATCGAGGAAGCTCTAACGAACCTCAAGTGAAATTGCATATTTTAGCGTTTGCCCATCAATGATTAAAGCAAAGTCGTTTTCTTTACCGAATTTCCAAGGTTTGTAGAGTGATTAATCAGTGTTGCTCTTGTTGCCTGAAAAAAAAAATTGACAGGCCTCTTTTCTTCCAACAAATTATTTAATGCAATTATGAAAACCAGTATTGGGTAATCTAAAAAAACAAATGTGCTCGCTTAAACATAGTTACTCCTTTAGCTACCATAGTGGGTGCCAAAACAGATGTTGTAGCGCAAACCAAGTTCCAGTCCCTGTAATATCGCTACCTATTTTCCTTTGCCTCACTATCTTGGAACAGCCACAAATGTAGAATTTGCAAGAAAGGGAGCCAACAATTTGAGAAATAAACAAATAAAACATTCTTTAAATTTTAAATATTTTGTCTCTACGAAACGCCGTGGCAGAGTCTTCCCAAACAAAATAAGTCCTGCCGGTTCACTAGTTTTAAACCCAAACCTAACAAAAACCCTGAAACATTTTTCCACGTGCAGAGTATGTCCTTGAATACATAAATATTGTTACGTCAATAAATATGAGTCTCTCCGCTGTTTGTTGTGTTTGACTTGAATCATTTCTGCTGCTTCCTGTTATAAGAAGTCTAGACCATAATCATTGCAGTCTTCAAAACCCACTATTTGGAGAGATCATACGATAATGTTTCATATAAACTCGTATACTTTGATCATGTCAGACGTTCACTGCTAATTTTGTTCTGGGTATTTTACTAAAAAGAGAGAAACTTTTTACTTTCCATTCTCTGTGTAAATAAAATTATTTTAGTGAAGGCTCTACCATTGTAATGCACTGTTGTAAATCTATGTAGCAGAGCATAATTTGTTGACAGGCAAAGAACTTGAGTATCCTGCACCGGAGTTCATGTGTGGTCCCAGCTGTGCAGTCAATCTTGCTACTGCTCCTGCTCCAGGAAGATCCTAAAACATGTAAGATGTTAAGACAGCTAAGAGACAAACCTTTGGCCATAACTCTGAACTTTACAAACCAATAATAAATGGTTAGCTAGGGAAATATATTGGACTGCACACTACCTTCATCAACAACATAAAAAAAATTATTTGAAGGCCAAAGCTCAAAGTGTAAGCATCAATGTTTAAGAATTAACAGTACCCCTTGCTACTACTAGAGTCACAGCTGCAGATTGGTGGAAGTAGATACAACAAACGGTTTATTATTTGAATGCCTCCTTTACCTGTTTTTAAGTTACAATACCAGGGGATAGCTATTGTTAAGATTAAGCACCTCTTTCAACATAGAATTTCCAGAAGTCAACATGAGAATCATAATTTTTATTCCACTTAGGAGAAAAATAAAACATTTTGAAAAAGTCTACAAAGACAATTAGAGCACCCAGGTGGGCCCCAGCAGAGGGTGGATGTGAGAACATGGTGGGTGAAAAACAAAATAAGTTGTGGCTGTGAGTTGTTGGGGTATGTTGTGTGTCTCCACAATTTTTTTTACTTCATGTTTTTTCTTTTACCGTAAGGAAACTTTTTCTGATTTATTATAGTCTAAAGCAGTGGTCCCCAACCAGTAGCTCGTGAGCAACATGTTGCTCTCCAACCCCTTGGATGTTGCTCTCAGTGGCCTCAAAGCAGGTGCTTATTTTTGAATTCCAGGCTTGGAGGCAAGTTTTGGTTTTATAAAAACTAGGTGCACTGCCAAACAGAGCCTCAGTTTAGGTTGACAATCCACATTGGGCTACCATATGGCCAATCACAGCACTTATTTGGCATCCCAAGAACATTTTTCATGCTTTTGTTGCTCCCCAACTCCTTTTACTCCTCCCCAACGGGTTCAAAAGGTTGGGGATCCCTGGTCTAAAGTCTACACCTTCAAACTATTCTCCTGTACAGAACAGATTTTTTTTTCATTGTGCAAAAGAATAAGGTTTTATAAAATGTTTATCTTGTGTATTAGTAATAATATATTTATATTATACCTAATTAAACATATTATGTACTACAGAAAAGAACCAATTGCAATAAAAACATAATTAATATAAAAATATATTTAGCACCTTTTCCCCTTCATATAACTTGCTGTTTTTCAGACAGTTGTTTTTAATTAAAGCAAAAAAAAAACCCATTCGTAAAATGACTAAATAGGAAGTAAAACAAATTTTACATAACCACAGTGACAAGTGACAAACAGACATTTTTAAACAAGTCTAGCCTACAAAATGTATGTTTTTACTCTTTTGTATTTTTAATAATTTTTTTTTTTAATTTAAAACATTTTATTTGACATACGGTCTGTTATTTTCAAAGGGTTCTATATTTACTCAAAATGTCCCCAAAGAGGTATCTGTTTTAACTCTTTCAGTGTAATAATGTATTATTCATTGCATACCAGTAATTTACATCATACAGCATTGTAACATGAAAACACTTGATACTTCCTTATGTTTCTACAAAACCAGTGCTCACATGTAAGGAATAATTTCTTCCCTATTATAAGGTTGTGACGTGCAACGCTGGCAGTTGTGGGCCAATAATTAGTGCCAGACGGGTTTGTTTGCGTGCTTCTCTCATATAAACACACAGAAATGAGGCACAAGTAGTGAGGTGGAACGCTGCAGGCTAAAATACCAGAATTCGAACCTCAAAGTATTCTTTCTGGAGAGGTTCGAGGGTTTGTAATTCCAACCATATGTTGTCCCAATAAAGAGGTATAATTCAGACTTCAGCATTCTGTTTCCTTACATATGATCTAGACCTTTATGGCGACAGTCCCTTTTCTTTTTTGCAACATATAAATAAACAGATATCCCTTTCAGACCTAACAATCCAACCTAACAAAATGTCTCACTCAAATACAGTTGGAACATGAGGTACTGGAAGATAATGTTTTCTTCTCATCCATTGTAGAACAGTCTTCACACTTCCACCCAATGCAGTAAATGAACTACATTTTCAGAATGATGAAGTGGTAAGCAATGTTGCCTTGGAGTACTGAGATTCTGGGTTCAGTACTGACAAGGCCTCTATCTGCTAGGTGAGCATGAATACTCTTCCCAAACTTGCAGGGCTGTGGTGTAAATGTGGATTATATCCTTCTACTCCAACTCCTTTGTTTATGGAACCTGTGATCCTATGTTTTTAATACAGCTAACATATTTTTCATGTTGACTGAACACAACACAACATACAAAGCATGTTATCACTGCCAAAGCTCATCATTTTTAAATTTATATGAAGATGGTGTCTGCTTTTGGGAACAAAGCAAAGAATCACTGGCTAGGAAGTTGACGCGCTATTGGCTATCCCAGTGATTTTCAACCTTGGTCCTCCAGCTGTTAAGAAACTACAAGTCCCACAATGCATTTGCCTGAGTGTGGCTGTCAGACTCCTTCATTGCATTGTGGGACTTGTAGTTCCTTAACAGCTGGAGGACCAAGGTTGAAAATCACTGGGCTATCCAAGCCTGTCACATCCAACATGAATGAGGATACTGTTCAAGTTGGGTCTTAATTTATAACTCAGTCTATGTCATTGTGGTCTTTAATTTTATTTATTTACTGAAGGAACTACAAAAATACCTTGAACCTAAAGTTTAAAAGAAAGCTGGACTTCACATTAGTGAAACAACTATGATTTGGGCTTAATTCTTACAGCAGAAAAGTACTTTATTATGGTTAGCTGTTAAATAGGACATTGCAGCATATTGAGTTTTTTTTTCATTATAATTTAAATTTATTAGGATTTGGAGTCTGTACATTTATGCTGATTCTGTGCATACTTTCAAGGGTTGCTTCCAATGCGCCAAAAATATGCAAGCCGATTAAATGTCTGATTATGAAACTGGCTGATTCTTTCTGATTATAAAATGTTGGTTGTTGATAACATTGATAACATTGACCTGATCTTTGCTCAACACACATGAATAAAACATGATACGAATCCTTGCACCTGATGACAATAGCATATATCATAACTGCATATACTGTACATGAGTGGGTGTGCCTGTTCAAATTCTTTTTTAAAATCAGAAATGCAATTTTAGCAGAAAAAAAAACGTTCAAAGCACAAGTTCTGGAGCTCCACATACAGAGGTCATACAATTCAGGGAACCAAACTTTATGGCCGCAATGAAGAATGGGTAAATTACAAGCATTTAATTAAACAAGAATCATCTACTATGACAGCAACTGCTGCAGGCTTAGGAGTATAGATGGTGTAGACAATTTCCTCAGTGAAACAGATCATCCATCTGTAGGTTTGTGTCTGTAGCCTATAGGGTTATAAAACCGAAACGAACCAGTCTGCTCTGTAATGGGTACAGAATAAATGGACATTGATTTTACTTCTGTGCCTTTGTGTGGTTGAATCCGCTCCCCTAGCCAGGGCTGGATTTACATAGTGGGCACCCCAAGGCCCACTGCCGTTTGCCGCTCCCCATACTCTGTCCTTTATTCTCACATTTCATCATCAGAGCAATGGGGATTGGTGCATGGGAAATTTAAAAAACTATAGCATCTCATGCGTAACCCCAGGGTTTCTGAACCAATGTTGCTGGTGTGGCTGGGCAGCATGCCGCCGCCCTAAAATTCTGTCACCCTAGGCCCGGGCCTAGGTGGCCTTTCCACAAATCCGGGCCTGCCCCTAGCTTAAGACTCAGGGGAGTGCACTTGAGCCTCCACGTGACCTTGGTGAGTCCTATGAAGCTAAAAGGTTTTAGGCAAATGAAAAACAGGGTTAATTTTCTTCAAGCCTGTGTTTGGTAGCCCGCATAAGAACCTGCTTATTTAAAGCTTATTGGGCTTTTCAAATTAGTCTAAGGTGCCAGACCAACCCAGAAGGGCGTCAAAGGCAAATCTGATCCAGCCTAGTCTTGCTGACAATATATCTCTTTCTCTACACTACCCCCCCCCCCATCCTGGGCCGCTGCTGGTCCCCTACAATCCCCATTTCTGGAATTAGAGGAGGCTGAAGAAATATGTACAATTTGGCGAAATTCTTTGGTTACCAAATAACATGTCATCTAAAGCAAAACATTTATAGTACTTGTCACATAAACACTTGGCTCCACCACACTTTACTCTTGGGTTTGGCTACAAGGGGTTA
>CM044434.1:145832132-145854421 GCA_024363595.1 Xenopus borealis | reverse complement strand
ACTGAGTAATTACAGTTAACTTTTAAAATGCCAGTGCCCGATGGCCCTGGCATGACAGTACTATTTTAGGGAGGAGTAGCAAATCTTATATAGAGAAAGGCAGAGTGATAGACAAAGAGAGGAAAAAAGAATGAGAACTAGAAAGACGATTGCCAAGCATGAGATTTTGCACTGAGTTATGAATTAGACTAACTACTAAGAAACTCTTTCAGAACAAAATGTGCTGGACGACCTTTACTGTACTTACTGCTCATGTAATAATTTTCTTTTCCTAGCAGATATTTTCAGTCAAGTGAATGGCCAACTATTCTTCATTGTTTTACTTGATTTGCACTGATTAAATCTTTACAAGTTTACAGTAAAATGCATTAAACAGTTTCCTGATGTTTGTTTGGCACATGCTGGACGCCGCTAATCCAAACATTAGCATAAACCTTTCAACATTACATTAGCCACACCAAAACAAAGAGCGTTGTATGTGTTCTAACTACTACCGAAAATGTGAAGATTAAACACTGAGCACTTATAGACAATATCAAACATTGGCTTTAATGACTACATTGTAGAGCCACACAAAGCTGCCTTTTACAAATTGCAACACTACATTTCCTGTAACACTTCTGCTCCGCCGAGAAAGAAAAGCCTTCTAACAGATGGAAAACGTGAACATGTGCGCTAATTTTTCAGGATTTGTTTTCGTTCTCATTAAATATAAATTGTGTATACAATTCACTGCAATGATGGTCAAAATGCAGTTTCTTTCACGTTCTGGCGGCCTTTTGTATTGTAAATAAAGTTCACAATTGATGGCATTGTAACAGTAATATATACAGTACAGGAGTGCATCCATCTGCAGATTGGTGTGTTATGCCGCAAAACAAACAACTGCTGCAACAAAAGGCAAGACTTGTCTCCCATCATTGTTACATACAAAGCCCATCTGGTAAGTTACATTTATCCGAGAGCTGTGAATAGACATTGAAATATATTTTTATATTTTTTATGACAGAGACAAACACAAGGATAAACTGTATATACCTGATGATAAAAGGTATAATGACTGGGGGTAAAAGTGCAGTAGTGCATCACTCAGTGCTCATTCAGGCAGCCCCCCAGTCTGGCTGCACCCTGTAAAAAATGCCAGATCCAGTGCAAAGGGTAGACTCTGCATCAGGTGCAGGTCAGCCCTGTCTTTACCTTGTGCCATAAGCGAGATGTTAAAGTGATACTGACACTAAAAAATGAATTTTAACATTTGGATGATTATTAAGGGGCAGATTTACTAAATTCACATGAATAATTCGAAGTTCGATCGAAATTCGACCATCGAATATTCGAATTCAAATAATTTGAATATTCCAATTTAATTTTATTCGAGTATTCGATGGTGGAAGTACTTCCCCTTTAAATTTTTATTTGACCACCTAGTTCCCAATTTGATTGGTCGAACGATCGCATGAAAAAAATTCGATTGATGGAAAAAAACGTTCCTGTTCGATCGTTCGACCAATAGAATTGCAGTAAAATCCTTCGAATTCGATATTCGAATTCGAAGGATTTTACTTCACATACTATTTAAATGGTCGAATTTGAAATGCGACCATTGATAAATCTGCAGCTAAATGTTACCTGTAGGTCATGTTGATGATTTTTTGCTGAGAGGTTTGTTTTTGTATATAATTGTTAGTTGAAGTTCCTAAGCCTGACTCTCTGACACTCTGACTTTGCCAACCTGACTGTCCCATCTCAGCCTGTTAGTTACAGTTTCTAATGCTAACGGACTCCTGCTGCACAAATATGGAGGATCAGACAGGTAATGTAAAAGCATTGTGCAAATACTTTATGGCAAAGTTAGAAGTAGCTTTCAAAGCCAATATTATAATAGATGTAAAAAATAATTTAATTTCACTTGTCAGTATCTCTTTAAAGGGGAATTCAATCCCTCGGCGCTAACCTCCTCCACCCCACCCCCCGCCGATTGAACTTTGTGAACTTTTGGCGCATGCGCAGTAGTACAAACTGGCAAATACATCCTACTGCACATGTGCCGCCAAGCACCGACGCATGGAGGGGTAAGTAGCCACTTCGGCGCATTTGCCCGCGGGGGGAGGAAGGAGGGGGCTTACGGGGGAGGAGGTTAGCGCTGAAAGGATTGAATTCCCCTTTAAGACAGGGCCCCATTGTGGCCTCTGTCTGCTACCATACTTTAACACCTGAATCAAAACAACATCAGGACAGGTAGGGGGTGGAAAGGGAACGTCTCTTTACCTCCCACTGCCTGAAACTAGAATACAGTGCTGCAGAACAGAGGCTGTATTGTATTTATGAGGTCGCCACAGGTCTTTGTGCTCTAAAACAATATTAATACAAAGAAAACAGTGTCCAAAAGTGTAAAGAAAATTACATTGTGAAACCTTTTTTATTCAGTTGCACCCTGCCTTTCTTATAGTTAGAAAGGAAGAAAGAGTGGCACTAGTTCTCCTCAAATATTGGGAGACAATTAAGGCTCAATTATACACAATGGGCAATTTTGCACCTCGGCAGTAATCCACAGCAACCAATCAGTGATTGTTTTTTTATTTAACAATGGTCTAGTCACCATGGGTAACTGCCCAGGTTATAAATTGCCCAGTGTTTATAAATGACCACCATTGGAGAAAAAACATGTTCCCTAAATCATGCTGGGCAGGGGGTGGCACAATCTGTCTATGGGCTGTAGAACAAATGTATACAGTCCTCCTCACTATAGTAAAGATCATGTTTCCATCCCCACCTGCATTACAACCAGTTCTCAATGATCAGGCAACTTACGCCTGGTTGCAGGGTAACTACATGTGATTTAAGGTGGCCATACACGAAGAGATCCGCTCGTTTGGCGATGTTGCCAAACGAGCGGATCTCTCCCCGATATGCCCACCTTGAGGTGGGCGATATCGGGCTGATCCGATCGTGGGCCCTAGGGCCCAACGTTCGGATCAGTACGGGCGGTCGGATCGCGGGACCGCAACAACGAACAGATGCGGCCGCGATCCGACGGGATTTTTAATCCTGCCCGATCGACATCTGGCCGACTTTTGGCCAGATATCGATCGGGAAAGCCCATCGGAGGGCCCCCCACACGGGCAGATAAGCTGCCGACACAGTCTGTCGGCAGCTTTTATCTGCCCGTGTATGGCCACCTTTAGGAGCAATTTTGGCACAAAAGACTCTCCCATATTTTGGCTTTCTCTGGATGGGTAGGAGATCCCATACATGTGCTATGGCTTTTAGCATGACACATATCACTGCATATCTCACCTTAAAAAATAGTACCTTAGTGTTTCCCAAACTTCACCTTTACTTGAAACATAAATGTTCAGCTTATCCTAAGAACCTACTAGATGTTAATGGGTTAGGATGTGTGCAGTCAGGCATTCCTAATGTAGTAAAATACTGCGGCTTTCTTAAACCGAGCGGAAAGATCAGAAGAATCGGCTCTCCTTCCACAATCTCACATATGTTAATATCATTTCCCAAACGGAAGGTAATTTAATAACACTTAAATTGCTCAACCATACACGTCAAGTCCAAGTGCCAATTAGCATCTGAAATTCTGTAACTCTGCTGCTGCTTCTGGATATTTTAAACAATTCCACTGGCCCGAGAAAAACACTGCTTTTGATTGTACAAGCAAAGAGCTTTCTTGAACTGTAGTTGTAATCAACATTATAAAAGGAAAGCCTTTTCTCAAAAAAAAAAAAAAAATCAGAGACTAGAAAGAGAAAGACCCTCGGCTGATTCATTCTCTCTACTTGTGTTTCTTCTGATCAGCAAAGACAGCCCCTGAAACTTTTTATTAGTCTGGCTTCTTTGATTAAGCAAAGATTACAAAAAAAAACTCAAGCCATTACAAATTAAACCAAATTCCCATTTGCCCCAGGAACTAACATTTGGTTAACAAAGAGTGTACTCTAGTTTAATTTTTTTTTTTTTGTTTTAAGTTTTTTATTAGTTTCCCCCTCTGGTAAGATAAATTAAATGGAACCATTTCTGTTTTCCGTCTTTTATTTCCTACTGTAGCTTGGCACAGAAAGACTTGAGGGAATTAAGATTTTAGTTCCATAAGAACTGGCCATGCACTTGGGAATTGTTGCTAATTTTATCGCTCTGACCTCGTTTGTAAGACAAAACCTCAGAAAGGAAATCCTTTCATAATAAGCAAGATAACTTATTTGTTTAGCCCAACAATACAACATGAGTTTTGTCTGGGTAAGCTGTCGCAGTAACATGAGCATGATCTCTCGATGGTATGCCAGCACTTTAGGAGGGAACTGCTTTCTGGCAGGCTGTTGTTTTTCCTTATCAATGTAACTGAATAGAATAAAGTGGGACATGGGTTTTTACTATTGAGTGTTGTTCTTAGATCTACCAGGCACTTGTTATCTTGTGTTAGGGAGCTGCTATCTGGTTACCTTCCCATTGTTCTGTTGTTAGGCTGCTGGGTGGGGGAAAGGGAGGGGGTGATATCACTCCAACTTGCAGTACAGCAGTAAAGAGTGATAGAAGTTTATCAGAGCACAAGTCACATGACTTGGGGCAGAAGGGAAATTGACAATATGTCTAGCCCCATGTCAGATTTCAAAACGAAATATAAAAAAATCTGTTTGCTCTTGTGAGAAATGGATTTCAGTGCAGAATTCTTCTGGAACAGCACTATTAACTGATGCATTTAGAAAAAAACATTTTCCCATGACAGTTCCCCTTTAATAGACATCTTTATTACTAATCTTACACGTATGTGCCTCATTTGTGGGTAATTATATATTCTGTTGTAATCATAACTAAACCAGACATTTTAACAACAAAACCATGAATACCTGTTATTTCTCAAGCCCAATGACATGGGTCTCTATCATATATAGTAGAAGCAGGATTGGTAGAATCTCTGAGTGAAATGTATGTTATGAGGGCTTGAACCAGAAGAAAGGCTCATTAACCTAAATACTGCAGCATACCAAGACAAGAAAGATGCCTGAAGGGTTGAGCTGGCATTGTATGGAAGAGATAATAGCAGTTGGGGTAGCATATTAAAAAGGTACTCAATACAGTAACAGTTCTGATAGAAATTAGAAGAATCCAAAGGTAATAGAACTAACACTTATTTATAGGGAAATATTACCCACATATTGCAGGTGTCTATATGAAATATATAAAATATATACAATATATACATAAATATAGCCCATATTAATATAAGGCCTTTTATTTGACAAAAAACATCATTTTGAGCCATTGTGGTGGCACATAAATCAAGGGCACACACTTACATGCTAGGTTACAGAGATGCGCCCCCTTCACTGCAAAAACATCTTCAGAAGGCCTGACAACTATCAAAAAATGTCAGAAATGAGGCTAAAATCAGGATATTATCAATTTAAACATAATGATTTTAGGGTAGAACTCCAAGGGCGACTTCCAAGCGATTCTGGCAGATCCAACGTGCTTCACCAAAACACAGGCATCAAGTCAGATGCGATGGAAATAAGGTAACCAATAGCAATGTCGGATCTTGTCGCAGCATTCACTTGACATTCATCAGACTGGATGCTGTGTCATGTTGTGTCAGATGAACGCTGTGACAAGATCCAACATTTGTATTTCTTATCTTGTTTTTCTTCGCTTTCAATTTCACGCCTGCATTTTGGTGCGCAAGTCGGATCCACTGGAATCACTTAGAAGTCACCATTGGAGTTCTACCCTTACATTTAAAATTAGGAATTTTCCTCTCTAATAGCACTATAGCTCTAATTTGGGTACAAATTCACTAAAGCGCAAAGCATGCAACACTAGCGATAATTCACCAGCGTGACATCAACTTCGCCGATTCACTAACAGTGTCCCTGGCGAAAATTCGCTAACGAAGGACATCGACTTGCGCAACTTCGACCCCCTAACGCCAGGTGAAGTTGCGCACTGACGAAGGGACGTAACTACGCTACTTCACTAAGATGAAAATTTTTGTGAACGTTAGCTCTTACACTAGACATTACTTCGCCAGGTCAGACGTGATAGATAGGAGTTTGAAAAAAAACTTGAAATTTTTTCAAAGTCCCAAAAAACACTGGCGTCTTTTACCTATTGTTGGGTGATAGTCTGAAAAAGATCGAAACATTTTTTTGTGTTAACCTCCTTCCCCCCTACATTTCCTAACATATGGCAACACAACTATACAGGGGGCACATGTAGGGCAATAGGACAACTTTATTTTATTTATTAAAGGTTTCCTGGGCTTGTGTAGTGGAATGTAGTGGCTGTAACATATACTTCTATTATATGCTTAAGTTTGCGCCGTATTCAAATTAGGCATCCCTAGCGTAAATGCGCTTTGCCTGGCGAAGTAACGGTAGCGCAACTTCGCTAACATCCGCCGCACTGAGCGCAAATTCGCATGCTAGTGAATTTGCGTAGCGCTGGTGAAAACTAGTCTGGCGAAGTGCGCTTTAGTGAATTTGCCCCTTAGAGTGTAATAATGTTATGAAAAAGTGAAACTAATATGAATATGCAGCTTATCCCCTTTTAGCATACAGCTGCAAAGCAGAATCAGCACTCCATCTACTCTGGTCTCCCCAAGCGCCAACACATCTTGTTAACTTACAGCATCCTTTATGGGGCATGACTCATTTAGGCTCAGTATGTCACAGAAATGGCGTGAAAACTTATGGGAGTTTATCTGGCTAATTATGTACAGAAAGATTTGTTTAATATAGTGTCCCACATGTGCCAACCAAGCTCAGCAAAACTCAATTAGTTCTATTCATGCTGACACCAAGTTTTATTTGACTTGTTGAATTTGATTAAGATTAATGCACTGAACATGTACAGGCCAGGGGAATATAAATTAATCCTAAAAGGAAAAGGGACAGAAATTTGAGCTGTCAAAATCCAATATATGAAATGATTTTATATAATCTGGGTGAAAAGTGTATATTTTTAGGATGTATTTTTAGGATGTATAACAGAAGAGGGAATAAGTGTAGTCAAAATCCAGGCAGTAGGTCAATAGACAGGAAGATAATTAGCAAAGTTGAGGTTTAGGCAGGGTCAAAGTCCAGGAATATGATTAACATGAATTTAGGAACACCCAGGAATGCTTAAAACAAATCCAAAAATCAGGCATTGAACCGGTGTCCTTTAATTTTGAATTTGGCACCAAACGCAGCATTGTGACGTTGTACTCTCATTCGCTGACATCAACGTGACATTGCCTGAACCCACGCGCCGATCATGGGCGCCACCATGTTGGTTTTTGCCGCAGATGGGAGCAGGAGCAGAGCGCTCCTGACTAAGGTTGAAAAAGCTCTGTTCCAAGAATAGATGTGTCTTTTTCGGGGATTCCCAAACATGTGTGCTGCTAATATCAGAATAGCAAACAATGCTAAAATTAGTGTATGGAGGAACCTACTGTATGTTATATTGTTTAATGCAATAACATAAGATCCCATCTTCCACACCAACCATGCGAAATGCAAAATTCCATCTTCTGTTTTACCTGGTCTACTACACCATTGTTGAAAACTGTACCACCTGTCTTTTGCACCAGCTTTGTATAATTCTACATCCAATCTGCACATTATTACATCACAAGTTCCACACCAACCCTACATAATGTTTCCTACAGGTTTCATTTTGTCTTTTGCACCATCCCTGCATAACATTACATCACATGTTCTTCACCAACCCTGCATAATGTTTCATTCCATCTTTTCATTCCATCTTTGAATTCCATCTTCTACACCAACCCTGCAAAATATATAATTTAATTTTCTATACCAACCCTGTGTAGCATTACCACACATCTTCTACATTAACTCTATAATAATTTTCTCCAATCCTGCAAACCATTACATAGTATCTTCTACATGAAGCTTTCCTCCCATCTTCTAGCCCAGTGATCCCCAACCAGTAGCTCGCGTGCAACATGTTGCTCTCCAACCCCTTGGATGTTGCTCCCAGTTGCCTCAAAGCAGGTGCTTATTTTTGAATTACTGGCTTAGAGGCAAGTTTTGGTTGTGTAAAAAACAGATGTCCTGCCAAACATTCTCTCCTGTAGGCTGTCAGTCCATATAGGGGCTACCAAAAAGCCAATCAGAGCTCTTATTTGACATCTCCATGGACTTTTTCATGCTTGTGTTGCTCTCCAACTCTTTTTTAAAATTTAAACGTGGCTCACGAGCAAAAAAGGTTGGGGACCCCTGTTCTAGACCAACCTAACATAATGCTGCATTACATCTGCATACAGCTCTTATCCCTAACAATATATAAAAAAACTGGTTTGTTTGACAAGTTAACTCTTAACTGCTCCCATAACCCTCTAGTGCCACAGAAAAGTAGGAACAAAGGACAAGTAAATAAATCCATCCATTGCTGAAGGCTGTTTAATATGAATTCAAGTCTGAAAATATCTTCTTGTGCATTCAGCTCAAGTACAACAGAATTTCTATTTCATGAAACATCAATATTTTAGATCAGCAATCCCATATTTGATATTGGGTCACTGGGGCATAGCAGCAGTATAACAGTTGTGGGTACCTGCTCATTTTCTCACCTAGATCAACATGTTTTTTAACCACAATGCAACACATATTTACAGAATTTCAGCACAATTTGTAGTCATGATTCTTCATGCATAAATTTGTGTGCAAATTACCACTGTTAGCATGTGCATGTCAGTAGTGTGAACTGATACAACACACAAAGGGAGCCCTGGAATAATCACTTGCTCTAGACTGGGCTCTGTTGTGTTCATGTAAAGGCGCAAACATAAACAAGAGTTATTTATGCAAGTATCTTTGAAAATAGTGTGTCTAAGCACATGGGACCTCATTTATAAACACTGGGCAAATTTGCCCATGGGCAGTAACCTTTAGCAGCCAATCAGTGATTAGGTTTTTTCAGCCAGCTGCTAGTTAAACAATGAATGCAAGCATTCGATTGGTTGTCAAGGGTTACTGCTCAGGGGCAAATTTGCCCAGTGTTTATAAATGAGCCCCACTTTTTAGTTTGCAATTATACAAGAACACTTGGACCCAGGGCTTTCTAGATAAGAGATATTTCCATTATTTGGATCTTCATAGCTTGGGGCTAATTCCCTAAATGGCGAATTTTCACCTGCGAAGACTTTGCCACCCTTCATGGAAGGTGGTGAAGGAAACTCTGGAGAAAGAGGTAAAGTTCTGTAAAATTTGCACTCAAGTGAATTTATGGAGTAAGGATTGTTTGCCTGAGAGAAAATTTGCCTGGCAATAGGATTCAAAATGGCGCTAGCGACATTCTCTTTCACTAGAATTGTCCTCTACACCTGTTAGTAAACTGCCGATGTCCTTGCCAATGGGACTTCTGGTGAATTTTCGCTAGCGATGGCCACTTCACCCTTTAGTAGATCTGCCCCATTAAGTCTACTAGAAAATCATGTGTAGCAAACTGGTAAATTAGTTCCCCAGAAGTATTTAGCAGGCAGTCCCCCTAGTGTTATAAATGCCTAACTGAGTCATAAAATACAGTTAGGAGAGGGAACTGTTTCCTCGTCCTGCTTTAAAGGAGAATTCAACCCTCCCATAAGTCAACCTTCCCAGTGCAAAATCCCTCCCCCCCCCGTAGGCACCCCCCCCCCGGACAAATTCCCCTAAGTTGCTACATACCCCTCTGTGCAGGTCCTGTCCATGGGGTTTGCAGGCACCATCTTCTCTTCTTCCAGGATCCATCGGCATTTGGCAGCACATGCACAGTAGGAGCATTTACCGGTTCAGCTCTACTGCACATGCACCGAAAGTCACAAAGTTACAAACGGAAAACGGCCTACAGGGGGAGGGGTTTTGCACTGGGAGGGTTGACTTCTCCTTTAAGCTATGCCCAGTAGATGGTACTGTATAAAACCCTTGTGAGCCATGCGCTCAGGGTCCCTCTTGTGCTGGCTCTGGCCTGAACAGGCAGGCAGAGCTCAAGTGGAACATAGACAGGTCAGGTCTAGTAAGGACAGGCTACTCAACTTCAAAGGTCACTCTAGGAGTGACAGACAGTTAGTTAATTTAGCCAAGCAGCTTGAGGCTCCTTCAAGGATTAAGATCCTGGGTGCTAATTGCCCAGAATAGGGACTAAGTCTATAGACCTAGGAATGAGAGTTTACCCTCAGGTTCCACTTAGGGAAAAGGCTGAAAGCTGGGTGTACCTCCTCAAGGCTGCATACATTGTCTCCCACCTCTGAGGGGACAGCTACTGACCAAAGGTGTTGTGAGTATTGCCTATCTACTGTTGATCCTGTATGTGTTTATTGTACACTCCATTGAGGATTGTATGCTCAATAAATATGCTCCTTGTTTAAGTTATAAGAACCACTGGCGCCCAATTATTGCACCCTGAATACAGTTACAGTTGCACTACACCCTGCCTCAACAAAGTGTGTGAGGGCTTACTCCCTAAGATTTAAGGTCTCATTCAGAGCACATTTATTGGGAGTGGAGCTCATAGTAGAGTAAGGTGCACTCAATTTACTATAGCGCTACACAAAAAAAAAACAATAGACTGGTTCTGCTTCCAATAAGGATTAATTATATGTTAGTTGGGCTCAAGTACAAGGTACTGTTTTATTATTACAGAGAAAAAGGAAATCATTTTTTTTTTCTTACAATGTTGATAAATGCAAGGTTAAACACTAACATAAACGTGTGTTGCACTATCCATAACTGAGAAAGCTTTGGGGATTTTGTGAATGACTAACGGTGTAAACTGTCTTTCAAATACTTTACAAATACATTGAAAGATATTATAGACAGATAGTGGGGATCTTTTTGACATAGAAGAGAAGACTTGAACTGAGCTTTCATATAAAGCAGCACAAATGGTTCGTCATGGCGAAGACATATAAGAAGTAGCGATGGGCGAATTTATTCGCCTGGCGCAAATTTGCTGTGAATTCCCCGATTAGCTGCCGGCAAATAAATTTAAGAAACGCTTGGAAAAATTCACCTAGCAAAATGTGCGCCGGCGTCCAAAAATGGATGCCCACGTCCAAAATGAGACGCTGGCGGTGTTTCGAAAAATTCGGCAAAGCGAAACACCCCAGATTCGCCCATCACTAATAAGAAGAAATCACATGGGTACATTCTTGTAGCATGTCTGCCCCTGCCTTTTAGGCTGCTCTAAGTTTTTTGTGAGCATGCTTAGGTGCCAAAACAGAATTGGTTTCGTGTGGCAGCACATTGTTCTTGCATTTTGGCGCATGCTCATATTTCGATGAGCGAGCATGGCAGGAAAACATTGGCGTCGTGCAATGCCTTTAAAGAGATGCCAATGCCCGTGTTACGTCGCAACATGATCTGCTCCTTCTGGTTAACACTCTTATTTCTTTGTTCCTGCTTGACTTTTTCGTTGCAGACCCATGCCTGTTCTTTTTACATATTCCTGGTCCCTGACCAGATATCCAACTACAACAGACTGCTGCTGGCCTTTTCTTGCCATGTGTGGGGAGTTCCTGTACCCAAAACTTCTGCATTCCTTCACTAAGCTCTCACTTTTTGTTGACTTTCTTGTAGGGGAGTGACATGATACAGGCCAAGCTATTCAATGAATACTTCTACCATGACCAGAAAACAGATACCCAGCATGAATCTGCTCACTAAGGTCTGGAATCAGCCATGTGTAAAAGGGCACAGCCTGTGATGCCCTGCTCCATGCCCTGGCTAATAACAGACCAATAAGAGCCATGCCATGTGTGGGAGTGAAAGCCCCGGTAGGATAACTTTGAGTTCAGGTCACACAGTATTGATATTTAGACTGTATAAAACCAGTAGGATGAAATATGACCACTGAATATAATATCATTTATCTACTACAGTATGTTCCTGTAAGGAGTTATGGTGATTTTATTGTTGGTCCAGTTCATATTTACAGGAGGTCATAAAAAGCTGAATCTGGGTCCTGCTAGGCTGTACCCCCTTGCTTTCCTGATGGAGGGGAGTTTCCAGTTACCTGATGACCCTGAAATCATTGATAAACTCTTCTGACTACACTTTGGATTTACTTAGGAAGTCCCTTTTTGGATGCATCCAAAAAAGGGAAATGCATCACTTAATAGTGTTACTCCAGCAGTATTCTCCATTGACATCCATTTCTCAAAAGAGCAAACAGATTTTTTTTATATTTCATTTTGAAATCTGACATGGGGCTGGACATTTTGTCAATTTCCCAGCTGCCCCAAGTCATGTGACTTGTGCTCTGATAAACTTAAATCCCTCTTTACTGCTGTACTGCAAGTTGGAGTGATTTCACCCCCTCCCTTTTTCCCTCCCAGCAGCCTAACAGAACAATGGGAAGGTAACCAGATAACAGCTCCCTAACACAAGATAACAGCTGCCTGGTAGATCTAAGAAGAACATTCAACAGTAAAAACCCATATTCAACTCAGCTACATTGAGAAGGAAAAACAACAACCTGCCAGAAAGCAGTTCCCTCCTAAAGTGGTAACACAAGTCACATGACCAGGGGCAGCTGGGAAAATGTCTAGCCTCATGTCAGATTTCAAAAGTGAATATAAAAAAATCTGTTTTCTAAGGACCAGTAAGTTTTATATTTTTAGGCAAGTATAGGTTTTACATGTTTTTTCCCAATTCTGTTTTATAAACGGTCTGAGATATTTTAATGTATGCTCTTTTTGTTACATCGTTTTGTTGAAATGCACTGCTATACCTTTTATAATAATAAATATAAAATATAATACATTTTGTCTTTGATGCTCTAAAAGAACCCTAGCCTGAAACTGTGTAAGTGTGAGCCTTAGCCCTCTGCATGCTGATGCATTGCTAGTAGGTGTGTACCAAACACCTTAACCTTATATAAGGTATATGTGTGTGTGTGTATGGGGGCTCATCTACAGTAGAGGGATTACATTTGATGGACTTGTGTCTTCTTTGTATCCCAGATTAACTATGTAGCTATGTTAGGCTCTGCTCTCAGGGAGAACAGGTGAGGCAGTAGAACGCTGCTGAAGGGTTGAACACTTGGCCTTTGGACCAGTTCTGGGCAATGCTCAGTTATTAGGAATAACATTATAGAAATTTACATGGAATTCATATAACATTTCCTTTTCATTTCTTGTAGTCATTGAGCAGAATGTTTCACTTTTTCAAACCAAACAACATATTGCTTTGAGGAGCTGTGAGGTACCTGCTCTGACCTCTGCCAAATCATCAACTTTCTTGGAAATACCCTCACAAGCATGAAATAAAATATAACAGCTCTTCTAAATGCACTGAAAAAGTCTCATCTATTTTAGCTTGCTCTCCTTGTCCTCGCCCTTCTGACTTTGAGTAAATCCATGTGCTACAGTGGATTAAAACTTTATTAATGATTTATTGCCCAACTGTCCTGTGGCATGTTCCCCATCAGATTCCATTTCAGGACAGACAAAGCTGTAGGTAATTACACTCTTGGCCCACTCCTGACAGTCAGACATGTATATAAAAGTGATTTATGGCTGCTTGAGCACTGACCTACTGTCAGAATCCTGCACCTTTCTTACAAAGATTCCATGTGGGATGTAAAACCTGGGGAAACACTCAAAAGAACTAAAAGGCATCAATGAAATGAAGGGAACAGTCGCACACATTGAGGCCCAATATATGTCACAGAATACAGTATTTGCTTTCAAAGACCTCCCTAGTTATATCCACACAATACATTTTCTTTAGTTAGAAGTAAATGTTGACTCATTGGGAGGGGGTAACAAATTGTTAGTTACCTACAATCAGAACACACTATTATTTTGATGTCCTGAGAATCCTTTGTACCGAAATGTGGCTGTATATGGAGTACAGAAAACATCTAAAAAGTTGTATTGTGTGCCCTCAACCAAGGCAGAGCAGAGGATCCTGGGACAGAAGATAAATATGGATGCATTAGAGCAGTGATCACCAACCATTAGCTCGCGAGCAACATGTTGCTCTCCAACCCCTTGGATGTTGCTCTCATTGTCCTCATAGCAGGTGCTTATTTTTAAATTCCAGGCTTGGAAGCAAGTTTTAATTGCATAAAAACTAAGTATAGTACCACCAAAAACTAAGTCAATCCCAAAGGGTCTACCAAATAGCCAATCACAACCCCAGGGACTTTTTCATGCTTGTGTTGCTCCCCAACTCTTTTTACATTTGAATGTGGCTCATGGGTAAAAAAAGGTTGGAGACCCCCGCATTAGAGCCTACTAGAATTTCTAGGGGCACCTAACCACGTAATTATTATTATTTTTATTAAAGGGACTGTTCAGTATAAAAATAAAACTAGGTAAATACAGTAGATAGGCTATGCAGAATAAAACATTTTTAATAGAGTTAAAAATGTAATCTACAAAGGCAGGAGTCAACAGATATCCAATGTAATAACCAGAACCCAACTTCCTTTGCAGCTTTCTAAACTGTTAGTCAGTAGGGATGGCGCGAACTGTTCGCCGGCGAACTTGTTCGCGCGAACATCGGCTGTTCACGCTCGCCGGAAGTTCGCGAACGTCGCGCGACGTTCGCCAATTTGGGTTCGCCTTAGTTGGCGCTTTTTTTTGCCATTTCTCCCCCAGACCAGCAGATACATGGCAGCCAATCAGTAAGCTCTCCCTCCTGGACCACCCCCACACCCCCTGGACCACTCCCCTTCCCTATAAAAACCGAAGCCCTGCAGCGTTTTTTCATTCTGCCTGTGTGTGCTTGGAAGAGATAGTGTAGGGAGAGAGCTGTTAGTGATTTCAGGGACAGTGGATAGTAAGTTTGCTGGCTAGTAATCTACTGTACTTCAAACAACTGCCATCTAGCTGTGTGAGCTTGTTCACATTCTGTCTAAATATCCATAATATTACCCTCTCCAGAAAAAGCACCTGAGTGACTTTTTTCAAGCAGCCATAATATATTTTACGTAATCCGTATCCACCGGTGTAGTAGTGTATACGTTGACCTTGTAGCCATTATTTGCCCTGTAGGCATTTTTTGCCCAGTGTGTTCTTCAAACAACTGCCATCTAGCTGTGTGAGCTTGTTCACATTCTGTCTAAATATCCATAATATTACAGTGTCCACAACCACCACCTGAGTGACCTTTTTCCCTTTACAGCACAAAACGCAGCGCTGTGTCAACAATGGATTTTTCAGATACATTTTTGCCCTTGATCCCCCTCTGGCATGCCACTGTCCAGGTCGTTGCACCCTTTAAACAACTTTAAAATCATTTTTCTGGCCAGAAATGTATTTTTTAGCTGTTAAAGTTCGCCTTCCCATTGAAGTCTATGGGGTCCGCGAACCGTTCGCAATTTTCCGGAAGTTCGCGAACATGTTCGCGAACTTTTTTCCCGCGGTTCGCGCCATCCCTATTAGTCAGTCACTGAGTAGAAGGGTGGCCATACGGGATATAACTATTCAATTAGTTTGCTTTTGATCCTTAGCATCCAGGTCAGATTCAAAAGCAGACTAACTGAACAGTTATGTCCCATGTGGTCACCCTTCAGGTCTCTGACTAACAGGAGAAATGCAAGGAGGAAGCAGAGTTCTAATACGTTAGACATCTGTTCACTGAAGGCTTTTTATATTATATTTTTGGCTAATGCAGTGAAAGCATTTTTCATTTTATTTACCCAGTTTTTTTTTACACTAAACTGTTCCTTCAACATTGATTGTCAGTAGTGATGGGCGAATCTCACCCGTTTCACTTCGCCGAAAAATTAGCGAATTTCCATAAAAATTTGCGAATTGGCAAAAATCGCGTCAATCGCAGTGCGTCGTGTCGTTTCCGACACGCATCGTGGCGTTTCTGTCACGTCGTGTCGTTTTCGGCGCGTGTAGCGTTGTTTTCGACGCGTCGGGTCAAAAACAACGCGTGACTCGTTTTTTTTGGCCAAATTTTCGCTGGCGAATTTTTGCTAGCGTTTCGCGAATCGCGTGAATTCGCCGCATCACTAATTGTCAACTCCATCAGAGATATTGGGGGTCATTTATCAACACTGGGCAAATTTGCCCATGGGCAGTAACCCATAGCAACCAATCAGATTGCTGCATTCATTGTTCTACTTGCAGCTGGCTTTAAAAAGCTAATCACTGATTGGTTGCTATTTGTAACTGCCCATGGGCAAATTTGCCCAGTGTTCATAAATGAGCCCCAGTATGTCTATATTACTGCAAGTTTGTCCATTGTTTATGAAGGACTCTGGGACCTTTCTGCTGCTAATACATGAATGAACTGCACCAATCTACCAACACTGCTATTAGCCTTTAACACACAACTATGAAGCAATACAGCTGCTGATAATAGATATTCATGTCATGGACACATGATTTCTGATTTGCAGAGCAACTCTTGTTAATGTCAGCTTCATTTGTAGAGCTACACTGATACTGATTTGCATAGCAACCAATCACATATTGGCTTTCATTTTCTAACTGGTAGTATATGGGCTGCTGTTTAACACCTACATTTATAAATAAGACAGTTTAGTTAGTCTAGCTAATTGAGATTTTTGATAACAGTTAAACCTGATTTATTGTGCAAATAAATATGTCCAAAACTCAAAATCCCATATTTTCCATATCTAGGAAATCTTCTGCCTTTTTCAACACCTAATTTACTTTATTGAATATTTGGTTACCTTTTGTTAACTTACAATTTACAGCCTGTATCAGTCAGTTTTTTACAGCTTACAACCTGTATCAGTCAGTTTCTGTCTATGTGGGGATGCTGACACTTTAATAATAACTATCTGGGAGATTTGTGGATAACAAATCAGTGGAGAGAGTGTAACGAGACAGTTGTGCTAATAAGTTTACAAAACCCTGGCAGAATTTATGATTTCTTAACCATTTTTTCAGAGAATATGAATGATTACACAAAAACTTTTCTTTCACTACTTTGTGGTGTCTACGTTGACAGCCTATGCATGGCCACCTTGGGTGAACATTATGGGGAAGGTTTATCATGAGTCAAATTTCAAATTCATTAATAAAACTAAATTTCTCAAACTCAAATGAATTTAAATGACCCGTAATCTCAAATCGAATTAGATTTGAATTATAAAAACTTGATTGGAAGAAAACCTGAATGTCAGGAAGGCTGCAAACATCACCAAATTGATCTGTGGATCTCTCCCATTGACTTAAACAGCAATTTGGCAGGTTTTAGGTGGCAAATAGTCCAAATGAAATTCTTAAAGGGCCAGAGTGTGATAAATCTCGAAAATCAAATTAGAATTCTTTAAAAAAAAAAAAAGACTCGAATCGAATTTGGATAACTCCCTTGTCGAATTTGAGAGTTTTGACCATAGAAAAATGATCAGGGTCATTTGGGTAGTTTGTGTAGTGATGAGTGAAAGAAAAGTTTTTGTGTTACTAATTCGAAGGGTGGCTGGCAATCCTTAAACTTTGCACATAGAGTTCTTTTAACCTTGAAATCTTGTGTTGCGACTCTGTCTAAGTTGCTTGTAACTTCCAATAGTAAAGAGTACAGGATACAAGCAAGCCGGCAGGTTAACTGCTTCAAAGTGCTAAGTGGTATCCAACACCCACCCACAAAGCTTATCTCCACCCCCACAAAATATAAATAGAGTCTTTTGTAATTATAATACAACTGTGGAATGTCCATTTCTTTCAAGTGTTAATCCAGGTATCACACCATAGAAGGAAACAAAGACTCCATGTATAAAGTAGCACTGTGAAGAACAAGGGATACATATTTGCAACAACGTTAAAACCTAACATCTAGAGCAGGGGTCCCCAACCTTTTTTGCTCATGAGCCACATTTAAATTTAAAAAAGAGTTGGAGAGCAACACAAGCATGAAAAAGTCCATGTGGATGTCAAATAAGAGCTCTGATTGGCTTTTTGGTAACCCCTATATGGACTGGCAGCCTACAGGAGAGAATGTTTGGCAGGACATTAATTAAAATTAAGCCATTAATTAAAAAATAAGCACCTGCTTTGAGGCCACTGGGAGCAGCATCCAAGGGTTGGAGAGCAACACGTTGCTCACGAGCTACTGGTTGGAGATCACTGATCTAGAGAGTGGAACACACAGTACTGCCTTTAGCACAGGCCTACAACCACTCTTCTGGATGAACTATAGTTTATCTTGCTCTTTGTTTAAGATAAGATATACTGTAGTTCATTCAGAAGAGTGGTTGTAGACCTGTGCTAAAGGCAGTACTGTGTGTTCCACTCTCTAGATGGTAGGTGTTAAGTTTTAACGTTGTGCATCTGTCATTTGGGGATGCTGAACTTGATTGACCGTTTTTAAACCTACATTAACAATGTAAATATAAAAATAAAGAAAACAGCTGAAGGGCCACAGGTCAGACACTATAAGATCCGAGTTTTCTTCCACTCTCCAGTTTGTGACTATATTTACAACTAGTCTTGGAGTTGAATGTGCGGTTTGGACACATAATACATTCATAGTGTAAATCAAACTGCTGACAATAAAGCATGGAGAACTTTAAGCAGCGCCCAAATTATCACTTATATCCAGAGAATCCTCATTCATTGTTTTTGATAGCAGCCTGCACGAATAACCTGCCAGGGAAGGAAATAGAAGATGTCATACAGCGTCTCGGAAAAGATACCAACACACGGATAGAGAAATAATGACTAGAAGTCACTTAAATTATATGGATGTGAACAGAAGTTTTATATTACTGGCTTTTCATATGTGACAGTTTGGATTTGGAAGGGAACCTTATGTAACCATGAGTTCTAAAAATACCTATCTTAGGCTGACGTGCCTCACCGAAATGAGGACTTGCTGAGTGCTGTAACTCTGGGACTTGCATAATAAAAGTCTCAATAGGGAACGTTATTGCTAATGCCTAGAACTCTCGTATTTCCACCCATATATGAATTCACAATTCACATTGTACATCAGGATACAAGTCTTCTTCGCTACAGAACACCGGATTACATAATTAAACATACACATGAGAAAATACTTGTCCGTATTTTTATTTTGAACTTAATGGACCAGTTAATCCACTAAAGGGTTCTACACATAGGGGCAGGATTATCAAGGGTCGAATTGAAAATTAAAATTTTCAAATTTTTCTATGGTCAAAACTTTCAAATTTGACAAGGGAGTTATCCAAATTCGATTCGAGTTTTTAAAAAAATTCAAATTCGATTTTCGAGATTTATCATACTATGGCCCTTTAAGAATTTCATTTTGATTATTTGCCACCTGCCAAGTCAATGGGAGAGATCCACAGATAAATTTGGTGATGTTTGCAGCCTTCCTGACATTCAAGTTTTCTTCCAATCACATTTTTATAATTCAAATATAATTTGATTTGAGATTCCAGGTCGTATTCATTTGAGTTTGAGAAATTTGATTTTATTAATAAATTTCAATCGGTCAAATTTTGAATTTATGGGAGTTTGTGGGAGTTTTAAAAAACTCGCATGAATTGGACCCATGATAAAACTGCTCCATAATGTTCACCCAAGGTTTGCCATACATAGGCTATCAACTTGGCCACCACAAAGGGGTGTCTGAATAATATCTGGCCAACATCTATCATGCAGGTTTACTTTAAAGGAAAACTATACCCCCCGAACAATGTAAGTCTCTATAAACAGATATTGCATAAAACAACTCATATGTAAAACCCTGCTTCATGTAAATAAACCATTTTCATAATAATACACTTTTCTAGTAGCATGTGCCATTGGGTAACCATAAATAGAAAATTGCCATTTTAAAAAATAATGACAGCCTCCTGGGATCCTAGGATCCAATGGTGCACACAAACATCCCAAGCAAACTATAAAGTTAGGTCACACAAGCCAATTAACAGAGTTCTGTCTTTTGCTTCCACACTTCTTCCTGTTACAGTTAGAGTTGAAATATTTCTGGTCAGGTGATCTCTGAGGCAGCACACAGACCATCACGAAATGGTGGTTCAAGGCAAGAGATGTAAAAGGGCAATATTTACTTAAATATATATACCAGGTAGGTAAGATTCTTTAATATGTCACTTGATTTGATATAAACTATCTGTTGCTCAAAAATTCATTTTCGGGGTATAGTTTTCCTTTAAGTCAGGCCAGGGACACAGTTGTTGATGTAATCATATCCCAATAGGTCTGTGCCTACGAGGACTCACCCTGGTGGTCTAGCAGGCAGCGGGGTCCACTGCTGTTCCATCGGCGTGGACTCCCGCTGCGCTGCTCCTTTCCCTTCCGTGGTTGGTTCCCCTAAAGCGCATGTCAGCGCACTTCCAGGTTTATGCGCCAGTGTGATGATGTCACGCACAATGGAGTGAAATTCAAAAGGTATATAAGGGGAATTCAGTGTACAAAAGATGGCCGTTGTTAGGTTCTATATATAGAGTTCCTGGGTGTGATTCCTGCCTGATCTACTGTGTATTGACCCATGCCTGATTATTCTGACTCTCTCCAATACTGACCCTTGCCTATCTGTGATTATTCTGTTCTCTCCAATCCTGACGATTCTGATCCACTTGTGCTGGCCTGTCTGTTCCACTCTGTGGCGTCCTTCTATCCAGTATCCTTGGTGAGACAATATTGACCCTTTGCTCGTCCAGAACCTTTTAGCTTTGCTCCTCTCTCATCCAATTAGCTGAGGGCTCCTCCTGAGGTGAAAGGCTGCGGTTATAGGCAAAAGTGAGAGCCGAGACCAGGGAGCTTAGCTTGGGTTCTGAATTTATGGTTCCGTTCGTGCCAAGGCCAAAATATCAGATCCAGTCATCCAATAAATTTGGCCTTTCCCTGAGTGACCACATCCGACAAAGATGCGCCTTTGTGGTGAAACATGAACCTTTCAGTGTCCAGCTTTAGTTTGCATTTGAAAATATCTGCCCACTCAGTCTAAACCTGCCACCACCTTGAACAAGGTAGTGATTCCCAGGCAAGGGCAGGGCCGCCATCAGGGGGGGACTGGGGGGACAAGTGTCCCGGGCCTGGGGCTGAAGGGGGGCCCGGCAGTGCTGCATTTTCCCAAGAGCCGGGCCCCCCTTGCCAGCACTGAGCCAATGCGGAAGTGCCGAACAGATGCGAAGGAGCCGACACTTAAGACCTGAAGTCATGGAGATACCCGAAGTCACGAGGAGCCAGCACTAAAGAAAATACCTGAAGTCAAGCAAGTACACTGAAGTCCTGAAGCCATGAGTTCAATTCTACCAACACCAATGTGGGTTTTTTTTTGTTTTTGTTTTTTTTAATCCCCTGGCCTCAAATGTTTTCTTTCAATACTCTATAGGCCCCTGTCACCAATTTTTTAAAAAAAATATTTTATGGGGCCCCAATTTTTTTTTACTTGTAAGGGGGGCCTTGTCACCAATGTTTTATTAAAAAAATATTTTTGGGGCCCCAATTTTTTTTTAACTTGTAAGGGGGGCCCTGTCGCCAATGTTTTATTAAAAAAAAAATTGGGGGGGCCCCAATTTTTTCAAACTTGTATGAGGGGCTCTGGTACCAATGCTTTAAAAATGCTTTTATTGGGTGGGGGCTTGCACCAATTTTTTTTTAATTTATAAGGGAGCCCTGGGGGGGGGGTTTACTTTAGCGCTGATGTCTGTGTGGTCTTTTTAACTTTGATGTGGATTCGGCGGGGATTGGGGCGGGGCTTAGATGCCTGGGTGGAGCCCAGGGGGCCCCAACAATTTTGTTGTGCGGGGCCCCGTGATTTCTAATGGCGGCCCTGGGCAAGGGTTCTACAAGACGGCAGTATCTGGGCAAAATAATCAAATAGAAAATTAGTATGAACACAGAACCCTCAAAATGCCTTAACCCCCATTGCACACAAGCAACTGATTTTATTTTACACATCTGGCACAGTAGTTGCAAGTAAAAATAAGAGAATGTGTGCAAACCTTCTGGTGGGGGAAAAATGGTTACTTGAGCTTAAAAAATCCCATTGTATTCTGTTCTGCATTTGAAAATTCCCTTTGTATTATTTCTGGCATAACTTTCAAGGTCGGTTCAGGAATATGTAGTATACAAGGCTCAAACAAAAGCAACATAAGAGGTCGGTCTTTGGATAAGACACTGATTGCTATAGAACTATTTCCCTGATTTGAGACAGAGGCGGTATGTGCCCAGCTGCCTTTTTCTGGTGCAGAAAAACAAATTATGCCGAGTAGAGAGCAATGATTTCAAATGTCACATCTCAAAAACAATTATAAAATGAGAGCATATCAATGTAAACCCAAATACATGTTTTGCAGAGTGAGAAATAGAGAATTTTACTTACCTACTTGACGTAAATTCCTTTTCTTCTAGTCCCGAC
>CM044434.1:145810090-145826173 GCA_024363595.1 Xenopus borealis | reverse complement strand
CCGGATCTGGGAGGGGCAATACCCATGCGTACTGACATGGAGGGACGTGGAAGAAATAAATGTCATTTTAAGTGACCTCAGGTGCCATACACAATAAGATCCACTTGTTTGGCAAGGTTGCTAAATGAATAGATCTTTACCCGAAATGCCCACCTAAGGCAGGGCGATATCAGGTTAATCCAATTGTTCGGCCCTAGGGCCAAACAATCGGATTATAATGAAGGAAATCGTAGGAGCACAGAACCACATCAACTATCTGTTGCAGTCTCGATCGCACAAAAGTCAAATCTACCCAATCATTAGCCCAATTTTTGGTCTGATATTGCCCCAAAACACAGGCAGATAAGATCTAAAGGACCAATATCGGAAGCTTTAATCTGCCAGTGTATGGGGGCTTCAATATCGTTATCAGTAATAGTAATACAGGTATGGGATCCGATATCCAGAACCCCATTATCCAGAAGGTTCCAAATTACAGAAAGGCCATCTCCCATAGACTCCATTTAATAAAAACAATCCACATTTTTTAAAATGATTTCCTTTTTTCTCTAAAATAATAAAATAGTAGCTTGCACTTGATCCAAACTAAGATATAACTAATCCTTATCGGAAGCAGAACCAGCCTATTACGTATATTTCCTGTTTACATGATTTTCTAGTAAACTTAAGGTATGAAGATCCAAATTAGGGAAAGGATCCTTTATGCGGAATATCCCAGGTCTTGAGCATTCTGGAGAATGGGTTGCATACCTGTATATAGGAACATTTTTCAGTGAACTTGGTACATTAACTTGTAGCTATATTTGATACTGAAAGCAGTTATAGGATCAACATATAATGAAAAGATGCTTAGATTCCAAATTTTCCTTCATTATGCAAGATAAGATTTAATTGTTTGGGAAAATAAGTGTACAAATCTCCCTGATTAACACAGTGCTGAGGGCACAATCTGAGCATCCCTTAGCACTAGTCTGCTGAACAGAATAGCTTAGAGCAGTGAACACATTCTAGGGGACTAACAGAATGCATTTGGTGTGAGAGAAACACAGTAAAGGAACTAGGTGGGGACAGGCCCTGGTATGGGCCGTACAGCTGGGCCCCCCTATCCGAGCCTAATTTCTGCGCCGCTGCAGCGCGGTTCGGGCCCTGGCCCAATTGCAACTCCCGGTAGTTACCCCACTGGAGAAACAAAATGCATCCGATTCAAGAAACAAAGAGGGGCTAAATGAACAATATAATTTGTCATGTTTTTTGTAAAGAAAACTAATTCTCTTTTTTTGTCCATAGGTATTACAATTAGCCAGTTAGCTCACTTCCAAGGATCTCCTTTTGGGGCAAATTCACTAAGCGGCGAAAATGCACTAGCGTTGCCTTCGCTAACATTAACCGCACTTCACCAGGCAAATTTTCGCCAGTGCTACGCTAATTCACTAAACCGTGAAGTTACGCTCAGGTCGGCAAACAGTAGCTGCTAGTGTTACTTTGCCAGGCAAAGTGCATTTACGCTAGCGATGCCTAATTTGCATAAGGTGCGAATTTCAAAGTGTAATAGAAGTATTTGTTACAGCCACTACATTACACTACACAAGCCCAGGAAACCTTTAATAAATAAAATAAAATTGTCCTATTGCCCTAAACATGTGCCCCCTGTATAGTTGTGTTGCCATATGTTAGGAAATGTAGGGGAGGAAGGAGGGTAACCCCCCCAAAAAATTACGCTATTTTTCAGACTATCACCCCACAAAAGGTAAAAGACCCAGCTGACCTGGCGAAGTAACGTCTAGCGTTTTTTTTTTTATGAAAGTAAAATGGTCATCTTAGTGAATTAGCATAATTACGATCCTTCATCAGTGCGAACTTCGCCTGACATTAGGGTTCGCCAGAATCAGTGTTTGTGAATTTGCGAAGTTACAAAATCACATCACGCTGTTCTTAGATCTACCAGGCAGCTGTTATCTTGTGTTAGGGAGCTGTTATCTGGTTACCTTCCCATTGTTCTGTTGTTGTGCTGCTGGGTGGGGGAAAGGGAGGGGGTGATATCACTCCAACTTGCAGTACAGCAGTAAAGAGTGATTGAAGTTTATCAGAGCACAAGTCACATGACTTGGGGCAGCTGGGAAATTTACAATATGTCTAGCCCCATGTCAGATTTCAAAATGAAATATAAATAAATCTGTTTGCTCTTTTGAGAACATTGTTCACAACATTGTAACATAACAAGTGATTGGACAGGCTGATTTGCATTGTCCATTTGTCTTTACAGGTTAGGTGGAACTAGCAGTTACCTGGTTTTAAATAAATCCTATGCTTTAGTTATAATATTGGGACTTTCATTACAACTGGAGGTTATGGACTAATATCCGCACAGGGTGTTTACGATGTAATTAACTAATTGATAAAGCCACAGTTGATATATAAATAATTATGTCAGAGAAGGATGCGTTTTTGTAAAATAAATCTTAAATTTTTTTTTAATAAGAATATATATGTGATAAATTTGTTGGCCATGGAATCATGGTGTTTTCACTAAGCATCCAACACTCGATGCATTTTTACAGGGGTTAATTAAGGGTTTAATTTGGAGAAATTAATCATGATACATGTGATAGGTCACATGAGGTATTATGTTTTTTCATTGTTCCTGCACACTTGACAAAGGGCACAGCCCAAAACATGGAGTGTATCTCTACCCCCCAATAAAGAAGTTTATGTAGTCCAGCGCTGTCTTGGATTTGTCCCACACTTACAGACCTTCACAGATTGACCTAATTGGGATACTGAACACAGGATACCCCGTGGGAAGATCCGCTTAAACATATTTGGTGAGCCTCACCTGAATTTTTTGGACAAGAAACAAAGGGCTTCCTCATCCATTTGGCAAAATTTCACACATTTTTCTGCAGTTTCATAAATGTTGCGGGTTAGTTTTGCTCAACAGTTTTTGCATATAAATAATGACCGCAGCCATCACCTCTATGACAGACAAAGCAGCCAACAATACAGCTCAATCCCAAATGTGCAAATTATCCAGGGGCTTCCCCAAAGGTCTCACTGCAATACAGCTGCCTCTTCCTACAATAAAGCTTCAGCCTTCTAAATTATGTCCAGGTTGGCTTTGCATTACTTGGAATAAAGGAATTACTTGCTAGATAGGCCAGAGCACCCATTTGAGTCTGTGGAACAAGGAGCACGGCCGGATTTACATAGCGGGCGCCCCTAGACCCACTGTCATTTGTCAACCCTCTACATTCGGAGCAATGGGAATTGGCACATGGGAAATTTAAATTTCTGAACTAATGTGGGTGTGGTTGGGCAGCATGCCGCCCCCTACAATCCTACTTCCCTAGACCCGGCCCTAGATGGCCTCTCCACAAATCCGGGCCTGACAAGGAGAGGCCACAGTAAGATGCAGGGGAGCTAAGGGCCAATACAGGAGCATATCCATGTATTTGATTACCAATATTGACAGCTGTTTCTTGTTTATCTCCTGTTAAAAACCCATATTTTTATTTCAGCTTTCATTAATGTCGCTATAGTGTCTGGACTCCTCCTTGAAGGCGGTCTTCAATGGCAGTTGTACCAAGCAACATCAATTCCTATAAGAGACAACAAACATACTTGTACCATATGAAATATTTTTACATTTGTGATGTATTTCAGCCACTGAGATTCCTGAAGCTGGACATATGCTAACTTGGATTTAATGTAATGCTTATTCAGTTATTTATCTAATTACATGAAATGGAAGTTTAACCAACCCAGCAACCAAAAAAAAAAAGGTTATAAAAAAACAAGACAAGGGTTTGTGAATTACAAAGTAAACATGCAGCACAATATGTGAGTGCTTCTCTTTAAAGTGATTATAGTTTCTGCAGGCCACTACTTTGCCTGCATATCATTATAGAGTTGGCTTTCATTGCTATTGCCTCCTGATTTTATAACAACTCGATGTATGATCTCTAATTTCCTTCCATAATCCTTTTTCATTTCACCTTAATTGAGCCCATATGACTAGTAAGTGTTCATAACGATTCAGAACTACTCAGTGAAAATACCAAACAGGATATTAATTAAGCCGTTCTGAACTGAAGCGCTTCAAATAGCGATCAAAGGACCTCTTAATAGCATCAGTACTAATAATCCATTTTTATTTCCTTCTAAGGAAATGAAAATAAGATCCTTTGCATTATCCCATACGAGGCTGCAAGATCCTCTCACTGTGATATCATTATTTTCTAAATCTGTCGGTATCATTGATAGAAATATAGATTACAAAGAGTACAACAATATCAATGTAAAGGGAAGATGAAGTTGACGGATGAAGATGAAGGCCGCCTGCAGCCGTGTATACTGGACCCGTGAAATAGGTGTGGGTGATGGCTCGCAGTTCAAGTTCAAGCTGTAAATCCTCTATATTCAAAATTTTCTGATCATTGGACAAAGCATTTTGAACAAATACAAATTAGCCTTGGGTTTCTTGGGGGGGGCGAGTTTTCAGGGAAATCCAATTAACTCATTTGTTATCAAATAATTAAAAATGATGAGTTAAAAATGAGTTTTATCTTGAGAAATGCTTTCAGATGAAAGAATTTTGCATATCACCAGCTCAGCAACGTCTTCAATTATATTAACAAGTATATAATGTGAGCTCTGTAATGCAATCTCATGTTAAAGTTGAATTGTGAATTTGTGATCTGTAGTTTTAGGGGGTTATTTATCAAAGGTTGAAATTTCAAAGTGTAAAACAGAAGAACCAAAAACCCTAAAGGAAATGCGGCAACAGAGAACAATATAGCCGTTCACAATGAACTACAAAAAAAAAGACATGGTTATCCTCAATAGAACAACCAAAGCAGTCAACCCCCCCCCCATCCAAGATACAATTTTTAGTTTATTTTAGGGGCAGATTCAGTATTTTCGAAATGGACCATTTTTGATCGAAAAAGTCAGTTCGATTAAACAGGTCCATTTTCAATCGAATTTGAATTATTCGAATCATACGATTTAATCGTTGAACAATTGCCTATGAAAAAACTTTAAGTTCTGAAAATTAGCCAAAAGACTCCAAATAGTTTGTAGGCTAAAACATCAACTCGGCAGATTTCAGGTTTACACTTCACTGGCAAAGGAGAGCACAGAAAGCCGTTACAAAAAAAAATAAAGGCATCCTCTCTTCCAAAATTTGACACTGACAGCAAGGGTGGGGGGTGGGGGGGTGCAGCTAATACAAATCAATGTAGCACTGCCTGGCTCCCCTTAAAAGAACACTAACATAATTTTTTTTTTAGTTTTTTTTTTTTTTTTAATGAAAATAAACTAAAACAGAGGTAAATCTTTAGAAATTACTTACCGATTCTCTGCATGTGCTCCCCTTCTGAGATGGAGACATGGCGACAATCCAATGTGCGGCGCTCAATTTCTCCTCCCTGCCTATCTCCTATAGAAGGCAAAGAGAAAATACGCTAAAAGAAATACCCAAATCATTCTGATAAATTTGCTGTTGGTGGAATTTTAACTATCAGAGAATATAAAAATAATTTTTTTAATACACGGATCCTTTTTATACTCTACTTAAAAAATTACAATTTTCCTCCGACTTCTAAAAGCAACAAAGAGCAGTGTAAATTCTCTTCTCATTTTTTGTGAGGAAGGGCTGCTGGGATCAGCTAGGACAAAGAAGCGGGGGGATAGGTGATCACCAGGGCACACAAGGCTACTGGAGGAGAGTCACCCAGCAACAAATCCCTTCTTCTTTGGCGACTAATCTCCCCAAACTGCGTTCCTGATGGATAGAATGTAAATCTCCAACGGGATGGCACACAGATCGCTTCGGCTTTCCAAAGTTTCCTCGTGAGCCAACTTTGGGTGACTTTGGTATTTCTGAGTACCTTCCTGCCGGTTAGGATGTAAATCGTAGACAGGAAGGCAGATTGGGTAGATTAAACGCCAGAAAAAGAAGTGATTTGTTGCTGTTGCCTCGTTTGCCCTGGCCCTTACAAGCTGGCCCTTACAAGCTTTGCCCTACTTTCTCCAATCTTCCTAGAGTATATGCTTCTCATTTCTAAAAGATATGACATTGCTGGCTATTTAAACGGCAAGTGACCATACCTCCCAACATTTTGGAAAGAAAAAGAGGGACAAAAAAGTTGCACGGCGAAATTATTATGACCATGCCTGTTTTTGTGGCCGCCCGCCCTAATTACCATGTTCATTTTACAAAATTTAGCATCTTATGAAAGTTTGCACATATTTCTGTGATTTTTTTCAGTTATTACAGTTTTGCTAATGAAGGCGGATTGCCCTTTAAGCTGTAAGTCTAAAGGTGGTCATACACGGGCCGATAAAAACTGCTGACAGTCCGAGTCGACAGTGTATGGGGCCCTCCAACAAACTTTCTTGATCAATATCTGGCCGAAGTCAGCCAAATGTAGATCAGACAGGACTAAAACACAGGGGAGGGGGGAGGGATTTTAGCGCCGAAGGGGTTAACTTCTTGAAGTTAGAAACTTTGTTTGGAGGTATGGGTGACAGCTGAATTAAAGCAAGATAAAGACTACAAAGAGCAACATTACCAGGTGTCATAACATTCTCCAGACTGCTCATTTGGGTAGCCTTTTAGGACTACATGATTTTGGAACCATATACACTGCTTAGCACAAGGGTGTGTTGTGTATTGAAATACAGCATTGCATGCGTTTTTGTTGCCCAGATGCCCTGGCAAGAAGCAATGTCCCCCCCCCAAAAAATAAAATATATATTTCTTCCCAGCAACGCCTTTATGCATTAAATTAGGGTTTTAGCACCGGAGGGGTTGAATTCCCCTTTAAAGTGGAATGAAACCCCCTGGCGCTAATTCAAACTCCCACCCCCCATAGGCTCCCCTCAATCCTCCACCCCCCAGTGTTAGTTAGCGCCTGGGGATTTCATTCCCCTTTAAGCCAAGCCATTCTGTCCTTTAGCCCCCGTGCAGTTACTATTAGCAACCAATCAGCAAGTGACATTTACTACCTGGTGCAGTGTGAGTTGCCCCTTCTACTTTAACCCATGTTAGAAGTCATACTTATAAAAAGAGTCCAAACCCCAGTTTAGTGTAATGCAATGTTTAGCAAAAGATATCTGTTGACTATGGAAATATTTACCTTCAGAAGCAAATTGTTCCAGATGGTTTAGGGTTTGTTCCATATACTTTGACTCTCTTGAAAGCCTCTCAAAAATAACATTATCCTGTTAAAAACACATACACACATACTGTATGATAAGAACTGAAAATTAAATGTTTTTTCCATTGCAAATTTGCTGTCTGACTTACATCAGATGAGGCCTGCCAACCCCCAATTGGGCTGAAACACACAAATTTCCTGCAAATTGTAGCACAACCTCTGAAAGGTTGGATATCTCTATATCTACATCAATAGAGTGACACGTGTCACTGTATGTTATAAACTTTCAGAAAATATATTGTATCAGTAAAGTGAATCAAATATCAACGTAGAAGGAAATCTCGGGTTTGTTACTTTGGGTCTGATCCGTTTGATTGTTTCAGGTTCAGCTTAAGGAAAGAAAGAGGGTAAAGAAGTTAACTCTTTTATTATTTTATAATGTCCTGTTAGCAACTTTTTTATGCTAACTTTTTTTAAATGTTTTTCATAGTTTTTAATTATATACTGCACCTATTTGTTTCGGATAATGAATGAATAATAAGTTTTTCCAAAAGAATTCATTAAAATGTTTCAACAGGCTGAAAGTTATCTGTAAATGATATTGCTACTGAAAACCCTTGCAGAGGTCACGCCCCCTACGCAGGGCTGTGTGTTTGGTTTGTGCCACCCAAGCACTGGACCCATAAGGCCCTTCCCTTTGGCAACTGGAAAAAGCACAATAAACAGAAGATACCTTCCCCCCCACCTCTTGACCCAGAGTTGAACACAATCTCGGCATCGGAAGGGGAATTTTTTTTTTTTAGAATTTCATTTTTATATATATAATTATATATATATATATATATATATATATATATATATATATATATATATATATATATATATAAATACAACCCTACCGCCACCCCAAGTGAACCATGTATACTCATGAATAGGAGCTCTGCTCCCCTGTACCCATTGAGAATAGGACAGCTTCTTAAAGGAGAATTCAACCCTATATTTAAAAAAAAAAACCCTACCCCCCATCCCCAAAAAGCCCCCCTCAGCCTAAGTGTTACCCCGGGCAAATGCCCCTAAGTCCATACTTACCCCTCCATGTAGATTCAGGCATTGGGCTTTTTGGGGGCGCCATCTTCAGCCGCTTCGGTGATCTTCGGAATGGTGCATGCGCAGTTGGGGCAATCTTCCACTTTGTAACAACTGCGCATACGCTAAAACTCACGAAAATTGCAGAAGCACTGGTCTTATCCCTGAATCTGTGCGGAGGGGTAAGTATGGACTTAGCGGCATTTGCCTAGGGTATCACTTAAGCTGGGGGGGAAGGTGGTCATGGTGGGTATGGGGGGTAGGGTTTTTTAAATGCAGGGTTGAATTCTCCTTTAAGGAGAGACTGACATAAGAAAATAACCTTTATCTTTGAATGCTATTTATAATTTTGCCATAAAAGTATTTGCCTGATGCTTTTACATTACCTTTCTTACCCCCCTGTTCCTGTATGAGGGGGCTGCCATATTTGTGCAGCAGGAGTCTTAGCATTATAAACTCTAACTGAGAAGGGACAGTCAGGTTTAGGAATTCAAGTAACAGATACTTACAAATGCAGAACAATCAGTGGAAAAAAAGTCAACATGACCTATAGGCTACTTTTAATGTAGATTTATATTTTAAAAAGAACATTTTTAGTGTCAGTATCACTTTAACAGAGTTAGCGGCCACAGTGTCTGTCCATCTGCTTCTAGAAACCTGGAGCCAAGGTCGGACTGGCCTGGCGGGACACTGGGAAAAAACCTGGTGGGCCCCCTCTCCTGGGGGATGCATGATGAGTTGCGCCGTTTGTAAATGTGTGTTGCGCTGTTTGGGCATTCCTTCATGCTCGTCACAGTAGGGGAGGGGCCCTGGACAGCAGTCCTGGTGGGCCCCAGCCCCCCCAGTCCAACCCTGCCTGGAGCTGATAACCGAATAGGATCATCTGCAAAAAAAGGCCAACCTGGTCCTGGCTTCCAGTGCATATGCGCCTGTTAAAGGAGTGGTTCACCTTTTAGTTGTTATAATTTGAAGCAACTTTACAACTGGCCTTCATTTTTATTTTGCTTTTGAATTATTTGCCTTTTCTTCTGACTCTCTACAGCTTTCACATGGGGGTCACTGACCCCATACCTCCCAACTGTCCCGTTTTGCGTGGAACAGTCCTGATTTTGACAGCTCAGCCTGCAGTGCCAGATTGTTACTGAAATATCCCAACTTTCTCTTTGATCTCCTGCACTGAACAGCCAGACGTAGATACAAAGTTTCTAAAACTCAATTGGCTTTTGCCAGAGAGCCCAGAATAAGTGGTAGGTGCACTTAGATACTTTTGTAACAATTTAAGATAAGCAAAAAAACTATTTTAACAATTTGATATAAAGAGGTCTCTTGGGGAGTCTGTAACTTGCAGCTTAAAGGGCAATTCACTTTCATTAGCAAAACTGTAATAACACATAAAAACCACAGAAAACTTTTTGTCTTTCTTTTTTTAAAATGTTGGGAGGTATGCTGACCCCCATCTTAAAAAAACTACAGCTTTTGAAAGCTACACATTGTTACCTTTTATTACTCCTCTCTCTATTCAGGCCTCTCATATTCATATTCCACCAATCAGGCGGCAGCACCCCCCTAGTTGACAGGGGTGGCAAAAATTCCACTCCCGGTAACTAAAAGCCAAATTTCAATTTTTGAACCTGGAAATTTGGCTCTTCTGGTGCAAAGATGAGTGCCGTGGGGTGGGGTGGGGGGCGGCAACAGGAAGGCTACCTCAGGTGGCAAAATGGCCAGGATCACCCCTGGCTATGGTATTTGGTACCCTAGCAACCAGATGGCTAAAACTGAAAACTGGAAAGCTGCTGAATAAAAACATAAATAACTCAAATACCACAAAAAATTAAAATGAAAAACAACTGCAAACTGTCACTCTCTACATCATAAAAGTTAATTTAAAAATGCCGAACTTCCGTTTTAAAAAACTGAAATTCGGCTCTTAAAGTTACCATATGCGGCTTTTTGCCGCGCCTAGTAACTGGCAGCTCCGTGCAAGATTCTCACCTTGCCTTATAGCCGGAGCGACCCTGTAGAGGCCGTAAAGTGAGATTAGCAGTGTTACAACATCTTGCAGTAGCACACATTGCACTCTCTTAATTTTTCAAACAACCTGACAGGTTTGAAATGTAAGAATAACTCACGGAATTATACTAATGTGTGGGATTAGATCTATGCAATTTTCCCGGTGAAAAAAAAAAAACAAACAATTGTCAGTGATTTGATCTATGTGTGTATAATGCTTAATGGAAACAGAATATTTATTTTACAAGCAAACAGAGATTAAATACTTTTCTTGGAAGGGTGATCCTGGCTTCTATCTGATCTACAAGGTACATAATTCATCCTGACAGAGAGGATGAATCCAGAGGATAAATCACACAAGCAATAAAAAATCTGTAGAAAGGTTGGTTCCCATAATCTCTATACAATCATCACAGAGTGCATGGGCTGAAATAGGGGGTTTTACTCAAAAACATAAATTAGACTAATTTGTATCCCTTGAATAGCAAACACCGCTTCCCTTTGTCCTTGATTTGGCCATTATTCAAATAATCTTTTACTATAAATCAACTTTAGGCTGTGTTCCAAACATATGATATACATTGAAGGAAGCCAATTAGAAAGAAACAGTGATGCAAAGTGAATGCAAACTTTATATTTGTCACCCTTTGATGTCTGGACTTTATAGATCTCATTTACTACATGAAGGATAGGGTGCAAATGGTGTTGCACTCAGCATGAAGCTCTAAAATATTAAAAGCCCATTTGACCCCAAACGCAACTCTCCAATCGTAGGTCTACCTAGAATATATAAAAATATGCTTTAAGTTTCTCTGACTACACAGGTGTCATGAATTTGGAATGGTGCGCCATTTAATAACTTCCCATTTCTCCTTTTTTTTTGTACATATATTTATGAATGGAAGTTGTCTGCACATTCCATCTATCAATTTAATTACTGGTTGGGTTGGGGCGTGTTAGGAGGTGCGGATAACTAGCTGTGTTTGATTTCTACCTAGAGCCTGTTTTTGAGTGTTCTTTGACCCATTTTTCAAGGAACATTTGAGTTTTTGACTTAATTGCCACAAAGAACTTGTGTGATGCAAAATGAATGTAGACTTTATATTTGTCCCCCCATGGGGGAATTCAACCCCCATGGTGCTACCTCTGCCCTCGGGCTATTGCCCCAAAGTCGCTACTTACCCCTCTGTGTAGGTCCCCTACAACATAGTTCACGGGGGCCATCTTCTCTTGCAACGGCTTCTTCCTGGATGTGGCGGCGCTTGGCGGTGCATGCGTAGTAGGACTACTGCGCATGCGCACAAAGTTCGCCGATTGAACTTCGTGAACTTTATGCGCTTGTGCAGTAGTGCCAGCCCTGGGGGGAGGAGGGAGGGAGTTAGTGCTGGGGGGTTGAATTCCCCTTTAAGATGTGCAGGGCAGGGTGTAAAGGGTGCTGCACTCAGCATGAAGCTCTATACATTAAAAGCCCATTTGACCCCTACACAACCCTCCAATCATAGGTCTGTTCTTGAGTGCTCATTGACCTATTTTTCTAGCAACATTGAAGTTGTTGACTTAATTGGCACAAAGAACTTGTGCGAACTTATATATAATATATTTGCACCTCAACTCTATTCACGGTGCATATACTGTAGCAAAGAAAAAGTAAAGGTGACCATACGCACAAAGATCCACTTGTTTGGAGAGGTGGCCATATCTATACCAAAGACCCGATCAACTTGCCATGTTTTGTATAGTAGTAAAAGCTCAAACTCTGCCCAATAAGGAAAGGGCATTTCTAACCGGGAGTAAAATGCATGACAGAGCTACAGTTGGATTTTCTGAGCAAATCCAGGTTGTATAGCAGGATGTATAATGCAGGTGGTCAGAGTGAGGACTGCAACTGTGAATGGATGTAGAATTCCATCTGAGACTTTTAAACCTGCCCGATGGACACTGGGCCAATTTTCGGCCAGATATTACTCTGGGAAGCCCATTGGAGGGCCCCATGCACTAGCCAATAAGCTTGGTCAGCAGATTTTATAGGGCCACCTTAAGGCATAGGGTAGCAGGGTTTGCCCACAATCATGGTGGGTGTACAATTATTGTTTGAGCGAAAATTGTTGTAATGTTTTGTTCATGATTGTTCATGATCGTCAACCAGAAAGGAACATATTGGCTTCAAGTGTGCATGCTCAACTGTCATAAGAAATGAGAGGACACCAAAAGGCGGCTGCCAACCCCACTGTGCATTAGAAACTGTAACTAACAGGCTGAGACGGGACAGTCAGGTTGGCAAAGTCAGAGTGTCAGAGAGTCAGGCTTAGGAACTTCAACTAACAATTATATACAAAAACAAAGCTCTCAGCAAAAAATTATCAACATGACCTATAGGTAACATTTAATGTACATTCATATGTATAAAATTCATTTTTTAGTGTCAGTATCACTATAAAGTGTGGCTTAAAGGAGAATTCAAACCCCCCCCCCCGCCTTGATGGTAAGTCCCTATCTGCCCCCCTCTGTTCATTGCCCTCTCTGCCTTCCACCTGCACAGTCTTACCCCTGGATTCTTCTACCTGCAGGAATAGCACTAAGAAAAGCAGAGTGAGCACAGCAGAGCACACAGCCGCCATCTTCGTAATCTTCGGTAATCTTTGTGTCTTCTTTCTCCTTTTCGGCACTTTTGAAATCATTGACAGACCTCGAAGGAAGGTGAGAAAAGGAGATTTAGGGGCAAATTCACTATGTGAAGTTGGGCTAGCGAGGGCTTCACTAGTGTTCGCCGCACTTCGCCAGGTGGTTTCGCCAGCGATACGCAAATTCACTAAAATACGAATATGCACTCAGGGCAGTCAACGAAAGCGAAGTTGCGCTACCGTTACTTCGCCAGGCAAATCGCATTTACACTAGCAATGCCTAATTTACATATGGCGCAAAGTTAAAAGTAAAATAGAAGTATTTGTTACAGCCACTACATTACACTACACAAGCCCAGGAAACCTTAAAAATGTAGGGGGGGAAGGAGGGTAACCCCCCAAAAAATTATGCTATTTTTCAGACTATCACCCTAAAAAAAATAAAAGACAGAAAAAATGTCGTTTTTTTTTCAAACTCCTATCTATTGTATTGAACTTCACCCCATAATTCTTTCTCTCACCCACCCCCCACT
The DNA here is from genome assembly GCA_024363595.1 of Xenopus borealis. Taxonomy (NCBI): domain Eukaryota; kingdom Metazoa; phylum Chordata; class Amphibia; order Anura; family Pipidae; genus Xenopus; species Xenopus borealis. The sequence continues at coordinate 145,812,763 of CM044434.1, read as the reverse complement.
TGCCTAGTTTAAACACTCCTCCAACCTCTTGGCCATTCTTTCGAGCACAGTGACCCCCTTCCATTAAGGTGCAATCCATCACGACTGTATACGTTGTACCCCAAGGAAAAATCAGTCCTGTGCTCTAGGAACCCAAACCCTTCCTTCCTACACCAAGACTTGAGCCACACATTTAGCTCCCTAAGCCCCCACTGTCTCCCTAAACTTGCACGTGGCACAGGTAAAATTTCTGAAAAAATTACATTGGAAGACCTTCCCTTAAGAGCCTAGATCCCTGAACTCACTCTTTAAGGTCTTCCATCTACCATTTATCTTGTCATTAGTACCGATATGTACTAAGACAGTTGGGTCATGCCCAGCCCCACCCAATAATTTGTTTTCCTGATCAACCACATGCCGAACCCTGGCACCAGGTAGACAGCAAACTGTTCGGTTGTAACGATCCAGGCGACAGATTACCCTATCCACTTTCCTAATAATTGAATCCCCTACAACCACAATCTGCTTAGGCCTGACTCTGCTCTCCTCCCCACCACTACTAGAGAAACTGGTCTCCCGGCTGTTAGAGAGATCAGCCCCATCTAGAATTGCCAATCCAGAGTTCATACTCCCATCATCACAATTGAATGGGGACACATAAAGTCAGGATAACAATTAAGTGAACATTAACAACCCACAAAAATACTCTTTTCGTATTTTCATCTGTACTTTACAGACGGGGGAAATGTGGAACCATTTTTTTTTTGTTATTGTTAGAAAATAATAGCACTTTCCCAAGACTTAGACATGACATTTTTGGTGATAGCAACAAAATCTGGCAAGTGACAACTCAGGCAAAGTCATGGATCTAATTATGGCTACTCTGACAACTTAATAGTTACCCTTTTACTTCCATTCATGGGAAACCTGACGTATTTTCTTCCCAAATAACTGGCTGTGATCTGTCACCTGACTGCCTCTTTGCATCATAAAGTCAAAGTGAGCGTTTGTGACAGGGGGAAATCGAAATACTCTGCTAGCAACAAAACATGGCTCTTCCGAGGCAGCTGCCAAAACCATGAGAAACCCTGGGAGATATTTTAATCTCCAACACCAAGTAACATTAACCTTTGCTTTGGAAACACTTAGTGAGCAATTCCAATGAGACGCTCTGTAACCTTATAGCAATTTGATGTAATGGAAGTTGGTCGGGACTGTGGTTTGGTTTCTGGGAACCATGTTTATTCGCCACCCTTTCATCTTTAATTATTATTTGTATTATTCTATTTTACATGATTGCCCATTTAAATTCTTAAGCAGTGTAATTGCTTCCATAGAAAATGTCATGTTTTGTATAGCAGAAAAAGCAAACCCAAAGGAAAGGGTATTTCTACACTGGAGGTAAAATGCATGTGATAGTGTTACAGTAGGAATTTCTGAGCAGCAGATCTATGCTGAATAGCAGGAAATATCCATTTGTGTATGTTCCTTGCACAGGCAATCACTTAGGGCACATTTAGCAAAAAGTCAGATTAGAGCTCAGAACCAGGGATGGGTGAATTTTTTCGCTAAGAATCTGCCCCTTAATGCCATTTCCTAGGAGATGCTTTGGCCTTTTAGGAAAAGTAAACCAAAAAAACAAACATTTTGGCTCAAGAAATAAAATATCAATCCAAGTAACACAGTAATTGAGATTAAAAAAATACATGCAGCCATCAAGTTCAATCATTTTGTCGAAATGACACCTGCCTGACTGCTAGCTGACTCAGAGGAAGGTGAAAAACCTCACCAATGTGCTTTCCTGACCCCAATATGGCAATCGTCTGACTAGTAACTGGATCACCGTTATGCTAAAAATCAATTATGTCTGTCTTTTCATGCTAAATAGCCATCAAAACCATTCTTGAAGTGTTCTAATATATCTGCCAGTACAACCACTTCAGGGGGAAAATTCCATAATTCAATGTAAAAATCCCTTTTTCAGATATTAAGATGGAACATTCTTCCTTCTAATCAGAATGAAGCATCTACTGGTATATAAAGCAGAGAGTTTACTATATACATAGCTATATATTTACATTTATACAATATATATACAGGTATAGGATCTGTTATCTGGAAAACTGTTATTCAAAAAGCAAGGAATTACAGGAAGGTAATCTCCCATGCATTCTACTTTAATTAGGGATGCAATCATGCACCGAATCCATTGTTTGGTATTAGGCTGCATCCTTCATGAAAGATTCTAGGGAGCCCCTAGAAGGAACTTTGCTGTCTGTCGCAGGGTCACAGAGCTGGATGGGCAAATAGTGGCTCCTTTCCCCTCTGTTGAAGTAAAGGCTGCCAGTTTGGGATGGGGGCAGGCTGGGCAACTGGTTGCAGGCTGGGCAACCATGGATTATATATACAACATTAATGTATTTCACTTGTTGTTTGGGCCAATTGGTTTAGGGACGGGCTGTTACTGGTCCTTTAAGTTATAATTATTTATATTTATTATTTTGGCTTTCCAAGCAGACAGAGCAGCAGGGTGTGATCCTGTCACACATTCACAATATTAGCAATATAAAAATGCTAAATATCATGAAACCTAAAAAAAAAATACTATAAATTCTCTGGGCCAATTTTTGGTATATGCCCTTAAAGAACAAGTAAACGTTTTTTTTTTCTATCTCTAAATTTGCTCTAAACAGC
>CM044434.1:145754797-145806423 GCA_024363595.1 Xenopus borealis | reverse complement strand
TTTTGCACAGCCTATTTATTTATCCAGTTTTTATTTTTACCCTGAACTGTTCCTTTAAGCCATTCATGCCTATTGAATAGAGTTCCATTATAGATCATGGAAGTAATGAAAGACGGTGTTGCTTGTAGGCAGTGCTGTTAGTAGCTGGCACATTTAAGTTTCTAAGACAGGGACACATGGCATCAATCGTACAATAATGAATCAGGTTTAGATACAATTGTCAAGGATTTTGCCCAATCTCATGTGTTTTTGCTTAACTACTGTACATCAAGGGCAGTGTTTGTTCACCTTTTTCATAAGGGGCCAATATTAAGGCTTGACATTACTTTTGTGAGCCAAGAATTTGTATAAAATTATAATTTCCTCTTAATAACTACAGGTATTGGATATCTGGAAACCCCTTCTCCAGAAAGCTCCAAATTACAGAATGGCCATGTCCCATAGACTGCATTATAATGAAATAATTCCAAATTTTAAAAATGATTTTCTTTTTCTCTGTAATAATAAAAAGTAGGAAAATAATAATAAATAATAATAAAAGTGGGAAAACTTTTTTTACTTCCTTGTTTTGTGATTTCCTGCCCACACTAAATTTGCATATGCAAATTAGGATTCGGTTCGGCCAGGCACAAGGATCCAGACGAATCTGAATCCTGCTGAAAAGGCGGAAATCCTAGGCCGAATCCCTAACCAAATACTGGATTCTGTGCATCCCTAATTTTAATAACTCCATTTTTTAAAAATTATTTCCTTTTCTCTGTAATAATAAAACAGTAGCTTGTACTTGATCCCAACTAAGATATAATTAATCCTTATTGGAAGCAAAACCAGCCTATTGGGTTTATTTAATGTTTATATGATTTTCTAGTAGATTTAAGGTATGAAGATCCAAATTATGGAAAGATTCATATCTAGCAAACCCCAGGTCCCGAGCATTCTGGATATTAGGTCCCATACCAGTATTATATATTTTAGTAGAAGGAGACCTTGAAGACCCACCCCGATAGAATGGAGACCAGGTTGGAGTCCTGACACATAGGTTAAGACTTGGTGGCACCTGCCGCAACCAGAGACAGAGAAGGTTGACCATAATGGCAATCTGTGATTTGTATACGACTCTGAACTAGAGGTACTGCTGGTTACAGATAAGAAACTATTGAACATCAAAATAAATTTAAAGTATTAGTTCAGCATTGGCTGAAGATACATAAGGTGTAGCCTAGGGAATACCAGGCTAAGACCTGTAGCCTTGTACCATAATACATGGTCATCCTTGGTGACTTCTAATTGTTTTATAAAAATTAATCTTTTTTGTAGAGGCAGCCATATCAGTGTATTGTGTCTGATTCTGAGCTTTGAGAAGAAGCCAGTACTTCTGAATGGAACTGCTTTGAGACAGCTATTATTTGTTGTGGGTTGTGCTCCCTACCTAGTGTTAAACATTAGAATAGCATCCAAGCAGGAAAAAGGTGCCAACTGTTCTATTGATAGGATGCTTATAGGCAGGGGGAGGGAATGGAGGGGGATGAAAGATGAAATCACTTCAACTTGCAGTGTAGCGGTAAAGAGTGGCAGAACTTTATCAGAGTCACATGACCTGGGGGCACATAGGAAACTGACAATATGTCTAGCCCCATGTCAGATTTCAAAATTAAATAGAAAAACATCTCTTTTAAAAAATGGATTTTAGGGCTAAATTCTGCTGGAGCAGCACTATTAACTGCATTGAAAAAATGTTTTCCTTCAACAGTATCCCTTTAAGTTACAACTCACAGTATTCATGAACAGCCTTTGAGGGCCTATGGCTTTCCTAAAACTGGATTGTGTAACCACAGCTAATTAATACCAGTGCAGAGATTTCCCCTAGCCATGAAGGGGTTACACATGTGAGACACCATTACATAAAACGATAGTCAACCAACTGCTATGCTCTGCCTTTTCCTTGGATTTTAGTCATCTCCCCCTTTGTGCAAGTCAGTACGTTAGAAAAGAGAAATGGTGATGCTCCCTGCTGGGAAGTTAGCTCCAGAGCTCATCACCATTCTACTGCAGCAAGAGGCAATTAGTAGTAGCCTTATGGCGGCACAGCTGCCGTCTCTTTCTTTCTGCTCTGTATTCATGAATGGCTTTTGCTGACTGGTGTCACCCTCTCACACGTATAAAAATGAGATGAAGAACACTACTTTTCATAAGGTTCACAAGAACCTTCATAGGGAAGTTCTGATATCCAAGTGGAAGGTCACGTTATCACCTGCATTGCCAAATACAACCTCTGCCTCCAAGAGGAGTGTTTTCAGAACATTCCAGCTCTATCCTCCCTACACCTATATTTTGTGACCCAAAATATAACCTGTAATCTCACTTTAAGCCTTCTTTCACTTATAGGAAAAGACAAACACAAGAGGTCCTCTGCACTCAACTCATTATCAATGAGACATTTTGTGCATGCAGCTACTAAAAAATGCCTAACTCTGGGCCCCATAGAAAATCAAGACCCACTAGACTAAGGGTAAGCAGGAGAAGACTTTATGGATAAACATATGAAAGTCACTTTCCATATCTGCCAAAGACAGGACAAGTTCCATTAATGGAGCACTTTTGGCTACTACACCTCATACTACGCTATACTAAGGATTTCTCAAAGGATTCCATCCAGGGTCGGACTGGGCCGGCGGAACACCAGGAAAAAAAAACCCAGTGGGCCGCCAGCTCTAGTGGGCCCAGCTGACCCATATCCGCACCCTGATTTTCTTCCTGGAAAGAAACGCAGTGTGCGCAGTCGCACGCCAGGTGTGGGGGAGTTGCTGGACAGGGTGCCCTGAGGCAGAAGTCCCGGTGGTCCCCAGGAGCCCCAGTCCGACCCTGATTCCATCACCCCTTGTTTTGCTGTTAAACTACAAAATTACCTTTTACTGTGCAATAAGTTTTGTTTTGTCAAGTTTTCTGATGCTTAAGACATTATATTTGTATGAAATACGCAATAAAACGACAGTGGTTTTCTTTTGTTTATATATCCTAACACAGCAATCAAGGGCTCAAAGGCTTGGCCACAAATACTTTATTTCTTATTGTATTTAAATGCTGCATGAAAGCAACTAACAGTGCTTTTTGGAGTCCATATTCCAGAAATGCTTTCTGTGGAAAGTTTAAAACCGGGTCCATCCCCTGACCCCTATATTTACAGGTATGGGATCCATTATCCGGAAACCAGTTATAAATTACAAAACACAAAACTTTGTCTAGTGTCTAGTGCTGAACCTAGTGGGCCATAGAAGCAAAACAAAATCAACATCCAATTGCTATTAGCCTTCCAGACAGAGCCGGGCCAAGTTAATGGTGCACCTAAGGCAGAACACACACATCACCCTGACGGGTGCATGTGTTAGTGGGAGTACAAAATATATCCTCTTTAGGATTTGGATATAGGAGCAGCGAAGTTGAAGATGTACTTGGTGCCCCTTCATCTTGATGTCCTAATCACATGCCTCTTTTGTCTACCCCTAGTTCTGGCCCTGCTCCCACACTGCCCATGTCATCAGGCTCCCCTTCAATTGATACATGCAAATTGGAATGCACAAACTGGAATTGGTATACACAAATTGTATACAGCAGACAAAAAATGCTTAGGTAGGTGTGCCTAAAATCAACCCTCAGGCTCAAGACTTGCCTTAATCTGATTGCCGTGCTCTTGAATAGGCATTGAGGGCTTGTAAAGAATAGGAAGCAACAGATGCGATGGTGGCAGGTTCCTCCACTTCCCTTGAGGCAACCAAGATACTGTAACCTAAAAACATACATTAGAAGTTGACCTGGCACTACCTCTACATCCCATTGAAAATCTCATACCTGAAAGAGAACCACTTGCATAAGCCTAGAGCAACTAGCCCTTTAACCCTAATGTGAGCGGCTGCACATTCCTGCAGCCCCAAAAGCAGGACTCAAACTGTATAAGAGTGATAATACTAGTTTGTAATTATTTTTAAGCGAGTTTGATTCATGTTTTAGGTTCCTGATGCTCAGAGAAGGTTCAACCTGTTTAAGCTGAGCTTCCCCTAAGAGAAGCGAGTTACAAACCTGTCAGCCCCACAAAGTACCGACTAATACAGATTATCTGCCCCAGTCAGTGGCACACCAACATGGTTCATCTGGTGTGTGCTGAAATCTATACCCTGTATATAAACAGTCCTGACAAGACCTCTGATGGTAGGAGGGAGGATGATGTCAGATGCCAAAAGTTCTCTCTGTTCTCCCATCCAGCAGGGTGTCTGAGAATTTATGGCGAATACATTACACAATGCATTTCTAAAAGCAACCTGATGCTGTCCAGCTTGTAGGCAGTTTACATTTATACTATAATTGGGTATAGTGAGAAGTGCATTTAGCTCTTATGGTATTGCATTTAGCATTTGAAGTCATTTATTTTCTATTCATTATGGATTTATTTATGCACTGCCAGTTTTTTTTTTTATTTTCAGGAACATTTCTTTTAAGGCTGAAGGCAGCTCCCTATAATACTTTAATACCTTTATCTAAGTAATTCTAAAACAACTAGACTTGCTGAGTTATCATTGAATGATTACTATTATTTCAGTATTCACAGTCCAGTTGTTTTAGAATTACTTATATTAGATGTAGCACACCCTTGAGTGCCCCAGGACCCCCAGTGTAACTCCCTGCAACTCCCTGTACCTGGTGTTGTTCAGTGCAGCAGAAGATTCAGTTAGACACAGTTCTTGCAGCAAACTTTATTAAACTGAGCAGGATAGTAGGATATTTTGATAACCCCTCCAGTGGAATGATACAGACAATATGCAATACAAATAGTCCACAGCAATGATTCACTAGGTCCTGGATTTCACAGCCTGGGGTCTTGTTTCTTGGCACCGATTTGGTCTTCACCCTCTGTATTCAGCCTGGGGTCTTGGCACCCTATCTGGTCCTCAACTCACCCACTGTAGTCCCCTATCTAGTGGTTTATACACCACGGGGTCCTAACCCCACTAGTTCTCCTTGTTGGAGCCACAGCTGCTCTCTAGCTACCCTGAGCTGCCTTTCACTCCTAGAGTGACTATCACAGTGACTACTACCACTGGCTAAGCTTAACTTTCAAGGAACCAGAGCACTGGTCCTGTAACACCTCTCTAGGAGGTACGGTCCCAGGAGTAAGACTCTGAGCACATGGGGCTATATCATTTTATACATATAAACAGTGCCACCTGGTGGCCAAACCCCTTGAATTGATCTGGACCCAGAAAGGGGAACATAGATGCCTGAGTTACTTAAAGAACAAGTAAACGTTTTTTTTTTCTATCTCTAAATTTGCTCTAAACAGCCCCTCAAATTAATGTACCTTAGTCCCTGCTGCAAGTCTGCTCTGGTTTCTGTGTTATCAGCAGCTTGTTTCACCTTCTTCCTGGTGCAGAGTGAAGCCCCGCCCCATAGCTTTCTGAGCTGACCTTATATCTTGGACTAGTCCAGAAGATCATTTGCATACTATGACATAGCAGAGAGCAGTGTGTGTAGCAGCTTTTGCTTGGGGAAACTAGCTTACTAATGAAACACTGGCTCCCTCTTCCTCTCTATTGTGGAACAGCAGCAAATGGACTGCTCAGTAAACTAAGGGGCTGGGCTTCACTCTGCACCAGGAAGAAGGTGAAACAAGCTGCTGATAACACAGAAACCAGAGCAGACTTGCAGCAGGGACTAAGGTACATTAATCTGGGGGGCTGTTTAGAGCAAATTTACAGAAAGAAAAAGAAAAACATTTACTTTTCCTTTAAGGACCCTTAGGTGTCCAAATATAGGGGTATATTTATCAAAGAGTGAAGTTCCGCCACTAGAGTGGAATTCCGCCGCTCTCCATTCATTTCTATGGGATTTTGAAAGGCCTATTTATCATTGGCTGAAGTGAAAGTTCCCCCTTTGATAAATACGCCTTTAAAAATCCCATAGAAATGAATGAGAAGCAGTGGAATTTCCCTCTAGTGGCAGAACTTCACTCTTAACTTCACTCTTTGATAAATATACCCCATAGAGGGGAACTGCCTGAGTAAACTACACCCAAATCTCAGGGTCCCTACATAGATATACCAAGACCTGGATGAATGAAAATCTTCATAGTAATTTTCATACCTTTTGTGATAACAGCCTATTCTGTACATTAAGTTTTGGAGGACCACCAGGTTACAGACACTGTTTGTTCTACCTACTCCAATGTGGCAATCTCACAACAGAATTTACATTTCATCTTCGCCCCTGAGCCAAAGCTAAATGGCAGTCCTGGGGCTGATGGTCGGATGACTTCAAAGGAATTACTATAAATAGGGCAGTTCATATTTCCTGTGCTGTGTAGATGTTTCTGAACATTGGAGTGGACCAACAAAAACCTCAAATCCAGTGCTTAATTGGTGGAACCCAGAAGCCTACCCCCCATTGAAGGTTCAGAGTTTGCAATTTTAATGTACAGATGGATCATCTGCCTTAATGCTTGGGGTACCAACTCACACCATCAGAAGTTTGATGCACCCATTTTTTCATGAAGGCTGTCACTACATTTCCAATAGGAAACATAATTTTTGGTTTGGCTGAATACCAAACCCTTCTCAGAAAATCCAGCTGAATACTATACTGACCTCAATAAGCTGTTTGGTTTCTAGGGATGCCTAGAATCGAGTATTTGAGATTCAGCTGAATCTCCAAAAGATTTGGCCGAATACAGAACCAAATCCGAATTTGCATATGTAAATTTGGGGAGGGAAAGGAAAACTTTACTTCCTTGTTTTGTTAGGAAAAGTCACATGATTTCTCTTCCCGCCAGGCGCAAAAATCATGCTGAAAAAGGCCAAAACCTGGCCTTATTAATAGGAAAAAAGGTGAATATATAGGAAGGCCGTTATTTTTTCAAGAAAAGGTGGCAACCCTAGTCAAGAGGAACATGGGGACATGCATCTCTCATATCTCACACAGATAAGAATCATTTGGCTAGGGACTGAACTGTGCTGGGAAATCTGGGCAGCAAATCAAGCATGACTAACAATCCCATGGGAATTGCAGCTTAAAGGGATTCTGTCATGATTTTAATTATGTATTTTTTATTTCTAAGTTACACTGTTTACACTGCAAACAATTCACTCTACAATATAAAATTTAATTCCTGAACCAGCAAGTGTTTTTTTTTAAGTTGTAATATTGGTGTGTAGATGCATCTCAGGTCATTTTTCCCGGTCATTTGCTTTCAGAAAGAACCAGCACCTTAGGATGGAACTGCTTTCTGTCAGGCTGTTGTTTCTCCTACTCAATGTAACTGAATGTAATTCAGTCAGTGGGATTTGACTTTTACTATTGAGGGTTCTTCTTAGATCTAACAGGCAACATTTCTTGTGTTAGGGAGCTGCTATCTGGTTACCTTCCCATTGTTCTGTTGTTAGGCTGCTGGTTGGGAAAGGGAGGGGTGATATCACTCCAACTTGCAGTACAGCAGTAAAGAGTAACTGAAATTTATCAGAGAACAAGTCACATGACTTGGGGCAGCTGGGAAACTGACAATATGTCTAGCCCCAGGTCAAATTTCAAAATTAAATATAAAAAATTCTGTTTCCTCTTTTGAGAAACAGATGTCTGTGTTAATCATGAGCAGCACTATTAACTGATGCATTTTGAAAAAAAAAACAAAACTTTTTTCCCATGACAGTATCCCTTTAACAACATCTTGAGGGCCATCCCTGGTGCAAATATTCAGCACTTCAACAACACAGAGGAGGCTTAGTTCTTATTTCTCCAAGGGAAGACAGTTCTGTGAGCAAAGTATTGGTTTTGGCAGGTAGAAGATTAGAAATGGTGCCTTGTTGTTACTATGACATGAATCTAAAGCAGGCCATTATCAGGCCATTAATGTAGTACTGCTCTCATTATTCTGCTGCTAAGCTGTATGGTGGTTCTGCCTATTTCCCCAACAAAGGAAACTTTCACCCACTCCTATATAATGACATAGATTTACATGGTCTGTAAGCAAATCCCATAAGGTACATTATTACTTGTGCTACACAGCTAGCTTCTTCTATTCCATTTCCCAGAATATATCAGATCAAAAAGTCTCTTTACTCCCTGCACTACACTAAAAAAAAGATTTATACCACAGAAGAGAAGGATCCTGCCACTCCGACTTATTCTCACCCTCAGCGCAAGAGAGGTTTATTAGGGTTTCACAATGCCGAATATAAAAATATATATTTCCAGGAGTCTTTAATAATAAAACAGGAATCAGTTCATTATTTTTCTGCTTTACATTTATTATTCTAGAACATTAGATGTGGAAAAAAGATATTGCGCCTTTGCTTTCGTTTTCTGGTAATGTTTTTCTTGCGGGTAAACCGGTAACCCAAGCCACCAAACTGTTCCTTTCCCAATGATTAAAAAAGGAATTAATAATATACAGTGCAGTGATAAACACTGATTGTACTAATGGGCAGCGCAAATGAAACAATAAATACATGGCAGTGGGGAGATGCACAATAATATGATTGATAGGCGGATAGAGGATAGAGTTACCTGAAGAATTCCAGCACATTGACAAGTTCAAAGCTCTGCTCTTTCCCCATCTAGGCAAGAACACATAAGAAACATAAGAAAAATAGTGAAGAAGGGAACAATGGGGTTACGGCGCCATCATCTGGCAAACAGTTTTCATTGCTTAGAGAAGAAAACTTTTTTACTGACTATGAGCTGGTAAAAAAATTATATATATTAGTTAATATTCTATAGTACATGTATGGGATCCATTATCTGGAAACCCATTATCCAGAAAGCTCCGAATTATGGAAAGGCTGTCTCCCATAGACTCCATTTTATCCTAATAATCCAGATTTTTAAAAACGATTTCCTTTTTCTTTGTAATAATAAAACAGTAGCTTGTACTTGATCCAAACTAAGATATAATTAATCCTCATTGGAAGCAAAACCAGCCTATTGGGTTTATATTTCACTGCTTGTTCGAGCAGCTTCTTCAGTTCAACTGATCTGATGATTTACGATGAACCCTAAGCTTAGCTTCTTGATAGCTGCCCAGAGCACACTCTTGATTTTTATATTTTTTAAACAGTTTGCCCTCCTCTTCTGCCTTTTTCCAGTTTTCACCCCAGCAGCCATAAACAACTGCAAAAACTATTGAGGCTACAATTTAAGTGGCCTACTTATGAAGAGGGCGCCTTTCCTAGTAGATGTATTAGTGTTCACTCCAAAAATGGATTCCAATACAGACATAATCTAATCTAATAACTGCTTTTTGTACAAATTCTGCAAGTAGAGAGACGTGACATCTTCTAGGCAAAAGGAGCCTCCCTATAAGATATATTGGATCTATCTGTCCGTTATTATCTGATACCCAACTCCTGCATGCAGGGTCGCACTGGGGGGCCCAGGGCCCACCAGGGCTTCTGTCCCAGGTCAGACAGCTTGAGCAACTCCACCCTCACCAGAGTATGAGCGCACATGTGCATACCTGTATTTGAACTGGCCAAGGCCGGATACAGGATTCAGCATGCCCACCCTCACCGGTGCCGGTGTGTATGCGAGTACCTGTATTTAAAGCGACCTGAGCCAGAGACGATTGGGGCAGCAAAAGCAGGGAGTGAGTCTGAGCCCCTGGGGCCCACAAAGCTGGGAGCCACCGGGTTTTTTCCCGGCACCCTGCCAGCCCAGTCCGACCCTGCCTGCATGAAGAGAGAATAAAGAGAAACAGATGCTGAGAGATGGATAGTGAAGATAAACTTGATTATTTCAAAACCAGCACCAAATTTTTAATTGATTGTATTTAGAACGTTTATTATTTCAGTATGATAAAGTTTATATTACATTTCATTTTCGCAATAGATCCCCTTAAAGTGTGGAATTAACACTTGAGCACTACATCCCTGTAAAATGCAAAATTGATGGCACCCCCTAAACCTTCATGGTGAATGCCTACCATCCTTCCTACAAATATCAGTTTTGTCCAGGCCTGTACTTCCTGCATCAATAATCACTGGAGTTGTGGAGTTCTCCCCAGTAAAAGTATAGGCACGTTTTCTTGCCCCTTTTACTAGGACTCCTTCATCTGGGGGGAAAAAACAAGTCTTTGTAAGTGAATCAAGTTGAAAGAGATGTTTGGCTGCAACAGATCCTTTAATCAGGCCCAGATTTAAGTATCAATTAGTTATTGCTCAGCGCCCTTGATTATGTTACAAAACAGACCTACCGCTGAGAATAAAAATGCAGTTACAGCAATTAAAATCAAAGAAACCATTATAGATGATGAATGTGTAATGAGTGTAAAAGCATTAAATAAAATAAAATGCTAAAGTAGCATCAAACAGTAAAAGCCCCAAATTTAAAGGGGAACTGTCGTGAAAATGAAAATGTAATATAAGCTTCAGCATAATGAAATACAACATTTTCTACATACAATCAATTAATAATTCTGTACCGTTTCTGATCCAATAAACAGTTGGATGTAACTGTCAATGACTATCTGACACCCAACTGCTGCATGAAGAGAGAACGAAGAGAAACAGATGCTGAGAGAGGGATAGTGAAGATAAACTTGATTATTTCAGAAACAGTGCAGAATATTTAATTGATTATATTTAGAAAGTTTCTTATTTCAGTATGAGGAAGCTTATATCATCATTTTCATGATAGTTCCCCTGATTCTATGACACATCAGGATCATACTGATATACATTAAAATTCAGGAAGAATGTTTGTAGTGTTATTTGCCACAGACAACATCATACAGTAAGGACTTTGAACGTAGAATAAGAAGGTTTCCTTTCTAGGTAATGTCTTAATTCTATAAGGCAACTAAACAACATTTCACAATGGTATTTGTACCTGCTCTTGCAAATTGCACCTTGAACTGATGAACTGAGCACAAGGTGCAAGGTAGAGTCCAGCAAAAACCTGCGGGTTTTGGGTAGAAGTTCCGGGTGCGGGTATAGACGCAGGTTCTGCAGGTTTGTGGGTCGGGCCACGGGTCTTCTCAATATTTTCTGACCATGCCTACTTCTGGTTACAATGACAGCACTTCCTGATTTTTGATGGTCAGTGGGTCCGGGTTGCGGATAAGGTACTTGCGGGTTGGGTAGCGGGTCCAGGTGGGTAAGAATGCAGGTTGCGGGTCCGGTTGCGGATTGCAGATTGCGGTTACAGGTTGCAAATAATGGACCCTCATAGGACTCCAGTGTAAGATACAGGACTCATGAACACAATGGAGCCCTCAAACTGAAAACTGCCTTGAGGAAGAGTTAGTTGTTGTTGTTAGCCCTTTTCTTGTTGTCGGCTTTGCAATAAGTGAGTATAATTCTTAAAAAGTTTTTTACACTGTGCACATCTGTGTGCTGAAACGGACGCCAGTCTACATTGGTGAATCACTGCATGCAAGGGTTCTGCTGCCATGAGGCAAGGTGACAAGAATCTGCCTTCCTTGAGCCTCTATCCAAATGTTGCACCTTTGCACACATGTTCCCCTGCTCTTCTGCACAGGACCTGGGGATTTTCCAGAGGAATCTTTCTGTAATTTGCATGAGATTGAGTCTAAAGAGTGCAATTTCGGCTATGCAGCCATCGCAACACTTTGCCAGGCGAAAATTTGCTCAGACAACGTTAATTCACTAAAATGTGAAGTTTCGGCCAAGGCGCTGAACGCTGGCAAATTCTCTAGCGTTGCTTTGGCAGAGCGAGCAAATCCAAGCAAAGCTGCGCTAGTGTTCAATTCTGCATAGCGCTACTTCACTAGAGATCTTCCGCTCAGGCTAACTTGCATACAGCGCTCATTAGTAAATCGGCAAAGTAACAAAATGACGTCATGCTGGCGAATTTTCGTTCCCTATAAGAGGTGGCTTTTCCGTAATTTTTCAGGAGATTTCAGGATACAAAGTTTACGGATGACAGATTCAATACCTATACAGAATATTCCATACCTGTGGGGGTTATTTATCAAACGCCAAAATTTTCTCACTGTGTTCTGAAAGCCACTCCAACCAAATCCGCAATGACTTTTCCTCCCTATTTATCAATACATTCTCCCTAAAATTTCTTGACTCGATAAAATCTTGAAAAATATGAATCATGAGATTTTTTTCCAATTGGTCACTAAAAACGGTGACTTTTTTCAGACTTGATGCCCAAAACCTGCAACTTTATTTTGACGCCTGAAACCTCAGAATCTTTGGGATAATTGAACGAAAAATTGATAAACATTAATAAACAACTATATATATATATATATATATATATATATATAGTTCACATTCGTGGTGATATACAGACAAATATTGTATTAATTAATGCAATCCTGGACAGTGAACATTTTATTGTCAATGCTTTAAGTCTTTCAGCCTTTAAAGATCCCAGTAGTGACCAAAGTGATGAGAAACAGAGAGTTTACCCTAAGCAACATGTTTGGAGAATATAACAAGGAAGAGATACAAAATACAGAAAAACATATCAAAGATATAGAGGAAATGATAAACAAATTAAACAGACAAAAGGAAGAAGAGGAAGAGATAAATGAGACAAAATATTCTGATACTTATGCAGCTCAAGGAAGAAAATAACAAACTTAAGAAGCAACAAGAGGAGCTCATGGCTACTGTAAAGAACATGCCCCAGTATATTGCATAGTTAAAGAAAAAAAAATGCTTAGACAAAGATGAATTGTAAAGACTCAGCTGAAAAACACAGAAACAAGGCCTTTTGTTTTAATAAGACATTGTTGGTGCAAGCTCAGAAATTATATGACCAATTCACACCACTTGCATATATTACTTGGTAAAGAGGTAGCACTAGTAGTGTTTGGCCTTAATATGCCCATTACATGCTTTTTAGCTGAGAACTGCCTGTATTTGAGGTATTAGGCATTTGCCAATGAAGTCAAAAGTTGGCAGATGTAGCTTTGCAGCCTCTTTACCATTAGCCTTTCTGTTTGCAGATTTATTGATTGACTTGTTTTCTTGTAAATAATCTATCTGTAATTATTTATTTAAAGCTATAAATAAAAAATATATTAAACTGTATTTTATTATTTGTTGCTGTTTTACCAGGAGCTATAACATGCTTCTGAGCATTATTCAATAAACAATCTGTGTCAGGCTCTGCTGGGATTGTTGGCAGTTACCTTTGGGTTTCTGGCTCAATGCCTTAAAGGAGAATTCAACCCTGTGGCGCTAAAACACCTCCCTCCCATAGGCCCCCCTCCCTCCTCCCCCAGCCTACCTCCCCCTGGGCTATTGCTCCTAACGTGCTCCTAAGGTTTACAGGCGCCATCTTCTGCCGCACCGTCTTCTTCATTATCCCGACGGTGATTGCGGCTACAGTAGGACACATTTGTCAGTTTGTATTAATGTACATGCGCCCAAGGTTCACAAAGTTTAACCAGATAACTTTGTGAACTTCAGGCGCATGCAATTACTTTGTCCTTTAGTAAAGCTGTCCCATTGTATTTGAGAATAACCAAAGTTTGCACATTGGATCAGCCATTAATTTAGAGGTCAGGCCTCCTCAAGTACATCCCAGAGAGCTTATTTATATAAAAAAAAAAAAACTAATTGTTGTTTCAGATATTGGCCACGTTTTACATATGTTCCGGCCAAGATATCAGATATTCTGACTGCAAAATAAACGTCTCCATTCCTGTGATATCCTACACTTCAGTAAAGCTGTTTTGCATTTGTTTTGGCCACATTAACCACAAGTGTATCTACAGAGCTTTAGTAAGACATGAATATCATGATCTAAGAAAGATTATTTTCGGTTCAAATTCATTAACCATTTTTTATAGTTGTAGCCCCTTCCACTTATGGAATGTAAATGGAAAGATTTTGTTCTGGAGGGTCTAAACATCCGTAAGGGTCAGTCCACACAAGGAGATTTGGGGAGATTAGTCGCCCCAACGACAAATTGCTTCTTCTTTGGAGTGACTAATCTCCCCGATTACTTTGGGCAATTTTGGAAAACGAAGAGCCATGTTTGAAAAGCCGCAGGTGATTTTCATTTTAGCCAGCACAAGACAGGGGGAATCGGTTTGGGGAGATCAGTCGCCCCAAAGAAGAGGCGATTTGTCACTGGAGCGACTAACCTCCCTGAAGGATAACAAAAAGCAGCAAAATTGTTTACAAGCTGAGGAGGTTCCCAAGCTGTTAAACTCTGCCCTTGTAAAGCATATCATGTTCCTAACAAATGAGGTTTATAGATCCCAGACACTACGATGAGGCACAGGAAGATGCAAAAGAGTCTTCCATGCTCCTCTATTCATACCAGAAATGAAACCTTATATTGTGCTCCAGCCTAATGAAACCGAGCATGCCTGAATGTTGTTTGAGCAATCTTTAAAAATTGTACATTATCCGGAAAGCTCAGACTTAGGGAAAGGTTGTCTCCTATTGACTCCATTATAGTCAATCAATCCAAATTTTTTTTTAATGGTTTCCCTTTTTTTTTTTATAATAATAAAACAGAAGCTTCTAGTCCTGGGCCAACCCAACCAGACACCCTAGGCAGGTCTCAGCACCCAACAAAGTGCACTGAAAAGATGCGCATGCACCAAAAGGACGCAAGGCGCCCATGTGTCGAAAAGTTGTGGGCGCACATGCACGCTAAGCAAATTGCACACACCAGCAATATCAGTGAGCGTAGACTGGACTAGGTAGTAGGAAAGGTGTGTGCCTGACGCTCCCCCCCCACTTTGCGCCCTAGGTACATGCCTACTCTGCCTACCCCTTGTTCTGGCCCTATAATAATCTAAACTAAGATATAATTAATCCTTACTGGAAGCAAAACTAGCCGATTGGGTTGATTTAATGTTAACATGATTTTCTAATAGACTTATGATGATCTAAATTGAGGAAAACTCAAGTCCCAGGCAACTATCCCTGTTCTTCCACAATGATGCCACCCATATGCCATTCTCCCATGCAGATTTTGACTGGGCCATGCAGAATAAGGCAACTTCGGGAGGTAGTCTGTGATCAGTAGCTCTGTTCAGTGCTGCTATGTCTTATATGATAAATGTTTACATGCTTTGTTGGGAACAAACTCACAGTATTTTTGACTTAGAGGGATCTGTATTGGTGGTGTATTGGAAGCATAACCAGCCGATTGGGTTTATTTAATGTTTACATGATTTTCTAGCAGATTCCAGGTATGAAGATGAATTATTGAAAGATCCCTTATTCGGAAAACCCCAGGCCCCAAGCATTCTGATTAACAGGTGATTAGTGATTAAGCCAGGTCCCACGATGATGATGTCTTTACATACTGTATAAATCCTGACTAAACAAATTCTCTTTCATTGCTGGAAAGTTACAATAAGTACAACGTATCTCCAAACAGATACATTCAAAAAATCAAATGCTATTTATATACATTTATTTAATAAACTCTGGTCGAGCTTTTGGGACAAAACTTGAATTATTTATATATATATGGGGTGAGGTTATTTTAATTTTTTGGTTCAATTAGGCATTTCATTAAAGTAACATCATTCATCACCAACTATAACAGAGGACATGTGAACCGTTTAGGATCATTGAGAACCGTTCATAAAGATATTTTGATTAATGGCTCTTGTGCATTATATAACCGCAGTTCAGGTACTTAGGTTGCACCTGAAATAGCAACGGGCAACATAAATGCAAATAGCTAAAACAGCAGAGCTACTACCTTGTTTTAAATGGAAAATCCAGTGTCAGACTGGGATGTCAAGGGCCCACCAGAAAACCTTGGACCGTGGGCCCACTTTCGAAATTGTTATTCCTCCTCTACTTACTCAGCCTCTTTATTCTCATAGTCCTTGATATCTACAGTACTTTCTATATTATTCCATTACTAAGCACTTTTTGCCATAAAGAAATAGGGAATGACCACGAAATAGGTTAGTAGCACGAGGGCCCATTCCGACACTGGGAAAATTAACTCACTATACTTAGCATGCTGAGGCATCATATACAAAAATGAGAACTGCAGTACATGGTTACCCCATGTCGCGTGAAAAAGCGCTGACGCAGCACATGTACGAGTGCACGCTCATGTGGGGGGGGTTGCTGGATGGGAAGCCCTGAGGCAATCCAGGTTCTGGATCTGGGCCTGCAGTACCCACTAGAGCAGTACCCGCCAGCCCAGTCAGACCCTGAGTAGAATGCACCTAAAGGTTATCGCATACAACAGAGTAGCTGTATAGTGTGATAAGACGATAGTTATCTACCCAGTATCAATATATTTTAAATCACAGGATGAACTGCCAATACTCACACCTGTAGGTGCAACACAGTATTGGGCAGATTTACTATTCGAATATCGAACTCGAAGGATTTTACCACAAATCGATCGATCGAATAGAAAAAATATGATCGATCGATTAATTGTTCGAATTTGCCTAATTTGCATATTTGAAGATTCGAATTCGAATTTAATTAAAATTCGCTCAAACTTCGAATTATTCATGTGAATTTAGTAAATCTGCCCCTAAGTGTTGATATGCTTAGTTACTGAACACAAGTTAAAACCTGCAGTGTTACTCTTTATGGTAGAATAATGGTAAAGGCCCACTATAGGGTTGCGTCCATCAACCAGCATAGTTTATTGACGATTCCTTCCATATTATGTTGCAACATGGAAGCCTGATGCGCTTTAGCAATGTAATAAGTGGTATGATGATGATGATGATTTCAGAAGTTGGAGTGTGTGGACAGTTAGATTAACATAGAGAACAATACTAAGTATTTGCAGAAGGAATACAATGACCTGACGTGCCGTGTTAATAGGGTGCACTACCCATAATATGGAAAATATTATCATGTTATTAATTGCACAGGCTGTACAATTTTAAGGGGGCCCTAAAAATTTTGTTCTATGGGGCCACAGTTATTTCAAATGGCAGCCCTGATGGTAACAAAACATAGTACAGTGTGCACTTGGTACTGCTGGGCGACAATCTCCCCGATTTGCCTTTGTGTGTCTTCCCTTCCTGTATAATGAAGAGTCACCTACGCTAAGCACACGCAGCAATACGTCTTCTGAAGTAGCCGTTAGTATCCTCGTAAGGCAACTTCGGGTGACTTCAGAAATGAAGCTGCATGTGCTTAGCTCAGGCGACTCTTTATTATACAGGAAGGGAAGACGCGCGAAGGCAGTTTGGGGAGATTATCACCCAGAAAAAAGGCGCCTGCATGTGTGTCACTACCCTTAAGACTGATGTGCAGTACAGTAGCATGGTAAAATTCAAGGGTGTGATTAATACAGGACTCTGAAAGGCTATATCATTATAGGACTTATGTCTGCATACATATAGTAATAATAATAATGCACAATAGATATGCTCTTAGTAAGCTGAATGGCAGACATTGAAAGCAGTTTTACACCCATGGGCATCTACAGTTAAGTACCACAGTCTTAGGGGCAGATTTACTAAATTCACCCAAAAATAATTTGTTTTTCCTCGAAATTCGATTAGCAGTTGATTTTCGAATGCTAATCGAATTGTTTTAGACTACCCTTTTATTCGATCATTCGACGATCAAATAACGATCAAATAACGATCGTTCGATCATTCGAATGAATAATTCGTACGATTCGAACGACCGAAGACTTCGATGGTACAAATCCTATTCGATCAGGACTTAGCCTCAGAAGCCTATGAGAGGGTTCCCACAGGCTTCTATTACAATTCGGTAGGTTCAATCTGGTGAAGTAGGCAGTCGAATATTTTCAAAATTTTAAATCCTTCGATGATCGAATGATTGAATATTCGATCGTTCGCTATTCGATGATCAAATAAGCCAAATTTGCATATTCGACCAATCAAATTAATCCTACGATCGTTATTCGATTGACACTAAACCTGACTCTAAGGGTTTTTTTATTGACCGCTTATATCCTCATAGGAGGGTTTAGAGGAATACCAAAAATTTTGCCGCGCAGGTAGCATGCAAAAAAATTCCCTTCCGCCCCTGAATCCACAAAAGCGGAGACCTTGTCAGAGCCCGTAGGCCAGGTAACTTAACCGGTATCAAAATTCTAGAGGAAGACTGGGGAGAGGAAACTTCTTTACCCAAATTGAGCTCCCCTTGTCCATTTAGGCTTGGAAGTTTCCCGGCCTCTTAGGACATTGATTTAGGAAATGACCCTTCCCCCCACAGTAAATGCATAAACCTTGGGACCGCCTGCAGGTCTTTTCCTCAGGAGTTAGATGGGATATGCCTAGTTGCATGGGTTCCTCCTGAGGTAGAGGGACTGGGAGGCTTGATATTGGTAGCCACATTCGAAAAAGAGGTTTTTACTTTGGTAACAGTCGTATGAAAGGAAGTAACCCTCTCAACCCTTCTCTCCCTCTTCTATCTACCTGGATGGCTAGAGACATGAGATCACACAGGTTGGTAGATAGAGGATAATTTACAAGACTATCTTTGACAGAGTCTGAGAGCCCTATACGGAACTGGCTTCGAAGAGCCATGTCGTTACAACAGGTTTCTACTGCTCACCGGCGGAACTCAATACACCTCCGCATCCCGTGTAGTCGGCTGAAGAAGCATGATCCGGGTCATCGTAAAGTACCGCCATGGTGTTAAAGAAAGTTTCTAGGGAAAAGCGGGCAGGGTCCGTGGGGGTAATCTTAAGGCCCAAATGTGGGGATCACCCTGCAACTGGGCCATAACAAACCTTACTTTCTCCTTACGAGTAGAAAATGATTGAGGGAAAAAGCTAAGGTAGAGTTTGCATGCCTCTTTAAATACAAAAAATTTGGTACTATCCTCATTAAATTTCTTGGGGAAGGCAATTTTGGGTTCATAGGCAGGGCCCGGCTTTACCTAGCGGGCGCCCCTAGGCCCACTGTTTTTTGTCGTCCCTGTCCCCTCCATTTTATTTGCTCAAACTTTCATCATCAGGACGGAGGGATGGGAATTGGCACATAGGAAATGTACATTTCTGAACCAATGTGGGTGTGTTTGGGCAGCATGCCACCCCTAAAATCCTGCCGCCCAGTGTCGGACTGGCCCACCAGGATACCAGGAAAACTCCCGGTGGGCCAAGGTGTCAGTGGGCCTCCTACTGCTAAACTTTTTGCCTATTTCATGGCCATTCCCTATTTCTATGAGAACAAAGAGGCTAAATAGATGGAATAATTGATTATAGTATGTAAAGAAAATAAGCTAGGAGAATAGAGGTTGATTGAGGAGATGAGAATAGAGGTTGATTGAGGAGATGAAGAATATTGGTACTGAGAGTGGCTCCAAGGTTTTATGGTGGGCCCCTGGTGTCCCAGTCCGACACTGCTGCCACCCTAGGCCCGGGCCAAGGTGGCCTCTCCACAAATCTGGGCCTGTTCATGGGTCTTATTAATGTTACCCAACATGGCAGGAGAACCCATTGGAGCAACCACAGGAGGGGTGACTACTAGATCTGGAGGCTGAAAACAATCAAGTCAGCGGGTTAGATTGTGAAAACTTTGCATCAAGTGATCTTGCCTCTGCTCATGTTCTTCCAAGCACTGTAACAGAATGGTGAGCAGCGCCTCAGTGGTGGAAGGGGCAGCAGCAGCACTGGCTTGACCTTCTTCATCATGACCCATCATAATGTCACAGTCAGCACCCAACACCAGAACAAATGCTTCACCTGTAGTGTGACCGCCTTTGGCCTCGAGAGGAGCCCTCAGCTACTTAGATGCCACCAGGACTTAAACGAGAGGTGCAAGGAAAAGGCTCTGGATAGGCAAAGGGGCATGACTGTTAGCAAAGTGTTTGAGCAGAAGGTCGTGGTACAAGGCGTTAGACAGAATCGTGGTCAGATCAGGCCGGGTCAGAGCAGGCAGAGAATAAATGTAGTCAGGCAGGCAAGGATCAAACCAGGTAGTCAATCAGAGGGTTAAAGCAGAATCGAAGTCAGACATCAGGTAAGGGTCAGGATTCAGAAGTTCAGAATAGTCAAATAGCCAGGTAGGGTCAAACACAGGAAACAGATAGTATCAGAGCACCAGGAACAAAAACCTATAACAGGCAATGAGTTAAAACCCAAATGCATTTAAAGTTTGAATTTCATACCACTGCGCACTGATGTCATCACTTCAGCAAGCATCAGCCAATAAATAAGGAAGAGGCGCACCACACACGATCTAAGTTACATCACAGAAGAAGATCGGCGTGGCAGGCGTCCCCGCTGCACCACTCGACCAACAGGGCAAGTAGTTTTTATTACAACTGTATTTTGCCCGTGACTGTGTATAATTAAGCCACAGTGCTGGATTCTCCAATTTCCTGACTGAGAGGTTTAGCCTCTGCCACAGCTGTTTCAATTTGGCTAGCAACTGTAATAGCCTTTGCAAGGGTTAAATCTTGCTCTAGGATCAGTCTCTCTCTAATGCGCGGTGAGTTCGTTTTTTCCACTATTTGGTCTCTTAGCATTTCATCTGTTAGAATCCCAAACTCATAGGTAACAACCAGCTCTCTCAAAGCTGCTACAAATTGTTCAACATTACGTTGTCCATGTTCAGCAGCGCTCCTGAAGACAGTGCCGCCTGATGCGGCTGCAATAATGCCGCCCCCCAGCTCGATGACTTTTCCGAGGGGGGGCAGCAATGCTAATGCTGAGAGCGCAATAGCGCTCTCTTGCACTAGTAAAGCCGAAATTTCCGGTTTTAAAAACCGGAAATTCGACTCTAAAAGGCACCAGGAGCTGCTTTTTGCCGTCCCTGGAGACCTAGCTTGCGCTACCAACAGTCACAATCCTAGTAATATGGACGCCTAATGGGTTCTAATGGGGACCTTGGCGCTTATGTAACCCCTGTAGTTCTCACAGTGTACACTAGACGGCACTGTGTAAAAGTATAAAGGTAAGGGTTCATTGCTTTAGCCCAAGCTTGCAACCTGGAAGGGAATGGGCATGATCCCTAGGCGCAAAGGCCCTAGTAAAGTACAGCTATACTCTGTCATAGATAGGGTTGCCACCCAGCCGGTATTTTACCGGCCTAGCCGGTAAAACACCAGCCAAAGCCGGGGCCGGTATTACAAATTTACCAGCAATGTAGCTGCCAGTAAATTTGTAATACCACTTAAAAAAGGCCCTTACCCTACCATAATTCCAGTTAATACTTACCTTTTTTGCCGTCTTCAGCCGATCGCTTGGTGTGGCTCCGCCCCTATGCCGCCCCACCCCTTTTGACATCACACCCCGCCCCTTTGTGACCCGCCCCCCGCCGGCCGGTAAAAAATTTTACAAAAGGTGGCAACCCTAGTCATAGATCACTCTAGGAGTGATAGAAAGGTAGCTAGTTGAGCAGCTCACGCTCCAACAGGAGAAATAGAGGGATTAAGATCCCTGGTACTAATAACCCAGAAGTAGGGACTAAGTGTACAGACCTAGGGATAGGGTTTCCCCTCAGGTTCCACTTAGGGCAAAGGCTGAAACCTGGTGTGTACCTTTCCACATTCAAAGCTCAACTACTGCTGACATGACCCCTTGCCTGAAGGGATCCAGCCCATGTATGGTGCTGTGAGGATTTGCTCCTTTATGCTGTGTGCTCTGTACTTATGCTGTACAACTGTATAAGATTGCTCTTTACTCCAATGTGGTGATTGTTCTATTACTCTGCTGTTCAATAAATGCTGTTTTGGTTAAGCATAAAGAATCACTGGCGCTCAACTTATTGTGCTTATTGCACCTGGTTACAGTTCAACTATATCCTTCCTCCACCCCGCTGCGAGGGCTCACCCCTGAGAAAGAGAATTTCATTCATGGTGTAATACCATTTGAAAGTAACTATAACTGACTCGTTAGTATTCAATGAAAAATAAACATCCAGACAAGTGAAAGTAAATAGCGAAGCCTTTATTAAAAAAAAAAAACTTACAGAAACTCCACTTCCTGTCCTCTTCAAGAAAGGCGAAAGGGCGACCATCTATGCTGCAGTGATCAATTTCTCCTCCCTGGCTGTTGACTGACAGGCATCTCCATCATCTTCCAGCAGCAGCAGCAGTTTCACGACGAGTGGGGAGTATAACAGTGTTTTTTCCTCCCTCGTCTCTGAAGTTCCTTTCGGCTCTCCTCTCCTGCAATTTCCCAGCGTGCAAGCGGCGTTTGTCCTAACCAGGGTCTGAGGCCCTTCCCTGGCTGTTGCGTCTAACTGATCCCATTACGATTAAAAGCAGTTACAGCACCATTAAAATAAAGGTTCTTTGTTACAGACACACGTTTGTTTCGTGTTGCCTCATTTGACCAAATACAAAGGGGCTCATCCCACACCTGCAATTATATGATTAAAAATGAAACGGGAGACGCGTTAAACCGGAAAATCAATGAACACGGTTCAAAAGGGATTGGCATGGTTTACTAATTGCAGGGAGATTATTATGGGCACACCTACAGTATGTCCTATAGATACCCATCTTCTTCCGTGGGATCAAATTCGCGATTACAGCACCGATTCACAAGAGCTAGAGTCGCTCTTGGTTCACCGACCCACGGGGTAACCTAAACAGAGGATTACTGTTCTGAAACCAGTCCTGCCAGCGTCACACCGAGGAGTAATAATGCTTTGCTCAGGTTTGCAGGGCTTTGTTCTTTGTTTCATCGACTTCAAAAAACTTAGCTGGGAAATTGCAGGAGAGGAGACACTTTCCAAGATGGTGACCCCCTGTGACAAGTTTGAAGTCCTGGATTATTGCTGCTATTTTCAAGATGAAACTTCAGAATATAAAACATGGCATTTTTAGTCCTATTCATTTTTAGGGTTTCCTTCTGCTTTAAGTGAAACAAGATAAACTGGTTATTATAGCTAATTCTCCTATCCATATACTCAGTGACATGTCCCGTTAGACAATCCCTGTTCATTTGTTTATTATTTGATTACTTATGGTTATCGATGTAAACTAGTAAGCGATAGAATTTCACATTGGTATCCCTTAATACAGTAGACATATCTACAAATAAAATAATACGTAAAGTTTATTAGTTACAAGGACCCAAATGCACTGCAAATATCCTTAAAGGGAGCGAATATTTCATAAGAATGTTTTAATGTATAATTACAGCTATTAATCAATTCTTTATACATTAAAGTTCAGACCTGGGCCGTTTTTATCTTGTGATGTAAACATTTTACTGTTATTAACAAGATATGTCATTTTTATGACTGTATGTTCTAAAATTTCAATAAAAATATTGAAACCAAGTGAAACAAGATATCTTCTAAGGACGGAGTTTTATTAACGTAATTTAGTGATTTCAGAGCAGAAGCAATGACCAGAAATAGACCATTTTCTAGTTCCTATGACATTACCCAGACCTTCCATATACATTCTTAGTTCAAAAAAGTATATTAAGTCTAAAATTGCAAATTGAGGAGTTAGAATTATACCCTGCTGTAAATAAGGCACAGGTATATACCTGGATATGACTGTTGTCATTTAAGTGCATTTCCACTTTATTTATTTATTTTTATATTTTCTTTTCCACCATCAACCAGAATCACACAAGACTAATATTCACTGAGAAGTGTTGGTAAAATGAAGTGCTTGCAGAAATAACACCAAATGCTATTAATTACTACTTAAAGCATTGATTAATCTGCTTAACTTCCAACTTTATTACATCTCATTACAGCTTTGCAATTAATAGCATAGCCCAGCTAGCTCATAGTGGTTTCATTAGCAATCTGATGCCAAGGTAAATACACACAGCATTAACGTACCAATCAGAATCTGGCTGACTGCTAAGTGCATCCAGCTGAAGCTGGATATGTACAGTCCATCACACAAACATGCAAGTGTAATATAGCCAATTAAATACGACTTAATAAATTAAATGTAAAATGCTGCCCAGGGCAATCATCTCAAATTGTTAATAGCAGGAACAAGCCAAGAGCTGGTAATACAATAATTTTTTCTAAGCAGAAGATCACAACACTGTGATTTGGATTAACATCAAGGCCAAGAGTCTGGCATGTGCACCCACTCTCCCCAGCACTGTTGCCTTATTAGAAAAACTTCCGTTCATCAGATCTATTCTATCTATTCTAGGGAGTGGTCAACACTGGCTTCCATTAATGGCCCTCCACCGTGTAGACCAGAAAAATACTGTCCCTCTGTACCACAGAAGTTGGACAGCGCTGGCTTATATCATTAAAGCAAAAGTGCTTAAAAAGTGCTCTGAGCAATTTCACATTAAAGGGCAATGCCCCCGGATTTTATAGAGGGTGCCAAAATGTTTTCCAGGCCAGTGGTGCTTTTAGAAAAAAAATGAGGGGGAAAAAAACAATGCAGTGCTTAGACTCATGTATGCACAATTGAATAACCAATCAGCAATTAGATTCAAACATCCACCTACATATAAGTTAGAAAACAAAAGCAAAGATCTGATTGGTTGCTATGGGAAACATCTCCAGAAATATCTCCAGTTATTTATGTTCGATTCAAGAGGCAGGAAGGACTGAGTTGTACTGAGCACAACTATTTGGAAGTGCAATGAGCAATAAGAACACCCTGCTATAACTACACAGTCACTTCATGTTGCATACTAGTGATGGGCGAATCTGTGGCATTTCGCTTCGCAAAAAAATTCACGAAACGAATCGCGCTGATGTTTTGTCGCGCGCCCAAGTTGATGCGCGCTTATTTTGACGCGCGTCAGAATGGTTTTGACGCCCAGTGCAATGTAATAAAACTGCCAGGTGAAATGCACACCCCCAATGGTCCCTTTTTTTGGAGGGACATTCCCTCTTTTTGACAGCGCAACCTGCAGTCCCTCATTTCATTTGTATTGGAAAGTCCCTCTTTTCTCTGCACGGAATAGCCAGAAAAAGAAAGAAGATTCTAACTTAATTGGCTTTTGGCAGAGAGCCTAGAAGAACAGCTAACAGGTGCAAAAAAGATGCTTTTTAACAATTTTGATATAATAAAATAAGTAATTGATTTGTATTTGAAACAGTTTAGATAAGGAGAAATATTTTCAAACTTTCATAACCTGCCAAATTTGGCAAAACGAACATGTTAATTAGTGGGTGTGGCCACAAAAATGGATGTGGTCAAAATGTTGCAGCGCTTCATATGGAAAAAAAAATTTCTGTCCCTCTTTTTACTTCCAAAATGTTGGGAGGTATGGAAATGTGAAAAAAAAATTGTAAAAAAATGTCATCTTTTGCTTTGTGTGTGAATGTGCTGAATAGCATTGGAGTCAATGAGCAATTTACACACGCGTTTCACTTAGTTACACACATGCCCTGCATTGTTACTGGACTCTTTTCAAAAGAAAAAAAGGCCTCCCATTTTGCCAGCTTCTTAAAAACATCTGTGATTATTATTTAAAATAGTGAAACATTAAAAAGGCATATTTTAATATATATTCATTTATTTTTAAAAGTATTTTTCACTGCACAGATTGTGCTGTTTTGAAGCGTCGAACTCGACGCGCGACGAACTGCAAAACACGCGGTGAATTTTCGTGAGCGTTACGCCTAAACTTTTGCTATCGGCGAATGGCGGAAATTCTGCGCAAATTTATTAGCCCATCACTACTCTATTGTTGCATTAACGGTTGGTTAAGTGAGTTTCCTCAGATACCCAGGTTTCCTCAGTGTGGTGTTTGTGCAAGCTGCCTGTAGGTGTCACTGTGCACAAGAGTATACTATGCATACACTATACTGCTGTTTTAATTGTGGTTCTATGAGTCTCTCGGAAGTCATTCAAACACACAGGCTACATATAAGCAAAGGTTTACTACATACATAGAATGATAAAGAAGTACATTACCGAATGAGGAAAGTATGCAAGCGCCCCCTCTCTGTTTCTCAAAGACTGGGAGATCCACAAATACAGTGATCCACAGATGGGGCTCAAACGGTTCCTAAGATCCTATGGCTTCTCCCACAGGTTCTTGCAGTTGTCACGCGTAAACCCCACATGCGAATCTCATCTAACTGGATGGAGATCCCCAGGTTTTATAGACTTGCTAACAATGAGCTCATTTAATGATGCAGTCAGTAAAGAAGATATAATGATTTGGTTAACAACAGATCTTGATTCCCATGCGCTCATCAGGATCTGGCCAGACTCCCAACAAGCACATCCAAAGGAAAGATCTTATTTTAGCTAACTAGTAGCTGAATAGCATAGTGTGCCCCAAGCTACAATAAAGAAGACTCTGATAAGGGCTTCAGAAATCATAAACTTATTAGCTAATACATATTAGCATATCCAGAGTGAGAATAAAGAACAAGTATTAGGTCATCAAGTTGATTAGTTCCCATGATTTCTCTTGCACAAGGCTTCATTATAGATTATAAAGCTGTCTTGTATACTATATTGGGTTCAATTTACGACATCGGGCTCAACAGTAGAATAGTTCTTTGTGTTATAGTTTTATATAGTTCTGTAGCAAAGTATGTCAATGAGCTATTGGGTTTAATCAAAGTATTACCATGAGCTATTATTTAAAAAAAAACTCCTATTACTACTACTGTTTAAAAGTGTTAGATTTCAAGCTACTGTTGAAGTGTAATGGCTGCATGAACCTGCTAAGAAAGCACTGTTATACACTATTATACTCTGCTCATACTTGGCTACCAAAACATAACAAATTGGCGACAATATGTCTCTTCTACCTCTAACTTTTCTCCCAAACCCTGGCATACCTTTTACTGCTTGGATCCGTATGTTTGATAATTACATTATTGCTGCTGACCAACGGGAGATTTCTGCAGCTAGAAAGTGTGCTTTACTTATTCACTGCCTCGGAGCAGAGGGACAGTGTATATTCCATACATTACCATTACCTGATGAGACTTAAGAAATTGCTCTTACTGTTATAGAGAAATTTTTCATGCCAAGAGTAAATGTGGTGTTTGTGCAAGGTGCCTATAGATGTCACCGTGCATAAGAGTTATACTGTGCACACACTGTACTTTCTATACTGCTTAAAAGGGGTTAGAGTTCAGGTTACTGCTGTTGTGTAATGGCTGCATGAACCTGCTAATAAAGCCCTGTTATACTCTGCTCATCCTCGGCTACAAAAACATAAACCCAAGTCCACTCCAAAAAACATACATGCAGGATAATTGGCTTAATTTATTCTATTTGAGGTAGATGTGATATGGACCTTTTTTTACACCTTAGTGTGTAAGCTCCACGAGTAGGGTTGCCACCTTTTCTAAAAAAAAATACCGGCCTTCCTATATATTTAGCCTTTTTTCCTATTAATAACATTAGGATAAGCCATCAAAAATACCGGTCAGGCCAGTAAAAAAACGGCCAGGTGGCAACCCTATCCACGAGGTATGGACCAATGTTCTAATATATTCTTGGTTAAGTGATACATAAAGTTGACACTTTAATCAGTGTTGGACTGGGGGGGTCTGGCAGGGCCCACAAATGCTGCCGGCCCACTGAGTTTTCTCCCATTGTCACGTCAGCCCAGTCTGACCCTGACTATAATTATAAGTGTTTTAGGCAGACATACTGGCATCTTTTTGACATAAAGCAGTTTTTACTATTACTACAATGCTTAAAATGGTTGAACTATTAGCATGATCTGGAATTTGTTGCAAGGAATAGGTCATGCTATAGCATACTTAAAGTTAACTTCAAGGTGAACCGCCTCTTTAAATACAGGAAAGAATGCTCCCTTATACAACATCAATCACAGACTCTGTCCATGGTACTGAAATCAAACACAAGGAAGTTGCTCAAAGGCTTCATCTTTTTTTTCTGAACATGCCTACCTCCGATGATGTCATTTCCAGTTTAAAATGACAGCACTTCCTGATTCTTGATGGTGAGCAATCGGGTTGCGGATAAGGTAATTGCGGGTCGGGTAGCGGATCCAAGTAGGTAAGAATGCAGGTTGCGGTTACAGATTGCGGGGACAGGTCGGGTTCTGGAAAACGGACCTGCGCAGGACTCTACATCACAGTTCAATGCATTGTGGTTTGTAGTTCCTACATGCTGTCTGTTAACTGTGGATACGTTATTACAATTTGTAACATCAGTATTTAGTCCCTCCTTCCCTGCCAGGATTTCAAATGATGCAGAAAGAAAGCTGGACTTTAGCATTTGAAAATGTCCTGTATTCATACTTTTTGATACAGGTAACTGTGATGGGTACATTAGGGGTTTCTGTGTTATGTGGGCATCTTTATCAAATATTTTTGGAAGCCAGAGTCCCACTTTAAATGAGCAAAAATAAGATTATAAAATGTGTTTTGTAATGTAAAATTCTTTGTTTTTCCTGGTCTAATCAATACGAGTCTACCAGTGTGCCTTGCACCAACTTTTTGTGCTTCATATATGGATTGTCCACTCCCTTGAGTTTTTGTTCCAAACATTTAACGTAAGCATTAAATAAACCCAATAGGCTGGTTTTGCCTCCAATAAGAATTATTTATATCTTAGTTGGGATCAAGTACAAGATACTGTTTTATTATTATAGAGAAAAGGGAAATCATATAAAAAACTTTGGAATATTTAGATAAAATGGAGTCTATGGGAGATGGCCTTTCTGTAATTCAGAGCTTTCTGGATAACAAGATACGGATAACGGATCTCATACCTGTATTAGACTATTTCAATAATTATTGTATAATAAAAGTATGCATACACTGAACATACAAGAATACATACACAAAATAACTAATAACCAATCTAGAAGGTAAAGAGGGATCTGCCCAAAAGAACTATTATGGAGAAAAACACACCATTCACTTTACACCATGGTGTACACAGTTTTTTTAGACTTGACATTTTTACTCAGCTTTATTAATATGCCCCATAGTGTAACTAGCAATTTCTAGATGTATCCTCTAGATGGTGCAAATCATCTTCTCTTGGAAATTAAAGGAATTGTTCAGTATAAAAGTAAAAACTGGGTAAACAGATAGGCTGTGCAAAATAAAACATGTTTTCAATATAGTTAGTTAGGCAAAAATGTAATGTATAAAGACTGGAGTGACTGTAAAGGTGGCCATACACGGGCAGATAAAAGCTGCCGACAGACTGTGTCGGCAGCTTATCTGCCCGTGTGTGGGGCCCTCCGACGGGCTCTCGCGATCGATATCTGCCCGAAAGTCGGCCAGACGTCGATCGGGCAGGTTTAAAAATCCCGTCGGATCGCGGCCGCATCTGTTCGTTGATGCGGTCCCGCGATCCGACCGCCCATACTGATCCGAACGTTGGGCCCTAGGGCCCACGATCGGATCAGCCCGATATCGCCCACCTCAAGGTGGGCATATCGGGGAGAGATCCGCTCGTTTGTCAACATCGCCAAACGAGCGGATCTCTTCGTGTATGGCCACCTTAAGTCTAACCTAGCTTTTCAGCTCTCTTTTGTTTACACTGACTGGTTACCCTGGTTACCAGGCAGTAACCAATCAATGACTTGAGGGAGGGCCACATGGGTCATAACTGTTGCTTTTGAATCTGAGCTGAATGCTGAGGATCAATTGCAAACTCACTGAACAGTTTTGTCCCATGTGGCCCCCCCTCAAGTCGCTGACTTACTCAGATTTAGGGAGCTGAAAAGCAGGATGTTGTGTTGTATTCTGTTATATGAGACATCCACTCACTCCAGTTTTTATATATTACATTTTTGGCTAACTAACTATATTAGAAACATTTTTTATTTTGCACAGCCTATCTATTTACCCAGTTTTTATTTTTACCCTGAACTGTTCCTTTAAGACGTGACTTAAAATTGGTCCACAGCAGCTAAATGATTATTTAGATAGATGACTTTCACATGGTTTTATTTAAGTGTGACATATTATCAGTATCTGTTAACTCAGAAAAATTGTATTATTGAGAAAATTGCATTTATGTATAACACATTTGCAAGTGTTAATACACAATTACTGTCATGATACAGGCCTGTATTAGTTAATGAGCAGGCCAATGTATTCCAGAAAATCATTTTGCAAGTACCAGAAACAGATGTTTATTTTTACTAAGGTTTGGAACTACACATGGGTGGGTAAGGGTGGTCACAACCTGTGATGCCCTGCTCTAAGCCAGGCTGATAAGAGACATGCCAGGTGGGGGAGCATGACCCCCTGTAGTGGTGAATTCAAGTTCACAGTAAGGTCCCTCAAAGGTGATGTGGAGGTCACTCTATAACCTCAAATACATTTACCCTCCTAGAGTCCATGGGGCAAATTCACTAAAGCGCGAATCGTTTATTGCTAGCGCTAATTCGCCAGCGTTACATCATTTCGTAACTTTGCAAATTCACTAACACCAACTCTAACACCGCTAGCGAATTAGATAGACTAGCGCAACTTCGCATCCTAACGCCAGGCGAAGTTGCGCACTGACGAAGGATCGTAATTACGCTAATTCACTAAGATGACCATTTTACTGAACATTACCACTTATGCTAGACTTACTTCGCCAGTACATTTCCTAACATATGGCAACTCAACTATACACGGGGCACATGTAGGGCAATAGGACAACTTTATTTTATTTATTAAAGGTTTCCTGGGCTTTTGTAGTGGAATGTAGTGGCTGTAACATATACTTCTATTATACTTTGAAATTCGCGGTATGCAAATCAGGCATCGCTAGCGTAAATGCGCTTTGCCTGGCGATTGGCGAACGTTAGCGAAGGCAATGCTAGCGCATTTTCACGGCTTAGTGAATTTGCCCCCATATCTGTTATACCAGAGGTATCAAAAGCTGGGTATGGGTTTCATTTAAAATTCCATGTCAGATGATTCCAAACATGATGGGCATTGGACACTCAATTCGATGGGAATATCTTAGAAGGGGCAAGTCACAGTGAAAAAGGAAATCATTTTAAAAACTGGATTATTTGGATAAAATTGAGTCTATTTGGTCTCTACGAAAGCAGTAAAAGAATCTATGGCCACTGAATATAATATAATTTCTCTGCTATGTTCCTATATGGATTTATGGTCATTATATTCTTGGTCCAGTCCATACACTCAGGAGGTCATAAAAAAAACTCACACTGTGCCCTGCTAATGGTGTTGCCCCTTCTGCATTCTTGAGGGTGGTAGAATGATCAGTTACCTGATATCTGGAAAACTCTAATAAATGGTCAGCTCTTCTGCCTCAAAATTGGATTTACTTTGAAGGACCCATTTCAGTGGGGGAGTTTACTTCCCCTTGCCTCCAGGTCTAAAACTTGGTACAATGTAGGACTTCTCCCTTTTATTTAAAAAAAAAAAAAAAAAAAGGCTGGTAATTATTTTACTGTACATCCTTTTTGTAAAATGTTTTGTACTAGTGCACAGTTATACCTTTTATAATATTAAATATAAAATTGAATACGTTTGTCTTTGCTGCTGTGAATGACCCTATCCTGAATGTTTGTAACTGTGAGCCTTAGCCCTCTGCATAATGAATGGAAATGTCAGTGTCGTACTGGCCCGCGGGACACTGGGAAAAAACCCGGTGGTCAGGGCTGCTTTAATAATGCAAATGATGGGGCGCCTGCCCAGGGCCCACTGTTCCAAGGGGCCCACTGCGCTGGGTGACCAGGCGAGACGCCGGGAGGGAGACGGAGGGAGGAGACGCGCACCGTGAGGAAGACGCCAGGAGGGGAACAGGGAGGGAGGAAGCTGGAGGGAAGGGACCCACACAGGAAGGGGACACACACAAGGAGGAAGACGGAAGGAGGGGGAACAGGAAGGGCGGAAGATGGAGTGAGGGGACGCACAAAGGGAGGGAGGGGACACACAAGGAGGGAGATGGAGGGAGGAAACATAGGGAGGGGAGGCGAAACCGGATTTGAAAAAATTTTCTGGTGCACACGGTTGTGGGGGGCCCACTAGTTTGCTCTTTGCCCAGGGCCCACCAAGGCCTTAAAATGGCCATGCCGGTGGTCCCCAACACTCATGGGTCCCCTGCCCGGCCAGACACCCCCCATCTCCCAATCTAATTATAGATTAAAAATTGACTGACGCTTGGCGCGCATGTGTAGTGGTGCGCAGCGCCCGGCTAAGTGCAGCGACGTCAGTGGCCTGGTAAAAGGTGAGGTGGGGTCAGAAGGGGGTTGGCGGGGGGCCCTGGAGGGCAGTCCTGGTGGGCCCCGGGCCCCAGTCCGACCCTGGTCTGTGTGAAAGCTGATTAACCCTTTGGCTGCAGGAGTGCTTGTTGATTTAGTAGGAACTAACCTAACTACAATGACAAAGAGTATTTAATACATTGGTGTATTGTGAGTTATTATTACCTGTTAGATAGGACAGGTGAATAGTCACATTAGGTTTCTATCACCTGTCAATGTTAGTTGGCGACAGCAAATTATTTTTCTGGGTGTTGGTATGTTTTGGGGGTGTCTGATGTTAGGTTTACCTGTGTGTGTAACGTGTGTGAGAGACTAACTTAGTGATAGCCCTGATAGCAACACCTAGGGGCAGATTTACAAAGCTCGGGTGAAGGATTCGAATGCAAAGAATTAAAATTTTATTTTTGGTTAATTCGACCATCGAATTTGCTAAATTTGATCAAATCGAATGATTCGAATAAATCGTACGATTCGAATAAGAAAACCATTTGATCATTTGACCATTCGATGGTCGAAGTACTTGCCCTTTAAAAAAAATTTCGATTGCCTACTTCGCCAGATTAAACCTACCAAGTTGCTATATTTGCCTACGGGAAAGTTTTTTTTCGTATGATTTTTTCGTGAAATCGGATGAATTTGTACGATTTTTACGTGAAATTGGATGATCGCTATTCGATCGTTCTATAGATCAAATATCGGTAAAATCCTATGAATTCGATATTCAATTTTGTTGGATTTTACTTCGAGAAAATTTTGAGGGTCAAATTTGAGGGATTTTAACCATCAAAATTCGACCCTTGATAAATCTGCCCCCTAAAGTCACATGCAGCTTAAAGTGCCCTAATCGTGACAATTACATTTTATTTTGCCAACTTCAAAACTTAGGAACAAAGAATTGTGGCATGTGCAAAAGTTTGCTCTTTTCCAGTGTTTTTGAAAGGTCCCAGAACCTAGTTAAAGGGATACCATCATGGGAAAACATATTTTGTTCAAAACACATCAGTTAATAGTGCTGCTCCAGTAGACTTCTGCACTGAAATCCATTTCTCAAAAGTGCAAACAGATTTTTTTATATTTAATTTTGAAATCTGACATGGGGCTAGACATGTTGTCAATTTCCTAGCTGCACCAAGTCATGACAGTATCCGGACTGAGAATTAAAATAGTCCCTGGCATTTCAGGTACACAAAGGCCCAAACAGCCAGTGTTGGAAAACCTTAAACCAGGGGCCCACCAGAAAACATTAGGCCATGGGCCCACCAGAAAACCTTAGGCCAGGGGCCCAACTTTCCTCACCTAATCTATTTATTCTCCTATTATTTTAGATCTACTTGCTATACTCTATTCTTCCATTGTTCCAGCCTCTTTTTCCACATAAAGAAATAGGGAATGAACATGAAATAGGCCGAATTCTTATAAGCAAGAGGGCCCACTGACACCTTGGCCCACCGGGAGTTTTCCTGGTATCCCTGTGGGCCAGTCCAACACTGCAAACAGCCCCCACCTGCCCACTAATAGTGACTTTCTATGGCACCTTATAGCAGCCCCTCTGACATTTGCCAGAACCCACAGATTGCCAGTCATGGTCTGAGCTCTGACTCTGCCTTTTTTGGTTGACACTGAGCTTGAAACATGACTGAAAAATGCTAGAAAGACCCACATGTACCTGGAATTTTTTCAGAAGATTTGTCTCTGATTTACATGCACAATATATTTAGATGCAAACCCATTTATTTTTATGATAGAATACCCTCTAGCTCACTCTCTGATGTGTTTTCACTAATATTCCAACAGTGCTTTGCAGCCTTTTCCATATACATTTAAATTTAAGACACATGATAACGTGTTTGGCTTGTTCTTGTTTATTTGTCTATGGCCTCCAGTTGTTCTTCTACTGTGTTTATTTAGATTCCACGTGAGCGGTCTTCTTGGCTCCACATGAAACACTCTAGTAACCCATAATAGTTTCATCCTTTTTCTTTTATGATTTCCCAAATATCTGATACAAATTTCTAATGCTTTTAGCAAAACCCTCTTCACTTTCCTGCGTTAGTTTTAACCATAACAGTATTCTCCCCCCACCAGCTCCTGATTTATTTACCTCTATCTTACTTACATCTTACTTCTATGATAAACTGGGATTACTTTTTGTTATCATTCAGGGGGTTATTTATCAAAATCCAAAGTTTTCAGTTTTTTTATAAAAAAAAAAAAGTCCAACCAAACTAGAATCCATGATTACACCTTATTTATTATTTTAAAAAAAGCTCTCGAAATAGAGTTAAAAGGTTGAACTTGGTGGACATGTATCTTTTTTACAAGCTAACTTACCATATCTACTAGGCAGATTGATATAATTGCAAATTGGAGAGTTGCTGAATAAAAAGCTCAAAATAACTCAAAATAAAATAAATTAATAATAAAACAAAATGAAAACCAATTGCAAATGATCTCAGAATAGCAGTCTCTACATTATACTAAAATGTAATTTAATGGTGAATAATCCCCTTTAAAGGAAAAGTAAATGTTTTTCTTTTTCTTTCTGTAAATTTGCTCTAAACAGCCCCCCAGATTAATGTACCTTAGTCCCTGCTGCAAGTCTGCTCTGGTTTCTGTGTTATCAGCAGCTTGTTTCCCCTTCTTCCTGGTGCAGAGTGAAGCCCAGCCCCTTAGTTTACTGAGCAGTCCATTTGCTGCTGTTCCACAATAGAGAGGAAGAGGGAGCCAGTGTTTCATTAGTAAGCTAGTTTCCCCAAGCAAAAGCTGCTACACACACTGCTCTCTGCTATGTCATAGTATGCAAATGATCTCCTGGACTAGTCCAAGATATAAGGTCAGCTCAGAAAGCTAAGGGGCGGGGCTTCACTCTGCACCAGGAAGAAGGGGAAACAAGCTGCTGATAACACAGAAACCAGAGCAGACTTGCAGCAGGGACTAAGGTACATTAATTTGAGGGGCTGTTTAGAGCAAATTTACAGATAGAAAAAAAAAACGTTTACTTGTTCTTTAAATAGAAAGCTTCAGATTATTGAGTTTATGTGACTCTTGACCGCCTTCCTATGCAAAGTGATGGCATTGTATAAGTCATATTAAGGTTATTTATAGCTTTTAGAGGAAAGAATCCATGGAGTTAATGATGTATGCGGAAATGCCTCAATGCTGAGCAACAGCAATTCTGTGATGGTAACATTCAAAGTACAATGAATAAAATACCCTACAATGAATAGATAGCAGCCTACCAAAAACCTTCAATGGTCACTGTAAGAAATCATATAGCTTTCAGCTATCTTTATCACTAGAGCCACCTGCTAACACAGTAAATAAATAGAAACACTTCTCATCATCATCACTGGGCCTGCGGTTGGTACAATGTAGCCTGTGGTTCATAGAATGTACTTCCGTGTTAATGTTATTGATTGGAAAGTGTTCATTGTGGATTGATTTTTGTAGCACTAGCAGCAGGCGAGCAGTCTATTAAACGCATCCAGCAATGCACCGTGCAAATAAAATGCAGCTTTATATAGCGACTGTTCTTGTGAGGACACTAACCCGCAGTCCGATCCTGCCCAGTCTTGTCGTTCTGTTTGGCGCATGCGTGGACGCATGAAACGGGAAGCCAATGTGAGGCTACACGCTAGCATGGTGACGCCAGCGACAGACGCCAGCGTAGTGGCGCCGGACGCCAGTATAGCAACGCCAGAAACTTGACGCCTGGATCAACTTGTATAATGAACTATCTTCCATAACGCTGTATTCCCTCACTTGCTAAACACCATCCAACCCCTTAAATCTATCTAATGTATCAGCCTGTACCACTGATTCAGGGTGAGAATTCCACATCGTCACAGCTCTCAGTGTAACAAACCCCTTCTGAATATTTAGGTGGAACCTCTTCTCTTCTAATCCTCGTGTCAGCTGGAAAGACCTACTGGTAAATAAAGCATTAGAGAGATTATTATATGATCCCCTTATATATTTATAAATAGTTATCATATTATCCCCAACATCCCCAATTAGGCCAGTCTTTCCTCATAGCTAAGATTTTCTATACCTTTTACCAGCTTAGTTGCCCTTCTCTGTACCCTCTCTAATACAATAATGTCCTGTTTGAGCGAGACCAAAACTGTACAGCATATTCTAGATGGGGTCTTACAAGTGCTCTATACAGTGGAAGAATGAACCCCTCCTCCAGTGACTCAATGCACCTTTTAATACAGCTCAAGATGCACATTTCTTTGCTCTTCTGAGAATATTCACATTTTTTACAGATTCCCCTTTTTATAAGGTAGTTTCTATGAGGATTTTAAGCTTTCAAAGGGAGATCTATAAATGTTTCACTCATATTAACGTTCCAGTAAACATA
This sequence comes from Xenopus borealis, assembly GCA_024363595.1. Classification (NCBI taxonomy): domain Eukaryota; kingdom Metazoa; phylum Chordata; class Amphibia; order Anura; family Pipidae; genus Xenopus; species Xenopus borealis. The sequence goes on along the minus strand of CM044434.1, from coordinate 145,770,026 downwards.
GACAAGGTTGGAAACCTCTACCACTTGTAAACTCATATATTTCTACAATCCTAGAGCACATGCTTATAGGTGAGCAGTTCTAGATGGCACTAGAGCAGGGCTGTCCAAATGGCGGCCCCTACCTGCTGTGCTTGCTTACCATGTTTAAGCTTTACATGGTATCACTACAGAGATTAACTGGCACCTGCATAGTTTAAACCTCAAATTCAGACTAATCACCTGTATCGTTCACACCTATGATCCCCCTGCATTGTTCAAACTTGTAACACCTCTAGTGTTCACACCCCTAAAGCCCTGTTCTGTTCACATCTGAGACCCAGACTGAAACTACCCACATTGTTCTCCTGTTCACACTTTATACAAAATGCTAATGGGACACCAGCACTGTATCACTGTATGTAGTACATCTTAGAGTGTTCCTGATAGGTTTCTCTGTCTCCTGCTCTATTTTGCCCTCCCTATGCTCCCTGTGTCCCCTGTTCAGCCTGTGTGTGAAATACTCTGCCTGTGTGTGCCCTACCCTGCCTGTGTGTGCTACCCTGCCTGTGTGTGTGCTACCCTGCCTGTGTGTGTGCTACCCTGCCTGTGTGTGCCCTGCTCTACCTGTGTGTGCCCTGCTCTGTCTGTGTGTGACATACTCTGCCTGTGTGTGCTACCCTGCCTGTGTGTGCCCTGCTCTGCCTGTGGAACATAAGCCTGGTATTTATTTTCTGGAGGTTTGTTAGCATTTTAAAATAAATTATTGTTAGGGACCCCAAAGGTGTTTAATGATGTGCTGGGGGTGCTGTGTTATCCACAGGGAAAGAGGAGGCATATGGATTTAAGAGTATGACAATTTTTTCACATCCCTGCAGTGAGCACCAACCCAGGGGCGTAACTACAGAGGAAGCAGACCCTGCGACAGCAGGGGGGCCCAGGAGGAATAGGGGGCCCATTAGGCCCTACATAATGAGCAATTTCAATATATAGTGGTAAAACAGGACAACCTCTGGATATTTTGGGGGCCCTAAAATAAATCTGCTGTGGGGCCCAGTAACATCTAGTTACACCACTGCACCAACCATTTGTTTTTGTTTTTTGGTGTGCTACCACAAACATTTAATTTGGACATGGTCGTGTGGTAACATGGGTGTGGTCTAAAGTGGGTGTGGTTTAAAAACAGGGAGTGGGCAACACTGGCTTCCATTAATGGCCCTCCGTTATGTAGGCCAGAAAAAGTTCGGCCCTTGGTAACACAGAAGTTGGACCGCACTGCACTAGAGGAAACTATTTGAAAAAGAAAAGTAGAATATGATGTTAACCAGGAGCACGCTGTAGCCTGTGACCTTGTATGTGGTTACAACAAACTCATCTCTTTCTTTGTTTTCCCTCTGCTCTAAACTTATAATCTTTCTCAGGTTTCTGCTTGAGCCACTTCCTCTGTACAAAAATAAAAAAGAGATTATCCCAAGACATCAAATATTAAAAAAGTAGTCTTTATTGAAAATACATATTAAAATAGGTATACAGACCGCATGGAATTCCGCCTTACGCATTTCATACCCCCTGGTACTTAATCATGCTATGATTAAGTACCAGGGGGTATGAAATGCGTGAGGCGGAATACCATGCGGTCTGTATACCTATTCTAATTCCAAGTCCATCAGTTCTAACTTCTAAACATTCTATCATCTCACATCCCCCAACTCAACATGTACCTAGGCAGAGATCCAAGTAACTTACTGTACAAGGCCAGCTGCCAGTTCAGGGCATTGGATTGCTATACAAGTTTTTATAGCAGTGTTACATACTGAGAGGGAAAAATGTATATTAAATAGAGTTTGCAGATGCTTTGAAGTCAAACATTAAAAAACAAGCACGTGTTTCATATCAGCAGAAGAATATTATTGAAATGAAATTCTGTTGATTGTTAAAAAAATGAAAGATGCAAAAATAACGATTAGCCTGTCAAAAAGCCTTTAGCTGTTACATGATAATAAACATACATAAAACACTTCAGTGTTTAGGGGACGATTTAATATAACTTGTACAGCGGGTTCAAGTGAATCATTAAAAGAAAAGGTATGGTTTTAATATTTTCACATTTTTCATGTTTTGATTTATTGAATCTCATATAGGATTAAAAAAAATAAAAATAATGACAGGTTTTAGGCAAAGAACACAAAAAAAATCTCATGTTTCCTATTCCCCCAGACCATTTTTTTTGTAATTGTGTAAAAGTGTTGAAGGATGTCTTCTTGGGGTGGTACAATGGAAATGAAATCTGCACTGCCCTATGCAGATCACTTTCAAGGGACGAGTCTAAAGGTGGCCATACACATAGAGATCTGCTCATCTCTCCCCCGATATGCCCACATTGAGGTGGATGATATCTGACTGATCCAATCGTGGGCCATTTGGCCCAAAGATTGGATCACAATGCAGGCAATTAAGCCAGTCAGATTGTGGTACCTCATCAACGAACAGATCCAATGGGATTTTTTTTACCCTGACCACTTAACATCTGGCTGACTTTCGCCCCGATATCGATTGGGGAAGCCCCTCACACGGGCCAATAAGCTGTGGTCTGTCGGCAGCTTTTATCGGCCCATGTAATGAATAAAAACCCTCCCCTGTGTAAACTGAAAAAGTTTAGAAAATTCTTGTGACTTTTGGCGCATGCACAGTGGTTCGGGTCCGGAAAGCTACGCCTGCACAAAACGCCAGTCTACTTCAGAAAAGGACAGAAGAAAGAAGATGGCTGCCGTGAACTCCTGTGGCCCGAATCTGCAGGAGGGTTAAGTAAAAAATTAGGGGCATTTGCCGGGGGGGTAGGCTGGGGGCGGAGGAGAGATGGGGGTCTACACAGAGGAGGTGGGGTTCATTACAGGTTGGATTCTCCTTTAAGGATGAACTATGAACTGGATCCCATTTTCCCAAGGATTTGGATTCAAATGTCAAACATAGGGATGCACCGAATCCACTATTTTGGATTCTGCCGAACCCCCGAATCCTTCCCGAAAGATTTGGCCGAATACCGAACTGAATCCGAACCCTAATTTGCATATGCAAATTATGGGTGGGAAGGGGAAAACATTTTTTACTTCCTTGTTTTGTGCCAAAAAGTCACGTGATTTAGCTCCCTGGCCCTAATTTGCATATGTAAATTAGGATTCGGTTCGGCCAGGAGAAGGATTCGGCTGAATCCGAATCCTGCTGATAAAGGCCGAATCCTGGCCGAATCGCAAACCGAATCCTGGATTAGGTTTGCTACTGGCATTGCATTCAAACCTGAATCCTGCAAAAAGTGCTGGGAATCAGCTGAATCCTGAAGCAAATTCTGGTGTATCCTTACTAAAGACTTCCACAAATCACCTTAGATGGGTGATAACGGTTTTAGACTAGTTGTTCCCAAGCTGAGGGTCTTGGAGCAGTGCCAGTTAGTAAGAGATGAATGGGGGGAGAACAGGCATTTGCTGAACTAGATTTACCAGAAAGCATCTTTAAAGGAAAACTATAGCCCTAAAATGAATACTTAACATCGCCAAACAAGCAGATTTCAGGGTGTATGACCTTTAACCAAAGGTTGTGCCTCCAAGAGGAACATGAAGTCTGACAACCACTGTTGTAGACAAAAAAGAGCTAAATGACGCCTAACTGAATGGCAAAAATGCCAAAGCCGTGCCGTGCCCTACAAACGACTGCTTTCTTAACTAAGGTCTGTTGGGCTTAATGAAGTCGTTTGGGCTTAATGAAGTCATTTGCACATGGATAGGAAACTGGCTACAGGATCGGGTACAGAGGGTGGTTGTTAATGGTACATTCTCTACATGGAGTAAGGTTCTTAGTGGGGTCCCTTAGGGCTCGGTATTGGATCCATTTTTATTTACCTTGCTCATTAATGACTATCCAGCAAAATTAATTCCATCCAGGATGTGGCATCCTTGCAACAGGATCTTGACAAACTGGCAATCTGGGCAGCTAAGTGGCAAATGAGATTTAATATTGATAAATGTAAAGTCATACACCTGGGATGTAAAAATATTCAAGCCACTTATACCCTTAATGGGACTGCACTAGGCAAATCCATTATGGAAAATGACCTTGGAGTCCTTGTAGATTATAAACTTGGCTGTAGCAAGCAATGCCGGTCAGCAGCATCAAGTGCAAATAAGGTCTTGAGCTGTATTAAAAGGGGCATAGAGTCATGGGAGGAGGGGGTCATTCTTCCACTTTATAGAGCACTTGTAAGGCCACATCTAGAATATACGGTATGGTTTTGGTCTCCATCACTCAAACAGGACATTATTGTATTAGAGAGGGTACAGAGAAGGGCAACTAAGCTGGTAAAAGGTATGGAAAATCTTAGCTATGAGGAAAGACTGGCCAAATTGGGGATATTCACGCTGGAGAAGAGGTGGTTAAGGGATGATATGATAACTATGTATACATATATAATGGGATCATATAATAATCTCTGTAATGGGTTATTTACCAGTAGATCTTTCCAGCTGACACAAGGTCACCCACTGCAATTAGAAGAAAAGAGGTTCATCCTACATATTTTTACTGTGAGAGCTGTGGAATTCTCTCCCTGAACCAGTTGTACAGGCTGATAGATTAGATAGTTTTAAGAAGGGGTTGGATGGTGTTTAGCAAGTGAGGGAATACAGGGTTTTGGGAGATAGCTCATTATACAAGTTGATCCAGGGACTGGTCCAATTACCATTTTGGAGTCAGGAAGGAATTTTTTCCCCTCTGAGGCAAATTGGAGAGGCTTCAGATGTTTTTTTTTTGCCTTCCTCTGGATCAACTAGCAGTTAGGCAGGATAAAAAAAAAAGATAAAAGGTTGAACTTCATAGATGTGTGTCTTTTTTAGACCTAACTTACAGTTAATAATCGCAGTTTCTTTTATTTATTCCTCCAATATAAATTGATTGCTGGAAACATTTACATATGCAATGGGTTCACAAAGCTATCATTCAGTTCTGCAAGCTTAGGGTTATTTTGTGCATGTTTCTGCATTGTTCTGGGACAGCGCACCTGTCGTATTCTTTAGTAAAATCAAGCATTTAGGCTACAGCACAATAGAGTTGCAAGATCCAACAGCGAAAGCAATTATATCCAAGTTTATTTACAAGGCAAATGAGGTTTCCTTTAGAACAGGTTCACACGACGCATGTATTGTTCAAGGACATATAATCTAAACCAGAGGGCTTCAGACTTTTTGGGGAGAATGTCATAAATGGCATTAATGGGGAAAAAAAATATGTACAATACAAACAATTCTTCAGTTGTGTTGTGCATAATTAATACATGTTTTGTGATCAAACGGCTCAAATTCCAACAGAAAAAATGATTGCAAGTTTTGCAGATGTGCCAGTGCGTGGAATAAAAAGCCTTATTGAAAAAGCTATTATTTTTGCGTCCAACTAAAAATGTGTAGTCACATTTAAGCAATGCAAAAGGTTGCCCGATAAACATTATTATTTTGTGAAATGTGATTTTTTTTATTCTAACATTTGCAAATTTTTATTCCATTTAAGTATTTTATGACATACAAACCATTGTGTTCAAGCCCCACACCACTTTGTGCTCCAACATTTTGTCAGGTGTCCTTAACGCACAAGTCAAAGCAACACTATTGTAGTATACAATTGGGCCTCAACAGATTGATTAAATCTCACAGCTCAAGCTGGCTTCACAGTTTTTCGGAAGTCTGGCCTTTATCTGTTGTGCCCAATGGTTTCTGGCATTCCTATAAAAGTTCAGAATAGTAAAAAAAAAAAAAATAGCTGTGGCTTAATAATTGCAGAGACCTTTTTTATATACAGTTAAAAACAGTTTCATCCAAAACAGTTTTCCCTGCTAATACAGATATGGAATAAATTATCTGGAAACCTGTTATCCAGAAACTTCCGAATTTCAGAAAGGCTGTCTCCCATAGACTTCGTTTTATCCAAAATTTTAAAAACGTTTCTTTTTCCTCTGTAATAATGCACCTTTTACTTGATACAAACTAAGATATAATTATTGGAAGCAAAACAATCCTATTGTTTTTATTTAATGTTTACATGATTTTCTAGTAGACTTAAGGTGGCCATACACAGGTACATCTGCTCGTTTGGCAATGTTTGAGGTGGGCGATATCAGGCTGATCCGATCGTTGGGTTTTTTACCCTGCTCGACTAGGTCTGTCGGCAGCTTATATCGGCCCTTGTATGGAGGCCTTAAAGGGCACCTGCTGGGTAAAAATGTTATCCCCAACCAAGGGTGCGGGCTCATAGAGCCCACATAATAGTAGTTTTTTTTTGTTCTTTTTAAATGCCCCCCTGCCAGCGCTAGGATGGAGCTCCCGGTGTGAGTAGTCATGTCCAGTCACTGGCATGCGCATAATGAAAAGCGGCCCAAATTGCTCAGTATGCGCATGACATCACACGTGTGTTATGCGCATCGAGTGACCGGAAATGGCTGGCGCTGGCTGGGGGGCATTTTGAAGAAAAAAACTACTACTAACTACTGTTATCCCCAACCGGAATGTGGCCTCTATCAGCCCACACCCTTGGTTGGGGATAACATTTTTACCCAACAGGTGTTCTTTAAAGGTGCAACAATCCAAATGATGGAAATAGCTGTTATCCGGAAAACCCCGGGTCCTGACCATTCTAGATAACAGGCCCCATACGTGTATGCTGGTGTTCCTGGAAGTGAATAAAATGTATAATGTGTTTCATTTAGTTACTTTTACATTACCTTTTCACTGGAATACAGGAAATTGAGTGCGCCGCAGCATATGGTTGAATATTGTAGATGAGCTTCTCTATAGTAGGAAAAGCTGCTGCCCTATAGGAATGTGGATCAGTAATGACCCTGGGGCATAAACCAAAAATGAAGATAAGGTCCCATAAATAGGGAATGTCCAGAAGGAAATCCTTTGAGGAGTGGCAGTGTAGTTAGGATACAGATGTATGCATAATCTTTGGGACCCAATGGCTGTAAAGACAATTGGCAGTAATCCACTTGAGTCCCATGTAAGGGCAGTGGCAGACAGGGAGATTAGTCGCTCAGTGTTAGGAACTCTCTGGTTCTGAACCAGGGACCTGTTATAGGGAAACTGTCATGGGAAAACGTTTTTTTTTTTTTTTAAACGCATCAGTTAATAGTGCTCCAGTAGACTTCTGCACTGAAACCCATTTCTCAAAAGAGAAAACAAATTTTTTTTATATTCAGTTTTGAAATCTGACACAGGGACAGCCATTTTGTCAATTTCCCAGCTGTTCCGTTCATGTGACTTGTGCCAGCACTTTAGGAGGGAACTGCTTTCTGGCAGGCTGTTGTTTTTCCTTCTCAATATAACTGAATAGTACACAGTGGGACATGGGTTTTACTATTGAGTGCTGTTCTTAGATCTACCAGGCAGCTGTTATCTTGTGTTAGGGAGCTGTTATATGGTTACCTTCCCATCGTTCTGTTGTTAGGCTGCTGGGAGGGGGTGATATCACTCCAACTTGCAGTACAGAAGTATAGAGTGATTGAAGTTTATCAGAGCACAAGTCATATGACTTGGGGCAGCTGGGAAATTGACAATATGTCTAGCCCCATCTCAGATTTCAAAATGAAATATAAAAAAAATCTGTTTGCTCTTTTGAGAAATGGATTTCAATGCAGATTTCTTCTGGAACAGCACTATTAACTATGACAGTATCCCTTTATGTTCCAGTCACTGCTCCTCCTGCTTGAGCCACAAGAGGCAGAGGGTTAGCACCCTAACTTTGATGCCTTTTGTTATGATTTCTCCATGTTCGGTTCTGCAAGTAAACACCCTCTATCCAGCCGAGGGCAATTGCTCAATTCAGGCTTATTTAAAGGAGAAGAAAACCCACTTTCGGCCCCAAATGCCTACCCACCGTAGGCCCCCCTGCCTTCTTATCCCTGGGGAAAATGCCCCTAAGTTGTTACTTACCCCTCCTTCTATTCTTCTCTTGTTCCTGAATCCTGTTGCTGAAATCTCCTGGTAATCTTGTCTTGCTCCTGTCTTGCTTCCCAGTTCTGTTTCAGCTCTGCTCCTGATTTTTGGATCTCCCAGTATTGACCTCAGCCTATTTTTTTTACCTTGTATGAACTCTGCCCGTCCTGACTTTTGGCCTGTCCCTCATATGTTTGTCTGCTGCCTGACCTGCAACTTCAGCCTGAATCTGGACTTGTGTTTTTGCTTTTAAAATTTCTGCAAAGGTCTGTGAACATTTAACATTTAGGGCCCTTACACACTGCGCTCCCCTGCGTTGCGTTTAGCTGCGTTCAGCCGCGGGGGAGCGCAGGTCTAGACGCACCTCATTCTTTTCAATGAGGTTGTACCCACGAGACACGTGTAAGTGCAGAACGCAGGTTCAGACGCAACATGCTGCATTTTTCCTGCGTTTGGCGCCTACATGCGTTCGTGTGAGTACAGCCCCATTGAAAATAATTGAGTGTGTATATACCTGCGCTCCACTGCGGCTGAATGCAGCAAAACGGAACGCAGGGGAGCGCAGGTAAAAACGCCCGTGTGTAAGAGCCCTTAAAGTTATTCAGCACATAGGCTCCTATCCGTGAATCCTTACAACCAGTGACAAATATTCTGTACTTCTGGCAACTAATCTCCCAGAAAGGCCTACCAGCAGGCAAGAATATGCATCGCTTTGGATTTCCAACGTCACCCGAAGTTTCCTCGAGAGGCAACTTCGGAAATCAGAATTAATTCATGTGCCATCCCACCAGCGACTCGTATTCTTGCCGGAAGGAATGCATGTCTGGGAGATTAGTCATACAAATACAACTGTAACTGTAACTGTAACTATTATACATTCAGTAGGAATTATCCTGTTTCACGCATACGTTTTACCTAATCTTTTTTTCCCTGCTGCAAATAGGGTTGCCACCTTTTAAATATATTTTTACCGGCAGTGGTGGGGGGGGGTGGGAAGAAATGGATGGGCTGTGACGCACAAGGGGCGTGTCCTGTTGCAAAGGGGTGTGGTTTGCTTTAGGGGGTGGAGCTACGGCTGACGCGAGGGGGAAGGTACATTTTTTGTGTGGGTTTGGGCGGGGCTTGCCCTAAAGGGGCTGAGCTATGACCCAACGTGGGGGGGGAAAGGTACATTTTTTTGTAGGATGGGGCAGTCCAGGGGCCTTAAATAGGGGTATTACAGATTTACCGACAGCTACATTGCCGGTAAATTTGTAATACCGGCCCCGGTCAGTGTTTTACCGGCTAGGCCGGTACAATACCGGCTGGGTGGCAACCCTAGCTGCAAACCACTCAGTCCTACTGTTTCGCAGTCAAACATTCATAATCATAATAATAAATTCTATTTGTAAAGCTTACAAGTCATACAACAGCGGATCTTGAAATACAGTTCACTTTTAGGGCCAGGTTTTTATTTTAGTACAATATATTGGTCCCCTGCATCCTTCCCTACAGTGATGAAACACCCCACCCCCACACACACACACATTCTACTGCTGTAACACTTTGACAGTGACCTTAGCTTCAGCACAGATGTCTATAGTGCAGAACAATCAGAAACTATTGTTCCCTTTAGCATGAGGCAATTCTATCTGTGTTTACTCTAAGGATTTCATTGCAGGTCAAGTGTACTCTACTGTGTCTGTGCCAAGTCTTGGGGAGAATGCAGTTCAGATAAATCAAAAGGAAGCATTGTGGGGGTATTGTGCGCTCGCCTTTGATACACATTCAAAATTCACTTCAAGCCAGCTTCTAATTTTTCACCTCTTTTGTTGAAAGTTTGACTGAATGTGAAAGCCATCCCTGGCATACAGGTATCAGATCTATTATGCGGAGCATTGTGCCTTAAGGCACCAACATCTTTTAAACCTAATTAAACAAACCGAATAGAATTGGTTTGGCACCAGTATGGATTTATATACTGTATGTTTGTTTAAATAAAACTCAATGGCAAATGATTATTGCCATAAGGTATTTTGGAGCATTGTTTTCTCTGGATCATGCAGCAGACCACTAGCACTGTCTGTCCCTATAAAACACAAAGAAAAAAATATATATGCATACATATATATTCCACCTACTACAAATAGTAGAAGTCTCTTTGTGTGGTGTGTCTGGGGTAAAAAATGAATCATTCACAAATTAGACACACATGAAATTCTTTAAAGATGTGGTAGACTACGAATGCATGTGTACATCCGATTCCCACATGACCAGGCCCGGACTGGCAATCTGTGGGTTACGGCAAATGCCAGATGGGCTGTTATAAGGTGCCATAGAGAGTCAGTATTTAGTGGGCTGGTGGGGACTGTTTGGGCCTCTATGTGGGCTGATTGGGCCTCTGTGTGCCTGAAATGCCAGGGCCTATTTTTATTCTCAGTCCAGTCCTGCACATGACCCATGAGTATCTGCGTATAACAAAAGGATGCTGATTTAGGTCCAACTGCTAATATGTTTAGACGCACCACATTTAGCCAGTGACTGGTCAGGTCAATGGCAGGGAACATCTGCTTCTATAATATTACCCTGGTTTCTGGTCTGGGAGAGCATGGGCTTGTGTGGATGACAGATTGTGAACTGTTCATCACCAAGTAGCCATGGATCAAGAAAGAGTTACTAATGAGCACTGTGGCACCTACTAGTGCAGACTATAGCATGCATAGAAATTAACTGAAAATTAACCATGTAGATTTGTCAGCACTAGGAAGACTGGAAATATTAAATTGTGTTTTTAATTTAAAGCAGGGGTCCCAAACCAGCTGGTCACGGCCCATAAATGGTCCGTGAGCCTGGTGCCTAATTAACGAGGCATGTCAAAATGGACCCCAGCGCGCCTAATAGGATTGCGGCAGGCCTAATTGGAACGCCGTATTGGACGCTGACCCCTCCCAACCTCACCCGATCCCTGCAAAAAAATTTGGTGCTACACCGGTCCCCAGGCCAGAAAAGGTTGGGGACCCCTGATTTAAAGCAAAGAAATAGTAACATTCTTATGATACAGCTCTGGCAGCTGCAGGAGATGCATGCCCATATACTATTTGGTGGCAAAACGTCATGTATCTTTACCAAACTCGTAGAGGCACAATGTGATCTTGCAAGTACACAATGAGCTGATGCAATGTAAAGTTTTCTGCAATACTGTGCAGTAGGTTTTAGGATGCAGTTCATAGTCAATACATGAGCTAATGTATCCTCAATAGTCAGCAATGCAGAAAACAACATGGGATGAAATGTAACAAATAAATTAATATATATGGCCAACTCTAATCCTTACAATTTAAGTAACTAATCAGATAAATTAGTCTGTGACCATATGACTCAGAGCTATGCTAATAGCTGCTAAGTGCACTTGAACTGCAGCTCACCCGATAAGAAGAGTGACCTGGGTGTGAAAGCTCAGGTCCTTCACCTTCGAGAACAATCAATGCAAATTCTGTGGCATATTAATAATATCAGATAATGACACACTCACCAAGGATGCTGTGCCCCAAACCCGTAGCTTGAGGTGAGGATACAACCATACAACCAAATGAACCGAGCATGCACTCCAGGAGCCAATCTTTGAAGTAAAAACGTGGTTTTTTCCATATCACCAAAAGTTACACGGCCATGTAACTTTTAATGATATGGAATAAACTATGTTTTTACGTCAAAGATTGGCTCCTGGAGTGCGTTCTTGTTTCATTAAGGGATGAAATTGCTTAAAATGACATTTACTTTATCAAACAAAAATGTAGTCTTTGTAGCTGCTTGTTAGGGGAGTAAACCAATGTGGGAGGAATATGGATACCAGATATAGACATCACAGGCAACACTAAAATATCTGGAGGAATCAGTGTCAGACTGTGAAACCAGGGGCCCACCCAAAATCCTTAGACCAGGGGCCCACATAGTACTATTATTATTCCTGTCCTCACTCAACCTTTAGTCTCCTAGTCTCTTTTCTGTGCATACTATAATCCAGAGATCCCCAACCTTTATCACCCGTGAGCAACATTCAGATTTAAAAAGAGTTGGGGAGCAACACAAGCATGAAAACTTTTCCTGGTGGTGTCAAAAAAGTGTTCTATTTGGTTATTGGTAGCCTCTATGTGGACTGACAGCCTACAGGGGGTTCTGTTTGGCAGTACATCTGTTTTTTTATGCAAATAAAATTTGCCTCCAAGCCAGGAATTCAAAAATAAGCACCTGCTTTGAGGCCATTGAAAGCAACATCGAAAGGGCTGGGGAGCAACATGTTGCACGCGAGCTACTTTTTGGATCACTGTAAATCTATCATTCCATCTATTTAACCTTTGTTCTCATTAGGGTTGCCACCTTTTCTTGAAAAAAATACCGGCCTTCCTATATATTTAGCTTTTTCATTGGGATAAACCATCAAAAATACTGGCCAGGCTGGTAAAATACTGGCCAGGTGGCAACCCTAGTTCTCATAGAAACAAGGAATGGCCATGAAGTAGGCCAAATGTTTAGCAGCATGAGGTCTGACACTGGGAGGAATTAGTAACATTTACAGAGGCTAGGTGGAAATTTAAAGGAGAGAAAAACTATTTTATATAAATCTGTGGTCTTAATAAGCAGGTGCCCACCAGGAAACCTCAGAACAAGGGACCCTTACAAATTCTGCTCATCCTCAACCCATTTCCTCCTCTCTGAATTAAATTACAGGTTTCTGATTAGGTTCTGATGATGGTCTGCACAATAACCAAAGCAACAATTATGAGGGGTTCTTTCATAGCAATTACACTCATACCAGCTAAAAATATTTCATAAAAAAAATTGGGTCACCCAAGGTCAGCTTACTTAAGGAACCCTTTCCAGACTGCTAGCGTATGGGAAGTCTTGCTCCAGAGAACTTAATCAAGAAATATCACAGCAAGCAAAGAAACAAATCCCTTTACCCAAAAAAGATTAGCTTGGGAGTGGAACAGATATACTATTCCAGCATTGGTATGCTGACATTATAGCATTAACAACCCCTACCTTAGTCTAAAACCTGTACTAGGTGATACCATAAAACTGAGATAGACCTTATATTCCTGTGTAGTACATTCACATCAGAAAGAACACCCCTCGTAGCCTGAGCAACCCCCCGTACATTTAAAGGGCACCAATCACAGCCAAAATCAAACACATATTAACAACCTGACCAGTAAAACCTAAAGATGTTTAATCAAACTCCATATACAGTTTTTTGACCAAAAAAGCTGCAGTTTTTAAAAAATCCCATACTTTGTCAACAGGGTTCTCTCACTGAGGAAGTCCATACTGTGACTACAACATGCAAATAAGCTCATGAGCATGCTCAGATTGTAGCACTGCCCTGAGTATTCTACCCAGAATGCCTAGCTTTAGTAAACTCTAGAAGTATCACGAGATTTCCCTATCTTATCCCCTGCTAGTGATGTCATTATGCAAATGAAGGGCACACACCAACTTCCAGAAGGTGGCAGCACTTGGATAACACTTGAACTGGGAACTGCCACTTATATGACAGTGTCACCCATTGTAAATTACAGCACTTTAATACCCCTCCGAATTACGTCCGTAAGTTTCCCTCCCATTTAGACTGTAAGCCCCACGGGGTAGGGTCCTCCATCCCTTTGTCTCATTTACACTGTGTAATTATATTTTATATTTATGCGAATTGTATTACTAATATGCACTTATTGTTACTTATTAATGCAGTGAACCCTTGTTTGTTACTACTTATTTATTGTTACTGTACAGTGCTTTGCTCTCAAGAAGCGCTAAATTTTTTGACCACACCAACTTTCTTGACCACATCGCCTAATTACCATGTTCATTTTACAAAATTTGGCAGGTTATGAAAGTTTCAAAATATTTCTTATCTAAACTGTTACAATTACTTATTTTCTTTTCTCAAAATTGTTACAAAGCATCTTATTTGCACCTATTAGCTATTATGGGCTCTCTGCCAAAACTCAATCAAGATAGCAACATTTTCTAGCTGTTCAGTGCAGAGAAAAGCGGTACATTCCAGTAAAAATGCTTTCTGGCAGGCTGTGTTATTTTTCCTTCTCAATGTAAATGAAGGAGTGACAGGGGGACATGGGTTTTTACTATTGTGTGTTGTTCTTAGATCTACCAGGAAGCTGTTATCTTGTGTTAGGGAGCTGTTATCTGGTTACCTTCCCATTGTTCTGTTGTTAGGCTACTGGGGGGAAAAAGGAGGGGTTGATATCACTCCAACTTGCAGTACAGCAGTAAAGAGTGATTGAAGTTTATCAAAGCAAAAGTCACATGACTTGGGGCAGCTTGGAAATTGACAATATGTCTAGCCCCATTTGAGATTTCAAAATGAAATCTAAAAAAATATCTGTATGCTCTGTTGAGAAATTGATTTCAATGCAGAATTCTGCTGGAGCAGCACTATTAACTTATGCATTTTGAAAAAAAACATTTTTCCCTTGACCGTATCCCTTTAAAGTTTAATGTTTGTGTCTAGATTGTCTCAGTCTGGCAGCTCAGTGATCCAGGAGCAGATTCTGAACTGTTCAAATATGCTGCATTTAGTTGATACATTTCTCAGCAGTATCTCTGGAGTATCAGCAACCATTGTATCAATTCTAACAGCTGACTGTAATGAAACTCAGGGATTCTGCTCAGCAGGGACAACAAATGCAAAAATGAGGGATAGCAGGTTGAGCTGTCAAAAGAAGGACCGTCCCTCCAAAAAATGGACAGTAGGGAGGTGTCGCCCAAAAGCCCTCAGCTCAGCACGCTGCTCTACGCCGGAATATAATAAAGCGCACGGGCAGGGCTCCTCCCATACACATGACGCACAGTAAAACTCGCTGTACCCGCTGTCACCGCGCACTTCCACGTTTAAATCTCCCCGTGTCTGCTAGGGTGACAAAACAGCAGCCGCACTTCCTCGTTGATCATGTGGTGCTGTGACGTAACAGGGCCAGCAGTTAGGCACTCCCCCTCGGTGACATCGTATCCACCCGCCCACATTTTGGTCACATGGCTGTGACATCACGACCTCCTCAAAGCCGCTCCATAGTGTCTGCTGTGAGGGAGACCGGCTGTTGTGGAGCTGTAGGGCTGCAGTCTGTGCCTCTACTCACTCGCCCTGCTGTACATGCTGCTCTTCCCCGGCCTCGGGCACCGAACACGCGCCGCTAAACATGGACTATGACTTCAAGGTGAAGCTGACGGGCGAGCGGGAGAGGGTAGAGGACCTGTTTGAGTACGAGGGCTGTAAAGTTGGAAGAGGC